>JAZGLO010003226.1:0-707500 GCA_036873155.1 Biomphalaria sudanica | reverse complement strand
CGATGACCTCTGGAATTTCATTAAAAACCATCTTAAAAGCATTATAGAAAATCATATACCAACTGAATACACATCAAACAAAATAAATAAATGCTGGTTTAATAATAGACTAAAGAAGCTTTGTAAACAGAAGGAAAACCTATATAGAAAATTTAAAGAAACCAAGGCAGAAAGAGTTTACAAAAAGTATATAAAAATTAAACACCTAACCCAAAAAGTAAGCAGACAGCTGCAGAGTGAATACATAAACAATGTAATATCTAAAGATAACAACAAAAACCTATGGTCATACATTAAGTCTAAGAAAATGGAAACAACAGGCATAGCGCCATTAAAAGATGAACATAACATAATACATAATGATAATGAAACTAAAGCAAACATCCTAAACAAATACTTTGCATCAGCATTCTCAGCCCCAGGAGACAAAGACATATTTCTTAATTTGAACCAAGTAGACAACATAGAAGATTTAGTAGTACAAGAAAATGGAATTAAAAAACTATTAGCCAACACCAAACCAAATAAAGCGTCTGGACCTGATGGTATTCCAGCTAGATTACTCAAAGAACTAAGCAATGAGCTAGCCCCAGTGTTCAAAATACTCTTTCAGGCATCGCTTAACCAGGGCAGAGTACCAAAGGACTGGAAAGAAGCTAATGTCACCCCCCTATTTAAAAAAGGAGAAAAATCTGATCCAGGAAACTACAGACCAGTATCACTTACCAGCATCACATGTAAAATACTAGAACACATAATATGTAGCAACATCATAAACCACTTAGACAAACATAATGTCCTCACCCCATACCAACATGGCTTTAGGAAATATAGATCATGTGAAACACAACTAATAGGACTAATTGATGATTTCTCAAAAGGTTTAGATAATAGTGAACAAATAGATGCTATCTTACTAGATTTTTCCAAGGCTTTTGACAAAGTTCACCACCATAGTTTGCTTAAAAAATTAAAATATTTCGGCATTAACGGTCCACTGTATCAGTGGATTAAAGATTTTCTGATAGGGAGAGAACAAACTGTAATAATAAATGGCTCTAAATCAAAACCAATAACAGTAAACTCAGGTGTACCTCAAGGAACAGTCTTGGGTCCACTACTATTTTTAATTTACATAAATGATTTACCAAATTGCATTAGTTCAGGAACAAAAGTCAGATTATTTGCAGACGATTGCATAATATATAGAACAATAAAAACAAAACAAGACACAGATATTTTACAAAGAGAATTAGATGAATTACAGAAATGGGAATCAAATTGGAGCATGTCTTTCCACCCAGAAAAATGTCAGTTGTTAAGAGTAACAAAAAAAAATTAAACAAATTAATTCCACTTATCTTATTCATGGCAAACCAGTAACACAGACTAAAAACTCAAAATACCTAGGTGTTATAATAAATGAAAAACTGTCATGGAATCCACATATTGATGAAACTATAAAAAAATCCAACAAAGCATTAGGGTTTATTAAAAGAAATTTCTATAAATCAAATAAGAACATAAAACTAAAATGTTATTTAACCTTGGTTAGGCCAATAATAGAATATGCATCCACCGTGTGGGACCCCTCAACTCAAGAAAACATTAAGAAACTGGAACAAACACAAAATAGAGCAGTGAGATTCATAACAAACGAATATTCACATTTGACTAGGGTAACACCATTAGTAAAATCACTAAATTTAGAAAGCCTTCAGGACAGAAGACTCAAAAGTAAAGTAGCAATTATACATAAAACACTGAACCATAATCTTCAAATACAAAAACAAAATTTAATAAAATACTCTGAAAGACACAAAAATAAAGGCACATTCCTCGTCCCATATGCTAGGACAAATTTGTACAAATACTCCTTCTTCCCTAGTGCTATTAGAGCATGGAATGGGTTGCCTGAGCTAGCCAGAAAAACCAGTGACTTGGCAGAATTTAAGTCATTGGTTAATATGCATGACTAAATGCATGACGCGTAGGACGTAATCATCTTCTTTTTTGAAGTAACGTCTGTATTATATAAGATAAGATAAGATAATCATTTATTATTATTATTGTTTGTTGAAGCAGTTTGCCAGTTGATCAATGTTTTACGACTTTCAACCACAGCTCGTTTCACCTTCACCTTTGTGTTGTCTCTCTTCTTGAAATCTCTTTGGTTGCGTGAATTTGTTAACGATGACGTCAAATCAAAGAAAGACGCTTCACTCAACAACAACAATAACAAAAAAAAACAAGGTTACAAAGACAGTTTGTGTGGGGACACAAACTCAAAATCAGCCCCCGAAGTGGTCCACCCCGGCAGGTAAAAAGGCAGGTTTCAATATTTTCAGAAAGAACATCCGAATGAAATTCTATGAAAGATAAATGAGAGAGAAGAATGGAGAAAGAAAGTTGACAAATCTTGTGTGTTGCCCCAGCGGTTCAGCAGACCAAAGGATAGGTGAAAGTGAATGTGAAGTAAGATTTGAACCTGGCCTAAATAATGTCTTATAATGAATATATAATTGCTCTACAATAAAATATTTCCGTAAAAAAAAAAAGTCCTTTTTTTTTTTAATGGAAACCTCAGAATTTGCGCTATTCAATTTTAGCTTTATCATCATAGAAATCCTTGGGCCTTAGGCCTCTTTTCTTTTCTTTGCCTCTTTTTTGGGCTTAATGTGCCTCTTGTATGGGCCATCTTGCCTCTTGTATGGGCCATCTTGCCTCTTTTGTGGGCTTTTTTTTTTTTTTCCCCAATATGTTTTTATTTGTAAGTTCTCATAATTCACAAGTATTAAATCACAAACAATTGAAAATTGATTAACCTAAAAATACAACAATAGTAACAGAAACATTATTTAATATCAAAGACATACTACCTAACCATCCTGGCCATTAAATCCATAAAAGACATAATGGTGATATAGTGGTAGTACAGTTCACGTGATAATATGAGAAATTACATTTTAATTGTTGTTTTAAATTATGTCCAACTTATATGCATACTCAATAGATTTTTTCTCTTAAAAAAAGTAAACATTTTTTGTGTGTAAATGTAGTAGATAGTATAACAGAATTTATATATAATTAGCAATACAAATGTAAAAAATAATAACTTTTATGACAAAAAATCTAAAACCGTTTGCATAAATGTGTTCAAATTCGACACATTGTAGTCACCCCTATAAAACAACTTTCCGTGTTTGTTACTATTAATAGTGATAAGTTGTAAAAGTGGTGTATTTTTATGAAAAAACTGATTGCATAAGTGATTTAAAAAATAGATTTTTCTTTTCAGAAAAGAAAAATGTGGCCGTTGCATCGGAACTTTGAATGGTCTAAAATATTATGCTGTCGAGATACGAGATATAAACGGGACAGACGGACATTCCACACAAAACTAATAGCGTCTTTTTCCCTTTCGGAGGCCGCTAAAAATTGCTATTATAATCCAGATATTCCATTTAGTCATGTTAGGATTGATCTCTAATCGAAGACGTTTCCTTATTGCAGTTTTCTGAACACTTCTGAAGTCACTTGAAAACAAATGGAAATATATATATATGTCCTGACGCTGTGACGTCATGTCTCTTGTGCAGGGATCACTTATTAAGGTTCTAGTATTCTCAGGTTTAGTTTTTGAGAAAGCTCAAAGATTTTTCAAATTATTCTTCGCTCTTTTGTGATTCTTTTTTTATTTGTTCAAAAAAGGCTTATTCTTACCAATTAATCCAATTAGAGCCTCAAAGCTTCTTCGACACTTATTTATACCTTTTATTTGTTTATTAGAAGACAAGTCAAATGTTGCCTGGTCTGGTACAACATTTGTAGTTGTTCTAGATTGATCATTGCTGTACAATGTATGATATTGTCTCCATTGCAACAGGCATCTTTGGTGCTGCCTGCTAGTACCACTATGTACTAGTGGTACTGCCTGCCGGTTGTAGTATGCACCAGTGTACTGCTTGCCAGTTCAACTATGCACTAGTGGTACTGCCTGCCAGTGTTAAGATTACTGTTTACCAGTGGTACTATCTCCAGGGATACTGCCTGCCAACTGTACTGCCTGCCCACTGTCCTGCCTGCCAATGATACTATTCACTTAGTTCACCGTAGGTTCTTCTTCATCAATGTTCTTAAAACCGCTTCACTTAAATGTGACATTGCAGACCCATTTCGTTCTTCTCTCTTCTTAATACAGTGTAGGAGCAAGTAATAGACAGAAGAATAGTTTTAGAACCTCTGTAAAGATGACTGAGTTATCAAGAGTAAGAGTTTGTACACTGTTTGCGCAAGGTGGCGAGGGTACTATAGAAGAAGGGAGGGGGGGGGTTGGCGGTCGACAAGGAAAGGGAGATTACCGCTACACATTGTCCAAACGGACTATGGTTTAATCTAGGTGTTAATACAACTCGTTTGTTAGAAGATTTTCTCTGTTCTAGGCTAAGGCTAAACAAGTGTTAAGGAGCGTGATGAATGTGTGCTGGGTTTAAAACTGGGGGTCTTTACTGGGGGGGCGATCGAAGAAGGGCGTCGGGCGTCCAGGAGGGGAATGTGGTGGTCATTTAGCTGAAGCATGCCAAGAGATTACAGAAAATGTCTGTTATGAAGCTCGTGTCTGCTGAGCTAAATACTGTGATGAATAATTGGATGGATGATTGGATGACTAATTGAATATCCGAAACTTGAAGAAGTTTTTAAAAAAGATTAAAATTACTTTAAAAAACAAACAAACTTGTAGACCGATTTGTTTTTTTTCTCTTAATAACCAATGAATTTAGATTAAAAACAAATGGAAATTTGAATTTGTTTCTTTTCTATTTTAAAAAATTAAAACGTCAAACTAAAGTTTTCCCAGAGTGGCCAGCAAGACCAGATCCTTGCAACGCAAGTGGCCGACCCTGACCATGTATTATAAGTGCAATGACCCATTTGTCTTTTTTTTTAATCACGATTGCTGACTGAAAGTCGTCATTAAGACCAGCATGTTTACAGGCCAGCTGTGAAGTAAGTCATCATCTATTTCATTTCCGATCTGGTGTCCATCCTGACCTAGTTCTAGGTCCATAGGATTTGACCCAGTTATTCTGAAGTATTAAGTCTTGCGACATTTGATAAGCCACAAACTCCACAGAGAATTATGCTTATCCGGATTACAAGTAAGTAATTTATCACACCGTCCTCCCCCTAGATTGACAACACTCATCCACCTGTCCCTCCCCCCCTCACACCTTTTTTTTCTGTTTCTCTTATTCCGGAAATCTAAGCAGGGTTTCAAACTGACCAGAAATCCTGGAAAAACCCAGAATGAATCCAGCGTGCTTCCAGAGATATTCGTATGTACTAATCTTCTGCTAATCCTTCGCCTAATCCAATCATAATCCGTGCATGTCTTTAGGGAAGTTGGAATCCTTGCTCCTGTCTGACCTTCTTGTCTCAAACTTATCATTTCTTGGCAATGACTCTTTACGCTATCAACATACTACACTTTTTTTTTGTTTGTTTTTTTGTTTTTGTTCTTTAACCTGTCTTATAAGACTTATCATGGTGTCACTTCTCTGGGATTTTCCCTATGTCGGTTACGCTTGTTCACTGCTATTTCTGCAAGACTTGAAGATTAAGAGAGGTGATCCTATGTCTCTGGGACGGCGCGAGGTATGACGCTTGGACTAGGTTCTTCCAGACGAGCCGCCAGCTGTTCTTGAGAATTAAGCACACTGACTCCTCTGCTGATTTCTTCTCGTCTGACTCTGTCGGAAGCATCAGACGGATTTGATTGCAGGTCACGTTTAGTTCTACCAGGTCTGCGGTTTTGACTTCCCGGTAACCACACGAATTCGGACTTATCAAGTAGGTCGTGTGATATTAGAGGGTATCAAAATGAAGGGAATAAACTACACGCAGGACTGTTGGTCTAGTAACTCTAGTTCATTGGCCTGGTTTTGGTTTTGTAGAATATAAACCTTTTAAGCTTAGTATATTTAGTTTACACCACAAAGTATCAACACGTTAATGATTGAAGAACTTGCGCTCTCTTGAAGGCATTGACTTAGCTAAGCCAGAGACAGACATCTATGCTATTATAATATGGCATAAGTCTCTAGTTGCATTCACTAAAGTAGATACTCGCTTGGTGATATAATCGAAGGCCTAGATAACATTTTGGAGGGTTTAGTTGAAACTGTGTTGCTAAACAATCCATCCAGCCCTCCTCATCCATCTTCTATTCTTCCTATGGACGCCATCAGCGAGTTCGGACTCTGCCACGCTTGATCGCACAGATACGCTCATGTGTGTTACACAAGACTGTGCCCAGTAATGGGTGAGAACGACTTCTAGTTGTCGTTGCGGCATTTGGATATTTTGTCCTAATGTGAAAAGTGCTTAAAAAGTGGACACAAAATTAAACATGGGAAAAGTTGATATTTATTTATTTCTCTATTATTATTTTTTTAAAACAAAGTTGAGTTACAGGACCTGTTAGTGAAGAGCAGATTGATATTGTAACAACTAAGGCCTTGATAGATAATCCTTGACTTTGGAGTTGAAATGATCTCAATCTAAAATACAGACGTTGGACCAATGATCCCCTCCATATTGTAAGACAAGACTACTGGGTACTTCCATGGGTCACGTGACCACGCACGTCATAGCTAACTTTAAAAAAAAAAGACGAGATAAACAGTTTAAAAACAGAGACAAACAATAACAACAACAAAAACAACAACAACAACAACAACAACAACAACAACAATAACAACAATGGATTTCGACTCAGTGCGGCATTAGTTTCAAGTAACTTCCAAGTCAGGGAACTTTCTGATAGCAAAAGATAAATAAAAGAAATATCTAGTATTCATACACACACGAAGTCCCAATGCGATGTATGCCTCCCAGCCTTCTCTCTCCCTTTCTTTCTCACTCTCTTTAGTTGCGATCTTGCCACGAAACTTTTTTCTCTCTTTCAGAATTCAAAATGTCGTCTCTTTGATTCTCTTGTGGTCTGTTTGAAAACATTTCGAAGTCAGAAAATCCACCGATCAACATTTTCTTTCTATCTATACCAGTGCCTTGAACATTGAAGTCACTGTGCAAGGATCCTGTACATAATAGAGGGTCGACTTGTGTTTGAATGCAGTTTGGGAGGACCACCGCGAATGAAAAGAACCGACCCCCAAAATATGCATGGGGGAACTGAAGAAAAGGAATTGAGCATAAAAAGATTAACCTGGTCCACTCACTCGATGTTGGATTAGCTCCCTCGACTGAAGAGCTCTTTTGTTGCTGAAGGGGGACGAAGAGATCACAGCTCGCTTGAAGGTTCGATCATAGCCAGGTGGCCAGAGATAGCAAAGGTGAGACTTCGCCACCAAATTATACCCATTGCCAGCCCCCGCTTCTTACTACAAAAGAAAAGAAATTTAAAAAAAAATGTTTCGCTCCAAAAAAATAAGAATAAAAGGCGGGGGTGGGGGGTGTTGTGTGCAAAGGACGGATTATGGAAATGGGGCTTGCAAGAAGGGAAAGGGTGATAAGTTTAAAGATGTGGATGATAGTACCTAAGAAGTTTCTCAGAACCAATTCAAAGTGAGCAGCCTTGAGGTGTTCAGATCTGATTAGTGACGTGTGCTTTACGAAGTCATCAAATCTGTTGGTGATTTTGATGTATAACCATTCTGACGTCACGTCAACAAAAAAAAAAGTTCTTGTCATTTCACTGTGAAACTGTTGTAAGTTAGCATGATTTAAAAAAAAATCATATTATCTGGATTGTGTGATTAATGGGTAGTACCCTCTCCGTCCACCACAAAACCCAAAGTGTAACTTCTGTGTAACTTCTGTATGGTCATTGGTACTTCAATTATTTGAGAGTTGTTCCCCTTTTGTTTTTCAAAACGTTTCTACTCTCATTGCCAACATTTTGAAATGTGCAAAAAATAGTTTTTTTTAAATTGCTAATAATAATAAAAATAAAATAATAATAATTAAAATAACAATAATAATAATAAAATAAAAATAATAATAGTAATACTAATAATAATCTTATTATCCGTAATAAAATCAATTTTGCATTACAAATAACAACACATTATTAGAGCAAACAATGTATAGGACAGCACACAATGTATACGTTCAATACAAGTGAAATGTACAACCTCAAGTTACACTTTGTTCAACGATCACGTTGGCAAAGGAACGAATGAGTTTTTGTGTCTATTTGTATTTGTGATTGGTGTCTCATATCTCCTTGGTGATGGTCAAATGTTGACATTATGAAACAGAGGGTGTATTTATTTTTAAAACAGAAAAGAAACAAAAAGGATACTTTTCTGTTTTGCTTGTTTCCTAAAGCAGACTGTTCCACCCCTCCCCCTGCACCGTGGAATAGAAAGATTATCTTTCCTTGGAAAAAAAGATATTTAAATTTTGTTGAAAAACTTGAATGTGTGTCTTTTTGTTGAAAAACATGTAGTGTGTCTTTTTGTTGAAAAACTTGTAGTGTGTCTTTTTGTTGAAAAACATGTAGTGTGTCTTTTTGTTGACAAACTTGTAGTGTGTCTTTTTGTTGAAAAACTTGTAGTGTGTCTTTTGTTGACAAACTTGTATGTGTGTCTTTTGTTGAAAAACTTGTGGTGTGTCTTTTTGTTGACAAACTTGTAGTGTGTCTTTTTGTTGAAAAACGTGTTGTGTGTCTTTTTGTTGAAAAACTTGTAGTGTGTCTTTTGTTGACAAACTTGTATGTGTGTTTTTTTGTTGAAAAACTTGAAGTGTGTCTTTTTGTTGACAAACTTGTATGTGTGTTTTTTTGTTGAAAAACTTGTAGTGTTTCTTTTTGTTGAAAAACTTGTAGTGTGTCTTTTTGTTGACAAACTTGTATGTGTGTTTTTTTGTTGAAAAACTTGTAGTGTCTTTTTGTTGAAAAACTTGTGTCTTTTGTTGAAAAACTTGTGGTGTGTCTTTTTGTTGACAAATTTGTAGTGTGTCTTTTTGTTGAAAAACGTGTTGTGTGTCTTTTTGTTGAAAAACTTGTAGTGTGTCTTTTTGTTGACAAACTTGTATGTGTGTTTTTTTGTTAAAAAAATTTGTAGTGTTTCTTTTTGTTGAAAAACTTGTAGTGTGTCTTTTTGTTGACAAACTTGTATGTGTGTTTTTTTGTTGAAAAACTTGTAGTGTCTTTTTGTTGAAAAACTTGTGTCTTTTGTTGAAAAACTTGTGGTGTGTCTTTTGTTGACAAACTTGTAGTGTGTCTTTTTGTTGAAAAACTTGTAGTGTGTCTTTTTGTTAAAAAACTTTTAGTGTGTCTTTTGTTGACAAACTTGTATGTGTGTCTTTTGTTGAAAAACTTGTGGTGTGTCTTTTTGTTGACAAACTTGTAGTGTGTCTTTTGTTGAAAAACGTGTAGTGTGTCTTTTTGTTGAAAAACTTGTAGTGTGTCTTTTGTTGACAAACTTGTATGTGTGTCTTTTTGTTGAAAAACTTGTAGTGTGTCTTTTTGTTGAAAAACTTGTAGTGTGTCTTTTTGTTGACAAACTTGTATGTGTGTCTTTTTGTTGAAAAACTTGTATGTGTGTTTTTTTGTTGAAAAACTTGTAGTGTGTCTTTTTGTTGAAAAACTCGCAGTGTGTCTTTTTGTTGACAAACTTGTATGTGTGTCTTTTGTTGAAAAACTTGTAGTGTGTCTTTTGTTGACAAACTTGTATGTGTGTTTTTTTGTTGAAAAACTTGTAGTGTGTCTTTTTGTTGAAAAACTTGTAGTGTGTCTTTTGTTGACAAACTTGTATGTGTGTCTTTTGTTGAAAAACTTGTGGTGTGTCTTTTTGTTGACAAACTTGTAGTGTGTCTTTTTGTTGAAAAACTTGTAGTGTTTCTTTTGTTGACAAACTTGTAGCTTCTTTTTGTTGACAAACTTGTGGTGTGTCTTTTTGTTGACAAACTTGTGGTGTGTCTTTTTGTTTTCTACTTATTGTTTTCTCCACTATTTCACACATCAAAACTACATTCGACGTCTCAGACTCACATTTTTATCAAACATGTTTTTACAATTATTTTGATTAACTTTTAAAAACACAAGATTATAAATCGTATTCATTCCCTTTACATATAAACACTGGCTGCCTTCTCTACTCATTCCAACTCTTTAGTTCACTTTGTCACTCCCTTTCTGGTCTCTGTCTCTCTCTCTGTCCCTCTCTATTTCTCTCTGTTCCTCTCTCTCTGTCCCCTTCTCTCTCTCTCTCTCTCTCTCACTCTCTCTCTCTCAAGATCCCGTTTCACACATTTCAGATTGTCGGCTTTTAAAAAAAAAATGTTTGTGTTTGTTCTGAAACAAAATAAAAAGTTCTCGCTTGCAAACGAGTCGCTAAAGAATCAGCATTGAAAGACAAACGCTGTAGTGGTGCTTGCTGTGGTTATTGTGTCCGTCCATCCAACTTGATGGACTACAACAACAACTTCCTTGCCTGCTTTTGTCTTCCTCCAAGCGATTTTTTTTATCTTCCTTTTTCTCTGGGAAGGGAAGGGGGGGGGGGAGGTAGACTCTTTCTCTGTCCGTTGGTTCGAAGCGTATTTCTTGTTTTGTTCTTCGGTGTTCAGGGTGACATGATTTGTTTCGTTACCGTCAGTTCCAGCGAAGTGTGTGCGGTACACCGGCACCAACATGGCGCTTTAATCAGGGGAGATCGATGGATGGATCGCCCCCACACCCTCCACCTCCAATGTTCTTGTATTAGATTTTTGTGCTGATATATTTTTCACGATAAACATAATTGATAGAGTCCAGACTGTGAAATTATATGAAGAATTAGTCCAAAATCATTTACATTGGTCAGTTTTTTTTAATTAGTATTTTGTAGTCACAATATCCCATATACAACAGTAAACAAAAAAGAATATGTAATCTTGATTAGTGTTTATAAAATGGTTATTATAAGCATACATACTTGCCAATTGATCAGATCAAATAACTACATAAATGTCTTAATTGGCGTAAGATCTATAACTTCGTAAAGACACAAATATTTACGACATTACGTCTAAAAGTTAGCTAGCCAATATTTTTTTAAATCTTTGATCGCTTCAGTAGTATATTGAATGAGAGAATGATAACGTGTGATTGTCAAAAGAGCTGAGCCGTAGCCTCTTCGAGCTCTAGGCTTGTAAGCCTGCTTGAACAACCGTTCCGTCAGGAAGAGATGCCTATGTAAAGCATTGCTATTTCCGATATATCTGGCACTCCGGGCGCATGGACTAGAATGCATGGCCGAAGGCTGAGTACACCGGGAACCTCCACCATTTCCCTATGTTGTACCAAGCTAACCGTGCAGGACTCGCCATTAGTGTAACGGTCCCTTTAGGAACTGCGCATGGATTATCGACAGGGACGTGGAAGCTCTCTTTCAACTCCACACCGTGCAATGGGAAAGCTCTCGCATTCCCTTGGACACTGCCACAGGAGTTTTGTTTTGCTATTCATTTAGCCTAATCACTTCCTTAAATGATCATTTCCATCCGAGCGCCACGTTGAGGCAGAATAGCGTACCCGGGGAGAATGATGCCTACTAGGCAATGGGTCAATTAGTATATGAAAAATATATAGGTTAGTAATATCCTAGAAAACGATCAGTTAACATAAAGATATAAAAGAAAGCCACTGTACAGAATCCTGACATTTATCACCACAATTTTTCACATTATAAGTGATTTTGGTACATGCAAACTAAAAATAGCTAGCTTTTGGTGTATCCGGTGTACAAATGAAGGAATTGTGGATAATAATAAAGAATATAATAATTTATGTGTACTTCTTAGCACTGGAGAATCAAATTGTCCAAGATCTTCCGTACATGAAGGCTGCATGTAGCATTCACTCTATGACAACTTTGACACTTATTGAAAAACAATAGGGCAACACCCGCATATAATCTTGATTTTCAAAATTGTAAGCTAGTCACCAGCTAGTGCATTCAATAACAAAATAACACCTACGATTGCAGCTAAATTTTTAAAAAATGTTAGTGACAACATTGAGGAAAAAAAAAAGCGTCTTTGACATTGTTAAGTTTAGGGTGAATATCTCCAACAGTAACCATAGATACAGGTAAACAAATAAAATTATACACCGGTAAACAAATAAAAAACATACACCGGTTAACAAAGCAAACATATACCGGTAAACAAATAAAAATATATACCGATTAACAAAGCAAACATATACTGGTAAAGAAATAAAAACATAAACCGGTAAACAAATAAAAACAGGTACCGATAAACAAATAAAAACAGGTACCGGTAAACAAAGTAAAACCAGTAATGAACTCAACTACAAACACAAATACATAGAAATACAACTGTCTCATGTCTCATCTGTCTCAACTGTCTCATGTCTCATATGTCTCAACTGTTTCAACTGTCTCAACTGTCTCAACTGTCTCATATGTCTCAACTGTCTCAACTGTCTCATGTCTCATCTGTCTCAACTGTCTCAACTGTCTCAACTGTCTCAACTGTCTCAACTGTCTCATCTGTCTCAACTGTCTTAACTGTCTCAACTGTTTTAACTGTCTCATATGTTTCAACTGTTTCAACTGTCCCAACTGTCTCATCTGTCTCAACTGTCTCAACTGTCTCATATGTCTCAACTGTCTCATGTCTCAACTGTCTCATATGTCTCAACTGTCTCATATCTCCAACTGTCTCAACTGTCTCATGTCTCATCTGTCTCAACTGTCTCAACTGTCTCAACTGTCTCAACTGCCTCATCTGTCTCAACTGTCTCAACTGTCTCAACTGTCTCAACTGTTTCAACTGTCTCATATGACTCAACTGTCTCATATGTCTCAACTGTCTCATCTGTCTCAACTGTCTCAACTGTCTCAACTGTATCAACTGTCTCAACTGTCTCAACTGTCTCAAACTGTCTCAACTGTCTCAACTGTCTCATCTGTCTCAGCTGTCTCGTCTCAACTGTCTCATCTGTCTCATCTGCCTCAACTGTCACAACTGTCACAACTGTTTCAACTGTCTCATCTGTCTCAACTGTCTCATATGTCTCATGTCTCAACTGTCTCATCTGTCTCATCTGTCTCAACTGTCTCATGTCTCAACTGTCTCAACTGTCTCATCTGTCTCAACTGTCTCAACTGTCTCAACTGTCTCAACTGTTTCAACTGTCTCATATGTCTCAACTGTTTCAACTGTCTCAACTGTCTCATCTGTCTCAACTGTCTCATATGTCTCAACTGTCTCAACTGTCTCATCTGTCTCAACTGTCTCATATGTATTAACTGTCTCATCTATCTCAACTGTCTCATCTGTCTCAACTGTCTCAACTGTCTCAACTGTCTCAACTGTTTCAACTGTCTCATATGTCTCAACTGTCTCAACTGTTTCAACTGTCTCAACTGTCTCATCTGTCTCAACTGTCTCATGTCTCATATGTCTCAACTGTCTCATCTGTCTCAACTGTCTCATGTCTCAGCTGTCTCATCTGTCTCAACTGTCTCAACTGTCTCATCTGTCTCAACTGTCTCAACTGTGTCATATGTCTCAACTGTTTCAACTGTCTCAACTGTCTCATCTGTCTCAACTGTCTCATATGTCTCATATGTCTCATATGTCTCAACTGTCTCATCTGTCTCATATGTCTCAACTGTCTCATCTGTCTCAACTGTCTCATCTGTCTCATCTGTCTCATCTGTCTCAACTGTCTCAACTGTCTCATCTGTCTCATCTGTCTCAACTGTCTCATATGTCTCAACTGTCTCATATGTCTCAACTGTCTCAACTGTCTCATATGTCTCAACTGTCTCATCTGTCTCAACTGTCTCATCTGTCTCGATTGTCACATCTGTCTCGATTGTCACATCTGTCTCAACTGTCACATCTGTCTCAACTGTCTCATCTGTCTCAACTGTCTCAACTGTCTCATATGTCTCATATGTCTCAACTGTCTCAACTGTCTCATATGTCTCAACTGTCTCAACTGTCTCAACTGTCTCAACTGTTTCATATGTTAGTGGGGTAACTGAAACTATTACTTGGGTGACACAGTCTTGTCTTATCTTATATAATATAGACGTTACATCAAATAGATCTCCATTTTATCTTTTGTTTAAAGTATCGAACTATTCTCGGACTGGACAACGAAACAATAAAGTCGTTAGTAGATAGATTTGTAATGGAGATAAATCTGGTGAGATTCTTCTGGATTTTTTTTTTTGTCTCAGAATAGTCGAATTTCTTCCGCCTATTGCACTTTATAATAGTGACGACTTTTGTGTGACAAAAAACCTCCGCGACAGAGACGTCTGACTTATCACAAAGAATATTGTTAAAAAAACTCACGCCCATTACAGACGTATGTACGCAACATGTATTCCTACCTAGAATGTCCCTCGCATAATACTATTGGCCAGGGCTGCCTCTTTAGTAGTAGATTTAATATGGCCCTCGACTTTTTTTATTAGGATGAATAGTGCGTTCTGAAAGAAAACATATTAATATTAGGCTTTTAAAAATTCTCTCTTCTTCTTAGTCTTTGGAATATTTGTATTTATTTGTTTGGGTCCACACTTCCTGTTTAAAGAGGTTTTTTTTTTTTATTTGACTAAACTCTGTGTGTGAGCTAGATACTTCTTGTATTGCTAGACAAAGCATGGGCGAAACTGAATTTACATATATGTGGTTGTTGTGGGCAGTCTAAAGGTGTGACGGGCAAGGGGGGGGGGGGCTGTATATCCAGTGTGTGCGTGTGTGTATAAGTGTGTGTGTGTGTTTGGGGCGGACGTTGTGTCTATATCTTCTCACACCCTCCTTCTTTTGTTGACGGCGACTTCCAGTCAGTGAAAGCCGCATAGCCGTGCAATGAACTGAGACACCTCGGTCCCGGGGCCCCCTGTGAATGTGACTCTCTTGGCCGGTGAATGAAAAGGGGCACGCCGTGTGCGTGCATGGTTCACATCGGACTACTTAACTGCAGTATAATACACACGGTGTCCCTCCCCCCCCCCTTTTTTTTTCTGCGCCCCCTCCCGACTTACCTCGACTTTAACTCATTCTTTTTTTTTTTTCTTAAATATGGATAAAATATAGTCTCCCCCTTGCGCCCAACGAAAAATCCATAGTATCAGTCGTGAGAGTAGACAGAGTTGTTTCCCCTTGATCGAGAGTTGTTACTCTTGTTTACGATCGTAATTGGCTCTGAAAAACAAAATCTAACGGCGCTTACATACTTCTTCATTCTTATAGTCTCAACTGGAAGAGTCTATTAGTTTCTTGTACAAATTCAATTTGTCTTGCGAGTGGGATGGGGGGGGGGTTGGACTTAGATCCATAAGTAATAACTGTTCAGGCATTTCGGACAAACTTTTTGTTGTTATTTGTAATGATAATAGTAAGGGCGCCATTTCTAATCTTTAGCGGTTAGCAGTAAAGAATAAAAACAATAATACGCAAGGTACACCACAGACTTTTCTATCTAAGAAAGCTAAGGGAATAAAATCGTTAGTCTAATGACCCGCTGGTAGGGTTCTACTTTAACGACATCGTTTCAATTGACTACTTAGAGAAACATCTTATATCACTCAGATACAGCCACCATTTCTTGAAGAACTACTTATAAAAACATCTTATATCACTCAGATACAGCATCATTTCTTGAAGAACTACTTATAAAAACATCTTATATCACTCAGATACAGCCACCATTTCTTGAAGAACTACTTATAAAAACATCTTATATCACTCAGATACAGCCACCATTTCTTGAAGAACTACTTATAAAAACATCTTATATCACTCAGATACAGCCACCATTTCTTGAAGAACTATTTTAGGAGAGAGATGCCTTTCCAAAAGATAAAAAATCTTAAAGAAAATTTGCAACCATTTCGCCATAGTTATATCAGATCTGAACGAAGTGGTCAGCCAAGTTTAAAACAGAAAAATTTAAAGACGGTTTTATTCCACTTTCAGTGTGTTTCAGAGTCGCCACCAACAAATACATAAGAGGCCAAATAAATCAAGCGCTTGTATTATGAGTGTGTGTGTGTCAAGTAGATAGCGTGTTTGTTGTCTTATTTGTGTCTGTATTGTCATTGTTGTAGAAGTAATACTTAAGCTTGACAATTCTAGTCAAAGGTGATTTCTATTTTCGGGACCAATAGTCTTGTATCTTATCCTAATTTTATTTGTATTTGGATTTATTAATTGGATTCTGTTGAAGTCTTAGAGGAAACTCAAAATTATGAAAGTGATATTTTTGTGGCATAAATCTTTTTTTACTTCACTGGAATGAGAGAGTGGTCGAGTGAGTAATGGCGTTTCTTACATACACCAGGCTCTATTGGGCGTGAGTTCGACTCATACTGCTAGTGACAAAAAAAAGAAAAAAAAAAGACTAGACAGATGAACAGAACGTCAGATAATAAAAATTTGGTAAAAAAAAATGTATTTGTTCCAGAAAACAAGATTAAAAAAAAAAGAGTCCGTGGGATTTACTTTTTTAGAAAGCTTTTATTAACTCACTGTCTTTACAAAGCTTATACCAACTCACTGTCTTTACAAAGCTTATACCAACTCACTGTCTTTACAAAGCTTATACCAACTCACTGTCTTTACAAAGCTTATACCAACTCACTGTCTTTACAAAGCTTATACCAACTCACTGTCTTTACAAAGCTTATACCAACTCACTGTCTTTACAAAGCTTATACCAACTCACTGTCTTTACAAAGCTTATACCAACTCACTGTCTTTACAAAGCTTATACCAACTCACTGTCTTTACAAAGCTTATACCAACTCACTGTCTTTACAAAGCTTATATCAACTCACTGTCTTTACAAAGCTTATATCAACTCACTGTCTTTACAAAGCTTATATCAACTCACTTTCTTTACAAAGCTTATATCAACTCACTCTTTATTTTTCTAAAGCCTATATCGACTGTCTCACTCTGTCTAGTAAAAAGTTTGAGCACGTTATTTTTCCAACACCTATTCTTAGATCAAGGTGTTGAAACTTTGCAGATTATTCAGTGGCGTAGACAAGACCTACGACAAGACAATGCATATCTGTTATCTGTTATGTTTGTTTAAACAAATTGTCTTGATAATGCAATTTCGTATTTTTGATATAAAAACGGTGAGAATCTTTATAATTATGTTTATGATATTTTAAAATGGAATTCAACGCGATCTTCTAATGACGTGTATAAAATGCACAGCCACAAGGTCATACGAAAAACAAATACTAAAGCGTACGTGATTGAATGTGAACTAAAGAACATGGAATCTTAAATTGTGATATCAATATTTTTTGCTTGAAAGCCACGAACATTCCGGGCCGGCCCTACCACTGGGGAAAGTTGTAAGATTTAGTTGGCTGACAATAATAGGCCATTGATAAAACACACACAAGGGGATTAACTCTGCGAGAGCGTATTGTTGTAAGGGGGGCGTGCAGTTCAATCGTGAGCTAAAGGGAAATAATGGCATTATGATGTGAGAAAAAGGGAAAAAATCGAAACTTTCACAGTTTTCCCTCTAGACAAGTTTGACCGTATTAGCCAGAATATACGTTCGCCATTTAATCCTTTTGTGTCTTTTCAATGGAGTACGTCATTGTCAAGTTTTTTCTTCTTTTGTTGACAAAAAGTGCAACTGACAATCGTCCCTTCAAGAGGTCGGAAAATCTTTACAAAAGTAGAGTACATGTACTTAGAGACATGTGTTCCTAAAGATGGCTTCCTGGTCGTGTGGTTTGTGCTATTGGCTGTCGTCTCGATAGTCCCGGGTTTAATTCCTGGAACTGCTGAAGGTCCTTCTTCCATTTTCCGATCAAATTTTTAAAGGTTTAGAAATTTTAATAGACTAAAAACAACGTTGTTTTTATTTAAATGCATATTATTATTTTCATTCAATATTCCATTTCGTTTTTATTAGGGGGCAAATCCAGTCGAAATAACCAAAGCAGATTTTTTTTTGTTCGAACACACAGAGTTGCAGTGTTTGAGACAGGGCAGGGTTTAAATCCAGGACCATCAAGACAATAGTCAAGAGAGCATAACAAACACCAAGGCCGTCATCCAATATACTAACAACCAGGGCCGGATTTAAGGTATGACAGGCGGGGTTACTCCCCCTGGAAATCAACAAGAGATGAGGCCCCCCACAAAAGAGATTTAAAAATATCAGAATTTGGACGGGTCAGAAACTTTTTTATTTTTATTTGTATAGATTTGTTGTTCGCATTTGAATCAGCAGTAACTGGAGAACACTTTTTGGTGTGTCCGTTTGTAGCAGATCCGGATTTACCGCAGAGAGTCAACAGTCAACCGAGGGCCTTACCCTACACAAACTCAAAAATATACTTTTTAAAAACAAAATATACCTAATTAATATTTTTGTTAAGAAAAGAGGGAAAATGACATTAAATTTACAAGCACTATATTTCTTTCTTCTAAAATATGGCATACTAAAAATATTACTATTACTATTAATAAGTGGGGTTTTATTAAAGCTTTGGAAAAAGTGTAGGAACCTCCACAAAAATCCTGCCACGTTGCCTCCACTTACTTAAATCCTGCCCTGCCAACAACATACTATCTCCAGCAACATACTCCACAATCAACAACTTCCTCATGTTACAGACACAATGGATAACATCCCGATGTGACAGACACAAATGACACGATCCGAATGTCACAGACACAAATGACATCATCCCGATGTTATGCTTAATTTAATCTACCAGAATTGCCTGAAGTATAAAATCATATTTGAAAAACAATCAAAATATTTTAAAATCTTTTTTCAAAAGATTATTTAACTATTATTTGACATCAAGCAAAATAATTACTAATACTTAATTGACAAATTAGTATTTTTTTTAAATTATTTGATTAATGTTTTGTTAAGTACAAGAAATAATTATTTAAAATTTCAACTTGATTCCAGAATGTGTGTGGGAGAAATTATATGTTCAATTATCTAAGGGAACGAAACCCTAAACATTTAACCGGTCTATTAATACTGAAGGATTAATTTAAATTGTGTGGTTTAAAACAAAATAATTAATTAGCATTAATTAATTGACTACTTGGTTAAATTTTTTAGTGATTCATTTCTTGTCTATGCCAATAAATAAATGTCATAAGTTTCATCTTGATCCGAGAATAGGTGTTGGAGAAAAAACGTGTACACACTTTATTCCAGACAGACAGACAGACAGACATATTGAGTTGTAAAAAAAGGAATTTTATTTTCATTTTCACTTTGCTGCATTAAAATAAAAATTCTGTTTGGCAGCTAATTTCCAACCATCAGAGACCTGCTTTGCGACTGGATAAACCTTGTCTATTATTCTATTCTCATCGCTTTGATGTCTGGTTTAAAAACAAGTTAAATTTAAAAAAAGTTTTAAGACAATTAGTCCTTTAAGAATCTGATGATTTTTTGTAAGAAAGATTTTTTTTTACTCTTTTTACTAATAACTGAGATTTAAAAAAAAAAGAGAAAATTTTTATCTCTCTTTAATTTCCACTCCGTACGGAAAAAAAATGCTAGTATAAACCCACTAAGAGTATATACAATTCTAATGATAGGCTGACCAGATTTTAACATCCAAATCCAATGCATTTGAAAGTTGAGTAGAGGAATTGTAATAATGTCCACAGCAATTAACGAACATTTAGAAAATATGTAATGTTGGTTTTACCATGGTCTCACCAAAAACTTGAGGATAATAGTAGAATTCAAAGCACGTATTTCCTTTCTGTATTGATAGTTTAACCCTTCCAGGCTCAAGGTGAGTGGTTATATGGATTGTTTTGATCTTTTTGTTTTTCCGTCCACGCGTGTTTATTCCCACAATGTTTTAGTCCAAACATTACGCCATAAAGCTTTACTTGCTTTAAAGAAAATAAAATTACAACAGATCGATAATTATCTCCCCTTTTCTTTTTTTTTTTTTCTAACCGGAACTCGGTTTGTGAACCCTTAACTGGTCTTCCATCATTTACTCTTGGAGTCGGAAGCAGTTATGTTTTTGAAAATTTGGCTGAGGATTCTGGGATGTCTTCCGCTTCTGTGAGCCTGACGGGATATTGGGATCTGGTTGTCAAAGAAAAACAGTTTGAACGGAATAAATAATAACCGCGACGGCCAAATAAAAAATAGAAAGGGAGAGAATTGATAAAAAAAAAATAGAGAAAGAGATTTATAGTCTTGGAAGCTCGAGCAGAGACATTAGTTTTCTGAAGCGAGGCTCGCACGTGCACGGGGAAGATTTGCATAAAGCCAATGGTGTTAAAATTGAGCGTATTGTCTCTTGGCCATAACAAAGATGAAAGTGGTACCTTGTTTTGTTGGGAGGGGGGTCTACGATACTAAATTGTAGTTAGCCGCATATTCTAGAGTTGTATACATGGATGTGTGGTGATGGTGTGGATGGATGTTGATGTCTATGTGCTTGTAGGGGGCAGTGAGTGTATGGGAGGATGTATGGATATGTCTGTGTGAGTGAGGGTGTGTGAGAGTATTGTATCTGTTGTAGTCTGGGTTAGTACGCGCGGGTGTGTGTGTGTTTCTATAGATGTGGATATGTGTGTTGTTCTTGTCAGTGATTATGTTTGTTGTCAAGTAATGTATTCCTTGTGGATGTGTCTTTAGTCTATCATTCCAGCAACGTCTGTACATTAGACTTGATAACTCCAGTTTACTGACACATTTCATTAGACTTGATAACTCCAGTTTACTGACACATTTCATTTATTTATATACAACCACGATGAGATTCGTTGCCACTGTTGGTAAAAGCTCAAGAATAAACATCAAGATTAAATGAGCATATCTGTTACACCTAGACAACGGTATTGTCCCACAACTAATTATAACAACTCTTAAATTCATTTTATCTAGTATTAAAAAGAATAGACAACCAAATTACTGTCACAATACAACAGGCTCCTCTCAACAAAATACAAACTGGCCACTCTCTTCTTCCCCCACTAAAGCCACACTGAACATTAGGACTTAAAAGCAATCAAAAACCTAAAATGAAGGCAGCCTTGAACATTCCTCCAACTCAAATGACCCCACCCCTTCCACCTCCAAGGTTAAAACAGGAGACAGTCTGACCACAACTCGGGCCTAACAGTGTAGATGTGTGGTCTGTGTATGTGTGTGGGACAGTACATGAGTTTTTAAGGGGTGAATATATGTGTTTGTGTGGTGTATGTCATTGAGCACATTCGATCTGTTGTAATCTACCTCTAGCAATCCGTCACTTCGAGACCAATCCTTTTAGTGGGCTTCAACACTTACTTGCGACGTCGCAATGAGCTACTTAACTTAACTGCCCATGGGTTGTTCAGGCCTTCTACAGCGATTGGTCTCGGCTCAAGCCTCCTGACAATGTGATGTCAACCACGTGCCAGGAAAGTGCTTATGAAAATAGAAGGTTTTATAGTTACCTATTGTTAGTTTTAAATTTTAACGCTTTTTATGTACATAGTAAAATGGGAACTAATTCAACTTATAGCACTCATTCAAGTACAATTTATATCCCTTGTTCGAGATACTAAACAAAAAAATATTTACCAATAGTTAATTATTAAATTGTGTGTTTTTTTTTTAAATTTATTCCTGTTTTGTCAAATAAAAATAAATAATCGTGCAAATGTTCAGCTTGATCTGAGGTAAGTTGTGGGAGAAATAAAGTGTACAAACTTTTTACAAGACAGAATGAGTTAATCAATTTTTGTACAAAATTGCTTTAATCTTGCAATTCAAACTCTTCCATTAAAATTCCGTATTTTAATCTGAGTATGGGTGTGTTTGTGTTACGTGGGAGTATATTCAATATATCAACATATAAAGCTATAGTCAAGAGTTAAAAATATGTCGTGCAAGTATGGTAACACGCCATATGTGACAGAGGACATAGCTTCATAAGTCTGATGTCTATTGAAATGGATCACTATTAATGCGGCCATAAAAACTGTATGAATTTTTTTTTAAGCTCAACACAATTGGCATGCAAGATTGGACTTAATCTTTTTTAACATACATATCATGTCTTGAATTCATTGTCCTTGTACAACTTAAGTGTGTACATAAATATCATGTCCAGAATGGACAATCCTTGTACAACTTAAGTGTGTACATAAAAACATAATCTGAATGGACAATCCTTGTACAACTTAAGTGTGTACATAAAAACATGTCCTGAATGGATAATCCTTGTACAACTTTAGTTGTGTACATAAATATCATGTTTTGAATGGACAATCCTTGTACAACTTAAGTGTGTACATAAATATCATGTCCTGAATGGACAATCCTTGTACAACTTAAGTGTGAACAAAAATATCATGTCCTGAATGGACGATCCTTGTACAACTTAAGTTTCTACATAAATATCATGTCCTGAATGGACAATCCTTGTACAACTTAAGTGTGAACATAAATATCATGTCCTGAACGGACGATCCTTGCACAACTAAAGTTTGTACATAAATATCATGTCCTGAATGGACAATCCTTGTACAACTTAAGTGTGTGTACATAAATATCATGTCCTGAATGGACAATCTTTGTACAACTTAAGTGTGTACATGAATATCATGTCCAGAATGGACAATCCTTGTACGCTTTGGTTGTGTACATAAATATCATGTCCGGAATGGACAATCGTTGTACAACTTATGTGTGTACATAAATATCATGTCCTGAATGGACAATCCTTGTACACTTTAGTTGTGTACATAAATATCATGTCCTGAATGGACAATCCTTGTACAACTTATGTGTGTACATAATTATCATGTCCTGAATGGACAATCGTTGTACAACTTATGTGTGTACATAAATATCATGTCCTGAATGGACAATCTTTGTACACTTTAGTTGTGTACATAAATATCATGTCCTGAATGGACAATCCTTGTACAACTTAAGTGTGTACATAAATATCATGTCCTGAATGGACAATCCTTGTACAACTTATGTGTGTACATAAATATCATGTCCTGAATGGACAATCCTTGTACAACTTATGTGTGTACATAAATATCATGTCCTGAATGGACAATCCTTGTACAACTTATGTGTGTACATAAATATCATGTCCTGAATGGACAATCCTTGTACAATTTAGGTGTGTACATAAATATCATGTCCTGAATGGACAATCCTTGTACACTTTAGTTGTGTACATAAAGCTTGCTAAACTCTCGCGTTTTAAAAAAAGGAATCAAACATACAATCCAAGGAAGAACGACAAATTTTTAAAGACGTTTGTACGAAATTTGATTTCTGACCTGGCTTTTGACATTGCTTAACTCATGACCTCCAAATACTCAAAACTGAAGCCTCGAATTCTCGAAATACCAAGGGTTACTTCTCCTGTTTAGGTTAAAACTGCTAGTGACTTCCCCCCTTCTCAATGTCGCGGCTAATTGTGGTCAACATATTTCGTCCATATTTTTCTTTTATCGAATCCGTTCTTCCCCAAATAGTCCAGCGTCGCCCTAAGAAAACCCCACTGTTGTTAGATCAATGTTCTAAGACAAACAATGGCATGATGTCTCGCCCCCTTCCCAAGTTTTTTTGTTTTCATTGTTTCTGCTCCCAAGACAGTGTTGAAGTCGTTTCCCTTGTCTTACACCAATTATAAGAGTTCGGCGCCCATCAACTCCCTTTTGACGAATGGACAAACGATTGACGTCTGCTCTCCAGAATGATATCACTGACCAAAGGAGGCGAGAAGGAGTGAGACGGGAGAGGACGGGGGGGGGGGGGCGATCAGGACAAAACGAGCACTCTCACCCTCACCACCATTTTGTTTTCCAACTTGGAACCACCGCAGGTGCACGTGACTAGTACAAGTCGAGTCACTAACGATGCCGACGAGAAACAAAAGATGCCAGGAGGAGGAAACTGGGGGCCCAACAATGTGTTATCCTCCCCTGCCCTATCAATTCTGAAGTTACAACTGCGCATTCGTATGCAAATCAAGGGGGTGGGGGCCATTTGCATTTTTCTGTCTTCCTCTTTCTCGGGGCAGCACGTGCGCTTCTGCTTGGCGGGACCAGCTCCAGAGTCAGGAGTGCTTTCTGCGGAGCTGTCAATTATTTCGGAGCGCTGTGATCAGGGGTCGGGAGGGACACGCGGGCTGGGTGGACGTCGTCGGGTAACAGGGGCGTGAGGGTGGTGGGGAGCCAAGGAGTTCATAGATGTCGGCGACGCCTTGAGGTTTTTCTTAAATTACAGCTGTCGCGTGGCTCCTTCCTCGGCGGACTGACCATCCCGGTGTCTCTCCTGGTCACTTTGGTCTGTCCACTTGAGTCCGCAAGAATTGAACAATAAAAAGAGCATGAAGCATGGGAGTGGCAGGGAAAAGGGCAAAGGTCGAGAAACGTGGTGACCTGTCACAACAAATACGTGTGTTGTTATTTGATTTACATAAGCAATCAGTAAGATCAGTCTTTAGTTGAGATAGTGAAGAGATACTTGATAGACATAATGACACAAAGACAAAGACATAAACATAACAATAGTGTTTTTTTTAACATTGTGTCACAGGCATTTCCAATGCTCCAAGTCTGTAGACAATGTAGACAAGACATTTTGAGAGGCTAAGCTATTCCAAAAAAAACTATTTCATAAATCCTCAACAGAAGCCACTTTTGAAAGTCACCACTCTTTGCTGCATAATCAGTAGCAAATGAGAAATTAAGCTCGAGCTTCACGCCTGACTGACCCTACCAACTGTAGATTTTAATAAAAAATAAACAAAAAACAAAAAACAATTAGTTGAGTCAAAAAAAAACAGTTGAAGACGAGATTACTAATTCTTTTAATAACATTTCAGTTATTTGCAGTTCCGGAAATGTAAACTGATGGATGTATTTCTGATCCATGTTTGTATTGAAATTATAATTTTTTTTAGTTCAAATTGTAACTTGTATAGCTTAGTACTTATTGAGTAGCGGAAGAGAATACTTGAAACATGAAAGGGCACGGCCTGTGTTTATGTGCCCCGAACAAAAAAATCAAATTCTAATCAAACTAGAAATCTACGGAAAATCTTATGGACCTTCTTCTTCTTCCTTCTCATTGTTCTGTTGGAGTGTTCAGAGGACTAGACCAATACATGAGATGAACTGTTGTAGTGTTCAGATGACTAGACCAATACATGAGATGAACTGCGCAGTGGTTTCCAAATCAGGGAGCTCTCCATATAGTTTTCTTTCTATTGGGGTGTTTTGGGGCCAATGTCTTATATGGGGCCTCTTGGTAAAGAGAGCAGTTTTGGAAGACGTGGTCTGCATTCTCTGGTGATTCTCCACATGGGCAGATTTCACTGGTTCCAATTTTGAGCTTCCGGTACATGTGTTGTCGCATTCTGTTGTGTCCGGTCCTGAGTCGAAACATTAGACGTTGGTCTTGTCGGGATAGCTTATAGTAAGCGTCATCTTTCTTGTGATTTGGATGGGAGCTCGTCCATTTCTCATTTATTTTATCTACGATTAATTTCTTCATTTCTTCTGGATAGAGTGCTGAGTTTATTAGTGAGTTAGTTCTTCCACTCTTGGCGAGTGTGTCAGCCTTCTCATTTCCTTCTAGTTCTATATGTGCTGGTATCCATTGAATAACAGTTTTTTTGCTGTTGTTGTTGAGCTTTGTAAGTGCTGTCCTGAAACTTTTTATAGAAGAGGAATCAGAGTTTCGCAGGCTTTGGAGGGTTGTTTTTGCATCGGTTAGTAAGACAATCTGACTGTGTGGGGAACTTGGATGATTTGCTAGGATGGTAGCAGTTAGTGCTAGTGCTTCTCTTTCTGCTCTGTGACTGTCAGAGAGCTCTCCAGTTGCAATGGATTTTTAAAATGTTCCTCCATCTGGCCATTCGATAAGTATTCCAGCTCCTCCATTTGTGGTGGCTTTATGGGTTGAGCCATCCGTGTAAACTCTGATCCACTGATTGCTAGGATAATTGGTATGTAGAAAACAGTTCACTATTTTCTTGAGCTCTGTTGGTCTGTAATCAGATTTTCTTTTTATGCTTTCAATATGGTCCCTTATAGTAGGAAGAGGGCTTTCGTCCCAGGGTGGAGATTCATTACAGTGTATCGAGGATTCCAGAGTAATTTTTTCAAGTTGGTGTTTCTTTTTTAGGCTTAGAATCTTATGAACCAGTTCTTTATTATTGGTCTTTATACTCCTATATGGCTGTGAGAGATGGACACTATAGTCCTCTATGGCTGTGAGAGATGGACACTATAGTCCTCTATGGCTGTGAGAGATGGACACTAAACGCTGACAGAAGAATTAAAAGGCTAAAGAGTAAATGCTACCAAAAAAAAAGCTGGGTACCAAGAAAAAGAAAATGGACACTTGTTGCTGGCGAACTCCTCAATGCTGTGAAGAGACGAACGCTGAGCTGGTTCAGCCATGTTGTAAGACATGGCTCACTGTCAATGGACAGTTGAAAACATTCGAATAAACGACAGGACAACGTAATGGACCGGTCATTCTCTTGACGCTAAAACATCTGTTGACTAAAAAGAGAGATTTGGTTGCGCGATCTGTCACAGCACCCAAACAACTGTCAAGGGACAGATGGGTTTAAAAATGACAGAAAAAAATAATTCTGTAAATAAAAAAAAACAAAACAATAAAGGTTACACTTTCACAATAATATTATTAAACCTAATTATCTCCCTTGTTCTCGTTGTTAAGGATGAAATTTTCATTTCACTGGTCTTCTAGAGTTGGAAAGTTCTTTCCATCTTGAAATAAAAAGCTTTTTTTTTTTTTTTGAATAACATGTCAGATAAATATTCGGCGCTTTCTGGTGTCATTTCATTTGTCTTTTAACAGACAATAGCCTGCGCAGAAACCAGGTCTTAATCGAGGTACCTCGCCTGCTCAGAAATCAGACCCTATTTGCGGTAGCTTGCTTGCGAAATAATCGGGTCCTATTTGAGGTACCTTGTCTGCGAAGTAACAGGGCCCACTTTACTTTGTTTCTTTACAAACATTTCACTAGGTACCAAAGGGCACGAAGACAAATCATACAGCTTTGAATTGGGCCACTCGGATAATGGCGCAATCAGGTCCTAACTGTCATTGGTTTTCTTGACAATAGAACAATCCTATAAAGTTAGTGCGTGTTTGTATCATGGATTTCTTTCTCTCTCTCTCTGCCTCTCTCTCTCTTTCCTTCTCTCTCTCTGCCTCTCTCTCTCTTTCCTTCTCTCTCTCTGCCTCTCTCTCTCTCTCTTTCTGGCTGTTGTTCAATGAGAAGTCGCCCCTCTCCACTGTTACCATACCAATAATCCCTGACAACGAGACCCCGGCCAAACTCACGCTGTTAACCCGCAGAATCCACCTTCTGTTTCTGACGAAAACGTTGATCTCTCGTCAAACACGGGTATCGGGCACCCCCCACCCACCTCCCATGTCATTTCTTCCTAACACAGAGAGAGGACCACATTGAGGTATACACCTTCTTCCTAACACAGAGAGAGGACCACATTGAGGTATATACCTTCTTCATAACACAGAGAGAGGACCACATTGAGGTATATACCTTCTTCCTAACACAGAGAGAGGACCACATTGAGGTATACACCTTCTTCCTAACACAGAGAGAGGACCACATTGAGGTATATACCTTCTTCCTAACACAGAGAGAGGACCACATTGAGGTATATACCTTCTTCCTAACACAGAGAGAGGACCACATTGAGGTATACACCTTCTTCCTAACACAGAGAGAGGACCACATTGAGGTATATACCTTCTTCCTAACACAGAGAGAGGACCACATTGAGGTATATACCTTCTTCCTAACACAGAGAGGACCACATTGAGGTATATACCTAACACAGAGAGAGGACCACATTGAGGTATATACCTAACACAGAGAGAGAACCACATTGAGGTATATACCTAACACAGAGAGAGGACCAAATTGAGGTATATACCTAACACATAGAGAGGACCACATTGAGGTATATACCTAACACAGAGAGAGGACCACATTGAGGTATATACCTAACACAGAGAGAGGACCACATTGAGGTATATACCTAACACAGAGAGAGAACCACATTGAGGTATATACCTAACACAGAGAGAGGACCAAATTGAGGTATATACCTAACACATAGAGAGGACCACATTGAGGTATATACCTAACACAGAGAGAGGACCACATTGAGGTATATACCTAACACAGAGAGAGGACCACATTGAGGTATATACCTAACACAGAGAGAGGATCACATTGAGGTATATACCTTCTTCCTTGTTTCTCGTACGTCCTTCTTGTTCCTTCTCTCTATCTTCAGAGGCTCACTCTCCGTGTCCAGTCTTACAAGCAGCTGGGGGGGGGGATTTCAAACAAGCGAGGAAAAGTGGGGGGGGGGGGGAGGATTGTCTTGGTTTGATATCTTAACACTTGTCTGTCACTCAGGTAATAATCTCCAGGGCGACACACCCAGGGGAGAAAGAAAGTGGCGGATAGGGGCGATAAGACGGTGGCGTATGGACTCGTAGCGTGAGCCCTCTGTGTGCACAAGAAGTGAGCGCTGACAGGGTCAAGAAGAAAGAACACTAAAGAAGAAGGAGTCTCAACACGACAAGATTGTTATGTGGAGGGAACTCGCACTAGGATGCATATGTCACTGCCCCCCTCCCCCCCGCCGATGTTACATTCTCTTTAAACTCGACGGGTGCTCGTGTGGGCCAAACTTACGGTTTGTTTATCACGTGACTCGCTGTTTATCACGTGACGCCTTGTTTATCACGTGACATAATCAATGGGATAGACTGCAGGTCATAAGCTCACGTCGGGCGCAAACTGAACGTCTAAACCTATCCACTCTTAATGGCGGCGTCCAAGGGCTTTAGGGTTTATTAAAAGAAATTTCTATAAATCAAATAAGAACATAAAACTAAAATGTTATTCAACATTGGTTAGGCCAATAATAGAATATGCATCCACCGTGTGGGACCCTCAACTCAAGAAAACATTAAGAAACTGGAACAAACACAAAATAGAGCAGTGAGATTCATAACAAATGAATATTCACATTTGACTAGAGTAACACCATAAGTAAAATCACCAAATTTAGAAAGCCTTCAGGACAGAAGACTCAAAAGTAAAGTAGCAATTATACATAAAACACTGAACCATAATCTTCAAATACAAAAACAAAATCTAATAAAATACTCTGAAAGACACAAAAATAAAGGCACATTCCTCGTCCCATAGGACAAATTTGTACAAATACTCCTTCTTCCCTAGTGCTATTAGAGCATGGAATGGGTTGCCTGAGCTAGCCAGAAAAACCAGTGACTTGGCAGAATTTAAGTCATTGGTTAATATGCATGACTAAATGCATGACGCGTAGGGCGTAATCATCTTCTTTTTTGAAGTAACGTCTGTATTATATAAGATAAGAAGAAGATAAGATGGGAGATGATTGGATGATAGTACACTTAACGCTTTGATGATAGTCGATTAGATGATAGATGATAGGTGATTAGATGAAAGTTGGTTAGAGGATAGATGATTAGATAATAAGTGATTAGAGGATAGGTGATTAGATGGTAGGTGATTAGATAATACTTAACACATTTGCGATATAAAAATTGTATTTGAAAAGAAAATCAAAACCTAGACTCTAGATCTAGTAGACCACTGAATACTGTACCCAACCAAACAAAACGAGTTCTTTCCCCCCTTTTTCTCCCTTCCAGACAGTCTGTAAGTCAGCAGACGATATACAACTATTATTTTACTGCCACGTCCAATGCTATATCAATAGGAAACTGTTTGCTGTTGGTGTTTGTGCACGGACACATCAAAGGGACACCACTTCCACGAAACGACGTTGAAAAACTTTAGTGCCGTCTCTCGCGCACCCTCGATTTGCCGTGATCTCTTACCTGGAGTTGCCTTCCCCTTTGATTCACTACAACTTCATGTCTCAAAGATTTATACTATTACTCCCCCTGTTTTCCCTTTTTTATATTTATTCGGTTCACTCCCCTTCGCCTGCCATTTATACCTTGCATAGCCCCTTCACTTGTTGATATATAAAGAACCGTTTTATTTCCCGGGGCGTCAAACAAAAGGGCCATGTGACTTGACTTAAACAAATACTACTGGTAGATATTATAGAGTCACCCGTCGGGGAAAAAAATCCACTTTATTACGTGGACTAGAAACAACTGACCTCCGTCAGGTCCATCGTACCATGTACATTTTTAAAAACTGTTTCACTTCTAGACAGACTTACCTCCCTTTTCCTTTCCAACGTTCTTTGATGTCGTCAACTAGCAGTAGGTGATTAACGGCACCCCTCTCCTAGGTCTGGAGTACCTTATCGATTCAGAAAAGGAAGAGAGAGAGAGAGTGGGGGGCCCTTTGATTTTTTCTTCTCCAGACGGGTACAACGAAACTAGCGTTTCCAGGTTTTAGGGGACCTCCCCCCCCTTCCCCTAAATAGGTGGTGACGAACAGATGACGCTGTCAGTCGTTTAAATACGCGTAAATCTTTACGTACGAGCGAGCGTGAAAGCGGAAGGAGGTTGGATCTATAAGGAACGTAAGCTATGGAACAACAATCTGAGAGGGTGAGAGAGAGAGAGAAAGAGAGAGAGAGAGAGAGAGAGAGAAAGAAGAAGAGAGAGTGAGGAAGAGACGGAAAAAGAGAAAGAGGGAGAGTTAGGTAGAAAGAGGGAGAGTTAGGTAGAAAGAGGAAGAGTTAGGAAGAAAGAGGGAGAGTTAGGTAGAAAGAGGGAGAGTTAGGTAGAAAGAGGGAGAGTTAGGTAGAAAGAGGGAGAAAGAGAGCGATGGCGGGGGAAAGACAAAAGAGTCAGAAAGAGAGAGAGAGAGAGAGTGAAATAAAAAGAGTGAATGAGAATTGCTGGGTGGGAGAAGACTAAAGAGTAAGAGGTTGTGTGTGAGAGAGAGAGGGTTGACAGAAAAAGAGTGAGAGGTAAAGAGGAGAAGAAGGAGGAGAAAAGAAAACTCCAAGGTAGAAGAGTTAGAAGGATGTATATAGCAACCAACACACAGATACTATGGGACCCCTGTTAACAAGAACTACTTGAGACCTGGTTTGTTTGCAGGAAGTGCTGCGACGAGTGACCTGTCGCCTGGTCTAGGTCACGATGACTGATTTTCTGAGGTCATTGAGGCCGCATTTATACGTGTGTTTGCAAGACCAATCGTCATAAAAGGCCTGAACACTGACCACGAACGTCGCAGGCTGTCACAGGTCAGTACAACGTTGTAACGAGCTGCTCAGAGGTTTCGAAGTCAAAGGGAGTGTGGCATAGAGTAACTTAAGGCTATGGTGTTCAACAAATAAGTAAAGACACAAAAAAACAAAAAACGAAAACTAGGCCATATATATTTATACGACTTCTTGAGCGCTTCCACCAAAAATGCTTGCACTCCATTATGGGCATATGGTGGCAAGACCGCACTACAAACATCGATGTCCTTGCGAACGCCGGTATATACAGTATAGAAGGACTTCTTATGGTCCTGCAGTTACGCTGGGTAGGGCACGTATCCCGTATGGGAGACGAACGTATGCCAAAGACAGTCTTTTCTTGGTGAGCTAAAAGGTGGTCGACGTAACAGAGGTGCCCCAGGGAAACGCTTCAAAGACCAGCTTAGGCGTCAACTTTCCTTGGCTGACATAGAAGAGAGCACCTGGTTGCATGCGACCTCAGAACGAGACACCTGGAGGTCACTCACGAAGGCCGCGGGATACACATTTGAGACCAAAAGAAAATCCGCTGCCGAGGACAAACGCAGACGAGAAAAGAAAATCTAAATCGACCACCTGCGGACAATGGTTATGCTTGCCATGGATGTGGCAAAATATGTAGGTCACAGCTGGGGCTGAGCAGCCACGGGAAATACTGCACTCCTCACTAATCTTCGGACTATTTATATATATATATATATATGACAATCTACGTGAACAAGGCAAGAAACATTAAATCACTGCTTTTACTACCCGTCAAAAAATGGACACACCGTTGAGACCTAAAGGAAAGCTGAACACAGGTGCAGACGTCGAAAAGGGAAATTAAATCGATCCATGTAGATAATGACATTGTGTGCGTTAGTTGTGACAAAATATATAGGCCACATCCGGGTCTTAATTGCCGAACAAAAATGTCTCTTAATTTTTGTATATATAATGGTAAGGCAAGGTTGTTTCTTTTCACATAGGCTTATAAGTTGATCAGTCGAAAATAAGTTCAAATAGGGAAAAAAAAAGCTTATCTAAGGGAAAGAGCTCCGCACTTACAACTGTATCTTTAATAATATAGCAGTTATTTCCCTTATTCAATATCAAACAAAATAATTACCAATACTATTTATTGATTCAATATTTGTTAGGTAGAATAAATAATTGTTTTGAGTTTCAGCTTGATCCGAGAATGGATGTGGGAGAAATAATGTGTTAATTATCTAAGGAGGACGAAACCCTACATATTTAAACGTATCTAAGAATACTGAGAGATTAGTTTATTAATTTCTCTCTGTTAGGACTTTTCTGTTAGGACTACTCTCAGGACTTTTCTCTGTTAGGAACTCTCTCTGTTAGGACGTTTCTTCTGTTAGGACCTCTCTCTGTTAGACCTTTTCTCTGTAAGGACCACTCTCTGTGAGGATTTCTCTCTGTTATGACTCCTCTTTGTTCTAGCTCTTCTCAGTAAGGGCTCCTCTTCGTTATAACTCCAGTCTGTTTGGGCAAGAACAAGGAGATTTAATTGTTCTTTTGTCTTTCAAAAGTACTCGGAAAAGATTGTTAGTCTAGAAATGGTGTATTAATATGTTAAGCTTATACTATCTACTTTTTATATTAGTGTGTTTTGGTAATACTGTTAAAACAATAAACAAGTATAGACAAACCATGTTTATCTTTATTTTGTTTAAAACAATTATCTCATCTTCGCTCCTCCTTGTATTCGACTACCTCGCAATGTATCGATAATGCACGAATATTTCGGCAGAAATTAGTTGGTGTACCAAGGCAAATCTCTTCTTATTCTTTGTGACATCTGGCCTTGTCCAACGTCCATGACCTATGACACACAAGTCACTATCAGCGTGCTCATTTCACCCTCAGAAAACACATGGATCACGTTATCACAAATTTGTCACTCCACACAGACTTAAACAGGAACCGGAAATCTTAGCTGATTGAAATCGACTATCGATTGTGTTGATTTTGAAACAATACTAAAACGATACTTGAACACATACGATTAAATCATTCTATTTGTATATTTGTACAAATGAAATTATTGTCTAGCTTTAGGAGCCACACACACACAAAAAAAAGAGATCTATATTTTTAGTGTACATAACCGGTGATTAGTCTCTTGAATATGGAGATAAAGATCACGTGACGGACTACTTTGTGTTATAGCGTGTTGGGCATCAAGCTCGTCGTCTGCTGCTCTTCTAAAACGCGGTAACCTTTGATCTCTTAGACGTTAGCAACGTCCTGGATGAGTTCAGAGGTCGTCGTGGAGGACATAACTTGACAGGAGAAATAACTCGTGGACAGGGAGAGGTGTGTGGGGGACAGGGGGGAGAATTTAATATCAGAAGTCTGGTGGGTGATTTTTTTTTCCAACCTTGTTTTAATCACTGCAGTGTGTGTAAGAGAGAGAGACAGAGGGAGAGAGACAGAGAGAGAGAGAGAGAGAGAGAGAGAGAGAGGGAGAGAGAGAGAGAGTTTTAAGAAGAAGAAGTGGAAAGATGGATGTTAGAAGAGATAGATGTGATGATAAGAGAAATTATGGGAGAGAGATTGAGAAAGACAGAACTGGGGAGAGAGAGAGAGAGAGAGAGAGAATCATGAAATATGAGTCAAAACGGTAAAGGTGTCAAACTGAAAGGAGAGAGAGAGAAAGAGAGAAAGAGAGAGAGAGAGAGAGAGAAATATAGATGAACCATGAAATGTGAGTCAAAAAAGTTAAGGTGTCAAACTGAAAGGAGAGAGAGAGAGAAAGAGAGAAAGAGAGAGAGATAGAGAGAGAGAGAGAGAAATATAGATGAACCATGAAATGTGAGTCAAAAAGGTAAATGTGTCAAACTGAAAGGAGAGAGAGAAAGAGAGAGAGAGAGAGAAATATACATGAACCATGAAATGTGAGTCAAAAAGGTAAAGGTGTCAAACTGAAAGGAGAGAGAGAGAGAAAGAGAGAAAGAGAGAGAGAGAGAGAGAGAGAGGACGAAAATAGAATGATTAGGAAGATGGAATTGAAAAGATGAGATTGACAGTTAACTAACAAAGAACAGCCATAAGATACACAATTAATAGTAACAATTTTGTTGAGTTATTTGTTATGTTTTATCAGTTAACAACGTAACTCTACAATCTGCGTCTTGAACGGACTTGACGTAAGCGAGTATCTCCGAATGTAGGCCTGAATTCATTCAAGAGTTGACTCATTGACCATTTGGGAACATTTTGAACAGCGTTTCAAAGTCTGCATCTGTCTGGCCTAACTTTCGATTGATACATTCATCGCTTCACCAGGATTTGTTTCGTGGGGATGGCGGTTACATTTCATTGTTCTATTTAGTTATTAAGAGTCAAATTTAAAATACTCCTCCTTTTTATTGTTGCTTGTTTTTATATGAAAGATTTTTTTCCCCTTTATTTCCTTGCTCGGGCACAACTACAAAATGTTTGATTGTCAGGAGAATGTTTATGTCTAGAATAGATTTTAAAGCGCATTGTATGGCTCTCACAGTACTTCCTTCATGTCAGTGTTCTTACCATTGTTCGTCCACCTTCATCCCCGTGTCTCTTTTGGCTGACTTGTACATCTGCTGACAGCTTGTCATAGGTCTACACTCACACACAGACACACACACACAATTTAGCAAGGAAATCTTTCAAAGTTCCATGAGTATGGGAATCTCATAAGAGTAGCACCTGCCTTTGTGAGCGTTACTTGGACTTATTAAATATTGGTCCTTCCATCTAGCCGTTCGTCCTAGAGCTGGTCAATAGATTTATCCTCAGGACTTCAGGGCTTTGTCCACATTGGGCCAATATGTGCTCTCACGAACGCTTACATATCAACACAAGTGCCCCCTCCCCAGAGACACACAGCTAAAGGTAGTACTGACTGGCACCTGTTAGACATCGTTCAACAGTCTTTTGTTAGGTATTACCAAGAAAGACTTTGCCTGCCAATCTAGTTATTTTTTGTTGAACTAACACCACAATTGGAAAGAGCTAAGCCCCCGCTAATTTTAGGTCAGTGAAACGTGTGAGCAGCGGCATTGTAGCAGCGGCATTGTAGCAGCGGCTATTGTACCTCGGACGTAAATGAAATTGAGGTGGCGGAAATGAATGTCCACAGTCTGAGTTTCGTCTGGACAACTTTGTTTCTGTCTTTTGAACAAAAATTAACAAAGTGGATTCTATTGAAATGGCATAAGTGGATCCTCAGCTGTGTAACTTACGATAGTATTTTATTTCTACATGTTATACAAATACTTCTTTTAGCTTTAGTTTCTTATGAATATATTTGTTTTTCGAATATTTGTGGGAGATAACGTGAATTGATATGTAAAAAACAATAGTTTTGTTGTTTTTTAAAAGTCTCCTTAACTAACAAAGCTAACAGACAGAAACATGTTCCCCCCTGTATTAACATTAGATTGCAATTAACTTAAGCTAGGCTGTCATCACAAACAGGACAAATAGAACATAGTTATTGAGATTGAAGTACGATTTTCTGAGAGTGTTAAAAAGAATAAATGAAGAGAAAAAAAAAAAGAAAGCAGAAACTAGACTATAAAGCGAATAGTTCAGTTAACTAGAATTACAATAGACCCGATTGTCATATCAGGTGACAACTGAACTCACTCACATCTTCGAGTGCTTCAACATAACATTTGTATGACCTGCGACGTTGGTGTAGATCTGCCACACCATCAGACATTTCTTCACTTGTTTCCATGGGTTTTATTTCATCTAAGCACTGCGAGCTTCAAGTTGAACAGACGTGTTTTTTTTTTTAAATGTTTCAGCGGATATACAATTTTATTTTTTTGCTGGCTATTGGTGAATGGTATCTCAAAATTCTCCGTACCATGATTAGTCTTTGTTGTGGACGGTAGTTGACATGTACCACCAAACTGCTGCTAGACTACTAAACCGATGTAGGCGTAATATATCTGAACTAATAAAACTTAAAATAACTTAAGTAACTTTCTTGTGAACAGTACTAAAGTACTTTTATTATAATAGACTAAATCAAGATGAGATCAAATGAAATAAAAGTGGTTAGGGTTAGGGTTAACAAATCTAACTCACTACATTAACACATCTAACTCACTACATTAACACATCTAACTCACTACATTAACACATCTAACTCACTACATTAACACATCTAACTCACTACATTAACACATCTAACTCACTACATTAACACATCTAACTCACTACATTAACGCATCTAACTCACTACATTAACACATCTAACTCACTACATTAACACATCTAACTCACTACATTAACACATCTAACTCACTACATTAACACATCTAACTCACTACATTAACGCATCTAACTCACTACATTAACACATCTAACTCACTACATTAACACATCTAACTCACTACATTAACGCATCTAACTCACTACATTAACACATCTAACTCACTACATTAACACATCTAACTCACTACATTAACACATCTAACTCACTACATTAACACATCTAACTCACTACATTAACACATCTAACTCACTACATTAACACATCTAACTCACTACATTAACGCATCTAACTCACTACATTAACACATCTAACTCACTACATTAACACATCTAACTCACTACATTAACACATCTAACTCACTACATTAACACATCTAACTCACTACATTAACAAATCTAACTCACTACATTAACACATCTTTTCAGTCTCACGTTCTTGAATCATTTGTCCTATCCAAGACCGCTGACGAAAATACCACCTATCTTGCATCATTCAGAACCGATCGCTAACTTCTTCCCACCGTCACCATAGAAACACGCAAACACACACTCCATAACAGCCTCATATGCGTTTAATAATATTAGATATAACAACACACACATATTTTTAGGTATCATATGTGAACAATAAAGAAAGTTGTATGTATTAATTGCAGTCTCTTGGTCCTAAGATTAAGAATATTACAACTTATGCAAACATCAAACCTTTACAATCAGCCAACGTACACGTCATAATCAATGAGACTCACACAACAAATAATGGAGTGGAGGACTTGGGGGTCATATAAATGGCCAAGTATGAAGTACTTGGATGGATGGAATTCTAGCTTATTGTACTTTTACCCACGTGATCTGCTGCATCAATTCTCTCCCAGGCTCTCTCTGTCTCAAAGTCTTTTTGTCTGCCTGTCTTTCTCTTTCAAAAAAAAAAAAAGTGTATCTGACAGTCTTGACAGGAAGTGAGATCTAGATCTAGTGACTGACTTTTGATGGTTCTCCACACTCATGTGAGAACCTCCAGGACTGACAGAAGGTGAGATCTAGTGACTGACTTTGTCAACAAAGTCTTATCTCTGTCTAGTCTCTACCTGTCAAAATAGAGTTTAGATGTTTGCGTCCTGAGCTGTCTCTATTTGGTCAATGAGTGTTGTGATAATGTGTAACATAGTAACCGTGAGATTAACAACATTGTTACAACTTGAAAAGTGTTGTTTCAATTGCTTTATAAACAATAAGAGCTAGATCAACGCTAAAATCTATTATAAAGCGAGATGTAGAGAAAGCTGAATACTATATACAAGGCTAATCAGACTGCTATGTAAAGACTTGGTTTTTAAAAACGATAAAGCTTGATTATAAATGATTTCACTGGTTGGTCGGCAGTTTGCGCTTCGCACTGTCGTTCAGTTGGTTGAGGGTTGAACTTGAATTCCACACAAGCAAAACAACCACTCTTGAGGTTTTAAGTCAATGGAAGTGTCTATTGCGTAATGTCTGTAAGCATGCATCAACAAACTAGATGTAACTACAAAACATACAACTACAAGAAAAAAAAAAGGTCTTTATTGTTACATAATAACAGACATTGGATGTAGTGGTACATAGTAAAGGACAGGGACACACACACAGTCAGTGACACAAAGTAACACAAAGTGACACACAGTCAGTGACACAAAGTAACACAAAGTCAGAGACACACATTGACATATCTTAACAGACAGTAACACAAAGTCACACATGGTCAGTGACACAAAGTGACACAAAGTGACACACACTCAGTGACACAAAGTAACACATGGTCAGCGACACAAAGTTACACACAGTCAGAGACACAAATTGACTTATCGTAGCAGACAAAGACACAAAGTGACACATAGTAACAAACAGTGACAACCAACTGACTCATTTTGACGCACGGTAACATACAGCCGACACACAACATATTGTTATATATACTGATGTATAATGCCAAACCATCGCAAGCAAATATTTTTGCAGGCAGACACCAGTTGGTCACTGAATACAGTCTTTAGGGGCCTGTGTTATTGTAAGATTGGCAATAAGTCTTAATATATATTTAACAACCAATCATATAATTCATTTCGACTGTTAGTGTCATCCCAGCCTCGCTAAATGGTGTACATTTCACAGACTATTACTTTCTAGGTCTGAAAGGGACACTTTACTTTTTACTATTACTTTCTGTAAGTAGACCATACCAAGATTTTTCTGTAAGACTTTTGTGTTACGGCATGTAAGACAAATCCCCCCTCCCCTTAAAAAAAAAGAAGAACTTTAAGACATCCCCTGTGACTTGAAACGGGCTACATGTCAAGCCGAATATTTGTAGTGAAGAAAGGATTCGATTATTTTATCAAATAAGCCAGGGAGAAACGCAACCAGTGGGTGTGGTCCTCAATCGAAGGGGCGTGTCCATGGGTGTGGCAGTCCTGGGCCTTGCGACATTGACATTGACAGACAAGGACTGTGTGCGGTGCCTGCCTTCACACAGGAGACTTCCATCAGAGTCAACCGTTAAGTTAACGGCAATCATCGTCCCGGGTAATATTGCCCGTGAGGTCTGCTTAAATCAACAAGAAAGAGGGACGACTGGAAAGGAGGGGCCCCCAGAGTGGAGTAGGCTGAATCTAATAAGACGTTTGGGACAAACACACACTCACACGCTCTCTCTCTCTCTCTCGCTCACGCTCTCTCTATCACACACACACTCACGAGTGCACTTTGGACGAAAGAATTGTCTGTCCTTTGACCTCAACCCAACTGTAATTGTGCTTCGTTTTCTGCAATCACTCCATGACATTGTCTTGTGGCTAGACTTCAGGAACATCGTTTCCCATTTATATAGGGCAGGACTATAAGTTTGTCAGATAAGCCTAGAAACACATAGTCTGTTCTATTTATGTGAATGTTTCTGTTGTGTAGTTCTTAAATGAAAAAGAAACCTTGTAATCATAAGGATCAATAATGTAATCTTAGTCTGAGTCTTAGAAATGCTAGAGCTATATAATGTCATGTTGATCTACCCTACAGGTTATATAGAAAGTCCAATTTAGTAACATCTAGGCTTACATAATAACCCGTTGTCATACTGGTATGTCTAGTACGATATAGACATCATTGTAATAATACATGGGGTTAGGAACGTCTGAGTGAACTGAGTGCGATGTGTGGCTGAGTGGCCAAAATAGCTTGGCTACGGCTGGCCACCTAATAAAGGGGCTCGAGTTCGAATCCTGACTCCAGCAGAGTTGTGTTTGATGACGGCCTTAAGATAACAAGGAAGCCTTCTCCAAGATACCCCCCCACCCGCCCACTGATCCACAAAACAGATTGGACCATAGCGTACTGAACATGCTCTAAGCATGAACAATGCACTATATAAAAGCAATTTAAAACAAGGTTACAAAGACAGTTTGTGTGGAAACAGACTGAAATTCTATCAAAGACAAATGACTGAGAAGAATGAAGAAAGAGGGTTGACAGATCTTGTGTGGTGCCCCAGCGGTCCAGCAGACCAAAGGATAGGTAGATGTCTTGTTGGGTGTGAACATAGTCTAACTGGTGTGTTATAATTAATATCTAATTGTTTTATAAAGGGTCAATCTCTTATTCCTCAAGAAAAATACATTTCCATAGAAAATATAAAAAAAATTTCCTTTAGTTTTGTATGTCGTAGTGCAGATAGGTGCTGCTGTTCACGTGATAATATGAAAAACAAATTATTAATTGTTGTTTTAAATTATGACACTATATGCATTCTAAATTGATTTTTTTCTCTTTAAAAAAAAGTAAACATTCTCTTTTGTAAATTTAGTAGTTAATAGGACACAACTTACAGAACTCAGCAACACAAATGTAAACAAAAAAAATAAATTTGTCAAAATAATCTAAAACTTTTTGCATATATTTGTTACAACTATGGTACATAATTATCTCCCCTACAAAAGAGCCTCCAGTGTTTGTTACTAGTAAAAGTGGTGTATTTTGATGAAAAAAGTGCTTGCATAATTAATTTAAAAAATTAGATTTTTGGCTTTCAGAAAAGAAAAAAGTAGCCGTTGCATTAGAACTTTGAATGGTCTAAAATATTATGATGTCGGATTTTCACTATCTTTTCAAGTTTACGAGATCTAAACGGGACAGACGGACGAACATTCCACGTATTTTCCCCATTCGGGGGCGCTAAAAATGTCCTTTAACGCTTAAAATATTTGTTTTCTTAACAAATAAATCTAGAACTTAGAGCCCTAATTTATTATTTATACAAATGTAAGGCGGGAGGAAACAAATTAGTGACGATAGTGTTTCATTTCTTATGTCGTTCATAGAGAAACGTGTTTATTGAATAAAACCTGAATCTCAGTCGAGGTCACTTGAAGAAGTCTTTAGGGAGGGAGGGATTTGTATTAAAGAACCTAACACGTGAAGGTGGGTCATTCTCCTTGAAAACAAAATCTAATTTGCCTCTACTCAAGAACTCGACTATTTCTGACAAATCTGTCTGAATCCCTAGGAAATTTTACATCCACATTTTCAGAGTCCTCCATATTAGATGAAATGTTGCCTAAATATGGGGAGAAAGAAGGAGTGTGTGTGGAGAGAGAGAGAGAGAGAGAGAGAGAAATGAGAAACCGTAAGAAGGGAAAAGGAGACAGATATAAAAGAAAATAAAGGAGAGAAAGAGAGAGAGAGAGAGAAAGAGAGAGAGAGAGGGTTAATACAATAGTTTGAGGGACACCAATTGTCTCGTCATTTGGGCTATTACCAGACCAACTGAAAGAACAAAGGCACCTTATCGTAAATCAGCCAAATGTATAATTTCACTAGTAAATCAAGGCAATATTACTGTCCCACGAGTCTCCATGGTCTTAACAGACTGAGTTGCAGAACATTTATTACACGTCACGATTGTCTGCATGCAAGCGTGTGTGCATGTTTGTCTTCGTAACGCACTACTGCCAAATTGAATCTGTCGTCAATGCTGGTTCCCCGAGACTGTCACATCAAACAGGAACCATAGCCAAGCGTAGACCTGGGTAAAATAAAATCTCTGCCTCTTGTTGGACTTAATGAATTCACGTTGTGGTCATATCGTTTAATAAGTTCATTTTTGGGACATAGTGGATGTAAATCTTAAGCTTGGAGCGTGACAATTGTACTTAACATTATGGGTTAAGTTTTCTGTGTAGCATATGAGAGAACTAGATGGGCGAATCATGGGAAGTTTTCTGTGTAGCATTAGAGTTAGATTAGAGGATCATGGGAAGTGTACTTCTTTGGCCTTCTCATTATCAGGTTGTAAGGTTCAGACCAGTTCAAATTTGAGATGAACTGTGCAGTAGTTTCCAAATCAGACAGCTCTATATTTTGTAAAAAAAATACCTCACAGAAAATGAATCGTAAATTAATACTATATTACTTTAAATAAATTAATTTGATTCTTAAAACGAGCAAGCAAAACGGAGTTTCTGAATGCTTCGTAAAATGTTTTACATGTTTAAGATAAGATAAGATAAGATCATTTTTTTATTGGCCCAATCAAAAGGGAAATTCAGTTTGACTACAATTTGACCACCTCAGCGTAACTACTGTAACAACAATATAGATGCAAATACTAACAACATTCACACATATCGAATACTTCTAGAGAGTTGAAGATAATCTACTTCCTAGTCCAAGCCTCCCGCAGGGCGACGGGGGATGGCAGCTGGCAGGGTATGAGCCTGGAACCATCGAGACGACCGAACGAGAGTCCAGCGCTTATACCACACAACCAGGCATCACACTATTATAAAGTAGAACAATGTCATAACTAGGTCCTTTAATTTGTCAGATGGATATCTAATCTTTCTCCTCTGCGTATTCCCCCTTTATCTTTCTCTACCGGAAATAGGTCGAAGGTGAAGGAACGGAAAGTAAAAGTAAAAGTGGTTTCTAGACTTTCTTTATTTAGTGATCGGGAAATACCTGAGCTATTTTTAGCAGTTTTAGAATTGGTTCTTGATGATGATGTGACAGAACTTCCGTTGTTATGTGTAGCTCGCGGCTGCACTTGCAGTCTTAATTTGTGACACAATTTAATGCATGTCTATGTCTCAATGTTCAAATATCTCTGCACGTTTTAAATTAATGTCTATGTGTCCAGGTACTACGCCACCAAATGTAACGGGTGTCTTCAGTGTGTGCCAAGGAATGAGCTCGTCATGAGGGCGTCCAGCTTCGTCTATCACCAGCAGTGCTTCTGTTGCATCGTCTGCGGGCAGAGGCTTCAGAAGGGAGACGAGTTTGTCCTCAGGGACGGGCAACTCTTTTGTAGGCTGGACTATGAGAAGGAGTTCACGTTCTTGCCCATGAGCCCCAAGAGTGAGTAACATATGTTGTTTGGTGTGTCCAGTGTTGTCCGCCAGGTCACTGGTGCTTCATTAGTGCCAAATTGGTCAGTGAAGTTTAAAATTGTAAAAACAACAATGCCTTATGCCTAATTTATATTTAGTTGAGTATAGTTGTTAAGTTGTTGTATAGTCTGTCATATCCTCAAAAGGTCTCATTACTCAATGTTTTTTTAAATATTAATACATATCTGGCCAGTCATCATTTATGGATTTACAGCATTACAAACTGTTTGGCTGCCCAATGCCCTTCTTAAACTCAATTAAATCAAAATAAAATGAAAATGAAGATATAGTATTCAAAGCATTTTATTGCCGCCTTCAGAAAAAATTCAAGGGATAAGACACACTACAGATCATCCTGCATAAAGCCTACACTTGCCTAAAACTGGCACTGTAACTGAAAAATGTGACGCACACTATTTATTTTATGGATGACAATTTATCTTACCGAAAGATTCACAATAAATATGAGTAAACCTTTTCAGTTATATAATTGTATACATTACCATATATTCTCCTTTAACTACGTGGTATCTCTTCAATCTTTGGACTCAAAGACAAGCCTTACTATTCGAATTATTCTGACTATTTCAATAGTACAAGTTGAGCTTGTAACATTTTAGTTATTAGTAAGTTTTAGTTTTTTCACTTGATCTCAAACTCTTTTAGGTGACATCAGCGACTGTTGCTATGACGACGGAGACGGGGGTGACCTGGGGAACAACAAAGGTCCAAAAAGGCCGAGAACTATACTGACCACTAGCCAGAGGCGGAAGTTCAAAGCTTCGTTTGAAGTCAACCCTAAACCTTGTCGAAAAGTAAGTGCCAAGTTAACTCCACAACTTTTACAAAGCTTATATCAACTCACTCTGTCTGTCTGGTACAAAGCTTATATCAAATCACTCTGTCTGTCTGGTACAAAGCTTACATTAACTGACTCTGTCTGTCTGGTACAAAGCTTATATCAACTCACTCTGTCTGTCTGGTACAAAGCTTATATCAACTCACTCTGTCTGTCTGGTACAAAGCTTATATCAACTGACTCTGTCTGTCTGGTACAAAGCTTATATCACCTCACTCTGTCTGTCTGGTACAAAGCTTATATCAACTGACTCTGTCTGTCTGGTACAAAGCTTACATCAACTGACTCTGTCTGTCTGGTACAAAGCTTATATCACCTCACTCTGTCTGTCTGGTACAAAGCTTATATCAACTGACTCTGTCTGTCTGGTACAAAGCTTATATCGACTCACTCTGTCTGTCTGGTACAAAGCTTATATCAACTGACTCTGTCTGTCTGGTACAAAGCTTATATCAACTGACTGTCTGTCTGGTACAAAGCTTATATCACCTCACTCTGTCTGTCTGGTACAAAGCTTATATCAACTGACTCTGTCTGTCTGGTACAAAGCTTATATCAACTGACTCTGTCTGTCTGGTACAAAGCTTATATCAACTCACTCTGTCTGTCTGGTACAAAGCTTATATCAACTGACTCTGTCTGTCTGGTACAAAGCTTATATCAACTGACTCTGTCTGTCTGGTACAAAGCTTATATCAACTGACTCTGTCTGTCTGGTACAAAGCTTCTATCAACTCACTCTGTCTGGTACAGAGCTTCTATCAACTCACTCTGTCTGTTTGGTACAGAGCTTCTATCAACTCAATCTGTCTGTCTGGTACATAGCTTCTATCAACTCACTCTGTCTGTCTGGTACAGAGCTTCTATCAACTCACTCTGTCTGGTACAGAGCTTCTATCAACTCACTCTGTCTGTTTGGTACAGAGCTTATATCAACTGACTCTGTCTGTCTGGTACAGAGCTTCTATCAACTGACTCTGTCTGTCTGGTACAGAGCTTCTATCAACTCACTCTGTCTGTCTGGTACAGAGCTTCTATCAACTCACTCTGTCTGTCTGGTACAGAGCTTCTATCAACTCACTCTGTCTGTCTGGTACAGAGCTTCTATCAACTCACTCTGTCTGTCTGGTACAGAGCTTCTATCAACTCACTCTGTCTGTCTGGTACAGAGCTTCTATCAACTCACTCTGTCTGTCTGGTACAGAGCTTCTATCAACTCACTCTGTCTGTCTGGTACAGAGCTTCTATCAACTCACTCTGTCTGTCTGGTACAGAGCTTCTATCAACTCACTCTGTCTGTCTGGTACAGAGCTTCTATCAACTCACTCTGTCTGTCTGGTACAGAGCTTCTATCAACTCACTCTGTCTGTCTGGTACAGAGCTTCTATCAACTGACTCTGTCTGTCTGGTACAGAGCTTCTATCAACTGACTCTGTCTGTCTGGTACAGAGCTTCTATCAACTCACTCTGTCTGTCTGGTACAGAGCTTCTATCAACTCACTCTGTCTGTCTGGTACAGAGCTTCTATCAACTCACTCTGTCTGTCTGGTACAGAGCTTCTATCAACTCACTCTGTCTGTCTGGTACAGAGCTGCTATCAACTCACTCTGTCTGTCTGGTACAGAGCTTCTATCAACTCACTCTGTCTGTCTGGTACAGAGCTTCTATCAACTCACTCTGTCTGTCTGGTACAGAGCTGCTATCAACTCACTCTGTCTGTCTGGTACAGAGCTTCTATCAACTCACTCTGTCTGTCTGGTACAGAGCTTCTATCAACTCACTCTGTCTGTCTGGTACAGAGCTTCTATCAACTCACTCTGTCTGTCTGGTACAGAGCTTCTATCAACTCACTCTGTCTGTCTGGTACAGAGCTTCTATCAACTCACTCTGTCTGTCTGGTACAGAGCTTCTATCAACTCACTCTGTCTGTCTGGTACAGAGCTTCTATCAACTCACTCTGTCTGTCTGGTACAGAGCTTCTATCAACTGACTCTGTCTGTCTGGTACAGAGCTTCTATCAACTGACTCTGTCTGTCTGGTACAGAGCTTCTATCAACTCACTCTGTCTGTCTGGTACAGAGCTTCTATCAACTCACTCTGTCTGTCTGGTACAGAGCTTCTATCAACTCACTCTGTCTGTCTGGTACAGAGCTTCTATCAACTCACTCTGTCTGTCTGGTACAGAGCTGCTATCAACTCACTCTGTCTGTCTGGTACAGAGCTTCTATCAACTCACTCTGTCTGTCTGGTACAGAGCTTCTATCAACTCACTCTGTCTGTCTGGTACAGAGCTGCTATCAACTCACTCTGTCTGTCTGGTACAGAGCTTCTATCAACTCACTCTGTCTGTCTGGTACAGAGCTGCTATCAACTCACTCTGTCTGTCTGGTACAGAGCTTCTATCAACTCACTCTGTCTGTCTGGTACAGAGCTTCTATCAACTCACTCTGTCTGTCTGGTACAGAGCTGCTATCAACTCACTCTGTCTGTCTGGTACAGAGCTTCTATCAACTCACTCTGTCTGTCTGGTACAGAGCTTCTATCAACTCACTCTGTCTGTCTGGTACAGAGCTGCTATCAACTCACTCTGTCTGTCTGGTACAGAGCTTCTATCAACTCACTCTGTCTGTCTGTCTGTCTGGTAAAGGTTTTTTCTTCTCCCATTTCCCATTCTCAGAATAAATTAACACTTTGCACAATTTTTAAGTTGAATATAACAATACATGAATCACTAAAAAAAAAAGTTAAACAATTTGTTAATTGTTGGTGATTAAATATTTTGTTTGATTTCGCAATAAGGGGAATAAATACTACTTAATGATATATATATATATAAATCATGGGCGTAGCCGGGGGGGGGTTCTTGGGGTTACCCCCCCACACACCGAAATGAAATCCCCCCCCCCCCCCCGAAAAGGGGGGGATCGGTATTTAGTGACTGATTTTTACTTTGATTTTGTGTAATTTAGGTGAGATTTTAATACTAAACTATCACTTGCCCCAGCAAAGCAAAGGAGGTTTTGAGTTTAAAACCCCCTACCAGGGGGGTTTGAGTTTAAAAATCCCCTAATAGGTGTTTTCGCATTTGAATTCCCCATTTCTATAAAACAAAACAAAAAAAAATGCAAACGAGAATAAACCAAATTTTACGAGCACAGATTTTGATTTTTAAACTCCCTCCAAAATTTATGATAAACCCCCTCTTCGATATGAAAAAAGAAAAATACTCACACAAAATTCTATGAGCGTAGCCAAAGGGGTTTTAAGTTAACCCCACCCCCTCTTTAGTAGGGTTTGAAGCTAAAAAATACCTTTTCAATACCCGGTATAAAAAAACGCAAATTACGCACTCAAAATGTCATGAGCGTAGCTAAATGGGTTTTGACTCAGTTTTGGATTTAAGTATATTCAAAGGCGTTTTGAATTTAAATTCCCCTCCAGTATAATGTGGAGTGAAGCTAAAAATTACATCTTCAATATAAAAAAAAGAAAATACACACTCAGAAATCAATGAGCGTTGCCAAAAGGAGTTTTGAGTTTAAACCCCTCTTCAGAGTGGTTTGATGCTAAAACAAATACCTCTTCAATATAAAAAAAAAGCAAATTACACACTAAAATTATTTGAGCGTAGCCAAGACAATTGGGGGTTTTGAGTTTAAATCTCTCTCCTACAGATGGCTTTTTAAAAAAGTTTAAAACCTCTCCAGATGGTATTGAGTTTAAAACCTCCCTACAGAGCGTTTTAAGGTGGAAAACCTCTATCCTCAATATTATTCTAAAGCAAACTACAGTTAGTAAATTCTATGACCTTAGCTAAATGGGGTTTTGAATTAAAAAAAAAAACAACAACATAACTCCAGAGATTTTTTAGTTTAAAACAGCCAACAGATTTTTTTGACGATAAAACTTCCCTTTCGATATAAAATATAAAGCAAACTAAAAAACACTTAATTCCAAGAGCGTATTCAAGAGAGGTTACATATTTCTTCCAGTGCAGTGAATAGTCATTTGCCGAAATTGAAAAACACTAAATGTGGCTCAACAAAGATGGCTAAGACAGATTTTAGAAGTCAGTTATATAGATATAATCTAGGAAATCCTATTCCGAACTGGGAGTCGACCCGTTAGTAAGAATGTGACAGAGCGTCGCATGAGGTTTGCGAGACATGTTCTCCGACAAAATGAATTACACATAAGAAGAGTTGCGATGACATCCTAGTACAACTTGGCGCCACACATTCATGGAGGTCCTTGGAGTAGGTGGGAAGACGCTTCAGACATTACCAGTGACAGATTTTTGTGGAAACAGCTTGACGGCAAATGCGCCGAACGGCGCGGGAGGGTCTAAGTCAGTAAGAATAGCACATTAGTTTTTTGAAATAAAACTTTTTAATAGCAAGATAATGCACTGTAGGTACCTTAGAATATGCATTTTGTTGGCTTTCAATACCAGAAATAGTGCATGCCTGCGAGGCTCCGCCCCGCGCTGGGGGAGCTCCTAGCGCTCCCCCAGACCCCATTGCTTTCAATGGCGGGAAGTCTACAATTTGTCCACTAACTCCAGGAAGAACTTATTCTAGGGCTCCTAGCGCTCCCCCAGATCCCATTGCTGGCAATGGCGGGAAGTCTACAATTTGTCCACTAACTCCAGGAAGAACTTATTCTAGGGCACAATAAGCGTCTTCCGAAAGAATGATGGGTCAGAATGTAATAAAGATTATATACTCACACACATATACATACTTATAAATATATTTTTTTTAAAATCCCCCCAACCCCCCCCCCCCCCCGAAAAAAAATCCTGGCTACGCCCATGATATATATATATATATATATATATATATATATATATGTGTGTGTGTGTGTGTGTGTGTGTGTGTGTGTCTATGTGTGTGTGGCTACATATATGGATTTAGTCCCCTTATTACGTTGACACATTTTGTTTCTCCCACTACCCATTCTCGGATCAAGTTGAAATTTTGCATAATTATTCTTAGTCGTTAACAATGGACGAATCCATTCAAAAATTAACGACTTAGTTAAACATTTAGTACTCATTAATTAATGTTGTTTTATATAGCAGAAAGGGAACTTAACACTGTAATTTTAAGATAAATGACAGTTATTAGCGGTTATTTCCCCTTAGATAAGCTTTGTTTTTTTAAAGTATTATTTTTTTTTTATTGCTTGTTGTTATTGTTCTTGAGATCCACGTTTGTTCAAACAATCGTATGTGTAGGCTGGCACCAAAGCAACAATGTGCTTGTATTTCAGGTGAGAGAATCTCTAGCTGCTGAGACTGGGCTAAGTGTCCGAGTGGTCCAGGTGTGGTTCCAGAATCAACGAGCTAAAGTAAGTGACTTACTGTACAACAAACCCTTTAGTACACTTGCACACTGCATTGATTTGACCTAACAGGGGAAAACAAAAAGAAAACAAACAAATAAAAAAACGGTACGCTGAAGATGCTTTCACATTACACTGTGAGTCTAAAATAGCCGTACAGCGCCTTAAAACAGCCACTCAGCTCTAGGGTCACTATACGCCGCCTTGGACTTATTATTTTTTTTAAAGTTGTGCGGCCATAAAAGATCAAGTAATCAAAGAACAGTCATTTAAAATGAAGTCAAAGTAAAAAAAACAAAACAAATCCGGTTTTGTTCTTCACGGTCTGCAAGTGTCTGCAAGTGTCTGCAAGTGTCCTTAGGCTGAAAAACGTTGTGTTAGAAGAAAAGTCTCACCAATTTTTTTTTTGTCCATATTTGGGGAAAGAAGAAAAGGCATTATCTCCTTTGTGTAAGTACAAGTACTATAACATGATTCAATAGTTCCCATGTAAGCCCAAATACGGATTTTTTATTTTGCGGATAACAATGCATATTCAGGGCTATCGCCCGAAAGTAGGTAGCGTTAATTTAGAAAATATACGATATTTTATGCGTACACATTTTGGTACGGTCAAATTACATTTCTAAGCTATTATGCTCGCAACACATAGTAAGTTAGTTTGCAAACGTTATCATTACGTTCATCTTGTGTATTGGTCTAGGTGTAAAAGTTGTAAAAGTGGTGTATTTTTATTAAAAAACTGCTTGCATAAGTGATTTAAAAAATTAGATTTTTCGCTTTTAGAAAAGAAAAAAGAACTTTGAATGGACTAAAATATTATGATGTCGAATTTTCACTATCTTTTCTAGTTTACGACGGACAGACGGACAGACATTTCACACAAAACTAATAGCCTCTTTTCCTCTTTCGGGGACCGCTAAAAAAGGGGGGGGGAACGAGCTGAATTCAAACTCTTGCACAAGCCTTCTCAGTCTTCTCAAGCCAACACGGAAACCACTCTGCCAGTGGAGAGCTTACGAACATGGAAGATTGTATAATTATGTATTTTTTCTATGGCCTCGTCCTATTTTTCATGTTATGCTCAATAAGACTCAGACGACGACATATAAAGAGTAAAAATTCAGCTTATACTACCACTTCAGTCAAGTATAACTTGTTCCCCTTTTTTGATATGCCAAACAAAATAACTAATTACCAATAGTTAGGTAACTAATTGGTTAATTTCTTTTTTATGGATTTTACTTTGTCAGATCAAAGAAATAATTGTGCAAAATCTCTGCTTGATCTAAGATTGGCTGTGGGAGAAATAAAGTGTACACACATTTTGTTTTTTTACCAGACAGAGTGAGTTGATAGAAGCTTTGCAAAACAAAAAAAAAAGTCTTTGAATAATGAGAAATGTGTAAGGCTGACCCATTTGATCTTTTTTTTATGAAATATAGAAATAGATCTAACTGCTTTAAAGGAATAGTAAAATAACAATTTGCATTTAATCACCCAATATCTTAAAACAGTGAACAATGATGCACATCCCTATCTGATCAAGACAACGCCAATTGATCACCCTCCACTCGATAGAAAACACATTGATAATATTATGACAATCTAAATCTGCCCTGACATTACTGCACGTAACAAAACAAATAGTTTGAAGGAAAGCTTACAATATTATGTTTGAAAAAAAGCCTTTACAGTCACGCTTTGATGGTATATTGTGTATGTTAATGACAGAGACAAAAAGTGTTTCAAGGACGTGATGTTTATCTTTGACTTTAAGATGTTTGGTTAAGTGGGCGAATGCATAACACTGGGTAAATCAACTGGAGATACAGCTATTTCCGCAAAGCGCTTTTCTTTTTCTGTTCCTTGCTGTAGGCATGTATGGTGACCTATGTTCTAATCGTCTGTTTGTTGTAAACTTTAGTCTTAAGACCAATGCTATTGCCATGTCTGACCGTCTCTTGCTAAATACATGTCTTTGTCTAAGCATTATACACTCAAGACATATGTCTACATAATGTTCAAACTTTAGCCTTTTAAAAGACGTCTGGATTGCTGGTGTGTGGTTTTTCGAAAGTAATAATCGTAGATTAACTGACATAGAAAAGATCACCTTGCTGCAGGCGACTTCGTCATAAGACAGCTGGAGATCACCTTGCTGCAGGCGACTTCGTCATAAGACAGCTGGAGATCACCTTGCTGCAGGCGACTTCGTCATAAGACAGCTGGAGATCATCTTGCTGCAGGCGACTTCGTCATAAGACAGCTGGAGATCACCTTGCTGCAGGCGACTTCGTCATAAGACAGCTGGAGATCACCTACAAAGGCCGAGGAAGACACATTTCAGACCAATACTGCATACCTCATTCATGTTCGGACTCGACAACAAGATTTATTATTATTACTTCTAGATTGCCAAACTAAGGGCCTCAAAACAATGATCAGAACCACCTATGCAAGATGCAGCGGTGGTGTCCCACACAGAGGATCTTCAGACACTAATGTCTCGCTTCTCTCAAGCCTGCAAAGAGTATGGGCTAGCTATAAGCACGAAGAAAACTAACGTGACGTGGGCCCGTTCTACAACACCACCTTCTGTCCAAATTAATGAAAACAAGCTAGATGTCGTACATGCATTCTTTTACATGGAATCCACTATTCAAGATGATCCTGACCTTAGAAGACATTAAAAAATAAAAAACGCTGCGTCGACCTTTGCTAAAGTTAGATAAAGAGTCTTTAGTGACCATAATGGACATTTACTAGGTATGTATTTTGAGCACCTTACTGTATGGAAGTAATGGACAATGCGAAACAAGCTCAAGAAAAACTGGTCAACCTCACCTATGAAACGTGGATGTCATCAAACAGGACATTAAAGCCGTGGACATCAATGTTGACTACTGGGAAGACCTAGACCTAGACTGCTATATGTGGAGAGAGGTGAGCAAGAAAGCTAGAGACAACAAAAAAGCATTGGCCTCAGCTCTCGAAGTAAAGTATCCAACTAAACACAATGGCTGCCACCTCTACCACCACAGCAAACGACACCTTAACCTGCATTTTAAATGGGACGAGAATGTCTCTCTAGGGCTCTACAGTCACGTGAAAAACAAGTGTTCTACGAGATGAAGCCTTGTAGTTCTACAGATGAAAAAGACAAAACTGCTATTCCAGATATAAATCTAGTGATACATCTAGGTGTAGTCAAGGATTCGTGAAATAATATTCAATAAATGCAAACCTATTTTAGGGGATTGAATAATTTAGTATCATAAACATGAGATAAATAAATAATACACAAGACGGTTCCGTTAGAAAAGCTCAACGCGTTAAAAAAATCCAGGAATATTATTGAAATAAAGCACAAAGAATCAGTCTGCTGAATTTTCTCTTTTGCCCCTTTCTCCAGACTGAAATGAAGAATAGATTCAAGAGATATCCAGACAGCTCTTTCACCTTGACCACCACCGTAGCCTATCACACTTGGTGCTGTTGAACCGCTGCAGAGCCATCCTACACAAACTCTAGTGACCATCTTTCTCCGTTCCTCACTGTCTTTTGTATTGGATAGAACTTCTGTCAATGACAGGCGCCTCCGTTCTTTTGTTTTTCCAACTCTTTCTCTGTCTTCCTCTTTTTCTTGTGAATGATCAACTTTTCCCTGATGGAACAAGGTCTTTTCGAGCCCTAAAGACCTTCAGATATGGCTTTAGAGTTTAAGTTTGCGTTTTTTTTGTTGACAGCAGATCATCGTGAGATTAAAATGTCGTTGTGATCTTACTTCTCGTCCTTTACGACATTTTATGACTCGACACTTGACCTAGTTTTATCGATTCGTGCCTATTCAAATAAATGTCTCTGGCTAAGCTTTGTTATTACCATTTTTTTATGTATTATTATTGTTGTTATTATTATTATTATTATTATGTATTTGTGTAGGTCAAGAAAATAGCTCGTAAGCAAAACCTGGAGACCAACAACAACAACAATAACAACACTAACAATAACAGCAACACAAGTGACAGCAGCAACGGTAAGAAATCCTCCAAATCCCAAAAGAAGAAGAAAACAGAGGAGGACAGTGACTCCTCGGACTGTGGACTTGACCAGAACAGCAGTGACGAGCCAATGTCCAGTGAAAATACATCATGTGAGTTTCTCGCAAACATACTTCATTGTCTACTATTTCATTAGTTACAAGCCCGTCGATAAAATGATATCTTGAACTTAACAAATTAGTTTAACTCTTTCTCTCCTAACTGACGATACCAGCGTTGATTCCACCAGAATGTGGTAAATAATTACGGAGAGAAAGAGTTAACACGATATAGAGAGTAAGGATAATAGTTTCTGTAAATACAATGATTCAATGTAAAAATAATGTTTATATTTAAAGAACTGGATACTGAAATGAATTATTAACTTTTTGTTCCTACTGACTACCCACTTTATATCTTGAACTTTAATTAGCTTAAGCACAACAAAAGAAACAAGAAAAATATAATGCATATATATCTAGATCTAGATCGCACTATTTGGTTCTAGGAAATTCTCGTTCCTTACGTTCTTTAGATTTATGTGTGATGTTACAATTGTAACACTATTCATATCTGCTTTTGTTTATCTTCCTACACAAAGACTATGTCTTTTTACTTATTAGTATTAATATTATTATAACTATAATTCGTCTAGGCATAGTATACCATATGCGTCTATTTATATTTTTTAAAATGAAAGGCTTTGGTAACTCTTTTTAACTCTCAACTCTGTTAGAAAAACAGAAGATTAGAAAAGAGTGTTACTTGAGAAGTTAACCCTATAAGACTTAGATCTAGATCTACCTGGTTTATGTCTACTGCATCCTTAATGCGCCTTCAGCTTACATACAGTCTATATGACTAAAATGATGATTACTTTGAGATAACCAAAGTGAGGCACAAACCAAAGTGAGGCACAAACAGTGTCCCTTCACTCTTGTCTTGCTCCTCGGTGGCCATGCGCTACCTTGACATTCAAGATATGCAGCCTCCACTTATCAGACATAGGCCAGTGCACGAGCCGGAATCTATTATGAGATCAAACATTTTGCCCAACAGCCAAGGAGATAGACCTACTTGGCGTCAAGTGGATCGACTGTTTCAGGCCAAGAGCAAGAAATTAAGCTGTGTACATTATTCAATAGTTTCCCAGACAGAAACAAAAACATAGGTGGGGGGATGGGGGTAGGGGATGTTTGTGTTACGTTCATGATTTCATCTGTTTAAAATTTTAACAGGTCCCAACTATCTCTGTCTTGCAGATTTATCTACCCCTGAAAGTCGATACTCTAACAGTATGAGGTCATTCGATGTGACGTCACAGTCAAGTAAGTGCACCACGTGACAGCTCAACAATTTTAGGACAAGACGATTTGGACACCTCATCAACTTCATTATCTCTTTGTCTTCTGTCATCGATTTTCTTTCATGGATAACTCTCTGACTTTAAACAAAAATAAGGTCTTTGAGTTCAGCTCGAAGTGAACCGTTGCTGTCCATTTGGTCAGCCACTTTGAACGTTTGTTTGTTCAGCGTATTTATTAGACCATTTCAATCTACTGAATCTATTCTGATCAGTTTGGCTTTTAATCAATCTATTAATGTATGAACTATCTATCTCATTGAATCTAATTTCAGTCATTGTATTAAAGTATATTTTTAATGCATCTTTTTATTTTAGAGAGTCTTTTAACATCCTCAGACTATCTATCAACCCTTTAAGTATATCCTTACAGGTCACTGTATCTTATCTTTCATTTGTATCAAAGTAATGTATTTATTATCTTTCATTTAATACATTATCCCAAATGCTGCATCAATCAACTTTTCAGTTATCTATTCCCAAACTCAATAAACAAATAAACCTCAAGTAGCTTAAGGTTTTCTAGAACACAATATATTGATATAAGGACAAAAATTATCAGCATTTTGTTTCTCTACTCGCAAATTATCAACGGAAAAAAAAAAAGAAATATTAAAAAGGGAGATAGACTGCTGCAGGGAAGATTCACAAAGAACATTATCTCCCCTGTTTTTGCGAATGAGTTTTTGGGACAAAAGACACACTACGAAGATTCCACTATTATATTTAATAATATTGTACTACAGCTAATAGAGATATTAAAAGATTGGTCTTCTTTGTTCTCTTCCAATTATTTCTTTCACTTATATCTCTCTATCTGTATAGACTCTTTTCTTCTATTCGCTTTTTTTCTTGATGAACGATCTCATTGAAAGTGCTAAGCTTCAAACTTTCTCTTTCGTCTTTCGCTTTTATTTTCTAGGGTAGATCTACAATTTGTATCCATTTGTCTCGCTCACGCCATCTTGTCTTTTTTTTTTTCCTACAGGTCACATGTTTCCTAATCAGGACATGGGCGAGTCCATGTACCCTGATACCCCCGTGGGAATGGACGACGGAATGGAGCACTTTGATCACGTGCTCATCTCTGACGGCGGACTCCATCACCGGGCGGGAATGATGGGCCCTGGCCTGATCAACCCAATAGACAAACTTTACTCCATGCAGACGTCTTACTTCAGTCAAGATTAGACCAGCATCATTTTTCATTTTTTCTTTCTTCAAGAAAAACAACAACTGAAACATTAGATCTAAATCATCGTTGTTCAGATTGGAAGACTAAATGTCACGTGATCAATGTGTGTATCACGTGAATATTCTTTACATTTACACACAAAAAAAAAATCGCTATTTCATATTGAAGATGTACATGATGCTGACATCAATCAGGACAGACATGCCCTAAAGGTCGGCCACTGGATATAGCCTAACACTTTGCATTAGAGTGTCGTTTGCCCAGCTTGGAAGACAGCGTTGATTTTTAAAGCTAGAGGTTCAGTGGTCTTCAGCAATGTAAACATTGTAAGTCTAATACATGGATGTCATCAACACCAGGCGGAGGGGGGGGGGGGGAACTGTTACTCTTTGTATTGGAGTCGTTTGGAAGTACTTATTCGTAGTACACTTGTTCCTTCCCGTGAACTCTTTACCTTGTATGCTAATGTATATCAGCTTGACAAGAATCCTTTTGTATGCTTTGTATAATGTAACATATGTGAATTTCTTATACGGTGAACACAATGGCATGATTTCAATTTCGTCTATCAGAATATTGTTTATACAAACACTGGTCCTTTTATGCGTTTAATAGATCAAGAAAGATTTATTACAATAACAGACTAATATGTTGTTCCAAACACATGACTATGTAAATATTTACTTAACTGTTGCGATATCTTCAGTGCTTCCAGCGCTGAGTATTTCCCCCTAGATCTAAATTTTGGTTCCTCTCTGTTTTGCTTTGACAATAGTGTGAAGTAAAATTTTTCATTAATTTCTGGGTGTCAAATACTTTTGATTATGGGTATAAAACAAAAATGGAAAGCACACTTAAAAGTCTCAGTTGTTCATATATATTTCAACTAGCTTCGTTGTAAGATGTAACCTCACTAGAGAATGAAATCTTTCAATACAATAATAAGAAGTCAAAATCTTAAGAATTAGAAAACTGTCATAGGTTTGACATTATCTTCTAGAGGATTAGGACAAGGATGTTTACCAAACGTTAAAAGATAATCAATTCTGAAATTTAAATTAAGCACCAAAGATAAAAACATTGACTATTCTAATAATCCAAATTGAAATCATAAAATGACTAAACATATACAATATTCGAAGTCAGAATACGCGTCTGTACATTTATTTATAGGCTATAGTAAATTAACAGAAAAATTGATTCAGCAAGAAGGCTGCTAAAAACTTTAATTTAAATTTTGTCATTTGTTATCCCCCCCCCCCCTGATATTTCCCCCTGATTACTTCTGCCATCTTTGCCCAGATTCAGTATAGCTTGGAACACAAATGAACATTTAAATATATGTGCGCGTATGTCTATTATTCCTTGCAATGCATATTTAATTATTTTTCTATTTATCGAATTGTTTGTTATGCTGTTACCAGATTTTAGTCATACGGTGTCGTTAGTGTGACCTCTTAGTCAATGCAGACAAAATGTTTGAGCTGCTTAATTTAGCTGGATACAAATAACGAGTGTAAACTATGCTAGGTTCTAACTTAAAACAAGGACTACTGCATGTCTTCTACTAAGATCTGGAGAAGTCTCTCTACATTGTAATCAAACGACTTTTCCCTGGTGCCACATTGAGGGCTTGCAAAGGGGTTAGATAGTCTGTCCCTTAGTCTCCTTAGGTGGGAGAAATCCTTCACCCCTTTTCGAACAGTTTGAGATCCAGTTAAGAGAAAACGGATAGAAGATAGAAGTACAATAGCTACGGTATATATATATATATATATATATATATATATATATATATATATATATATATATATATATATATATATATATATATATATATATATATATATATATATATATATATATATATATATATATATATATATATATATTATATATATATATATTGTTTTTGTTGTGTGTGTGTGTGAGAGAGAGAGAGAGAGTGAGTGTGTGTGTAAGTGTGTGTGTGTGTGTGTGTAATCAATATTACGAGTACTTTGTACTGATGCTATATGGGGAGTTGGATCTCAACAGGTAATGGTTATGAAGTGGTCTAACGTCAATGTATTGTACGAATAAAGATTTATTTAGTTATTCCTAATTTCTAGGTCATTCTTTACACTAATAAACACTATAAGTCCCTTTTACTGTTTAAACCTTTCAGAGACTGTAACTTAATTATTCCTAAGTGACAATATTTCTGATTTGAATTTATGCATTTACCTCTTCTTTGTTGTTTACACATTGGAGCGATGATTTTGTTTTTAAATTATGTAAATATCTAACCATGTTGTTTATCAGAACTCCTTTGGCCCCTATCCATTGTTAAATGCCTCATTTAATTAGTCATTGACAAGTGTAGTAGATCACTGTGGCTTGAAAGTATTGACAGAGTTACGAAATCTCTTTATAACTTGACGATTCTCTTCCACTAAATGTGTCAATGCAATCAGATATACAACAAGTCTCAAGTAAGAAGGGAAAACAAAACAAACCGTCAGATCTGTGGCTTCGTCAATAATTAATTGTACTACGTAGCATCTAGACTTTAACACACAATATAACAACAGTCGCGAAGTGAAATAATTCATAACACAACATAACAACAGCCACGAAGTGAATAATTTAAAGTTGATTAACTGACATGAGTTTTTGTTTTTTAATTATCGTTCTAGAAAGTTCAAAAGAAAGACAATGAAAAGAAAGACAATGAAAAGAAAGACAATGAAAAGAAAGACAATGAAAAGACGAGATATTCAAATGTTAAACAATTAAACTGATTGACAAACATTTACACTTGAAGACGACAATGCCAGTTTTAAAACGTATTTAAAATCTTTGTCAAGAAATCTTGGGGCTTGTTCTAAAATTTCAATGTAATTGTAAATCTATTGAAGTTCAACCGAATTATTATAATGTATTTATTTTGTCAACTTGGGACCAGTGCTTAACATGTGTCTCCGAATTCCCGCAAATTAATCTGTGGCCATTTTTAAAAACATATCCCTAAACCGTGTGTGTGTGTTTGTGTTAGTCTTATTCTTAAAATTTATCCTGAAAAAAAAATATGATTGAAACTAATTTTAATTCTTAAATGTCTAATTTTAAATACTAATTTGGGGACCAATTAAAATCACTTATAACGTATGATTATAATTGATATGTGTATGTTTAATATTATTGTGTGTATGTATTCGAAGATCCTAATTTTATAGAAGACAAGTTTGTTTATTGTCCGTGATCATGTTCCCACTAATTAACCTGGTCATTAAGACGCAAAAGCTATTTATTTGTTCCACTTCCGAATGGCTGTGTATAATGAATCCGAGTTGTTTCTTCAACTAGACAGAGATAGGATTCTATCTCAACACTTGATTCTGTTGTGTGTTTTATTTGTATGACACGTTTTTAAAGCAATGACACAATAAATGTCTTTTTGTTTGAAATCAATGGCGACTTACTGTTGTGTGTTGATGTCGTTGATTGTGTACGTAATGCAGTCTCCAGGCAAGGCGACTTATAATGTTGTGTTGATGTCGTTGATTTTGTGCGTAATGCAGTCTCCAGGCAAGGCGACTTATAATGTTGTGTTGATGTCGTTGATTGTGTGCGTAATGCAGTCTACAGGCAAGGCGACTTATAATGTTGTGTTGATGTCGTTGATTGTGTACGTAATGCATTCTCCAGGCAAGGCGACTTAATGTTGTGTTGATGTCGGTGATTGTGTACGTAATGCAGTCTCCAGGCAAGGCAACTTAATGTTGTGTTGATGTCGTTGATTGTGTACGTAATGCAGTCTCCAGGCAAGGCGACTTAATGTTGTGTTGATGTCGTTGATTGTGTACGTAATGCAGTCTCCAGGCAAGGCGACTTAATGTTGTGTTGATGTCGTTGATTGTGTACGTAATGCAGTCTCCAGGCAAGGCGACTTAATGTTGTGTTGATGTCGTTGATTGTGTACGTTAACAAATAATCATTTTAAACAAGAAACATATTTAAAAAAATACTTTTTTAAAAGAAAGACAGTGACTCTTTTATACAACTTAGAGAGCGATTTTTTTTTCTCTTAATAATTAATTTATGTTAGATTAAAAAACAAACAACAACAAAAAAAAAACAAAAAAAAAAACAACGGAATATTTTTTAACCCGCCACATCCCCCCACTTCCTCCCGAGAAATAATCTTGTTTACGCGAATGTCTAGATCTACTAGACTTTTTAATAATCCAATGATTTGGATTTAGACGTACAAGACGAGGCGCACAATTTTCCTGAACATTTAATTTATTGAATTCTTAAATCAATAATGCTCTACATTCGAAAGCGATAGTCTTTTCAAAACCGATGCTGGATCTAGATCTAAGCCTAGTTCTCTAGCCAAATTTAAATTTATTTCCTTTTTAGTTAAAAAAAATATAATGGTCAAACTAGGGTTTTTCCCGTTTGGCTAACGAGCTAGTAATCCTTTTCTCAGCGATATACACCAGTTGTTAAATTTCTTAGACAATCGCTAGAATCGTTTTTGAGATCGTGTGCCCATGTTTCTGATTCCATGCTCTATGGTGTTCTGACTTGAAAAAAGCTATCACAATGAAGAATTAAGTTTAGAAATAGATGCAGCAGCCCTACAACAAGGAAGTAAAGGCCAAGCAAACATCTGATTGATTCATTAATCACTTTAGAAAAAAAAAGTTACCTCTTTCAGACCCTGAAATTTAAATGGCCGACTGTTAACGAGAGGGTCATATGGTCACGAAGACCAATCATCTTTTCTTTCCCAAAGTTTGTCAGCAGCCCTTTAGAGTTGCGTGAACGCAGGGGTAGCCTTAAAATTCCGAAATTCAAAATTTCGATCTTCACTGGGTTCGGATCTAAGTGCTTTACAGCTTGGCCACCAAGCCCACTAATCATGTCTGTTTATTAGATAAGTCTGTTGTATATTACATAAGCGATGTATCATCAAAACAAATAGCTTAAACAAGCAAAATATTTAAAATAAAATCCTTTTTTTTTTTTTAAACAATAGTTATCTAAGGGGAGGAATTGTAAAAATCATTGCCAGATGGCTCAAAACTGCAGGAATCAGTTACCTTTTCCATAAAATAACAAAATTAATGTTTAAATTAACTACTGCTAATTCACATTGGTGAACTTCCTATTGATGAATATTGTCATTGACCATAAATTATTCTGGACAATATCAACTAGAATGGTAAGTAGGAGAACAAAACGTGTACAGAACTTAATAAGGGAAATAACTCCACATATACAGCAACATATGTAAATAAGTAGCATTTATTTACCTTGTTTAAAAAATAGATTTATGTTTTGTTACGAGTAACAAAAAAAAATGTGTAACGTTTCAGCTTGATCCAAGAATGGGTGTCGGAGAAATAACGTGTACAAGCTTTTTACCACGCACAGTTGGTATAAGCTTTGTAATAGTAAGATTTAAACAAATGAGATTTCTTAAACCACATATGACAGTGGTTCTCACACTTAGCATAGACTCATAAGCCACCCATGCCAGACAGTGGTTCTAACATAATACAAACTCAGCGACCAACAATACCAGACTGTGGTTCTCATACATGTCATAAACTCGGGTACCAACCATACAAGTCAGTGGTACTCAAGCATAACATTTTTGCACACAAATTCCCAGAGTACTATAAGGTGAACAATGTTTTCATTTGAAACATTCAAGTTGCTTTGCTTTGTTATCATTTGTGTTGTGTATAAGACATTTATGCAACTACAAAAATACTGAATGAACAAAAAAAAACATCATTTATATCAAAAAAAAGGTTGTATTTATGTTTGTGTATGATTCCAACAGAATGTAGATTACTTTGTTAGATAACAACGTGTAGCCTGAAAGCTTCAATACCAGGAAGTAATATATGACATGATATTGCGCAACGTCTACGTTGTATGTTTTCTATTGATTTATAAAAGTTTTTTTTCGTTTTAAAAATGGTATGTACTATGTAGAATCTGGTGTGACTAATCAAGCCGATTCTTGAGCAGCAAAGTTTGCCACAGTTCGTTCATGTGAATGCATTGGTTTTAGGACTATCTGATAGGGCATCTTTCTTTCTTATTCTTATTATCTGTGTTTGAAGCGTGGTCGAGAGGCTAAGTGCGCTTGAACTTGGCTTGTCTTGGCTAAATAGAAGGGGGCTCGAGGTTCGACACCCGACCCGGGCAGAGTTGGGTTTACTGAGCGCCTATAGGCAGCACGGAAAACCAACTCCTAGATACCCCCACCGGTCCACAAATGAGATTGGACCAAAGCGCTCTAAGCATGCTATAAGCATGAAAGTAGCGCTATATAAATGCTATAATAATAATAATCTGAGGCCACTTCGCTTCTCTTACTCTCGGCGTACCAGCACGCACATTCTCCATGCTTGGACTATTGTTTTCCACATACTTTCATTAATGACTATAGCTCAAAGATCTCGCTGGCAGACATCTCTGTAGGTTAGTGTCTTTGGTGGATTGACTCCCTACGCAAGCTCAGCATATGTATTATCCTTATTAATTCCTCTGGCATGCGGGTGTCATGTCTAAGCGTATAGATACTCGCCGTTTAGGCCAAGTGTAAATGAAGTTAAATGGTGTAAGGTTGCAGAATGCGAATGTCGTGTAATGCTGAGTTCTTGCTTCCTGAAGTACTCTTGCCACGTGACAAGACAAATACTTATAAACTGACCTAAGTCCGTTTCAGCAGACAAATATGAAGTTTATTTTACAACACAATAATAATAATACTGCAATCCTTGTTAGTGCTACAAGTTAAGAAATAATAAACAATCCTATCCGCATAACAGCGGTATCAAGTATATCCAACACGTTAAACTATCCAGAGTATTTTACAAATCACGTCCGCATCTCAGCGGGTAACACTGTACAGAATAATGCAGAATAACTAATAAAGTTACATGTCTCAAAAGATCACTGGCAACAACTGCCCACAAGTCGCTACTGTCCGTCTAGGACCAAAAATATATTACTTGACCACCCGGTCTAAAGGATATCACTTTACTGACTTGACTTGACTAAAAGTCAACTTTATTTATTCTACTTCATGTTTTCTACATCAGGAATTCCACGTGACTTTTAACCTCTGAACATGACGTGAATATCAAATCAAGCAATGTCAAGTGAGACTGTGACACCAAGGACCCTGTATCAAAAGAGTATAGATACTGGGCGTTTAGGCCAAGGACCCTGTATCAAAAGAGTATAGATACTGGGCGTTTAGGCCAAGGACCCTGTATCAAAAGAGTATAGGTAGAAACGTGCCACTCACCACAGTCTCTTGCTAGTTTTTTAATGGCTTCCCATTTCTTTCCTGTCCTCTCGGCATCATCTAGTAGGCGTTCTTGCTTGTTGTTTTGTTTTGTTTTGTTTTGCTTGGGTAGCAGATCTTTGCCTGGAGCTCTCTGTTTGTTATTGTCTTCCCCAGTATTGCTGAAGTTAAGCCTGATCTGTAGACTGTGTTATTGCATGGACCTTACTTGGCAATCATTCATGGCATTGGGTTGTGGGCATCGCCAGCCCAGGTCGGACTGTTGCCACTAGCTGATCCAGAACTTCAGAGTGGGGGGGGGGGGGATTTTTTTCCAATCCCTAACCCTAATGCCCAGTAAACCCTAACCCTATGCATAAACGTGCGTACAGCATATATATATATATATATGTGTGTGTGTGTGTGAACATAAAAAAAAAGAAAAAAGTGTTTGTTAACATTCGGCGAAAAAAACGCCAAAAGCGTTTTCTTGTATTTTTAACTGCAGAAACGCATACTCCTGACATCAACAGCTCATTACTAATCATTGGGGTTCGGGGCTTCGCCCCGACCCCATAAGCGTTTTCTTGGATTCTTCACTGCAGAAACGCATTCTCCTGACAACTTCAGCTCAATAGAAATCAGAGGCTCCGACGCCAAAAGCGTTTTTTTTGTATAATTCACTGCAGAAACACATTCTTCTGGTATCTACATCTCATCATTTATCAGTGGGGTTCGGGGCGAAGCCACGACGCCAAAAGCATTTTCTTACATTTTTTACTGCAGAAATGCATTTTCCTGACATCTACAGCTCATTAGTAATCAGGCCCGACGCCAAAAGCGTTTTCTTGTATAACTCACTGCAGAAACGCATTCTCCTGGTATCTACATCTCATTACTTACCAGTGGGGTTCGGCCGACGCCAAAAGCGTATTAATTTAGCCTATTTATGACTATGTACTAAATCATCATTCATGTCATATTATATCATCGACTCAATAAACCATTGTTATTTAAACCCTCCTTGTTAACTGATATTTGTTGACACATTTCCATTACTTGTTCTGTGTAATAATACCTAATACATTAACTGAGAGACTGTGAGGGGCGCCCGGGCAGACTAGCCAGTACCAATTTACAAACCCAGCAGAACAAGGAGGTGGGTAACCCGGTGGAATATGTCATCCCCTAGGTAAACCCGTAAAACCCAGCTTGACAGAAATACACTGTGTCGCCTGGTTGTTGTTATTTTTTGTCTTCCTTTGCGTCTTGTGCCCTACGGATTTCACTCTAAGGCCTGTCTAGCTCTGTCGTTGATATTTTTTTCCAAGGGTGTGACCAATCTTTCTTCACATTTTCTCTAAGATCTGAACCTCTATATTTTTGTGTCCACTTATCTACCACAATTTGGTGTTTTCTATTTAGTCATACGACTGTAATTTCAAGACATTTCTTAGACATCTGTTGATGAAGGTCTGTCCTTTTTTTGTTGTTGTTGCTTCAGTTGTTCTGCATGTTTCGGTACCATACAGTAGGTCCGCCTTGACATTAGAGTTAAAGATTCTTATTTTAGGTCTTGTTAGAGATGTGGGGAGATTTCCATGTTGGTTTTCTGTGTGTAAATGTCTGACGCGTTAGATTTATATTTATATATCTGTTCCACCTGATACACTGACTATACTCCCACGGTCTAATTTTTCTTATTTCTAATTTGTCTGGGCACCCCTCGTATCCCTCAGCCACCAATAACCAAGCAATGCTTGGACGTCTGATATATTGATATTTAAAATGTCTAGAGGTCAACAAATTTGACCACACATTCAGTCTGTACACCGAACTAAGGTTGGAAATCATTATATTTAGAATATTATGTCTCTTTAAGATTAGTTCCAGCATTGCCTAAAGTTTATATTATAAGTTTTTTATGCAAATAAAAAACACACACACAATTATTGCTTTTAGTAATTATACAAACAAACCAAACAAACTTAATAATCATGAAATATCACTTCACATATTCCGGCAGCAATAAATTCTTTCAATTAACAATAACTGATACAAAAGACAAGTGTAAATTATATCCACAATTATCTCCCTTAATTTTTTTCTTCCAAGAGTGTTCTCCACTGACCCAAGCTAATATCAATATTAATCCGCCTCCCCCCCCCCCCCCCGAAAAAAAAACAGTATTGTTTTTAATATTGAAATTAATTTGAATTTATTTATGTCGTTAATACTTATATTAGTTATCTAATCTTATCTTAATCTTGTCTTATTTGGGACATGTGTCACTAACCAGCTGCGTCCAGACGTCTCGCTTCTGGGCGAGTCTCTGCAGCTGTCCTTTCATCTTACCCATCTGCTTGACATCTGCTTCCAGTTCAGCCCGCCGTGTATTCCTGGGTCGCCCCTTCTACTTCTTCCCTTGGGGAAGGATGTTCCATGTAAGGGCTTCGCGGCTTGTCTAAAATAGCGGTAACTTTAAACCACCATTAAGTATTCGTGTATCAATAGAGTACAAGATAACTTTGACCTTATCCGCAGTTTGGCACACAAGTCAGTGTGTTGTTAAAATCTGTAGGACTCAGTCGACTTGTCAATGTCCCGGCCACATGGTATTTCTGTAAGCTAATGGTTGATCACAGAAGAAACTAAACTCAAAGAAAAAGAGAACTGTTCGCCTTGTTAGGAGTGCAGGTATAATTAGGACTACAAGACATCCAGCAAACACAGGGCTCGTGGCCACCGTCTGGCAGGCATTGGACTGGGGTGTGAACATGTCCGGTTTACTGCAACTGCTTAGTATCATCAATCGATTAATTGCTTCCAATATTCTGGTTTAAACCGAGAACCATCATTATAAAAGGCCTCAACACTGTTGGCAGTTTAGATCAATAGGATCGTTGCCACGATACAGGTCCGATGCCACTTTTTTTTTTTTTTTTTTGAGGGAGTGGGGACTTGCACAAGTTTGAGAAACTCTGCATTATATCAGTATTTGTTGAGAGACATATCTATTTTCTATGTACTTTTTAATTAAAAGAGAGATAATTGAAATAGTTTTGAAATGAATGTTTTTAAATGGATTATTTCCCTTACCAAAATTGTTTACATGATTTGTTTGGTTTTGAGGAAAATACTATCCTTTCTTCCCGCCTCTTCATGGAAAAATAAGCATTATGACTTCTGTACTTACTTCACCTTATTTGTCTCTTAGTCTGTAAAAACGTTGGGCACCACCACTGATATGTTGACCGTTTTTCTCCACTCTTTTGCTATGAATAGAATTTCTTTAAATGACAGGCCCGACCATTCTTTTATGTTGTTTTTTCATCGCTTTTTCTGTCTGCCTCTTCTTCTTTTTCCTGGTACTGTTCCCTGAAGGAAGATCTTTGCGAGCCCTGAGAACCTTGTGATATGGCCATAAAGTTTTTACTCTTTTTAACAGTAGATAGCGGATCATTGCGGGGCCCAATAGATGTTGTAATACTATTTCTAATATCTTCGTTTGTGATTCAGTATTTGTAGGTGATACCTAGGCATCAATTCCATTGCTAGCATCCTCCGTTCTAAATCTGCATTCAGCGTCCAAGATTCACAAGTATACAAGAATGTGGCCATTACAAAGAAGCGCATCAGTCTGATTTTAGTACCAATGGCTAAAAATTAGTCTTTCTAGATTGTTTTGAGCTTTGCTGGTTTGAACTGTGCAATTCTGGCTAGTAGTTCAGGTTTGGTTCCTTGATCTGAAACGAGGTATTTAAAACTACTGTTACTTGTCAGCTTTTACTCCACTCTTTTTAAATCGTAGTTGGCTGTGGTCATAATTTGTCATAATTCTTCTTCCTCTAATGCTTAGAGTGAGTACCTTCCTAGCCCTCGAGAGCATCTTTCATTAACCTTTCTATTGAGGAAAAACAAAGCATTTAAAAACAAAAAAGATTATACATATATGAATTTTTTAATTTTTTTTTTAAAATGGTTAATACAAGAACGTACTTATTTTCTTCAAGTTAGTTCCAACCTTTTGTTCGTGTTCTGCTTTGTCTGTTCAGTTCATTATTCTACTGGTGGCGGTGTACTCTGTTCGTATATAAATCTTTTTACCAAGTCTTTATTAACAAAGTTTCTTTACGGGTAATTGAGTTCGTCCAGTCCTCAACACACAACTACTGGGCATCGTTCTACTAGTGAGCCCTTTGAGCGACAACTCACCTTCAAGGTGTTTCATCTTTAAACAACATTTACATAAAATTCAATTTTTTTAAATGAACAAAAGACATAAATCAGGATCAAAAGCAATAATTTTAATTAAAACCTTTAAAAGAAAAATTAATAAAACACATGCTTTACGAACTCTAATGATTTTTTTCTCTCTTTACCAAAGTTCAGTTTTTATTGAAACTTTAAAAAAAGGGAAGCAACATACGTACTTCAATGCAATTTTAATATTAACAGTATTGCCTCCCTTATACTTAAAACCTGGTAAAGAAATACGCTTAGATGTCTTCGAAACAAGTCTTCCTTACAGCAAATGGAACGAACAAACCGACCGATGTCGTTTAAAATAAATACATTTTTATTATGCAGATTAATAAGAGCAAATGTTTCATTGTTTACATTACCTAGATAACGTGCACATTAACTAATTCAATTGTGTACTACAATTTGGATAATCTTACAATGAAGTAATGGATAATATACATGTATACTTTGTTTAATTGTGCATTCTATAATATTTTACAAAGTGTATTTAATTGATTGATCACTGTTTCTCTTCTATCATGGTCAATCAACACATGAATAGAAAAGAATATGTCCAATAAAGCCTTCGGCATGGACCAACAGTGTTCACACTTCTATTAGCCCAATGAGTTGTCCACAAATCATACTTTGGAAGTCATCGATAGTCTTAAGATGCCGTCAAGTTTGGAATCGAACTTTTCTTCTGTCAATAAACGCTACTATATTTTGAATCTAGGGAAAAATCTTGTTCCACTCACCACTGCGGACTACTTCGGTGTTAGCCCACATCTCAGACTCAGCTCTCAGAGTGTGACTGCGTGGCGTCCTCAGCATGGACAAGAAAGGAGAGAAACGAACATCAGCGGTATGGAACCAGTTAATGTGCACATTACCTTAAGCCCACAGGTATAATGCAAACAAAAAAAACCTCTTGATTCCTCTAATTAACGAGCTAATCAGTTAATCTGCAGATTAGCTAAAAATGTTCACATTTACGGCTTAGGAGTTTTAGTGCTAGATTGTGCATATTTGGACACAGGAGATTCTGTGGTTGTCCCACTCCACTTTCGTGTTCTATTTGAGTTTGTTATTATGTGTTTGTGTGCGTATTAGGGTATAAAAAAATGGGTTAACAATTTAATATTGAATTCAAGAATGTCACTAAATAGTCTGTTAGATTGAATACATTGTGAATTTGCTCATCTGTTAGATTGAATACATTGTGAATTGGTTCATCTGTTAGATTGTGAATTTGCTCATCTGTTAGATTGAATACATTGTGAATTATTTCATCTGTCATATTGAATACTTTGTGAATTGGTTCATCTGTTAGATTGAATACATTGTGAATTTGCTCATCTGTTAGATTGAAAACATTGTGAATTTGCTCATCTGTTAGATTGAAAACATTGTGGATTTGCTCATCTGTTAGAATGAATACATTGTGAATTTGCTCATCTGTTAGAATGAATACATTGTCAATTTTCTCATCTGTTAGATTGAAAACATTGTGAATTTGCTCATCTTCATGACAATACCTCTATTTACCTTGTAACTTCGTGGAAACTAAAACCTAGGTGTGTGGGCTCAAAAACATTGACATGGATTTCGAAAATTTCTTAATCAATAAATAGAAAACAAGAACAACTTTTTGAAAACAATATATTTTAACACGATACCTCCATTATTAAACTTGAATACAAAATAATTTTCCAAAAAATAATTTTCAAAAATATATTTTGGTTCTTTTTGGGTATCTGACAACTGCTAGAAAATACGCATTATCTGATTCGGCAGCGAGGATGGCATAATTCTGCGGTTATTTATTGGTTTGTTTATTAGGCTATATTCACATCTAGACTTAACCCTAGACCTAACCCTAGTTCTGATTTACAAATCTTCTAAGATCTAGTCTAGATCTACTTCTAGATCTAGAATAAAGATGTAATCTATTTTAGATTTACGTAAAAATATATGCAACGCTTATAAACTTCAATGCATTGGAAGCGACTTAATTCTAACACGCCATGTTGGCCCTAGACCTATATGTAGTTTCCAGCCTAATTTACATTTATCTATTATTTACTTTGAAAAATCTTAACGGTTAAATAAACCAGCGTTTTCCCAATCTGGCCAACGAGCTAGTCATTCTTTTCTCAGTGAATATACATCAACTGTTAACTTTCTAGGAAAATCATTAAAGCTGTTTTTGAGATAAGCTGTGTTCCCACCCATCAAGATTCGATGAAACAGTGACTTGAATAGAGGTAATGTAAAGTTTGATAGAATGTATCAGATCTGAAAAATAATTTCTTAAACTATATATAGTCCCAAAAATTGTAGTTTATTTTTATCCTATTTCAGCAACACAAAAATAAGATTAAAAGAACAACTAGTTGAAATAAGCAGCATAAAAACACGTTAGTTCACAACAAAAGTTCAAAAGTTCATACAAATGTTGACAACTTTTTGTTGCAAATGTTTTGGATGTTCGTTCAGATTTGATGATTGTAACGTCATAAGCCTATTCTCCCACAGGGCGGCGGGGGATTCGAACTCAGGACTATCCTATCGAGACGACTGTGTAGAGCGCTGACCACACGACTAGGCAGTCATTCAGGCAACTTCTCACTTGAATGTTTTTGTTATTTAGACAAAAATTGAAAAAATCAAATATTTCTTCTCCAAATGTTTATCGAAAATTTCTATTCCAAAGATTTAATGTTGATCTATTATTGATCTAAAGTTGACCTAATTTTGATCTATGTTAGAGTTTAACAGCTTCCTAATAATAATTCATTGTTTACAATAAGTAATAAGACCTAACGAATGTGTTTTATTTAGTTTGCATTAAACTTATTTTTTTGTTCAAAATTTTCAGACTAAAAGGAAGCAAACAACAATTTCAAAGTTTGAAAACACAATTGAACACCAGCTACGCAGGAGGGGGGAACAATCTAAAATAGAGATCTAATATTCTAAGCAGTGCAGAGCCCAAGGATGAGCATGGCAAGGACAAAAACAGTATTAAAAAAAACAAACAAAAACATTTTTGATATGAATGAATATGATGAATAGAAATGATGGTATAATTATTATAATAATAATATAATAATTATTATTTGTTTTTGGTTTAGTTTTAGCTTACAATCATTAAGCAGATCTATTTAATGACCTGTTTATTTTATACTTTGTTATATGTGCTAAAAGTTGGAAAACCTTGAAAAGAAAGATCTTGTTTGTTAAATGCTACACAGACTTCCAGTAGCTCTAACATGTTCATCAACTTTATGTCTATCAAGACATATCAAGATCATTTGCTCTATGTCCTATCTGGCTCATTAATAAGTTAAGAAATGACCACAACACCGAAAAGATGAAGCTTTCATCCCAGGCTCATGTTTAACATTAAATGATGCTTACAAGACTGAGTATTGAAGTTTTTTTCTGTCAAGAATTTCTTTGAAACTTTTAATTATTACTGAGTCAACAGTGCAGCATTAAACAGTTTAGTTTTTCAAAAAATCAGACTCTTTCATTATTGTTGACTAACCTTGGTAATACTAAACACACCATCACTGAACTCAACAACATTGTAATACTGAACACATCATCACTGGCGTCAACATGGTAATACTGAACATACCATCACTAAACTCAACATTAATATACTGAACACAACATCACTAAACTCAACATGGTAATACTGAACACACCATCACTGAACTCAACATTGTAATACTGAACCCACCATCACTGGCGTCAAAATGATAATACTGAACACAACATCACTGGCATCAAAATGGTAATACTGAACATACCATCACTGAACTCAACATTATAATACTGAACACAACATCACTGGCGCCAACATGGTAATACTGAACAAATCAACTGAGCTCAACATGGTAATACTGAACAAATCAACTGAACTCAACATGGTAATACTGAACAAATCAACTGAACTCAACATGGTAATACTGAACAAATCAACTGAACTCAACATGGTAATACTGAACAAATCAACTGAACTCAACATGGTAATACTGAACAAATCAACTGAACTCAATATGGTAATACTGAACAAATCAACTGAACTCAACATGGTAATACTGAACAAATCAACTGAGCTCAACATGGTATCTTCGTTTCGTTTGTTGATATTGTTGAGAGGCAAAGGCCTATTAGGTTAAAGAGGACTAAGTGCCCTTTATGTGAAGTTTAGTTGTGAAGACAATAGATCAGACTGTGAAATCTGTTGAACATAAAGACTCCTCCATAAAATGTCTGAATACTTTTAGGAAGAAACTTTTAAAAATATTTTTGCTGAATTTCAGACTCAACTTCACTTTCTTTGCTTTAAAAAATATTTGCTATTAACATTTCAACAGGGTCTGTAGCTTATACCAAGAGATAGCATCATAATGACAGTGTTTATGTAAGGAAAAATAAAGAATAAAGACACAGAAATAGGAAACAATGAAAATTGTCTAATTTTAACACGTTCATTAATAAATGCACTGAGTTAAATGCTGTGACTGAAAAATAAGACTGATACTGTATGACTTTTATAGACTGATATACTATGACTGATATAGCATGACTGATACAGCAGGACTGATACAGTATGACCGATATAATATGCATATGATAGAAATTTATATACAGTTCAATTTCCCAAGCCATTATACCATCAAAAGAATTTGTGTATGTTTCCGTTGTGTTCCTGTAAGCTTAAGCCACATCGTGACATCAACGACACACACATTTATATAATACTGTTTTCATTTGGACATCTTTAAACACTTGTTCAAGATTCTGAGTCCGTTAGGAGTGTTTGTCAGCATTGCGCTCCAAAAATGTCGCCTCACATAAGTCAATCTAAAACACACAACAGACAAACAACCACCAAGATTTGTGAACTAAATCAAATCAAACTTGGCCCCAGTACGCTGCTGTCTTTCAGGATGTATTCTTTCCATTATTGTATTTTTTTTCGTTCAGCTTTTCCTGTTGTTGTTGTTTTTTTCTTCCCTTTTGCTTTCTCAAGAGTTCAAAGCTTTTTTCCAATACGGGAGAGTTCTGAACGCTAAACCGCTTTAATGCGCATGCGTGACCTCCAGCCACCCCGGCAATTAGCTAATGATTTGATTCGATTGTCTGGCAGCCCTGGCTTGGCTTCAGTTCCCTTTTATTAGAGTTGGGTGGGGAGAGGAGGAGGCTTAGGCGGGACCAGTAGAGGCGTCTGGAAGTCAGGATGAAGGAGTTGTCTTTGAGGATGGATGGATGCATAAATATAGGGACGAATGGCTGAAGAAGCTAGAGAATGTTTTAAAATGTGTGGGTGTAATAGACCTTAGTGAAATAGAATGTGTGTGTGGGTTTAATAGACCTCAGTGAAATAGAATGTGTGTGGGTGGGTGTAATAGACCTCAGTGAAATAGAATGTGTGTGTGTGGGTGTAATAGACCTCAGTGAAATAGAATGTGTGTGTGGGTGTAATAGACCTCAGTGAAATAGAGTGTGTGTGTGGGTGTAATAGACCTCAGTGAAATAGAATGTGTGTGTGGGTGTAATAGACCTCAGTGAAATAGAATGTGTGTGTGGGTGTAATAGACCTCAGTGAAATAGAATGTGTGTGTGTGTGTGTGTGTAATAGACCTCAGTGAAATAGAGTGTGTGTGTGGGTGTAATAGACCTCAGTGAAATAGAATGTGTGTGTGGGTGTAATAGACCTCAGTGAAATAGAATGTGTGTGTGTGGGTGTAATAGACCTCAGTGAAATAGAATGTGTGTGTGTGGGTGTAATAGACCTCAGTGAAATAGAATGTGTGTGTGTGGGTGTAATAGACCTCAGTGAAATAGAATGTGTGTGTGTGGGTGTAATAGACCTCAGTGAAATAGAATGTGTGTGTGTGGGTGTAATAGACCTCAGTGAAATAGAATGTGTGTGTGTGGGTGTAATAGACCTCAGTGAAATAGAATGTGTGTGTGGGTGTAATAGACCTAAGTGAAATAGAATGTGTGTGTGGGTGTAATAGACCTCAGTGAAATAGAATGTGTGTGTGGGTGTAATAGACCTCAGTGAAATAGAGTGTGTGTGTGGGTGTAATAGACCTCAGTGAAATAGAATGTGTGTGTGGGTGTAATAGACCTCAGTGAAATAGAATGTGTGTGTGGGTGTAATAGACCTCAGTGAAATAGAATGTGTGTGTGGGTGTAATAGACCTCAGTGAAATAGAATGTGTGTGTGGGTGTAATAGACCTCAGTGAAATAGAATGTGTGCGTGGGTGTAATAGACCTTAGTGAAATAGAATGTGTGTGTAGAGTTTAATCAACCTTCAATTCACTTTCAAGTCCTACATTCTGCACACTTTCTAGAGCTCTGCCTAACCCACACATCCTAGCGGTGATTAGTTTCACTTTTATTTTCCTTTAGTAAGTTTGTCCTTAATTTTAACATTTTCACTTCAGTATATGAAGCTGAAACTTGGAAGTTTGCATGAAGGGCAATCAGGACAAAGATTTTGAGAGAGAGAGAGATAATTGGTCCATGCGCGACAATGGCTCTGTCCTTGTGCGGGAACAATGCTACCTTAAAACTCACTGACCGCTTCGTTTAACTTGCTCTAAGGGAGTAATCTCAGCAAGTTTCGTTTAGTAATCGGGTTTCTGATACGAAACTTGGACGTAGTGAAAGATGCCATTTTGAAGTGTCACTGATGATGAGGACCACTTTGTCCTAGCACATATGTTGGCACCAGAACTCCACTTTTGGAAGGCAGAATATATGGAGAGCTGGCTGATCAGGAAACCAATGCCCACACTGCCCAGATCATCTCAGATATAGGGCAAGTTATCTGGGCATTTCAACTTTACAATAAGAACGAAGAAAAGGAAGACATTGGTCCTAAATAAATTGACTTAATCGATCCGTGAGATTTATAACAAATGAATATTCATATTTTACTAGAATAACACCATTAGTAAAACCCCTAAGCTTAGAAACACTTCAAGACAGAAGACTAAAAAGTAAAAGTAGCAATAGTACTTAATCATTGAACCACCATTTTCATACACAAAAACAAGCTAATAAGAAAGAAACAAAGATAATGGCACATCTATTATATTATTCTGGTTCTAGAATCAGGACCTGTAAATCAGAACTTTAGGTCCAGTGTTAGATCTAGATGTCCATATAATGAGCATACCTCTAAATAATCGCACAAGTATACTCCGTCCGCTTGACGAATCAGAACTACCGTACGTTCAAGCAGCTGACAGTGTCATGGGTTCGATACCTGGTTTGAACAACGTATTTTATTATATTTTAAATTTAATCATGGAGGTTTTGTCTTTTTCAAAAATGTATTTTTCATGTTTTTCTTGTCTAAATATAACGTTCATTAGTTCTTAAAAGCAATATAAGAAAGATGGGTATAAGGAACTTAAAGAAGGTATTATGGTGTTCATATCGTTCTTGTCCGTTTATTTCTTTGTGTCATTTAATTTATTGTAATCACAGATATGGCATACAAGGTTTACATTTTTTTTTAAAGTGTCTCTCTCTCTAAGTGTCTAAATATAATTCTACATCCTACAAACATCATTGTTAAGACATAAGAAACAAAAAGTCCATAAACAAACTTTTGAAATGTACTCTTTTGTTTCGTGTTAAGATATGCCTTGACTTTTGAATGAGTTCTCTGTAGCATGAGTTCTCTGTAGCAATGAGTTCTCTGTAGCATGAGTTCTCTGTAGCAATGAGTTCTCTGTAGCAATGAGGTCTCTGTAGCAATGAGTTCTCTGTAGCATGAATTCTCTGTAGCAATGAGTTCTCTGTAGCATGAGTTCTCTGTAGCAATGAGTTCTCTGTAGCGATGAGGTCTCTGTAGCAATGAGTTCTCTGTAGCAATGAGTTCTCTGTAGCAATGAGTTCTCTGTAGCAATGAGGTCTCTGTAGCAATGAGTTCTCTGTAGCAATGAGGTCTCTGTAGCAATGAGTTTTCTGAACCATTGAGTTTTCTGATTCAATGAGTTCTCTGTAGCAGTAAGTTCTCTTAAGCTGTGAGTTCTCTTAAACAGTGTAGTAGTTCTCTATAAAACCACACCTCTGTAACGATGTTTTCACATTCACAATAAGGTCTCGGTAACGACTTCTCTTTAGCAATGAATTCTCTGTAGCAATGAGTTTTCTGTAGCAATGAGTTCTCTGAATCATTGAGTTTTCTGATTCAATGAGTTCTCTGAGGCAGTGAGTTCTCTATAGCAGTGAGTTCTCTGTAGCAGTGAGTTCTCTGTAACAATAAATTATCTGTAAAAATTACTTAAAATCATTGTTTTAAGCAAGTTTTTACTAAATGTATCCATTTGACACCGTTACAGGATACCAATCAAATATAATATCACTATTATTAAAATATTTTTTGCATGAATATTAGTTACTGTGCTTTAGAAAAATGTGGAAAGAAATTAACATGGTGAATTGAATTAAAATCGTTATACAAGTATTTGATTACAAGTATATATAGATGTATTAGAAACTCACATCTTACAACACAATCAGAATGTATCGCACTTTAGTACGATATTATTCAAAGGCCCTGTCCCTAACACAGGCACTAGGACTGCATTCCACGCCTCTGTACAAGGCACCGAGCTACGTGCACTAGGCTACATGGCCCAGCGGCGTCAACATGTCATAAGCAGCCCCACACCCCATCCCCGTAACCTCATATGATGCATTGCATTATGGACCATTTGCTCAAAGGGGAGGCGCACAAGGCGAAGAACGTAAAGGGTACATGTTGCAGGGGGTGGGGTAAGAGAGGGAGCACAAAATGTCGTTGCCATTAGTCACGTGGTGTGGACGCAGCTTGGTCACGTGACCCGAGAAAAAAAAATAAAAAAGGAAAAGGAAAAAAAAATTATGATGGATGATTTGAGGCGGTATACCTCGGGGTCAGAACTCATCAATTACTTCCGGTTTGGACGTTTTGGAGCGCGAGACTTGCGCACTTCTGAATGTGTCAATACAGTGAAGGCCAAGTGGAGGGGAAGGGGGGAGACATGGGAATTACTTAGGATCGTAACGTCTTCACACCCCTCCTTACCTCCATCGAAGCCCAACATCTTCTGCTCTGGAGGAAATCGAAGTGTTAAGTTAAGATATGCTCTGGATACGTCGCCTCTAACAGTATCGTTTTATAGAGTTCTTTACGAAATGTTTAGTAGTCAACTCCTATTTTACCAATGTTTCAATAGTCTGTAGTCTGCATTACACTATATGATTGAATGGTGCACACGTTTTATTATCGAATAAGTTTCCCTAGGCTTACACTTACAATGCAATAACTTGTTCGCTTGTTTGTATGTTGTAATTTTCTATTTTTAAGTCTTCTATAGAAAAATAAAAACCTGTTTGAAACGATGGCCCCTACAGTAGCTGAACTATTTGCATATTTCAATTAGATAAAAATATTGATACCGCCTCACTCATCTCGGGCTGCATTTAACCTATTATCCGCCTCTGATATGAGGAGGCTAAAGATCAACTCCCTGTCATTCCCTCCCAACACATCCTCCTATATCTCCCCCCCTCACAGTCCCAACATTCAATCCTCTTCCTACTCTCATAACACTAAATTCTTGGTCCCTCTCCCTCTCCCCGTCTTGTCTAGTTCCTCCCAAGTCTAATCCTAGACATATTTACTCCCACAATTTGTGAAATTATTCCCAAGCCGGTTATCAAATTAATTGAAGAGACACGGGGGGGGGGGATGGTAGACCGCTGCCTCCGTTACGGCACACAGACGCCGGAAAAAAAATATTTTCACTAGTGAAGTAGTTACCAATCTGGAAACATCTCACAAAGATGCACTCCAAAACTAATGCTTCACTTTTACTTTCGCTTTTTTGTTATCTTAATATATTTTCCATGGCTTGTGGTGGATCGTTGAATAATGCGATGGGAAATTTCCGTTTTTGTGGCGATTTCAAATGTTTTTATTTCTTCCTGTCTTATTGGATCGACTGTCTTTTTTATCTACAGTTGTATATTTAGCTACTAGTATGAAGTAGACGTCTTTGAATGTCTACAGTCTAGTTACTGGGGACTCAGTGACTTAGAAAAGTAGTTAAAAGTAAAAAAAGCAAGTCTTTATATTTGTTTTGTGAAGAATACAAAATGTAACAAATTTTGCTTTATAGTGACATTTATTAAACATAGTTTAGGCTCATACATAAGAACTAAATTATAAAAAAAAACCTATATATCACATAGATGTAAACGTCATAATAGTGTAGGATACAAACGAAGATGCTACTGCTACTAGATTGAAACATGGCATCAAGAGCCTGAAAGGTGAGTCAGTAATGATAGAGTTGTCTAGTTTTGTTGATTTTGTTTTGGTTTAATCTCTCTGCATAACTTCAGCAGTTATTTGAACCTAAACTGTTTCGTTTCCTTCATGCCACGTGTTTGATGACACTAGACCAAACGTCTCTGTCTCTATCTCTCTGTCTCTTTGTGTCTCTACCTCTATCACTCAGTCACTTTCTTTTTCCGTCTCTCTCTCTCTCTCTCTCTCTGTCTCTTTGTGTCTCTCTCTTTCCGTGTCTTTATAATTTTTTCTCTACCCCTCTGTTTGTCTCTCTCTCTCTCTCTCTCTCTCTCTCTCTCTCTCTCCGGCATTCAATGCACTAACCCTGAAAGTGAATCAAATAAAAGTGTACCTTTTATTTATCCTGACTGCTATGGTACAAACACTCATGACGACTTTACACCAACATAAGCAAACACACACACATGCTGACACTATGTGTGTTTCTCTTATAAGTTGTGAGTTTTTGTGATGAATTCAATACATTGAGGCTACAAAATGCCCTGCTGCGATGTTTGCCTTGTCACTTACTACGCATGTGTGTGTGCATATCTGTCAGTATGATAGATTATATTGATTAAGCAAAATTGTTATTGATTTAATTAACATTAATGTTTTAACAATAAATTATTGATTTTCTTTGCTAAAAAATATTTTCAATAGAATACCTTTTAAAAATGAATCGTTGTTTTATTCAATACTTACAATGAACAATCTTTAGCAAATCTCTATAGGTCTGTGTTTGTGTGTGTCTTTAAATCGACATAAGTCTGTGTTTGTGTGTGTGTTTAAATCTCTATAAGTCTGTGTTTGTGTGTGTCTTTAAATCTCTATAAGTCTGTGTTTGTGTGTGTGTTTAAATCTACATAAGTCTGTGTTTGTGTGTGTGTTTAAATCTACATAAGTCTGTGTTTGTGTGTGTGTTTAAATCTACATAAGTCTGTGTTTGTGTGTGTGTTTAAATCTACTCTTACATCAGACTACACTTGTCACCAGAATTTCGTGAAAAGGAGCACGACCCCACGACGCAACCAAAGTTCTCCACTACTCCAGTAAGAGATTGTCTACATATTATATTTGAACTATCTATTTTGTCTTCAGTAGCCTTTAAAGATGTTCACATGTTAGGATTTTAAAAAGCCGCTGGTCTCACTGCCCTTTATGTATAGAGACCAATAGACCTGAATGATGTGATCAACTTAGAAACAAAATGTGATTATAACAAACATTTGTATGTTCATAAAGATATATAAACAAAAACATTTACACACTGTAGGTAGTTTCAAAGAAAAAGTAAAGTTCCCCTTTCAGACCTTGCGATCGATAGGGCAGATGATGTTAAGGTCATCTGTTTTAGTGGCCCATGGTTAACGAGGGTGTCATGTGGCCAGCATAACGACCTACCGCCTTTACTTTTTCCCAACTAATGTCAGGTACCCATTAGAGCTGGGTAGACTCAGATGCCCCCCCCCCCCCTAAAGATCCCGAAATTAAAAATATTAGTATTCAAACCCGGGACCCAACGGTTCGGAAACCAAGCGCTGTACCACTCAGCCGCGGCTGAAGATAGTCTAAAGATTAAGCTCCTGCATGTCTAGCTGTGTATCCTTCTATGAGTTTCTAAAGTCTCATATCAATGATACACAATGTCACTACCCCGCTTCTTCCAGTTCTCCTTTCTACTTCCTGTTTGATACGCCCTTGTTCCCACAATTCCTTTCTACCAGTTTCCCAATGTCGTCTTCTTGACTGCACTCATTTTTGTAGTTTGTTTCACTGGGCGGGAGAAATTTAATTATTCCCCCCCCCCCTCCCTTTCAACCGCGGACAGCACTCGGCTCAACGAAGACGCATACTGCACCTTGTTATGGGTGGAACAATGATACTGATCGACAGCTCGCTCAACCATGATACAGCTTGTGGTTTCTGGGGTTTTTTTTTCCCCTCCTGTCCTCTTTAATAAAACAGAACATTTTAGTTGAACATCAAGTTGAATTCAGTATTACGGAAGAGTTGCTGCCCTTCAAGATGACAAAGTGAAGGTTTAGAGAACTGGTTTTTTCCATTGAACAAGATTTCAAAAACTACCAGCCATAAGATCTGGAGAGCTGTTAGATTCATTCATCGAAACTATTTGACTTCTCCACTTTGTCTTTGCTAGAGAAGATGAGCTGTTATCAAGAATTTAAGCAAACATTCAAACAAATAAGCGCCTGACTGCATTGTCTATTGTGCATCTACCAACGGCCTGCACCACTCTCTTGCAACTAAAAACCTCCTGCATACACCATTTTGCACTCACCAGCTGACTGCATTCATTAGTTCATTCATTTATTTTTCATGACTCGTGTGTAGATAGTCTTATACCTAGATACATACAGAAACAACTGTCTGCATTCACTATTTTGCACTCACCAACTGACTGCATTTATTAATTTGGCACCCAACACTATTCACTATTTTGCATTCACCAACTGACTGCATTCATTAATTTGGCACCCAACAACTGACTGCATTCACTATTTTGCACCCACCAACTGACTGCATTCATTAATTTGGCACCCAACAACTGACTGCATTCACTATTTTGCACCCACCAACTGACTGCATTCACTATTTTGCACCCAACAACTGACTGCATTCACTATTTTGCACCCAACAACTGACTGCATTCACTATTTTGCACCCACCAATTGACTGCATTCATTACTTTTGCACCCACCAATTGGCTGCATTCATTAATTTGGCACCCACCAACTGACTGCATTCACTACTTCATTCAATTGTTAAATTGACCCCTACATCATCATGGTATCTTCCTTTGGTTCGCCTGCATTTTCATTTTCGCCGGTATACTGGTGTCAATCCTGCTTTGTTGTTTTTTTGCTCAACGCACTTTTCTCTCCTTCACTGTAAGTCTTCCAACAATTGGTATATCTCCTGGTGAGTGTATGTTCCCTTCCAACAATTGGTATATCTCCTGGTGAGTGTATGTTCCCTTCCAACAATTGGTATATCTCCTGGTGAGTGTATGTTCCCTTCCAACAATTGGTATATCTCCTGGTGAGTGTATGTTCCCTTCCAACAATTGGTATATCTCCTGGTGAGTGTATGTTCCCTTCCAGTGCCATCTTGTATAGCAACATCCATTTTGTTCATGACTCTTGCTCGTGTGTAGATATACCTAGATACATACAGAAGATAGTGTTATACCTAGATACATACAGAAGATAGTCTTATACCTAGATACATACAGAAGATAGTGTTATACCTAGATACATACAGAAGATAGTCTTATACCTAGATACATACAGAAGATAGTCTTATACCTAGATACATACAGAAGATAGTCTTATACCTAGATACATACAGAAGATAGTCTTATACCTAGATACATACAGAAGATAGTCTTATACCTAGATACATACAGAAGATAGTCTTATACCTAGATACATACAGAAGATAGTCTTATACCTAGATACATACAGAAGATAGTCTTATACCTAGATACATACAGAAGATAGTCTTATACCTAGATACATACAGAAGATAGTGTTATAAGAAATCGTTTGTTTAACGAGCTACACAGTCGCAGGATCCAGGCTAAAAGAAATGGTTCCTACATTTAAAAAAAAAATGAAAAAATGAAAAAAAAAAAAAACATCCTTCATTTTATAACCGTTGATTCCTTTTCTTTGTATTCGGCTTGCTTCCTAGACGTGTCTTCCTCTGTCTCCTAACACTGTACATGCTGAGTTATCTTGTAGCTGATACTCATACTAGCTATTAGAAGCAAGATACTGTGTCACTCTCTATAAATGTCCGTATCAAATTTTGTATACGCTAAGTCTGACTGTTAAAGTTATGGCATTATGTCAAATGAATCTCTACTTAGAAAGAACCAAAAATATTTTGCTGCTCATTTTTTTAAATAAAACTTAACAATGTCCATTAGTGACAAATAAAAAAATTGATTTCGACAACGAAACAAAAGTTTAAACTTCAATTTCAAACAAAGTGAAATTCGCTTTCTTCTAATGTTCATTATCAAAGACAAATGCAGCTAAACACCTAATGTTGCTTGAAACTGAGCCCGTCAACCGGCTGGAAATGGATCGGCACCCAAGCGGAGCTGTGTAATTATCTAGGGTCTGTTAAGCCAGCGCACCTTGTTGGTAATGGTGCATTAAGTCCAACATATGCCGAAATCTACCGCGGGCAGACGACCTCCTTTCACATCAAGAAATATTTGTTAGCTGTGACAGAAGGGGACACAACGCACATTGATGCTTAGCTAATAATACACATGTACACACGAATAGTCTAACTTGAGGTAAGGCGACAGCAAGCAGCCGAAATGCTGCCCAAACTGTAGGGTTTATACCTATGTATTATTGATTTATCCATAGAACTATTTATTTTCTCAGCCCTCGTTAAGCTCGGTGCTATATTTATACAAAAAAATTCAAAGTCTCTTTAACATAATTTAAAAAAAAAATGAAGTATTACGTGATCTTATGGCGCTGCATCAGGACGTATCTCCATGGCAACAAAACAGTGAATTGGAAATAAGGACATTTTTTTTTTTTTAAATTGTATTCGCATTTCAGCATGACTATGTTAACATCAGTGTTGACGTCAGTATTGACATCAGTGTTGACGTCAGTATTGACATCAGGATGTCAGTGTGTTGTCGTGTGTGTGTTGCTGGCGTGAGAGTTTGTACCTCCAGAGCCTCCATGTGTTCCTCACGTGAGAGTGTCTACCTCCATGTGTTGCTGAGTGTGTGTATTGTCATGAAAGTGTCAGTGACGTGATGTGTTGCTGAGTGTGTGTATTGTCATGACAGTGTCAGTGACGTGATGTGTTGCGACTAGAATCCTTTTTCTTTTTTTTTTTTTTTTTTTGTTAACCACTTCGATTTTTGTGTTTCTAGAACATTGAGTTTCACACAACTTTATTCAAGAAATGTAATGTCTTTGTTCTAATTACTTCAACTGCAATGCATAAGTATCCGAAGGATTGATACAATTTTAGGATAGGGCCTCCGTGTGTTTCCCTCTCTCTCCGTCATTCTCTCTCTTTCTATCTCCTCACTCGCTATCTATGTCATTCTCTTCCTCTCTGTCACTCGCTATCTATGTCATTCTCTTCCTCTCTGTCACTCGCTATTTATGTCATTCTCTTCCTCTCTGTCACTCGCTATCTATGTCAATGTTTTTTTTATTTATCTCATTATATGTCATACAACGCTGTTTAAAATATTTAAAAAATATACATGCATACATTCAAAGTAGAAATCATTCCCAAGTTATAGACTAGATCCACTCATGCTGATGTGGAGTGGTAGAAGGCGTATTAAAAAACTACACTGACATATATAACATCTATTTTAATTGTTTGTATGTTACGGAGAAAGAAACAAAAAACAATGGCCGTGTGAAAGCACAGCTCGGAGCAGCACTGACCTATGTGGGACAACCCAAAACGACATACGGCGATGTAATGGAGAAACAGCGACACAATAGCCCGACCTGGCGAGACCTGGGTCCCCTCGGGTGCATCTCGCGTGCCGTGGCGTTCGTAGACGTTGGCCCACGGCCCCCAGGGGGACTCGGCTCTACGGCAGCGTAATAAAATGGTTGTCGATAAAGGATCTTTGAATCGACGCCATATTGTCAGTCGTTGGCCCGGGGCGAGAGTGTATGAAGGGGGAAGGGCATGAAAGGCGCTGTCTCTGTCAGATGCCACTTGTCCGTAATTTATGTCCAACATATCGCGTGTGTAGTGTAACTTTTTTTAGTACCTGTGGCATACAATAAGAAAATAGAAAAGGCACAAAAATACTCATTATGTGTTTATGATGAAAACATATAAAATCGAATGACAACATATGGCGGCAGTCTTGCTAGACAATTTTTTACTAGACATAACTGCAATCTGCAATCATAATTATAAATCACTTCACTGCAGTAGTGTATGAGGAATAACTACATAATTATATCAGTTGACTGCAGTGGTATAAGAAATGTCTACGTTATTGACTTGACTTCACTGCAGTAGGATAAAGGATGACTACATTTTTATATCAGTTGACTGCAGTAATATAAAACATAGCTTTAGCAATACAACAGTTGACTGTAGTATTATAACACTTTACTGTAGTATAGAAACATGTGACTGCAGTATTATAACAATTGACGACAGTGTTTTATTAATGCATCATTTTAACTTATGGCTGGAGTATTCTAATACTTGACGGAAGTATTATAACGCTTGGCTGCTGTATTACATCACGTGACTGCTGTAATGACTACATTAATACAGATTTACCATAACAAGATTTATACTTAAGTTTTTGCCATCTAACGGAAAGTAACATACGGCTATTTTTTTTTTTCCTATTGCAAAACACTTCAAAATATAACACCTTCGAACAACGAAACAAAGCAGTTTGTTGGCTAAAAGTTTGAGCTAGAAAATATTAGAGCGTGGTGGGTCTTGAACACAAAAACAGACTTCTATTTGGCCTTTATAGTGCACGTTCTGCCTCCATTATTGTATTGTTTTAGATTCAATAAACCATGACAACCAGGGACACAACTCTGGATTTTTATCGCTTCCCTGTGGAAAGAAAAAGAAAAATCCAGTAGTGTTTTTTGCGCTCCCTTTACGGTTCCCCCCCACCCCAACCCTCCTCCCACACAGCGCTGGCTCCATTCTCCACGGGTTCGGCCATCTGTGCTGCTAGTGGGGAATGCTATCGATGTCAACCATCTCATCAAATGATGACCCAAAATGTTATGTCTCCACTTCGTGAGTCAACACTGCACTGTCTGAGAGTACATCTACTTGAGGCTTTTTACTGAGGCAGTCATTGGGGAAAAAGTAGTAGAGTTTCGGGGGGGGGGGGGCCTCAAAGTAGACAGACATCTCTACTTCAGCTTTTTTTTTTTTTTTTGGTTTGAAAGAAATGATTGTAGTTTTGAACTTAGATCTAACTCTTAAGTGTGTACGAACTATTTTCATATGTATTCTGTCCTGCTTTAAATGTACAATGAATCCAATAAACATAATACTAAAATCAATGTACTATACATACTGTGTACTGACTGTGGTCCAAAAGTAGGTGGGCAGTAAATAATAATATTTGTTTTTATTAATGCACTTATATTTACCAATACCTGATACACTACCCTACTGTTCACATACTGCCCACATACTTCTGAACTATCCTGTATTTAAAAAAATTCACTTTATATATATAAATCAAAAAGGATTCCTTTCTTTGAGATCTATTGGATATAAGGGTCATCTGATTCTTTGGCGGACGGTTAACGAGCGTGTCATATGGCCAGTTCAACGACCAACCGCCTTAATTGGTTTTCACCTACTAAAGTCAGGTACCCATTAGAGTTGGGTGTCCTAAAAATCTCGAGTGAACGAGCTAAGTGAACGAGCTAAGTGAACGAGCTAAGTGAACGGCCTAAGTGAACGGCCTAAGTGAACGGCCTAAGTGAACGGCCTAAGTGAACGGCCTAAGTGAACGGCCTAAGTGAACGGCCTAAGTGAACGGCCTAAGTGAACGGCCTAAGTGAACGGCCTAAGTGAACGGCCTAAGTGAACGGCCTAAGTGAACGGCCTAAGTGAACGGCCTAAGTGAACGGCCTAAGTGAACGACCTAAGTGAACGACCTAAGTGAACGGCCTAAGTGAACGACCTAAGTGAACGGCCTAAGTGAACGGCCTAAGTGAACGACCTAAGTGAACGGCCTAAGTGAACGGCCTAAGTGAACGACCTAAGTGAACGACCTAAGTGAACGGCCTAAGTGAACGACCTAAGTGAACGACCTAAGTGAACGGCCTAAGTGAACGGCCTAAGTGAACGACCTAAGTGAACGACCTAAGTGAACGGCCTAAGTGAACGGCCTAAGTGAACGGCCTAAGTGAACGACCTAAGTGAACGACCTAAGTGAACGGCCTAAGTGAACGGCCTAAGTGAACGACCTAAGTGAACGACCTAAGTGAACGGCCTAAGTGAATGAGCTAAGTGAACGGCCTAAGTGAACGAGCTAAGTGAACGACCTAAGTGAACGACCTAAGTGAACGGCCTAAGTGAACGACCTAAGTGAACGACCTAAGTGAACGACCTAAGTGAACGACCTAAGTGAACGGCCTAAGTGAACGACCTAAGTGAACGACCTAAGTGAACGGCCTAAGTGAACGACCTAAGTGAACGACCTAAGTGAACGAGCGTTCAAATACGGATTTTAAAAAAAGTGTATTTTGTCGAAATGGTTGTTAAATAATTATTGTTATATATTACTATATTATATTAATTATTCTTCTAATTAAATACTTTAAATAATATGTATATATTTTTTCTTCCCCACCCGCCTCCCCCCCCCCCTAGAAAATATATATATATGTTTGTATGGATGTATGTGTGTGTGTGTGTGTACATAATCAATCTCTATTACATTCTGACCCTTCATTCTTTTGGAAGACATTTATTGTGCCCTAGAATAGGTTCTTCCTGGAGTTAGTGAAAAAATTATAGACTACTAGTCTTTGCCAGCAAGGGGTCTGGGGGAGCGCTGAGATCTCCCCCAGCGCGGGGCGGAGCCCCGCCGCCAATCACTAATTCTGGTTTTGAAAGCCATAAAAATAAATATTCTGAGGTACCTACAATGCATTATCCTGCTATTAAAAAGTTTTATTTCAAAAACTCCCGCGCCGTTCGGCGCATTTGCTGGCTAGCTGTTTCCACAAAAATCAGTCACTGGCAACGTCTGAAGCCTCTTCCCACCTGCTCTGAGGACCCCCATGAAAGTGTGGCGCCAAGTTGTTCTAGGATGTCATCGCAACTCTTATGCGTAATTCATTTTATCGGAGAACATGCCCCGCAAACCTCATGCGACGCTCTGTCACAACCTTACTAAGGGGTCGACTCCCATTTCGGCATAGGATTTCTTTGATTTAGACCCGATCTCTATAACTGACTCCTAAAATCCGTCTTAGCCATCTTTGTAGAGCCACATTTAGTGCTTTTCAATTTCATTGCTCTTTATTAATGGAGTCCAGCCACTGGTAGGCATGTGTAACTTCTCTTGACTACGATCTTGGAATTAGGTGACTATTTTGCTTTAGATGTTATATCTATATCGAAAAGGGAAGTTTTAACGTAAAAATCATCTGTTGGAGGGATTTTAAACTAAAATATATCTGGAGTTGTTGTTTTTTAAAATTCAAAACCACATTTAGCTACGGTCATAGAATTAGTGACTGTAGTTTGCTTTAAAAATACTTTTGAAGAGAGAGGCTTTCAACCTTAAAACGCTCTGTAGGTGGATTTTAAACTCAAAACTATCTTGAGGGGTTTTAAACTTTTTAAAAAGCCATCTGGAGGAGAGGGGTCGAAACTCAAAATTACCCATTGGCTTGGCTACGCTCAAAGAATTTTAGTGTGTAATTTGCTTTTTTTTTTTATATTGAAGAGGTATTTTTTAGCATCAAACCCCTCAGAATGGAAATTTAAACTCAAAACACCCAATAAGCTTGGCTACGTTCATAGCATTTTGATTGCGAAATTTTTATTTTTATTTTGAAGATTTATTTTTTAGCTTCAAACCCCTTTGTTGGGGGTTTAAAATAAAAAAAACCTTTGGCTATGCTCATAGCATTTTGACTGCGAAATTTTTTATTTTTATTTTGAAGATTTATTTTTTAGCTTCAGATCCAGCTGAAGAGGGGTTTAAACTAAAATAAAAATCCTTTGGCTATGCTCATAGCATTTTGAGTGCGTAATTTGCTCTTTTTTTTATATTGAAGAGGTATTTTTTAGCTTCAAACCCAGCTGAAGAGGGGTTTTAACTCAAAATCACTTTGGCTTCGCTCATACAATTTTGAGTTTGTAATTTGCTTTTTTATATTGAAGAGGGGTTTATCGTAATTTTTGGAGAGGGATTTAAAATCAAAATCTTCCTTTGATGTGCTCTTGGAATATTGGGATTGTCGTTTGCATTTTTTTTTGTTTAATAGAAGAGGGGGATTTAAATGCAAAACCCACTGGTATGAGGTTTTAAACTTTAAGCCCCCTGGTAGGAGTTTTCAAACTCAAAACCCCTGGTAGGGGTTTTAAACTCAAAACCCCTGGTAGGGGGTTTTAAACTCAAAACCCCCTGGTAGGGGGTTTTAAATTCAAAACCCCCTGGTAGGGAGTTTTAAACTCAAAACCCCCTTAGCTGTTCATTTCGGGGGGGGGGGGGGATTGAACCCAACCCCCCCCTGGCTACGCCTATATATATATATATATATATATATATATATATTACACAGATAGGAAGAAAATTATATTTTAAGGCTAAAAATGTTGAGAATAAATGTCTGATTCTCTCCATCAAACCTACGTGTATCTACATCTACAGCCTGAAACGTATTTCTTTGATCGACGGAATAGAACAGATAAAGATGTAAGAGTTCTGGTAACAATATAGATAGGAGAGAACTGGACAACTAATGAAGAGAACGACCCTGTCTTATTGTATTCACATTGTTTGTCAACTTTCTCACTACAAACAATATAGATAGGAGAGAACTGGACAACTAATGAAGAGAACGACCCTGTCTTATTGTATTCACATTGTTTGTCAACTTTCTTACTACAAACAATATAGATAGGAGAGAACTGGACAACTATTGAAGAGAACGACCCTGTCTTATTGTATTCACATTGTTTGTCAACTTTCTTACTACAAACAATATAGATAGGAGAGAACTGGACAACTATTGAAGAGACCAACCCTGTCTTATTGTATTCACATTGTTTGTCAACTTTCTTACTACAAACAATATAGATTGGAGAGAACTGGACAACTATTGAAGAGAACGACCCTGTCTTATTGTATTCACATTGTTTGTCAACTTTCTTACTACAAACAATATAGATAGGAGAGAACTGGACAACTATTGAAGAGAACGACCCTGTCTTATTGTATTCACATTGTTTGTCAACTTTCTTACTACAAACAATATAGATAGGAGAGAACTGGACAACTATTGAAGAGAACGACCCTGTCTTATTGTATTCACATTGTTTGTCAACTTTCTTACTACAAAACAGAAATAACAAGTTTGTACTATAAAATGTAGGCGATGTCGCGTAGTTTTACAATAGAAATATACTCCAATAAGGCGATTAGTTTTCACGCATCCATTGTAAATACCAGAGTAGTGAGACAGCCAATACTATAAGTACTAAAATACAAGACAGAATTCGTGATGAAGGTTCATTATTGTCTTTGTTTTTCCTTGAAATCATTTTGGTTTCAATCATTTGATGTTATTTTTTAGGAGCATTTAAAGATAGCTAAAGACTTTACATCATATTATTTTTGTGTTATTGTTTCCATGCAGGTCAGAAATACTATAAAATCCCAACAATACATTGTTTTCTTACATTAAAATGTGTCTCAATATTTACTATAGAAATCAAGGGTAGAGAAGAATTATTTAGAATATTTATGAAAATCATTTTAAAAAAAAATTACAAAGAGATCTAGTGTTATCACACATACTCAGAGTTGCTGCTACCACCAGATCCTCCAAACGACAGGGAATATTCAAGTTATGAACTTGTTTTGATTGTTTTCTAAAGTAATACAATTTTAAAGAATCATTTGGCGTTGTTTTTCACTTGAACAAGACACTGAACATCACATCAAAAGAGCAATTTCAAAAAATTGTTAACAATTAAATTATTATGAAAGTAGCAAGGTCATTTCGCTTCACAAAGATGTGTTTTTTTGCTATAACATTTCATCAATCAAACATTCTTATAAAGAGTCCGTGTTCTAAGTTTAACTACAGAACGAAGAAAATATAATCTACTATCAAAAAGATAAAATCTCAAGCTGTAGAGGTTGAATTTATGTCAAAGAATTTATATATATCAAATCAATGTTTAAAATAAGCGTCCTATTTTTTGATATCTATCAACCCAACCATTAGTACTAATGAATACTTGATAGCTAATGCTGTCGAATGCCAACCAAGAAACTAGAGGTTTATAAACAAAAGATTAAAGATGAACATCATTAATACAAATCACTAAACGTAGAGACTCTCCAGGACTTTTTAATGAAAAGCAAAGTGCACTAATTCATAAAATCCTAAACCATAACTTACAAATACAAAAAAAAAATAAAAAATGAAATACTAACCAAAAACCCATCTAAAGCAGAAAAAATGACATATTTCGTTCAAGTCCTCATGTTTTCTATAGTGCCATAAGAGCATGGAACGAGTTGTTGTACCAATGACTTGAATGGAGTTTCTCTACTGAACGTGTACCACTTAACACCTGGACATTTAATCATCTTTGGAATAAACATTTGTAACTTATTATGTATGAAGATATTATACGTCTTTTTTAATTGTATGATTTAAATGATTTTTATAGACATTATACTATGGAACTATCTTAAGTTTGTATAGATAGACTTTATAGTATTAGCAAGATATATGTTATTCTGAATGTGACATCGGGGCCTGACATGTGTGCTTTCCAAAAACACTAAAATCAAACGAATTAAACACAAGAGATATTCAATCTCGGATAGGATAAAAAAAAGCTAGTGCAGTTATAATTCAAAGAAGAAAGGGCGTTTTATGAGCATCTCATCAGTCCTTGGTACACACGGCAGTTCCCCCATTTAGAGTCTCAGTGTTGACCATGACCTCGGTGGACGGACCATTCAACAATCTATGAGCTAACGATATTGTAAAGACCGTTCGGGGGAAACGACTCTGTCCAGCCTGGCTCTCTTCATGGCTCTTCACCGAGTCCAGTCCAGGGGCCGCTAACGATACTATTTAAGGAGCTGACCACCCTTCAGGACCGATCTCCTGGCTCCTGACCCTGTCACCCCACCCGACCCCGCTAATCTTCTTTCGAGCACATCCCCTGACCCCACTGCTCCGGCCCTGAAAGCAGCGCCACCTGTGCTTATTGACACATGTGACAGTCTGGAGTGATCCCTCCTGACTCCTGGGTCTTCAATTCACTGGTCATCAGCTGTGATGGACGCTGCGTTGAGAGATGGACATTCATCAGTAGTCCAGGCTGATTGTATGGAGGGGGTGCAGAATAGATACTAATTAATATAAGACATCTAGACCAAGTATTGCAGCATTGCGTTGCTATGGAAACATACAAATGAATATCCAGCTTAAGAGTTGATTTAAAACAATGAGGAAGACGAATGGTTCCACCAGCGGGACAGTCCTCGACTCTAACCACCAGACAAAGTAATAGTAAAGGTTTAAAGGCGCATTCAGTGTCTCTATTTGTGGTGAACTATTTCAAAAGAAAGATTACATTATAATTTGTTTGAAGACTGTGATAAGTTATATTTAGACAGTATCATGTGTTTAGAACAATGGCGTTTCAAGGGATTTGGGGACCGGGGGGGGGGGAGCTTGGCCTCTTTAGACATTTGACATCATGAGATGAGATAATATACGTACACAAATATATGTCGTATGGAATACATGTAACATGGTCAATAATTTACATAACAACATGAATAGCATGGCATTGGCTCAATATTTACAGGGAACAAAATTCGGACACTCATTTGAGTCCTCCTCAACTGGGGAAACCACTCACGCGGGAGCCCCTGATGATTTTCGAATTTGGACCTCCCCCACCACCCTAGCTACGCCATTGATTTAGAATAACATATTTTAGAACGAAAAATAAGTAAAATAAAACTCCATCTTTGGTTCAATAGAATATGTATTTTTTTTCTCAAAATCTTTGTATAAAACTAACAGATATTTAAATCATTCAAAAGTCTTTAAAAAATTATTTATTAAACATTTTTATTATAATTCGTATTGATCCATATGTACGTTTGTATCGTAGTTTCCATAATAGTCAAAGTCAAATAGTTTCTAAATGTTATTTAAAATTTAAAAGAAAGAAAATAGCTTAACACCAGCACTAAGATTCGTCTTCCTAATTGGTCCAGTAGATGATTGTATTGTATTGTATTCATTTTTCTTAATTCAAGAATTGAAGAACTCAATACTTTGGCTAGCTGCTGTAAGTTACAATCCAACGACCGAATATCAACCCCTGTCAAGAAGTATACCATTGATCCGAAATTCCAGTGTATCAGTATGGTTAGATATTGAATTTATAGTATCAAGAAAAATCTAAGACAGTCACTTTTAGTAACTGATGTTTTTACAATAACAAAGAACAAATCAACTAAACACAAGATCCTAAAATCACTTGAGCCACTAGGTCTCGCGGCTGTTTGGACAGTTCAGGTTTTTTTTTTTTCTTTCTATGTTCTAGACGACACAGCGTCAACAACAACAACAACAAATATTCTTTGCAGCTTCGCTGGCCCCGGTACGGCCCCTAAAATTGGCTTCTGTTTACCTGATCGATTCCCGCCATTGTCAAACCGTTGTTTACATTTCCTGGAACTATTTGTTTGCGCGGACAGATCAAGGCGCCGCTGAGCCGACCGGAGTCTTAAACCGTTAGGCCCGTCTGGCGGAGGAACTAATGAGTCAGCTTCTGATTAATGAATAGCTGGACAGAGAAGTGGGATCCAGGATCGTTGACATTTGGAGACGTCTTTATGCTCAATACAGTCCATCATTGGAGGACACTTTAGGGAGCAGGAGCGTTGTCTTTTCTTTCTCCGCCCAACTCTGGGTGTTTTTTTAAATGCTAGACGAGGCATAGAAATGTGCAAGGCCCCATACTTTACATTTTGTTTTACCTCAAAAGGAACTCTTTCATGCGTCTAGAAATTTATGAGGGTGTCAAGTAACCAATTGAACGACCAGTCGCCTTTAACCGCGCCCACTTTTCCGGCCATGTAAATACAAAATTAATATTACGTTGAGTAAAAGCTGGTTAGGAACATATTGATCACCAATGTACGGAAGCCTAGGTTTTACTACCTAATTTGTGTTTTTTTTTTGTAAAATCAAAAGTTGCCTGCTCGGAAATAACGACACACACAAACATTTTGGATTCATAGAGGTGTGTGTGTGTGTGTGTGTGCGTGTTTCTGACGTAACCAAGTGTAAAACTTTGGCAGAAAATTTATTTGTATTAGCTAAATTGAATCTTATTTTTAAAAATTAGACAATAAACTAACAAAAGAACAACAACAACAACAACAACAACAAACTTTTAAAAAACAACAAAGCTTATATTACGTGTATCAATTAGATTTGATCAGTCCTAAATTTGTAATAGATCTAGACTAACAATAACAAATCTGTGCGATTAGAAATATTTTACCAATTATTTTTGTCTCAATACGTATGCTCATATCACTTGTCTTGGCCAGTTGTAAATGGGGGGGTGGGGGAGGGATATCAAGGTGATCGTTTTTTAAATGTATTTCTATTTTTTTTTAAAAGTGAACGCCTTGAATTCGAACTAAAGCCTTCGCAAGCCAACACGGCAACCTCTCTACTAGCAAAGAGCATATTAACACGTAAGATTGTATTGTTTCTATTTTTTTTAGCGGCCCCCGTAAGGGGAATAGCAGCTATTAGTTTTGTCTGGCCTGTCTCTCCGTCAGTTCGTCCGTCCATCCCGTTTAAATCTCGTAAACTAGAAAAAAATATTGAAAATCTTAGGTCAATATATTTTAGATCTTTCAAAGTTCTGATGCAACGGTCGTGACTTTTTTCTTGTCTGAAAGTGAACTATTGAATTGTTAGAGGAAACGATGCAAGAAGTTGTTCCATACATACACAAACATTTTGTTACAACTAGTCATTAGTAATAGTCAAAAACACAAAGAGTCTGTTTAGCAAAGGAAATTACAATTCACCGTATTTTGACACATTTATGTAAACGGTTTTAGATTTTTTTTTTTTAAATTAGTACAATTGTATAGCTACATTAAGTAAGTTCTGTCACACTATTTACCTACATAAAAAAAAAATGTAACTTTTGTTTTTAAAGAGAAAAAATGATTTAATAATAATAATAATTTAAGTGAAATATAATTTAAAATGATAATTAATAAGTTGTTTTCATATTAATAGTCGACCCTAGGCGTTGCCACTATTTTCCAGGTCCGGGCATAGGCCACTGCAACCTATGCTACCGCTGTGGGCCCCGCACTTTCATAAGACCCGCGCTAATTCTATGTGTAAATTATTAAATTGAACCACTTTCTAACTTGTAACAGATTTCCCGCGGCCCCCTGATTTACCAGGAGCTCCTGCAAATCTCCTGAAATTTCAAAATAGAAATCTCCACAAATTATTAAAATCTTTTGAAAACTCTGACGAATCTCATGAAATACATAGACAAAAAAAAAAGGCATTGTGTAATCTGGTGAAAGAAGCTTTTCGCGCCTCAAACTAATGAAGAATTACTTGAGGTCAACAATTCTCAAAGATAGATTGAAATATTCTTGCTATTGAGCGTGATCTATGTAGGAAACAGAATTATTATGATATACTGTAAGACTTTTCTACACGCAAGGCTCCTAAAGTAATTCTGTACGTAGAATGAATAAAATGCATAGACGAATTTATTTTCTAATACAAACTCTTGAATTTCACTTAGTATCCGCTTCCCTACCCAAACTTGGCCCCGCGAAATCCGTGTCCGGCCCTGCTATTTAGTGACGGGTGAATATACATAGTAGACTACTTGTTCTTTTTCCATGACTTCTTGGTTACAATGGTTAAGTCTGGCGCTGCTATTTAGTGTTTGTAAAATATTATACATGTTTCGGAGGTTCCTTCAGAGTTGAAGATAGTTGACTTCTTAGTCCAAACCTCCAGCAGAATGAAGTGGGATGGGAGCGGGCAGGGTTTGACAGTCCAGCGCGCAGCCATCCGTAGCGACGTGTGAATACCCACTTGTTCTCCTCCTTCTCTTGTTTTTTTGGTGGGTTACTATCCGCAGAAATAAGAGAGTGATCTTTCCTTTACTTCTTGCTCGTCCAAACTGTTGAGCGAAGAAGAGAATTATATATATATATATATAGAATAGAATATTCGCGTGACCTGCATTGCAGTTTCAACCAAATAAAAAACTTAACTAAAGGGAAGAGTTTATTTTATAGGGAAAAGTTTAATTTGTGGAGACTTTGAATGAGAGATTGGCCCTTTACAAAACAATGAGATCAATGAGTTAATTGGTTAGGCCAGGTTCACATTGAACTTCACCTTCACCTATCTCTTGCTGTGTTGGGCGGTCGCGGCACCACATGAGATCTATCAACCGTCTTTGATAGTGTCTTCCCATCTCTTTCTCTGTTACTTCCTTTACTTCCTGGTACTATTCCCTGAAGAAAGGTCTTTGCAAGTCCCGAGGATCTCGTGATGGCCGTTGAGTTTGAGTTTACGTTTTTTGACAGTAGTTAGCAAGACAACGTGGGGTCCTATCGCTGTATTATTCCTATTTCTAATCTCTTCATTCGTGATGCAATCGTTGTAACTGACACCTTGGATTTAAATATATCTTCATAACTATCAGTTCATTGAATACATATGCTACACTCTTATGCGAGCAATTCTTGTATATAAAATATATATGTAATATATATATATATATACATTATACATATATAAATCTATACATTTTATTCCTAAAACGGCTTTAAATGTTTTCTTTAAAATTTCTAGGTATGTGTATATTAATGAGAAAAAAAAAAGTCAACTCATTGGCCAAATCGGGAAAACTCGAGGTCGACCGTTATATCTGTTTAAAAATGTCTCATTATCGAAACATCAATTTTTATTGTAGTGTAGATTGATCTATTATGAAACTATGGAAGAAAATAATGAAATTAAATTTATTGATGTATGATTAGTTATTGTGTTTTTTAAAAAAGTTCTCCTTTTAGACCTTGTGGTCTATAGGGCAGATGATGTAAAGGTCATCTGTTTCTGTGGACTATGGTTAACGAGGGTGTCATGTGGCCAGCACAACGACCAACCGCTTTTACTTTTCCCCAACTAATGTCAGGTACCATTTTAGCTGGGTGGACTCAGAGGCGCCTAAAGATCCTGAAATGAAAATCCCAGTCTTCACCAGGATTCGAAATTGTGTTTTAAGGCTTTATAAATTGCGTAGACCCGCAGGTAGCTTTTACTTTGTTATTATTTTGCTGGTGAATTGTTGCAATGTGTTCAAGCTTCGAAGTCCACTGTTCCATACCACAACATAGGAAATGATCATAACACAGCTTATCTACGCCTTACTTGCACTCAATGAAAATGATGCCCAGGGCCGGCCTATTCATTCGCTGGGCCCTATGTGGAATGGATTGCGCGCGGCCCAGTCATGGTAGGGATATAGATAGTAAGTGAAAATTAAGATTTTGTATTAGAAAATTTTTATTAAATGAAAGTTGATGATGCCGTTTTTTTTATCACGCGTAGGATTGACGTTTACCATATTGATTGAGATTCCAAATGTCAATTTTGTCTATTTTAAGGACATTTTTATGAGTTTCAGAAAATTTGCAGGAGCTTCTTGAAAACAAGGAGACCACGGGAACCCTATTATAAAATATGGCCTAATTTAATAATTTACTCCTAGAATTAGCGCGGGGCTTATGAAAGTTCGGGGCCCACTGCAGCCGCGTAGGATTTAATGATATCCAGCTCTCGGTCAATGAATTTTCATTACGCTGCCGTATCTTTTGGTTTAGCTATAGACTTCTGTAAAACGGAAGACATGTTCCAGGAGTCATCCAATAAAATCTACTCAGCCCCAAAGATCACCACGAATAGGCATCCCTTAATGTGGTAGACAACTTCACATATCTGGGAAGCATTGTATCGAATGACGCTTTGCTTTAAAGAGAGGAGGATTTGTGATCAGGTTTAGTCGTGCTTTGGACGCCTCCAAGCGAAAGTGTGGCGAAATAATCGTTCCGCCTGCCTACAAAAATCAGTTTCTACCAAACAGTGGTTCTCTCAAACACTCTTTGTGGATATGAGGGTACTTTATAGAAAGCAACTAAGACTTCTTGAATGCCTTCACCAAAGATATTTGCACACTATCATTGACATACGGTGGCAAGACCGCACTACAAACAGCGATATTCTTGCGAAATGGTATGAACTTCTTAAGCGTCAGACGACGACCTATAAAGGGGACTAATTCAGCTTGTACCACCACTTCAGTCATATACAATTTCTTTCCCTTGTTCTAGATACCAAACAAAATAATTGATTACCAATAGTTAATTAACTAATTGGTTAATTTGTAAAATTGATTCTTGTGCGGTCAGAATTTCAGTTTGATCCTAATAGGGTGTGGGAGAAATGAAGTATACACACTTTTTACCATACAGACAGACAGAGTGAGTTATTATAAGCCTTGTAAAAGAAAAAACAATCTCTATATGTATTCTGTATTCTGGTATATATGGTGGTCCTATTTAGAGGGCTTATATACTCAATAGTTTTGAAGTTTTTGTGCATCAGTAAATTCAACTGAGATAGTTTTGGACATATTATTTTACCTAAAATATCACATTGTTTGAATTGTCGTGTTTTCTATCATCTATGTCTGAAAAAATTCGAAAGCAATATTAAAAATAACTAATAATTTTAAAAATAGAAACACTGAAAAGAAAAACAATATTTTTTTTGCAAAGTTGTAAGCGATACTTTTCTGGTTGTGATTTCTACTACTCATAATCCCAAAGTATCGCATCACTGAGTACTGAGTGGGATTCGATACCTGTGATTACAAGGCTTGGTTCAGGTGGGACCGCCGGGTAACTCGATCCGGAAACTTCTGCAATTCTCAGACGTGGAACGAAAACCGTTAAAATATTTAACTACTAGTGTTTTGTTTATCGCTTAGAATTAACGTCTGCTGAGAATCAAGGGAGATAATTATAACTGTTGGAGGGTAAAAAAAAAAAGAATGGAAATGGAACATTTTAAATTAAAAACCAAGATCGCTGTCTGTCTGTAAATATATGTGTGTCATGTAACAACAGACTGTTATTTTATTTTTCTTGACAGATGCACAATATCGGAATAAGAACAAAAAATATAAATAAATAAAATATAAGACAAAATAAGAAAATTTAAATTTAAATCATGAATGTCATTGTCATAAATTATATAACATTAACATTTATATTCCATATACATCTGTTCGTACATGAATATAAAACAGAGCAAAAAGAAATCCCTACCAAAAAAACACCATCAAATGACACTATCGAATGACCATAAAAAAAACACAATATCAACTGACTACCATCAAATTAACCACTACCAATAAAAATATCAATCGACAATCATCAAATGAAGCCACCAAATGATACTTGGACAATGTTGACAAAACATTTTAGCAATTCATATCTTTAAAGACACAGAGCTAAGTTTATCACTTCATCGAAGATCTCTACATTCAGTCTTCCCTTTAAGTCTTCTCCACTCAACAAATGTTTGTCAATAGTATCAAAAATTAGCACACTCTCATTCTATGTACACAAAGTAGAGCACAACATCATTCTATGTACACAAAGTTAAGCACAACATCATTTTATGTATAAAAAGTTGAGCACAACATCATTTTATGTACACAAAGTTGAGCACAACATCATTTTATGTACACAAAGTAGAACACAACATCATTCTATATACACAAAGTTGAGCACAACATCATTTTATGTACACAAAGTTGAACACAACATCATTTTATGTACACAAAGTAGAGCACAACATCATTCTATATACATAAAGTTGAGCACAACATCATTTTACGTATAAAAAGTTGAGCACAACATCCTTTTATGTACACAAAGTTGAGCACAACATCAATTTATGTACACAAAGTTGAGCACAACATCATTCTATGTAGACAAAGTTGAGCACAACATCATTTTATGTACACAAAGTAGAGCACAACATCATTCTATATACACAAAGTTGAGCACAACATCATTTTATGTATAAAAAGTTGAGCACAACATCCTTTTATGTACACAAAGTTGAGCACAACATCATTCTATGTACACAAAGTTGAGCAAAACATCATTCTATGTACACAAAGTTGAGCACAACATCATTTTATGTACACAAAGTAGAGCACAACATCATTCTATATACACAAAGTTGAGCACAACATCATTTTATGTATAAAAAGTTGAGCACAACATCCTTTTATGTACACAAAGTTGAGCACAACATCATTCTATGTACACAAAGTTGAGCAAAACATCATTTTATGTACACAAAGAAAATGAGATGAGCTCAATAAAAAAACTGGTCGCCCCCACCTCCGACGTGTGATGAACCATAGTCTTTCTACGAGATGAACAATAGTCATTCTACGAAATGAGCCACAGTCGTTCCACGAGATGAACCACAGTCATTCTATGAAATGAGCTAAAGCAGTTCTACGACAGAAAGAGGGAAACAAACACAAATATTATATTTAGCTTCAGGCAGTCTGCTTCCTCTTTTTAGAATTACTTTTGTATATCTTGACTCATGTTCTTATCCAGCTCATTGAGCTCTGGTCCAATACCTTTTGTACACCTCGTGTGTGGTATCTGGGAGAAGGGTTCCGTGCTGCCTTGAGACTTTCAGCAAACACTACTCAGCTCAAGTTGGGAATCGAACTGGATTCTCCCTAGATAGACAGGAAAGCGTTTTTTTTCCCACTCAGCCACAGATCCCTCTTCTCAAGAGGCCTGTCTGGCATGAACAAAAGGTTAAAGAAAAATTCAGTTGAAAAATTTGTTTTTTATTTGAGAATCAAGACATCGATATTTTGTAATTACTGTCTTTTGTTACCCTTTGTTGTCTCGTATTGTCATGGTTCAAGTGATATCCCCTTACGACTCTGTCTGAAGCAAGCAAGAATCTTGAACGCTGTCGTAGATGTTTAAAATAGACGACTGGTCAATCATCTCAGATCATCCTGTTAGGCCGAATGTCAAAAGGGATTAAATTATCATTTCCTTGAACACGTATTCTTTTGGATCTAAATTTCAGGTAGATGACATCTTTGCACATTTGATACCAGACGAAGTCATTTCTATCACTTAACAAAGTCTGTTTTATCAAGTAGTTCTCTTGTATTCAATGTCGTTAATCCATGACATATTCAATGTCTCTCCGTAACGGCCACCTGAAGTAAAGCTGATATTACTTTTGTACTGTGAGTCCAAGGAGATGGATAGAGAGAAATAAAGAGAAGGAGTAAAAGACTAGGGGAAGAGTAGAGACCAAATGAGGATTGCATTTTAACATCCATAACATCACCTCCATCTCTATTTATATTTATATATTTATAGAGAAAGAGAAAGATAGATAGATAGATAGATAGATAGATAGATAGATAGATAGATAGATAGTTAACTAAAGCGTAAAAAAATGTTGAGGATTCGTGTTTCTTTTAATTGTTTCAAGGGGCCATCTCACCTTTAAAGATCTCCCCTAGCAGCAGTAACGTTTAAGAGATTAATTCCCCTGGGTATCGTCTTGCACACACTCGGTAGCAAATGAATGATATAGTAAACCTGAGACGAAAAGTCAAGTTTTTAAAACTTAAAATTATCTTCATTTTCAAGTAGTGGATACTTGGTGAGAGCGCAGGTTACCAGAGCAAACGTCTCCAATTCAAATCTTGGCGGAATCTTTTGTTTTTGTTTTCACACGTTTGAACTTTGAACTTATATAGGTCAGTTGAGTGTGTGTCCAATTCATCTAGGTAGATGTGTATTTATTCATTGTGGTGTTCTTGCAAGCCCTAGTTCATACAAACAGGTCAATTCTAGCTTTCCTGTATTGTGACGCCTGTGGAGTTCGGATCCTGACCTAGTTATTGCATTGTCTCTATGACGACACCACACTAACATTGTTCCAAGCTTCATACCGAAATGAAGATCACTACGTCCTAGCTCAGACGTCCTGCAGGACGACAGGGGATGGCAGTGGACAGGGCTTGAGCCAGGAACCCAAGTGACTACCGTCTACACCGCATACCACTCGAACACGCAGCCATCCTATTTAGGAAAATAGTTTGTTGGGTATTAAGAGAAAATAATAATGGCAATATGTTCGATTGAAAGGTTAAGGGTAAGTGCAGTGGTTTGCATGACCTCGCAGATCCCAGTGTGACCTGAATATTTTGTCATGTTTGAAATTCGTTGTCCGGCGGGGGTATATTTAATATTTTTTTCGTAGTATGCGCTTGTCTTTGGCAATGTTTTTTTTTTTTTTTTTTTTTTTGGGGGGGGGGAGACACATTAGTTAAAATATGTGTAATGAAATTTAGATAATTAATCAATACATTGTAGAATTTCGTTTATTTAGATTTTTCAAATTGGTAACATAATTTGGCTTTTTATACATGATTTAGAATCACCTAAAATTCATATTTCCAAGTATTTCCTTATTTGTGAACTACATCCCAGCTTGTCAAGTAATGGTCTAGAGTCTACAGGCTAAAGAAGACCGTCTAAAAAAAAATGTTTTTCGACGCAAGACTTTCTGTCTGCCCACACAGTCCCCTGGGCAACAATCTGTCTAGCCGTACAGAATATATGACAGTTGTGCACAAGTTTGGAAGAACTCTCTAAGTTTCCGCAAAGCCCCCCCCCCCCCAAAAAAAAAAAATGAACCCCTCTCAAATCGCCACAAATCTAACTTGACTTTAAAAAAAAATCTGTCGTTTAAAAAACATGAGACATTTATTTCTTCTCCAAAACAAGTGCGACTCCATGTGTGTCTTCAAGTGTTCCCGTTGTGAGGCTGGCTATTTGACTTCCATCCATTCAGCCAATGGCTAACTGGTTACAAGTACCCCTTGGAAAACTCACTAGCAGACGACTTTTAAAAGTCAGAGGAGTTTAGTCCCTTGCCTCATTGTCATTTTTGTGTAACATTCTTCAATGCATTTAAATTTTGTTGCAGTCTTTGAGAAAGAACTCATAAAAGGGGGGGGGGATGAAAGAATAGATTTTCCCGCCTTTAAAAAGGACGCCAAAAAAATCGTATTAGTTCCCTCCCTTTGAAATGAATTTTTTTTTTTTGGCCTCTTCGTCTTCTCGAAAGTTGTCGAACTTTCCTAGCCCGCCCAATCTCACGGTAGTTTGTATCGGCCTCTGGGGAGTTTAGCAGGAAAAGATAATTAAATTAAACATTCAGCTTCTTTTTTTTTTTATTAATGTCCCCCCCCCCCATTCGGGATAACGTCGAGGTTTCAAGAGAAGCGGAGGGCATGAGAGGAGCAGAGGCATGTAAAAAGAAATGGTATGGAGGGGAGGGGTATTGTATTGAACCAGGAGTGGAATGCAGGACACATTACGAGACCCTGTGGTTCTGTTGGATACCTGATATCAATCACACAAGTTCATTGTGTATTAAACATGTATATGTATTTCAAACATTAACTGTTACTCTTTGGAGATCTCGAGCTATTTCTTAAAGATTTTAGATCGTCATGAGCGCTCCATAGCAGTGGTCATCAAGCTGTGGTCCGCAGACTCCCAGGGGTTCGCTGGACGACAGTAGGGGTCCACAGAAAGATGAAAATTGGACACTAAAAACCAGTTTATACAAAGAAATAATTTAAATAAAAATAATTATGCCCCTCACGACAAATTTAATATGCCTATTTTTAACTATTCGAAGACATTCTTCACTTAGCTCTTCACGTCTGGGTATTAAATCCTTCTGCGAGTGGACAAACTCAGGTCCCAATCACAGATAAATCCATACTTATACATGAGCAGCTTAATGAAATCTCTACAAACGAGGATTTTAAATGAATGTTTGAACTAAGATACCACAAATTCTGGTTAGAAAATGAGATTCCATTTTAATATCTGGCATTATGTGTTATGGTCAAGACGTTGTGAGATTCCATTTTAATATCCTGCATGATGTGTCATGGTCAAGACGGTGTGAGATTCCATTTTAGTATCTGGCATTATGTGTTATGGTCAAGACGTTGTGAGATTCCATTTTAATATTCTGCATTATGTGTCATAGTCAAGACGGTGTGAGATTCCATTGTAATATCCTGCATTATGTGTCATGGTCAAGACGGTGTGAGATTCCATTTTAATATCCTGCATTATGTGTCATGGTCAAGACGGTGTGAGATTCCATTGTAATATCCTGCATTATGTGTCATGGTCAAGACGGTGTGAGATTCCATTGTAATATCCTGCATTATGTGTCATGGTCAAGACGGTGTGAGATTCCATTGTAATATCCTGCATTATGTGTCATGGTCAAGACGGTGTGAGATTCCATTTTAATATCCTGCATGATGTGTCATGGTCAAGACGGTGTGAGATTCCATTGTAATATCCTGCATTATGTGTCATGGTCAAGACGGTGTGAGATTCCATTGTAATATCCTGCATTATGTGTCATGGTCAATACGGTGTGAGATTCCATTGTAATATCCTGCATTATGTGTCATGGTCAAGACGGTGTGAGATTCCATTGTAATATCCTGCATTATGTGTCATGGTCCAGACGGTGTGAGATTCCATTTTAATATCCTGCATGATGTGTCATGGTCAAGACGGTGTGAGATTCCATTTTAATATCCTGCATGATGTGTCATGGTCAAGACGGTGTGAGATTCCATTTTAATATCCTTTATTATGTGTCATGGTCACCTGCATGATGTGTCATGGTCAAGACGGTGTGAGATTCCATTTTAATATCCTTTATTATGTGTCATGGTCAAGACGGTGTGAGATTCCATTTTAATATCCTGCATTATGTGTCATGGTCAAGACGGTGTGAGATTCCATTTTAATATCCTGCATTATGTGTCATGGTCAAGACGGTGTGAGATTCCATTGTAATATCCTGCATTATGTGTCATGGTCAAGACGGTGTGAGATTCCATTTTAATATCCTGCATTATGTGTCATGGTCAAGACGATGTGAGATTCCATTTTAATATCCTGCATTATGTGTCATGGTCAAGATGGTGTGAGATTCCATTTTAATATCCTGCATTATGTGTCATGGTCAAGACGATGTGAGATTCCATTGTAATATCCTGCATTATGTGTCATGGTCAAGACGGTGTGAGATTCCATTTTAATATTCTGCATTATGTGTCATGGTCAAGACGGTGTGAGATTCCATTTTAATATCCTGCATTATGTGTCATGGTCAAGACGATGTGAGATTCCATTTTAATATCCTGCATTATGTGTCATGGTCAAGACGGTGTGAGATTCCATTTTAATATCCTGCATTATGTGTCATGGTCAAGACGGTGTGAGATTCCATTTCAATATCCTTTATTATGTGTCATGGTCAAGACGGTGTGAGATTCCATTTTAATATTCTGCATTATGTGTCATGGTCAAGACGGTGTGAGATTCCATTTTAATATCCTGCATTATGTGTCATGGTCAAGACGATGTGAGATTCCATTTTAATATCCTGCATTATGTGTCATGGTCAAGACGGTGTGAGATTCCATTGTAATATCCTGCATTATGTGTCATGGTCAAGACGGTGTGAGATTCCATTGTAATATCCTGCATTATGTGTCATGGTTAAGACGGTGTGAGATTCCATTTTAATATCCTGCATGATGTGTCATGGTCAAGACGGTGTGAGATTCCATTGTAATATCCTGCATTATGTGTCATGGTCAAGACGGTGTGAGATTCCATTGTAATATCCTGCATTATGTGTCATGGTCAATACGGTGTGAGATTCCATTGTAATATCCTGCATTATGTGTCATGGTCAAGACGGTGTGAGATTCCATTGTAATATCCTGCATTATGTGTCATGGTCCAGACGGTGTGAGATTCCATTTTAATATCCTGCATGATGTGTCATGGTCAAGACGGTGTGAGATTCCATTTTAATATCCTGCATGATGTGTCATGGTCAAGACGGTGTGAGATTCCATTTTAATATCCTTTATTATGTGTCATGGTCACCTGCATGATGTGTCATGGTCAAGACGGTGTGAGATTCCATTTTAATATCCTTTATTATGTGTCATGGTCAAGACGGTGTGAGATTCCATTTTAATATCCTGCATTATGTGTCATGGTCAAGACGGTGTGAGATTCCATTGTAATATCCTGCATTATGTGTCATGGTCAAGACGGTGTGAGATTCCATTTTAATATCCTGCATTATGTGTCATGGTCAAGACGATGTGAGATTCCATTTTAATATCCTGCATTATGTGTCATGGTCAAGACGGTGTGAGATTCCATTTTAATATCCTGCATTATGTGTCATGGTCAAGACGATGTGAGATTCCATTGTAATATCCTGCATTATGTGTCATGGTCAAGACGGTGTGAGATTCCATTTTAATATTCTGCATTATGTGTCATGGTCAAGACGGTGTGAGTTTCCATTTTAATATCCTGCATTATGTGTCATGGTCAAGACGATGTGAGATTCCATTTTAATATCCTGCATTATGTGTCATGGTCAAGACGGTGTGAGATTCCATTTTAATATCCTGCATTATGTGTCATGGTCAAGACGGTGTGAGATTCCATTTCAATATCCTTTATTATGTGTCATGGTCAAGACGGTGTGAGATTCCATTTTAATATTCTGCATTATGTGTCATGGTCAAGACGGTGTGAGATTCAATTTTAATATCCTGCATTATGTGTCATGGTCAAGACGGTGTGAGATTCCATTTTAATATCCTGCATTATGTGTCATGGTCAAGACGGAGTGAGATTCCATTGTAATATCCTGCATTATGTGTCATGGTCAAGACGGTGTGAGATTCCATTTTAATATCCTGCATTATGTGTCATGGTCAAGACGATGTGAGATTCCATTTTAATATCCTGCATTATGTGTCATAATCAAGACGGTGTGAGATTCCATTTTAATATCCTGCATTATGTGTCATGGTCAAGACGATGTGAGATTCCATTTTAATATCCTGCATTATGTGTCATGGTCAAGACGGTGTGAGATTCCATTTTAATATCCTGCATTATGTGTCATGGTCAAGACGGTTTTAGATTCCATTGTAATATCCTGCATTATGTGTCATGGTCAAGACGGTGTGAGATTCCATTTTAATATCCTGCATTATGTGTCATGGTCAAGACGGTGTGAGATTCCATTTTAATATCCTGCATTATGTGTCATGGTCAAGACGGTGTGAGATTCCATTTTAATATCCTTGATTATGTGTCATGGTCAAGACGGTGTGAGATTCCATTTCAATATCCTTTATTATGTGTCATGGTCAAGACGGTGTGAGATTCCATTTTAATATTCTGCATTATGTGTCATGGTCAAGACGGTGTGAGATTCCATTTTAATATCCTGCATTATGTGTCATGGTCAAGACGATGTGAGATTCCATTTTAATATCCTGCATTATGTGTCATGGTCAAGACGGTGTGAGATTCCATTGTAATATCCTGCATTATGTGTCATGGTCAAGACGGTGTGAGATTCCATTTTAATATTCTGCATTATGTGTCATGGTCAAGACGGTGTGAGATTCCATTTTAATATCCTTCATTATGTGTCATGGTCAAGACGATGTGAGATTCCATTTTAATATCCTGCATTATGTGTCATGGTCAAGACGGTGTGAGATTCCATTTTAATATCCTGCATTATGTGTCATGGTCAAGACGGTGTGAGATTCCATTGTAATATCCTGCATTATGTGTCATGGTCAAGACGGTGTGAACTGCTATTCCGTCCTCTTACTAGGTACAACATGGATTCATTGTCGCAAACAGCATCATCTTAAATAAAAGAAACCAACTAGAATTTTGTGCGATTTGCAGTTGCTTCCTACAAACATTGAGCGGACATAAATACACTCATAAAATCTCATCAACCTCATTGTCACGTACGCTTTGTCTATATTTAGCCCAAGGTCTGTCGGCTAGATCAGCTAGCTCGGGAAATTCCAGCATGCATCAAACTTCTGTTTTGGAGTGAATGTGATTGCTTAGAAATATTAATTATTGTACGCTAATCTATATTTTATTGGACAATTGATTAACCAAGCGACAAAGAGATATAAGTCACATGGTAACGCCCAAAGGTATAAGAAGAAGATTCTAGATATTACCGCCAGTCTCGTGTTGGAACTCAAAGAAATATGGCATGATCATATTATTGTGTAGATCATTTATTCTAGTAGAAATATACATTTTTATGTTTTATTCAATCACAGTATATTATTGTAACTATTGTGAATAGCTTTACCAAGTTCTGAATTAAAGTATTTGTATAATTCGAAGAGAAGTTTCTTCATTGAATATAATAATAACATACTTAGATCGTCTTATCGACTAGCAACTTCTAAATGATCATCCTATCAACTGACGATTTCTAGATCCTCGGCAATCACGATCATTGATTGTGCTGTTTAGATCAAGATAATCTTCAACGTGACATCTAACATCATAAAAGATCATGACATTAGCACCATTGATGATCGTGACACTCATTAATGCTTTACAATTTTATTTTATTTAACAAAATCTATAACTTAATAATCACTCCTTTTATTAATTATTATTTCTTTTTACATTAGTAACTTATATACGTTGTATTTGTTTAGCTTTGTTTTGACATACGGGTCCGTGGGCAAATTTTGAGTATATAAAAGAGTCCCCGGATCAAAAAAGGTTTGAGAGCCACTGCTGCATGGTAAGAATTTTAATGCAGAACTTTAGAGTGATGGGAGATCAAGCCTACCCCTCCCCTTTCCTTCTGGACTTACCAATGGGGAAAATGTAAATAAATGTACTGGTTCCGCCCTTGGGCTTAATCTTCGAGCTGCTACATAAGACATGAGATATGGTAACTTAATGACATTAGTAAAGTAACCCTAACCATAAAGTAAACAAGGACTCAACGACGTCACTGACATGACTTTGACACTTTGACATGATGACTATGTCATGCATTGACGTTATGTTAATTACACTCTTTGACATGATCATAATGTCACTAAATTAACGAGATGGCAATGTCACGCTTCGACATGAGGACAATGTAACACATTGACGTTATGGCAGTGACGCAGTGTGACATGGTGATAATGTAACAAATGGACGTGATGATGATAGTGTCACATTTTGACATGATATCAATGTCAGACTCTTGTCACACACTGATATGATGACATTCTGAAATGCCAACAAAGTAACACTTGGACATGATGGTAGTGTCACATTTTATGATGATGACATTGTTGCACAATTGTGATTCACATTCCCCACTTTCAGATATTTGGCCAACGGTTCATTAACGAGTCGGGTGTCAGTTGACTCAGGGGCACCCTAAAAAATCCCGAAATTCAAAATCTCAGCCATACCAAGATTCTAACCCATGACCCCAGGTTCAAATCCAAGCAAGCGCTTAACCACTCAGCCACCGCGGCCCTGTTTGATGTAGCTATGTTTGCTTCATTAATTGTGTACTGAAATAAGAGAGACCTCTTTCGTCATGTATTTCTGCTCTATTAATGATTCAATGTGACGCCTGGTATGCAGCAAGTTGACCAGCTTACAGTGAATACTAAAGTTTAATGAAACTGCAGAAGATTAATTGCTTAATGAAACCGCAGAAGATTAATTGCTTAATGAAACTGCAGAAGATTAATTTTATTATTGTAAGATAACATTATTGTAAAGGATTATTTTAATTGTATAAACATTTTCTAGAACTAAACATCTGCTAAGGGAGATAAAAAGTTTTTTTTTTTTTAAATTATGGTTCTTTCCTGACTATTGGAGAGACAAATTTTTGACACCCAGTCCACCCCTGAGATCTATTGATGCTGCCAGTGACGAGTGCATGATCCTTAGGTTAAAGACGTTTCGGTATCACTCGATGAACACTTTAGTTTGACTTTCTCATCAACACCAAAATGTGTGTTGAATTTGTGATAGTATAATTTGAAGATCCTCTTGGAGTTATAGGATAGGATGTGAATGATATTGCCTTCAAATGATGGAAGTTCGGTGTGTCCAATGTAGTCACAAGCTTTCTACCTGGTGGTCCAGTCGCGAGAAGGCTTATGATATTTCTTTAGATCATGTAATATTGATGAAATACAGTTCATGAGTTTAGCATTGGTAAAATATTCACTTTCATTGGTTCATCATCATAACACATTAAATGTAGTAGTTTTTTTTTTTTTAAAGGAAACCTCAGAATTTGCGCTATTCAATTTTAGCTTTATCATCATAGGAATCCCTGGGCCTCTTGTTTTCTTTCCCATGTGTGAATATTTTACAGAAAAAAAAACAATCATAAAAAATATACAAAATATTTATGTTTTAAAAACGGTTTAAGATGATTAAACTAAATGTTTATTGTGTTCTAAAAATATTTTGTTGTCTTAAGAAATTAATGTTCATTTAGAGTTCTGAAATGATTTTTTTTTATGAGGACTTTAGTTTGTTTAGATTGTCGACCCTTGGCCCGTGGGGTTAATTTTCTCTCACAACAAGATTAGTTAGTAATTAGCTGGACTTTATCTTCGACACGGTTGGCTGTATTTAATGGCGGGAAAAATTAATCAAGGTGAACACGGCGAGTACATTGACAGAAGAGGAAGTAAAGAAAATCAGGGGAGGTAAGAACTAGGACAGAAGAAACCAGTATAAAAAAAAAACACGGAAACAAAAGCTTTCGCTAGAAGATGGCGGGTAAAGATGGACGGGAAGACGAGGGGGGAAAAAAAGAACCAATCGGATTACGGCTTGACACGATAAGACGCAAATACGGGAGCAGACCTGACCAATCGCTATAGAAATTTATTAAACATCAATGAACTTAAAAACTGAAGGCCGAACGCCACTCTCTGTTTGCTGTACGCAGCACTAAGTAATGACAGAGTTAATGTTTCTAACGGTAGCAACAGTGTATTCACTCCCCGTTATATAAAAAACATTTAACCACACAAGAGTTGTCTTTTCTTCATTCTAAAGACATTTTTTTTACTTTCGATCCTTTGGCTTTGCCGGACTTTTTTTTGTTTTTGTTTTTTGTTTTGTTTTGAAAGAACTATTGTGTGTTTTACGACTCTTGGAAGTTCTGTTCGTTTCTGAGTGTCGTGGTTAGTGAGAGACACACATCAATGTCTCTGAGTTTATGGGTTTAATTAACTCCGCGCCGTGACGATGAACTACGTCAGCTCACATCCATTGAATGGCTTGCGTACATGGACTATAGTTACCTAGTTGGAAACTTTAGGTTTCGTTTGGGGAGGGGAAATGAAAGAACATAAATTAAATAGAGTTTCAGAACAAACAAGCACAATAACAAAAAATCCTTATTAAAAAAAACAAGAAAAAAGACAAAAAAACAAAAAAAAAACAAAGATTATCCAAAGGGAAGAACGTTGCTCTTAAAACTATATCTACCAATACTGCACACGATATTTCTTTTATGTGAGTTGTACGGTGATAATAACTACCAATTAATGGACTTATTGAATATTTTCGTTTATTGTTTCGTGGTTTGTTAGGTACAATTAATATATGTTTAATTTATTAACTTAATCGGAAATAGCTTGAGGGAGAAATAGCGTTAACAGTTATTTAAAGGAACTACACTCAACATATTTAGCCAAATATATGAACACTAATGTATTAGTTTCCCTTGTTACTATCACACAAAATAATGAATTACCAGTAATTAATTAACGAATGGGTTACTTTTTTTTATTGGTTCATGTCTTCTCTATGTCTATATATAACTGCAAAGTTTTAGTTTGATCCGAGAATGGGCGTGTTGGAAAAAACGTATACACACTTTTTACCAGACAGGCAGAGAGTGAGTTAATAGAAGCTTTACAGGCAGAGAGTGAGTTAATAGAAGCTTTACAGGCAGAGAGTGAGTTAATAGAAGCTTTACAGGCAGAGAGTGAGTTAATAGAAGCTTTACAGGCAGAGAGTGAGTTAATAGAAGCTTTACAGGCAGAGAGTGAGTTAATAGAAGCTTTACAGGCAGAGAGTGAGTTAATAGAAGCTTTACAGGCAGAGAGTGAGTTAATAGAAGCTTTACAGGCAGAGAGTGAGTTAATAGAAGCTTTACAGGCAGAGAGTGAGTGAGTTAATAGAAGCTTTACAGGCAGAGAGTGAGTTAATAGAAGCTTTACAGGCAGAGAGTGAGTTAATAGAAGCTTTACAGGCAGAGAGTGAGTTAATAGAAGCTTTACAGGCAGAGAGTGAGTTAATAGAAGCTTTACAGGCAGAGAGTGAGTTAATAGAAGCTTTACAGGCAGAGAGTGAGTTAATAGAAGCTTTACAGGCAGAGAGTGAGTGAGTTAATAGAAGCTTTACAGGCAGAGAGTGAGTTAATAGAAGCTTTACAGGCAGAGAGTGAGTTAATAGAAGCTTTACAGGCAGAGAGTGAGTTAATAGAAGCTTTACAGGCAGAGAGTGAGTTAATAGAAGCTTTACAGGCAGAGAGTGAGTTAATAGAAGCTTTACAGGCAGAGAGTGAGTTAATAGAAGCTTTACAGGCAGAGAGTGAGTTAATAGAAGCTTTACAGACAGAGAGTGAGTTAATAGAAGCTTTACAGGCAGAGAGTGAGTTAATAGAAGCTTTACAGGCAGAGAGTGAGTTAATAGAAGCTTTACAGGCAGAGAGTGAGTTAATAGAAGCTTTACAGGCAGAGAGTGAGTTAATAGAAGCTTTACAGGCAGAGAGTGAGTTAATAGAAGCTTTACAGGCAGAGAGTGAGTTAATAGAAGCTTTACAGGCAGAGAGTGAGTTAATAGAAGCTTTACAGGCAGAGAGTGAGTTAATAGAAGCTTTACAGGCAGAGAGTGAGTTAATAGAAGCTTTACAGGCAGAGAGTGAGTTAATAGAAGCTTTACAGGCAGAGAGTGAGTTAATAGAAGCTTTACAGGCAGAGAGTGAGTTAATAGAAGCTTTACAGGCAGAGAGTGAGTTAATAGAAGCTTTACAGGCAGAGAGTGAGTTAATAGAAGCTTTACAGGCAGAGAGTGAGTTAATAGAAGCTTTACAGGCAGAGAGTGAGTTAATAGAAGCTTTACAGGCAGAGAGTGAGTTAATAGAAGCTTTACAGGCAGAGAGTGAGTTAATAGAAGCTTTACAGGCAGAGAGTGAGTTAATAGAAGCTTTACAGGCAGAGAGTGAGTTAATAGAAGCTTTACAGGCAGAGAGTGAGTTAATAGAAGCTTTACAGGCAGAGAGTGAGTTAATAGAAGCTTTACAGGCAGAGAGTGAGTGAGTTAATAGAAGCTTTACAGGCAGAGAGTGAGTTAATAGAAGCTTTACAGGCAGAGAGTGAGTTAATAGAAGCTTTACAGGCAGAGAGTGAGTTAATAGAAGCTTTACAGGCAGAGAGTGAGTTAATAGAAGCTTTACAGGCAGAGAGTGAGTTAATAGAAGCTTTACAGGCAGAGAGTGAGTTAATAGAAGCTTTACAGGCAGAGAGTGAGTTAATAGAAGCTTTACAGGCAGAGAGTGAGTTAATAGAAGCTTTACAGGCAGAGAGTGAGTTAATAGAAGCTTTACAGACAGAGAGTGAGTTAATAGAAGCTTTACAGGCAGAGAGTGAGTTAATAGAAGCTTTACAGGCAGAGAGTGAGTTAATAGAAGCTTTACAGGCAGAGAGTGAGTTAATAGAAGCTTTACAGGCAGAGAGTGAGTTAATAGAAGCTTTACAGGCAGAGAGTGAGTTAATAGAAGCTTTACAGGCAGAGAGTGAGTTAATAGAAGCTTTACAGGCAGAGAGTGAGTTAATAGAAGCTTTACAGGCAGAGAGTGAGTTAATAGAAGCTTTGAGAAAAGATATTGGAAATGAACTCTAACTTCTTCAATAAAGAGTACACACACACACACACACACACACACACACACACACACACACACACACACACACACACACACACACACACACACACACACACACACAGATACTAAATGGATAGAAGAATTGGGGGAGGGTCGGGGGTAGAGAAGTGGGTGAACTAACCAGCTGATTGAAAATTGAAAGATTGTAGCTCGCTTGTTCTACTAACTTATATAATAGTTGGGTTATTCCCCCATCCCCGCCCCCCCAAAAAAAGACCGTTGAATTCCCTGTAGGAAACTAGCATAAATACTAATGTAGAAAATTAAACGATAGAAACATTATTTGATAAATGATAAGTAATATGTCCAGAAGTGACTGTCGAAATGTTTTCCAAAAAAGATTTCCTGAGCTACTTTGAATTCATGACAGAATTGAGATCAGCTTTAAATTATTAAAGTTTCAAATATTTCAATAAAATTGTCTTCACTTGTGGCTTCGTACTGTTGACGACATCACCTGCTTCATTGCATCAGCGTAAGTTCCTAGTTCCAAGACAAAAATATATTTGTATTATTCTACAAAGACCAAAAAAAAAAAGTTAAAAAAATGTATAAGAGTTACAATTCAGACCAGGACACAGACTGAACTCTTATATACGTGTTTAATCTACGTCATTTCCTCTCCCGTCAACAGCTCCTACACAGACATGCGCCAAACGGAGCCAAAGAAACATCGCTAGACAAATGAAGGCCCACAGATGAGCCTGTTTTTCTTTTTTTTTTTTTCAGCCGCTCGCTTCCATTAGAATAAACCTGTTTGAATACAAGCAGAAATGTAATCCCTTGACCTCGAGGCTACGCTCAGCCTCCACTCGCCGCCCCTACACCGGGAGCCTTTCATCTCCTTGAAGCTCTTCGGGATGAAAAATATCAGAAAGCTAAAGTGTCCCACTACCGAGTGTAGGCATCGATGCTGTTGGCCCACTTGCGATCCACCAGCTTACAGAACAATTAGAGGATTTATGTACGTGTCTTGGGGTCGGCGATAAATAAAGTATCGATACCACATTATTACAAAATACGCACGAGCTCTGAAGAATAAATTTATTATCAGACATAAACTTTGAAAAAAAAAATTAATAAAAATTTAGTGTGTGTGTTTTTTTGGGGGGGACTTTTTTTAAAATGGCTTCTTCAATTCTATTTCGTTACGTTCCTAATGAACTATAACTCATGTCTTCAGTTTCAGGACTTATTTTTAAAACATTCTTTTTTTATTAGTGCCGAAGCACGTAGATGTTATTGCAAATGTATTTATTATAATATATGTGGGCGTGTCTATGTATATGTGTGTTTGAGTACGTGTGAGACTATGTGTGTGTGTCACTCTATGCTTGTGTGTGTGTGTGTATCCTCTAATGAATGGAAGACCACCGCATCCCTAAACGACTCTTGTATGGCCAACTAAGCGAAGGAAGGCGTTCGCAAGGTGGTCAAAGAAAGCGCTTCAGGGACACCCTCAAAGCGTCTCTGAAGTCGTTCAGCATAGACCCAGGCACCTGGGAGATAGAGGCACATGACAGAGCATCATGGCGTCGCGCTGTGAAAACTGGCGCACAGGTTGCTGCGGAAAAAAGAACAACGCCAGAAAAGAAAAGCAAGACAAACGACACTAGCTCCAGCTGGAATAACCTGCCAAGTGTGCGGCCGAACATTCCGGCTCATATAGGTCTCACCAGCCACATGAGGAGGCATAAAATCCCAGCGCAAAGCCCTCAGCCCCCTGGATGACAAAGTGGTCATCATCGAACCACGATGGACGAACTATATATATCCTCTATTAGTGACGTATTATGTGAAACTATAACTACGATTTATCCACACGATTTCAAAAGGTGTTTAATAATGACAACGGCAATGTCGGTAAGTCCGAAGATTAAGGATGAGCAATGGCGTCACTAGGCAGGTACGGGGGTGCGGTCCGCACCGGGTGACACCCACCAGAGGGTGACACCCACCAGAGGGTGACACCCAAGTCGAAAAACTGCACTTTTACAAAATGCAACTTTTAAAAAGAAAATGACTGCCTCGAATGCCTCTCACAGTTTAGTATCAACATGTCCCAAACCTTCTTAACTTAATATTGTTTGACTTGTAATCTTCCTATTATGATGCGTTGTTGACGCCAGGAGAAAGAGTTTCTGAAGATCATAAATGTAGAAAAATAAAATGATTAGTGAACGTAACATTTTTTTATTGTAATCTATTCAGAAACACATAGAATTAAGCCCCTCGCACGTCATTAAACGTATATGGCTGAAAGCTCCATCCACAGAAATCATTCTAAGGCGACTTTTACAGCCACTTCTCAGCTGATGCCCACGAAAGACACAAAAATAAAGGCACATTCCTCGTCCCATATGCTAGGACAAATTTGTACAAATACTCCTTCTTCCCTAGTGCTATTAGAGCATGGAATGGGTTGCCTGAGCTAGCCAGAAAAACCAGTGACTTGGCAGAATTTAAGTCATTGGTTAATATGCATGACTAAATGCATGACGCGTAGGACGTAATCATCTTCTTTTTTGAAGTAACGTCTGTATTATATAAGATAAGATAACTACTCAAAAAGGTGTGACACTATGTTAGTCGTGGACTCATAGTGGACTGCCATGTTTTTGCGTTCCTCTTTTCGGCTTTCATATTAAGTCTGACTTTGTTAAACGTGTCTCGTCTTGTCTCATGCTATGTCTCACAAATGTCAATCGGCGTTCTGTCGCCACTTTCCTTAGACGGTGAATGCCTGTGCGAGAAAAGATTTCTCAATTGATAACATCATCTCGGTATGTTATTCGTAGGATCCTTCTCAGTCATCACTGCTCAGCCTCTTTTCAGCCTTCCACGTCTCGAAAAGTAGGTGGCCGTTGGGACAATGATTGTATTGAGTTGGTGGGTTTTAATCTCCAGGCTAATTGATTTGTTTGTTCAGATAGACCGTACTTTTTGAAAGACGGCTCCTGCTTTCCAATCTGACATGCAACATCATGATATGTATCTCCATCACTTAAGATAACACTGCTTGAATAATGTTAAATCTTCTATTTCTTCAGGATCTGTATGATCAATGTTGATGGGATACAGGGGAACCTGCACCCAATATGTATGACTTTGAGGGCGTCTTTAACCGTCTTATCGTGTATACATTTAATTATATTTCAAAGTAATGCTATGTCGTCTGCAAAATCCAACTCGGTTTGGTTTACCCCATGGGAACCCGAATGGGATAAGATGCACCCTAATTTCATATTCGTCTAAATGTTGAAGAATTCCACCATCCGTTGTGACACAACAGCTTGATTTGCTTTAGACATGTCGCTACATTTGGACAAATTGTTGCGAGATGCCCTATTCTCTTGCTATTTTTCACAGTGATTCCGATGGACGCTATCAAACTTTTTTTTAAAATCTACAAAACAGATTAACATTCTTTGTTGGCATTCCAGGCTTTGCTTGACATAAACCTACTCAGTACTGATTTGTTTTTTCAGAAGCAGCTGAGAAACACTAGTATACTTTAAAACCTTTTACGCAAGGAGCTCTTAAATAATCTCTAATAAAAAAAAAAATTTCTCAATTGCATAATTGTACATTTTTAATTTATATAATAACTTTAGATAAACTATCCAAAAAAAAAAACAAAAAAAAAACAACAACATTGTAAACTAGAATCAAAAAGAATTTTCGGGTGTAACCAATCAGTGAATTAGCTTACAGTTTTATTATTCAACATAAAGAAACAAATAAACAATAGTTGTTTTTTTTAGGGGGAGATTTTTTTTTTGGTTGGGGGGGGGGGGTGACACCGCGAGCTTCCCGCACCGGGTGACACCGACCCTAGTGACGCCACTGAGGATGAGTGCAGTGGTTCACATAGCTAATAAGTATACATTAGATCATGGGCGAAGCAGACATTTTTTCCGGGGGGGTGGGGAAATTTCCACTCTCCGCCATTTGTATTATATATATATATATATATATATATATATATATATATATATACATATATATATATATATATATATATATATATATATATATATATATATATATATATATATATATATATGTCTGTGTGTGTATGTGATTAATCTTTATTACATTCCAACCCTTCATTACTTTGGAAGACGTTTATTGTACTCTAGTGTCATAGGTTTATATGTTGAAATATACCACTGGACTATTTTACTTGAAGTAGTCAGCTGGTAAGATGAATTAAGACTTACTAGAAGATGTCAGCTGATGAGTTGAGCTCTACTTGAAGTTGTCAGCTGATAAGATGAGTTACTGTGACTTGCCGGGGATTTTATATAATGCCTAAATCCAATGTTAACTGTTAGATTCAATGAAGAAGATCCTTTAGATTCAAACAGAGAAACTTTAATTCTCAACTGGAAAACACAAACTTATAATACAGCATTTACAAAGTGAACTGTATCAAGAAGTATAAAATAATTACTAGATTTAGTATACGTATAAAACTGATGTCCATTAATTCTAACTCAAGAACAATATACGTCTTGCTTCTGTGAGATTCAATCTACGACTGGTTTACCCACGCTATTATGATCTCGTTCTCGTTTCGGAGAAAAAAGGCTAAACCAATCAAATTACTGTTTACTATCACGTGTACCAAGTATTATGTCCGGTATTTAAAAAAATGCATATTCTGAGGTATCTACAGTGCATTATCCTGCTATAAAAAATGTAGTTCAAAAACCAAATCTGCTATTTCCTACACTTTATTAATGGAGCACTGTGTCTCGTGGAAATGTGTAACCCCTCATGGCTACGCTTATGGAATTTGGTGACTGTACTTTGCTTTAGAATTTATATCGGAAAAACAGTTTTTTATTCAAACCATAAGTATTGGGGTTTTAAACTTAAACATCTCTGGAGTTGTTTTTTTATCAAACTCAAAAAAAAACAACCTTACCTACGCTCATATATTTTGATGACATTAGTTTGCTCTAAAATAATATTGAAGATTGTGTTTTTAATCTTAACCTCTCTGTAGAAAGAGGGGGTTAACTCAAAACATCTTTAGGGGTTTTAAACTTAAATCCCTCTGGAAGGGGGGGGCGTTAAAATCAAAACGTCCCTTGGCTACGCTCATATAATTTTGCGACTGTACTTCGCTTAAATTTTTATATTGGCTCCTCTTGAGGGGATTTTATCTTAAAGCCCTCTAGAGGGTTTTTTAAAGCTCAAAACTCTCTTGGCTACGCTCATTAGAATCTGGTGACTATCGTTTGCATTATTTTTTTGTTTTATAGAAGAGAGGGTTTTAAACTCAAAATCCCTTTTGATGCAAAGGGGCAAACGATGGTTAAACGTCAAAATCTCACCTAAAGTAAACAAAATCAAAGCAAAAATCAGTCATAAAAATTACCCCCCTCCCTCAGCAGCGGAAGGTGATTTAATTTCGGGGTGGGGGGTCAATTCTCCACCATTACGCCCATGCAATAGATCATGTTTTTGTCAATGTTTTATTTTTTAGAATAAGGTTTCCAAGTTAAACCAAAGAATTTTAAATAATTCTGAAAGTCTTTACTTTCAATCAAATACTAATTGAATTTCACCGGTCCTGGATTTAATAATAAGCAAGTTTTCATCGTATAGTATTTTGTATTTAGACAATATTTTAAATAAATGTATTAAATATTTGTTTAGTTTCTAAGACTGAACAAACGTCAATAGAAATTATGAATAAAGATTTAGAAGCTTGAAATTGTCAAAGCTATAAATAATAGATCCGGACATTAATTTCTACTCTTAGAGCTACACAGATTGCACAAAGGCGAAGCTAACAAAGCCACAGATCAGAAAGTTTTAGCCCGATAAGACCCACAAAAATTTTGTCTTCACCTCAAACACTAACAGCTTTAGGCCTGACTACGTTTACTAATCAGCCTGACTTCTGCTCATTTGGTCTGTCTTTCTTGACCACATCGATGTCCGGCCACACGCCTAAGCTGCTTTACTCTGAAGTTAGCTGGATGGCGAGATAAGGAGGATGTCCACTAATTAGAAAGATTTAGCTCACACACACATTCTACGACAACCATTCTCTCTACCCATCTCTCTCTCTCTCTCTCTTTCTCTCTCTCTCTCTCTTTTCTTTGTGAGACGTTCGTGTCAAGTTCTAGATCCGGAAGTAAAACATATTAAAAATGGCAGACGGATTAGTAATAACCTTGATTAAGGTGTACGCAAACGTCATTTCCGCCCCCCCCCCCTGGTTGTTTCCCTGTTTAACTGTTGTTTTTTTCTCTATAGCATTAAAAACTTGGCTATAAAATTAAATAAGAACTGAAAACAACAAATTTTTGGAACTGTTAAATATCTTGACTGGAATCGACAGGAAACTTAATATCAAGACTTATGTAATTATACTCACCTTTTGTGTGTAATGATACGATTATTATAATTAACTGTTATATAGGAATAAAAACAACAACATACATATATGGTGGATCGACAAAGTATTTTTTTTAAACAGTTGTATATTTTATATTAGACAAATCAAAGCAAGTTTTAAACTAAAATTTCAGGTTATTGATTACACAAAATATTCCGTTATGAAACGAGGATGACCAATTTTGTCATCAACTTGGCTGAGGGCTTTCCACGGCGGTTTTACATCTCTTCGTGTGGCTGGAAACAGATGATCTTTACATCGTCTGCCCCATAGATCGTAAGTTCTAAAATGGGTACATGTGGTTGGTGAGCCCTATGTGAGCCCGTAATGTTTGGTTGCAGACTGGGCAGTTAATCCAGCTCAAGCATGTGTCTGTGGCCTTGATTTGTTTTCTCTGGCGCATTTCTTCTTCCAGCGCTGCAATTTTCGCGCGAGTTTTCACAGCTTCGCTTCACAATGTGCTCCGTGTCCTAGGTAGCTGGGTGGATGTTGAAGGCGCTCAGAGACTTTGATGGTGTCCCTGAAGTGTTTCTTTGTCAACATTGTGCTCACTTTCATTCCATTAGCTGGCTGTAAAGGAACCTTTCAGTGATGTGGAAGTTGTCCATTCTGCAGACGTGGTCTGCCCATCGCATAACTGCTTTGCGGGCCCACTCCTTGGAGAACTTCTGTGTCAGGTCTTGCTACTTAACATTCAGATTTTTTCCGAGATTATTTAAAAGTGTTTTCATGTCTTCTGTACACATAGAGAAAAGTTATTGATATAAACTTGTAGTGACAGTCTTTCCAAACGTAACGTGTTTTAAATCTGCAAACATGTTCATTGAAGAACTCTAGACATACAAAAAGCCGCAACAACAAAGTTGGCGTTTAAAAATAAAACTGTTTAAATCAACTCTAAAGTGGGAGGTTATCAAGTTCACAGACAGAACTAGCGGCGACCCAAACCTCCTAGAGAAAGACTTTCTTGTAAAAAATAAAAATACCGTTCCTTCCAATATTTCAGGGACATGCAAAAAAATTAAGAGAGTTTAAGTCTCGCTGTAAATATAACATTGTTTTAGATTTCACCAACTCAAAGACAAGAATGTTGAATCATTCTCATTCTCCAACCTGGTGAAGCAGTAAAGGCGTAAAGTAATGTATCATCAGCAACACGCTAGTCGCTAATTCAAATAGGAAGATGCTAAATCTAGCTTCTAGAGAGTCACAATCACAATGCTAATCAGTCTCTTCAAGAGATTTGTTATCGTGGTCACGTAAATAGTAAAGTTCCCCTTTCAGACCTTGTGGTCTATAGGGGCAGATGATGTAAAGGTCATCCGTTTCTGTGCCTGCTGTTAACAAGGGTGTCATGTGGCCAGCACAACGACCTACCGCCTTTACTTTTCCTCAACTAGTGTCATGTACCCATTAGAGCTGGGTGAACTCAAAGGCGCCCAAGGATCCCGAAATTAAAAATCCAAGTCTTCACCAGGATTCAAACCCGGGACCGAAATAGTCTAAGGATTTACTAAAGTATGAAAGCCTACATATACAATAGAACTATACCAATTTTTACATATAACTAGAACGTGGGGTTTACTGGTGGCAATAGGAGGGTTGGTCTCCAGGTTCCGTGCTGATTCTTCCATATACATAAACTTTTTGTTTGTAGTTCTTGAAGTCTGCTAGTCTTCGCCATTTAGTTGCAACACTTCCTGTTCAAACATCAGCGTTTACCTCCGTAAGTACAGTTGCTTTTTTTTAAAAGTTAAATTGTCGTCACAGGCAAAATAGTTAACTGATTGTATCTTGTACTTTCATGACTTTTGTGAATACTGAACGTGAAAATGTAAATACTGACCGTGAGTTAGGTATGACCGGATGTAAAGTCCTATCAGAGATAGATAATTTCAGTTGAATTGTTATTATATTAGTAACAATGTTCTAAAAATAGCATCTTAGTTCATAGTATATAGTTCGTTCATCGTGGTTCGATGATGAACACTTTTGTCATCCAGGGGGCTGAGGGCTTTGCACTGGGATTTTGTGCCTCTTTGTTTGGCTGTTGGGACCTATGTTAGCCTGGAATGTTCGGCCGTACACTGGGCAGATTATTCCAGCTTGCCTGGACTCAATACACGCACCCTCCGTAACACAATGTCAGAGCTCTTACTACACTTTTGTCCAATGATTAAGTCTGGACTCAAACGTCTGTTCCAACTGAAGTACAGAAGGTAGAGCACATCAACGAGTATGTGACGTTCCATGTGAACAGAGACTTAATTAGGGTCTCAGTGTGTGCACCTCACATCCCTTCACACCCAGCCACAAGGGCTCTTCATTGACTTCACCTACAGCAGACATCCTCTCTTCACCCCAAGGACTGACCAAGACAGCCCCAGCTCTCAACTTGGTTCAAAAAAAAAAAAAGGCCCATTCGTTTTCGTCCACATCTTCATTTCTTGCGACCACCAAAGAAAAAAAAAACCCAAAAAACTTAACAACAGCTTGTGAGTAAAGGTTGGCAAGGACCAATCAACAATGGGCCGTTATCCCGCACTGACAGAGGGGGCTGCCACACTAATCCAATTGGGCTCCCCACTCGTCTCTGTTTCCCGCGGCTCGTGACGTAGAACGTGTCTCTGGTGTCCACAATCCAATCTCCCTAATGGACAACTTCATTCTCTCCTCCTCAGAGCCTGGACCTTTTTTTTTTTTTTTTTTAGAACTTTCCCTTCCAACTTTGGAGTTTGTTTTTTTTGTTTGTTTGTTTTCCTCATTTATTTTGTTATTTCTTTGTACTTCTTGTCAGACTTTTCCCTCATGTTTTCCCTCTTTCTCTTTTTATCTCTGTTTTGTTTAATCAAAGTTGTCTATGACCTAGTAGAACTTGTCAGAGCTATTGTTGGACTCTTGGGTAACACCCCAAAGACTATGGTGTTGATGCACCCTTTTACCTACATGACATATTCTGCATACAAATTGACTACATATAATACTTTACACAATCAGATTTTGAAATTTACTTTCAAGTTGCATTCATATACGGCACAGAGTACAAAGTTTGATAATAAACATGAGTTTATAGTGGATGTTTTCACTGGACTAAACAATAGATGGGTCACGACGTCTAATGCAGGTGTATTGATTTTTCTATTTATTAACTTAACAAGTAATATAACAAAAAAACAATCATGATTTATTTGTTTTCTGTCTGACGCTCTAACGTTAGTGTCGAATTGCTCATTCTAGACACATTTTTTTCGTTCTTTGGAACAATCTACATCGATAACAAGAAAACACTTTTTAGAAATACATTTTATAAAAGACAATACCTCCATTATACAAAAAAAAATAATTATAAATTAAAAAAAAAGGTAATACAAAAATTAGGAGACAACGGGTATCGTACTCTTTTTTTTTTTGGCCCAGCCAGCTCGCTGGACCTACGTGTCTATCCATTAGGCCAGGGGCTACACTGTGTAGTGATATATTTGTATTATTTATTTGCACTTTCATTATAGAAACATTTAAAAGTAGATCAAGAATGCTGATTTAGAACACTTAAGATCTATTTCTAAAAATGTTTGTTTATTTGTAAAATGTTTTACATGTTTCGGATGTTCCTTCAGAATTGAAGACAGTTTACTTCCTAGTCCAAACCTCCCGCAGGACGACGAGGGATGGGAGCGGGCAGGGTTTGAACACGGGACCATCAATAAATGCAAACGACAGTCCAGCGCGCAAACGGCACGACCAGCCAGCCATCCCGACCAGGCAGCCATCCTGAACGCAATCCTAGAATCTAGTTGTAATCTATATTGGACTAAGTAAACTACAAGCGAAGCTCAATTAATCTATCAGTACACTAAACAGCTTTAAATTTAATAAAAGAATTCCGTTATCGTTACACTACGCCATGTTATTGTCTTTTTTTTTAAAATGCTTTTCTTTTAAGAAGTAATGAATGTTACATTAAAAAACAATGGAACATTTTTTACCCCACCCCATTACTTTCCCTCAATTTAATCTTAATTATCTTAATTAAATCTTAATTTTCACTTATTATCCGTATCCCTACCCAAACTGGGCCCCGCAAAATCCGTTTCACATTATGCCCCACAATGGTTAAGTCCGGCCCTGCTATTTAGTGACAGGTGAATACTGAGTAGATTACTTGTTCTCTTTCCATGACCTCTTGGTCACAATGGTTAAGCCCGGCCCTGCTATTTAGTGACGGGTGAATACTACGTGTTCTCCCCCCCCCCCCCTCTTTTTATTTTCGCCTCTAACTCTTGTCTCCTTCCGACTTGCAGAAATAAAAGAGTGATCTTTCCATTACTTTGTGTCCAAACTCTTGAGCCATGAATAGAATGATATATATAGATACTTTGTAGTATATTCACAAGAGATCATTGCCCCAAAGATAAACATTAAGAGTCGAAGTTCTAGCAAAATCGTTTTTTTAAATTCAATCATTGTTTCTTCCACCCAACAGTTTCCAGCCATGAAGAGAGTGGAAGCTGACAGACAAAAATTATGAAAATCGCTATTTATTAATGACCAATTCCTAGACTAAATAAACATCTATAACACACATGCACACACATGCTCTCGAAACAAAAATCCTTTAACAAAACATTTGTGTGTAGTATCATAGCGTATCATTATAGTACTATATCGTATTACCAAGGCCACTGCGAGGGTTGTGGCCGCCTGCGTGCGAAATTAAAAAATACCGCCTCCCACCCCACTTTTGTTTTTAGAAAAAAAAAATCATTAGGACTGAGATTGTCACCTAAAGCGCTCTTTGATTGAAATCCATTTTTTTGATATTTCACTAAAACGAGTCTTCTTTTTTCCGAAATAGTGTTGCCCACATACATTTTAATCGTTGTAAATGTTTCTCCCTGGAGATAGAATTGAAGATGCAGCAGGTTTTCGCTTTAGTCGGCAATGGGTTTGATTTCGGGCGAGACTCGGAGCTAAGCGTAATCTGGCGTTTTCAACATCAGAAATTCTTTTTCCTGGTGTCTACAGTGCCTTTTTCTCTTAAAACAAATTTTTAAAAAGGCTAATAGTGGTGTGTGTTTTCTTTCAGAACGCACTATTCATAATAAATAAAAAAAAGTCGAAGGCCATATTAAGTCTAATAATAAGGAGGGAGCCCTGGCCAATAGTATTATGTGAGGGACATTCTAAGTAGGCACGTCGTAAATGAGCGTGATCGTTTTTAGAAATATTATTCGTCTTAAGTAAGACGTCTCTGTCGCGGACGTTTTTTTCACACAAAAGTTGTCAATATGTGTAATAAACGGAAGAAATTCGACCATTCTGAGATAAAAAAAATCTTGAATCTTCAAAACGTTTTGACTTATATTGTTGCAAAAGCCCCTCGCAAAAAAAAAAAAAAATGTCTACATTTGACAAGGTCTTATTAGAAGATGAAACGACGCCAAACAGCTAGTACAGCTGAACCAATGTAGGCGTTTTATAGTTTTAATAAATAAACTTTAAATAACTTGAAAAAACTTCTTATATAAACATAAACTCAATATAACTGTTAGTACAATATTCAATATTAACAGATTTTACTTGAGATGAGTTAAAGATCTAATATTAATAAAATAAGCTGCTATTTAAACAAAGTCTAGCTCACCATGAAACAACGTCTATACTTTTTCATGTTTCAAGATCGTCTGCCGTTTCACATTGCATTTCGCTAATTTCATCATCCTCAATCAATGGCTTCACCTCTTCTTACCGTCGCCTAGGCAACACACCTACCCCATAAGAGATACTGGCCCCCCCTCCCCGGTGAGGGGATTCAAAGTTTGAGAAACGCTGCATTTAAAATACCGATGATCAATAATGCAAAACAGATTAATAGTAATAATAATCCAATACGGAAAATTGCACATTTTTTAAAAATAAAATACTACAAAGAAATTGAAATACCGTTATATATAAATAAATATCAAGTAGTTCTAATATTAAATATATATTTAAAAAAACAGTTTCCGTTTTTACTGTTACTACGAAAAGAAAATAATTAAAAATGTATTTTAAACTAGAACACAAATGAACTTTATGTACATCAACATCTAGACTCTCTACTCGGCCATAAGTATTCTACTCTCAACTAACAGTCATTTCAAAGAAAAGTAACAATGTTTTAAAATTTACTTTTCAAATACTAGATCTACTAATAGGGCGGGCTTTTTGACTCCAAACAATTATTACAAACAACCCGCGAAAATTCAAGGCCAGAAAAAGGGTTGGCGCATATGGAAAAACAGTGGGAATCCCTCGCGCGACGCTTCCCCCCCCCCCCCCCCCCCATCAAAAAAGAAAAGGTTCCTATTGTACGAATATCGTCCCCCCCCCCCATCCAAATTTTACAAAGGATAATGGAATCATTAGACTATAAATAATATATTTGAGTGACCAAAAATTAAAAAGGAACCTTGTAATAATGATTTGACTGCTCCCTACATTCGGCCTCCTGCGTGCGATGCACACATTGCACTATAGGTAGCGGTGGTGGCCCTGCGTATGAGTTACCCTCAAATCTGTTTGTATTGCCACTCGTTGGACTGACTTACGTACTGCATTTTATTCTTTCGCTTTTATGAAAAGGCGTCGCGGTAAGATGTGGCCACAGTTCTGATGCTAAACGACGCGAATCTTAAGTGCAAGGTGCAGTCTTCGCTTTAAATGCAGCTTTAAAAACAGGATAGTCTGATAGGCCAAGAAAGGAACTTTTATTTTTCATACTTTAAAAATAACTGTCACATACGTTTTTCCTTACAAAATGACTCTTATAACTGAGTAATATTTACCGAATTTAAGTTGCTTACATTTAGCTAATTAAGTAGTGATTTTCTTTTTCTATGGTGTATGTCTGTCGGGCCTTCTCTTTTTCAGAGATTTGTAAAATTATTTAGAGTTTTTATTGAGAGTGTGTTCGTTTGTTTGAACTAGTTGACTTCTGGCGTAATCTCAGGTAAGATTAATGCACACGAGCGGATGAAAGAAGTTGAAGAGACAACAGACAGATGAACGTATGCTGTTGAAATGTAGAATTGTTTTGTGTTTTCATGTCTGTTTCGAAGTAGATCTTCATTCAAATTGAAAACTTTGTATCGAAGTCGTTTGTTTTGTTGAAAAAGAAGCTTTCAAGTTTTATTCAAGAATTTTGTCTCAAGTTGGCTATACGTCTGTATGGAGCTACATCCCAACGAGGACGTTTTACTAAGCATTGAAGATTTTCGCCAATGGCGAATAACTATAAATAGCTTGCTTTTTGGCGTATCCGGCGTACAGAGAACAGAAAATACGTAAAGCTAAATAGTTTAGGAGGTATAAATTTAGCACACTTTTTGTTACTGTAAAATCTAATGTCTTCCGCCTAAGTATATTTTTTTTTACTAAGTTGGCATTAGTGATCTTTTTAAAAAAAATTAGCGTCCTTGACATTGTTTAGAATGAACAATGTTTTGTAAATATCCACAATTTCATTTCAAAATTATTTATTTGTATTGTATTGTAGCTGTTTATGGATCATTATCGTATGTGTGTGAGTTTCGATTACAATCATCTCATTATCTTATCATGTCATCTCTGACTGTGGTCACGTCTGGTGCAGTGCCGCCAAACAGCTTCCTCCAGGTGTCTCGGTTCGGGGCGAGTCTCTCCAACTGTCCATTGGCAACTTGCCCATTGGCTTGGCATCTTTTTTCTAAATCGTGGCATCGTCCCCTTTTGCTCTTGCCCTGGAAGTTCCAAGTGAGGGCTTGTCGTATAATGCCCTGGAAGTTCCAGGTGAGGGCTTGTCTTCTGATGCCCTGGAAGTTCAAGGGGAGGGCTTGTCGTATGATGCCCTAGAAGTTCCAGGTGAGGGCTTGTCTTATGATGCCCTGGAAGTTCCAGGTGAGGGCTTGTCTTATGATGCCCTGGAAGTTCCAGGTGAGGGCTTGTCTTATGATGTCCTGGAAGTTTCAGGTGAGGGCTTGTCTTATGATGCCCTGGAAGTTCCAGGTGAGAGCTTGTCTTATGATGCCCTGGAAGTTCCAGGTGAGAGCTTGTCTTATGATGCCCTGGAAGTTCCAGGTGAGGGCTTGTCTTATGATGTTGGATTTAGGCTTGCACCATCTCTGAATGTTATCTATTCTAATAGGAGGCTGCTTTGATACAGTTCCTTATTCGATATCTATTCTAATGGGAGGCTGCTTTGTCACAGTTCCCTATTCGATATCGTGTGTGGCCAGCGAATCGTAAGAAACCTGCATTTTTTTTCATTGTGGTGATGGTGGTTCTCCATGTCTCAGCTCCATAAAGTAGTATTGCCTTAGTGATGGTGTTGAAGAGCCTAATCTTTGTGGTGACGCTAATTTCCCTGGATCCCCCCCATGTGTTCTTCGGCTTATGAAAAGCTACTAGAGCTTTACCAGTGCGGGTACTGACATCTTTATTTAAAAGTTATAATAGATAGGATATAATTAGTGGATATATTAAAGGCACAGGAATTTGCACTTTGTTTACATTTTGATTTTCAAAAACTACGAGCCTACACGCGGCGTAGCATACGCCGCTATTTAGTGACGAGTGAACACTTCCTGAAAGACACAGTTGGCCGAATGGGGTGGGTAATTGGACGACGTAGAGAATTATATGTACTATATATACAGAGTAGATTACTTGTTCTCCTCATCCTTATTTTTTTTCTGACACGCGCTCTCTGCCGCCGCGAAAGTTACGTGGGGTAACTCTAGTAACTCTAGTTCGACTTGTAGAAATAAAAAGAGTTAACTTTCCATTACTTTTTCATCGAGGGTTAGAGAGTCTTATTGTGCGTATTGTCCTGCATGGTTGGGCGATGTAGAGAATTATATATGCATAGTTTGTAATTACACCGGATATGCCAAAAATGTTGCAACTTAATGAAAATCTCCAGTATTCTCTTAAATTGTGTATAGATTTAGTTTCAAAGAACGATTTGTCCGCTGGTAAACAAGTAGTACTGGAGATCACAGAAACACACGAGAGAGAGAGAGAGAGAGAGAGAGAGAAAGAGAGAGAGAGAGAGAGAGAGTGTGTGTGTTTGTTTTTAATTCACTATTAGCGTTCACTTTATTCATGGATGGAAGGGGGTAGAAAGGTAAAGCAGTAGTGATTTAATGTTTTCATGACTGATGCTTATACACTGTATGGGGATGTCGCGATTTCTGGCTCATTGCGAACATAATGGTGATTACAACGTTGATGGTCCACGTGGCCAGAATTATACTTGAGTTTCCACATCATCGATGAAGATAAATAGCACTAACCTATATATTTTACAAAGTGTAAGGTTACTCACTTTGTCTGTCTGGTCAATGGTTGGAACACGTACTTTCTCCCACACCAATTCTCGGATCAAGTTGACATTTTACAGAATTATTGATTGTACCAATGAAAAGAAGAATCAATAAAACAAATTCACCAATGAGTCAATTCATAAGTCAGATTATCGCACAGTGGAAATAGCATTTACGTTAGGAATTGGTCAGTGTGGGGTTCTCCCCGATACATAGATTCATGTAGATTCATGTAGATTCATTTTTAAGTTATTTGTTTTTTTTCTGTCCGTCTGTCGGAGGCTATCATCGCGCATGCGCTGCGTGAGTGTATGCGTATAAGCGTCTATGCTGGGACCTCGAGGGACAGTTCCAGTTAGAGGGTATTGAAAGTAGGGAAGGGGGGTCACTCTCGTGGGAAATTAAGTCAAGTGGAAGAAGGGGAACTAACTCACTGAACAATTAAAAAAAAAAAAGGTTCTGAGACAAGTCTTGGGCTGGTCCCTGGATCGTGTACAGAATAGATGGATTGACAGCTCTAGCGTACCGGCACCGGAAAGTGGATAGACTCAAAGTACAGTCGAGCCGGATAAATAAATTAAAACAAATTAGCTAGACGGGTTGTTTTTTTTGGTTAGGACAAGTGTTAGCTCAAGAGTTAAGAAATTAAAAATTGCAGACCAGATGATCGTTTTTTGACTGAAATGGGTTCGGTTCCAAGGAATGTTACTTTGGTGTAACAACCTGCGGCCTGTTTACTGTTCAGTGACTGATGTTCCAACAAGACATGTTGTTACAGCACACAACATAACAATACTAATGCAGGTTGACTGATTTAAAAGTGTCACACATACATTCACTTACGGTCACGTGATTATGGTTGCAACACTGATTCAGCTTTTTTAAAATTATTATTATTATAGCTTTTATATAGCGCTACTTTCATGCTTATAGCATGCTCAGAGCGCTTTGGTCCAATCTCATTTGTGGACCAGTGGGGGGGGGGGGGGAGGAGGTACCTAGGAGTTGGTTTTCCGTGCTGCAATATAGGCGCTCAGTAAACACAACTCTGCCCGAGTCGGGTGTCGAACCTCTAGGTAGCCAAGACAAGCCAAGTTCAAGCGCACTTAGCCTCTCGACCACGCTTCCCTATCTTACTATACTTTACTATATCTATATTTATATAGCTCCTCCGTCGTGATCGAAGATGAGCACATTTCTCAATTTCTAAGGACTCGAAGATGTCTGTCCAAGCCTCGCTTTAAAAAGTCAGCCACATACGTGGCATGGGTGGGTTAGGTCAGTTGCTGATAGGCCTTCTTCTTCTCTCAGCTTTCTGTTGGTTCGGGGCTCTTTCGCCCTGGCCACTCTTCTTGCTTCATATCTTGAGACATTGAGACTCACATCTTCACGCCATGCTTTACTATGCCACTATTTGACCTGTGACCTAGTTTTTTATGGACTTCATTCCCCTTTAAAAAAAAATATATTTTCTTGTATCCAATCTAATTAGCTCGTCGCGTCAATAATGTAATACATTCTCAGTTGGTCTCTCAATAATGTAATACATTCTCAGTTGGTCTCTCTATAATGTAATACATTCTCAGTTGGTCTCTTTATAATGTAATACATTCTCACTTGGTCTCTCAATAATGTAATACATTCTCACTTGGCCACTCAATAATGTAATACATTCTCACTTGGTCTCTCAATAATGTAATACATTCTCACTTGGCCACTCAATAATGTAATACATTCTCACTTGGTCTCTCAATAATGTAATACATTCTCAGTTGGTCTCTCTATAATGTAATACATTCTCACTTGGTCTCTCAATAATGTAATACATTCTCAGTTGGTCTCTTTATAATGTAATACATTCTCACTTGGTCTCTCAATAATGTAATTCATTCTCAGTTGGTCTCTCTATAATGTAATACATTCTCAGTTAGCCTCTCAATAATGTAATACATTCTCACTTGGCCTCTCTAAAATGTAATACATTCTCAGTTGGCCGCTCTATAATGTAATTCATTCTCAGTTGGCCTATCTATAATGTAATACATTCTCAGTTAGCCTCTCAATAATGTAATACATTCTCACTTGGCCTCTCTATAATGTAATACATTCTCAGTTGGTCTCTCTATAATGTAATACATTCTCACCTGGCCTCTCTATAATGTAATACATTCTCAGTTGGCCGCTCTATAATGTAATACATTCTCAGTTGGCCTCTCTATAATGTAATACATTCTCACTTGGCCTCTCTATAATGTAATACATTCTCACTTGGCCTCTCTATAATGTAATACATTCTCAGTTGGCCGCTCTATAATGTAATACATTCTCACTTGGCCTCTCTATAATGTAATACATTCTCACTTGGCCTCTCTATAATGTAATACATTCTCACTTGGCCTCTCTATAATGTAATACATTCTCACCTGGCCTCTCTATAATGTAATACATTCTCAGTTGGCCGCTCTATAATGTAATACATTCTCACTTGGCCTCTCTATAATGTAATACATTCTTAGTTGGCCGCTCTATAATGTAATACATTCTCAGTTAGCCTCTCAATAATGTAATACATTCTCACTTGGCCTCTCTATAATGTAATACATTCTCAGTTGGTCTCTCTATAATGTAATACATTCTCAGTTGGCCGCTCTATAATGTAATACATTCTCACTTGGCCTCTCTATAATGTAATACATTCTCAGTTGGCCTATCTATAATGTAATACATTCTTAGTTGGCCTCCCTCAGTCGTAGAACACTTTTTCATGTGACTGTAGAGTGCTATTTGGAGAGACGTTCCCGTTAACATCTATCACAGGTTAATGTTAGAGGAGCCAGCCATTTGTCCTATGGGAGATGGGAAGAAAGGGGTATATGGTTGATCGCTTTTTAAATGTATTTATTTTAAAAAAAGTGAGCGACCTGAATTCGGACTACAGAGCTAAGACCTCCTCAGCCTCGCCAATACAGGTAGCCACTGTGGCAGGCAGCTACTTATGAAGACAGGTTTTATAGTGACTTACAAATGTTTCTTTTCTACAAACAATAATGGGAACTTATTCAACTTATACCACTTTATCAGTCTAGTAAAATGTATTCCCCGTATTCAAGATACTAAACAAAATAATTAATTATCAACAGTTAATTAGCTTATTGGTTAATTTTTTTAATTCATTCTTGTGTTGGCATATAAAAGAAACAAACTTTTTACCAGACCGAGTGAGTTGATAGAAGCTTTGTACAAATCTTTTTAAAAAATGTGTCTACTCGTTTCCAGGCAGTCAGTTCAACATCGGCTTATGTTAGGACGAAGAGATCTTTTTATTATAATTTCGTTTTAAGTCTAGCGTATAAAATGTAAGCTCATTTGCTTTTCTCTGCACATAGGCAACAAAACGACCGAGGTGATCGATATAAATCAAACATATTTTGTAGATCATTGAACATTTCACAATGCTTGAATGAAGATACACAAAAAAATGGTGAAATGTCTTGAACAAGTTCTATCTCTACCAACACTTCACAGTTACGTCACAGTGCTGCACCAAGTACAGAATAAAGTACATCAATGGATTGAACTTCACGTACAATAAATTAAGACTGAAAAAGTTAACCAATCAATCAGATCGATAGCTAGCACCACCAGATATTCAAAAAGAAATGATAGCTAATCAATCAGATCGATAGCTAGCGCCACCAGATATTTAAAAAGAAATGATAACCAATCAATCAGATCGAAAACTAGCGCCACCAGATATTTAAAAAAATTATAGCCAATCAATCAGATCGATAGCTAGCACCACCTGATATTTAAAAAGAAATGATAACCAATCAATCAGATCGAAAACTAGCGCCACCAGATATTTAAAAAAATTATAGCCAATCAATCAGATCGATAGCTAGCACCACCTGATATTCAAAAAGAAATGATAGCCAATCAATCAGATCGATAGCTAGCGCCACCAGATATTTAAGAAGAAAGTCCAGTGAAAGGCTAAGAGATGGGGTGTTAGGGTGATATCGACACTAAAAGAAACAGTTTTGCCTCGTCACGCCTTGTAGCAGATCATGTGCTACTCATCTCTGCGACATCTCCCCATAAAGCAGACCACTAAAGTAATTTTTTTTAAAAGTAGACATTTCTGTGTAACTTATTATCTAAGTATTTCTAATTTCTAATAATTAATTTTATTAAAGGCTAGAACCTAACATGCCAACATTTTTCAACAACATAGACAAAGGGAAGACAATAACTCTGTCTAATGCTACTTTTTAGATCCCTTGATTCACTATAGATATATTATAATCAACAATCATCAAGTCTTTGGATATGAAGTATAGTTAAAATAGAGAAACCTGAGAGCACTAGGTCAGATCAAGCCTTCATTGTGGCAACTTGTCAAGGGAAGACTTTGTCAAGTGGATGCACACTGACTTTTTTTGACAGCTCGATTCTTGTGTGTGGTGAGAAGCACAGAGTCGACTAATATTGTTTGTCTAAACTGTGCATCCATCCATGAAAAAACTAGAATAAAAGGGAGGACTTCACTCATCCGTAGCCAAATAAGGGAACCACAAGTCCCCCCCTCAGCCGTTTTACCAGCAGGCGACCAACTGTTCTTTTGATGTGAGTGACTTTGTTGGCTCCGGTGTGTGTGTCCACTACAGAATCAACATGTCACTCGTCTGTCACAACCTTTTGTTGGTAGCGCTGCTCATCTGTCACGTAGTCATTGTCCGGGATTAGTACTCACCAAACCAAGTTGATGTCCTGATTTACCTACACAACCACTAGAACTCAGACATCGACCTTTCTCTTTCACACACACTTTCTCTCTCTCTCTCTCTCTCTCTCTCTCTCTCTCTCGCACACACACACACATACATAAATATATTTCTATAAACTATCTTCAACATTTAACAGGGCTACATGCCGCCTTAAGAAAAATACTTTAGCATTTTATTCCTTAATATATATATATATATATATATATATGTAATATCATAGCCTTTTTTTGTTTGTTTGATTAATTTAAGTACTTGCATTACCTATTACATGGGCGTATCCAGGATTTTTTTTCGGGGGGGGGGGGGGAATATGTATATATATATAAATGTGTGTGTGTATGTATGTGTGTGTGTGTACATAATTAATCTCTATTACATTCTGACCCTTCATTCTTTTAGAAGACGTTTATTGTGCCCAAGAATAGGTTCTTCCTGGAGTTAGTGGAAAAAATGTAGACTCCTCGCCCTTGCCAGTCCTTGGTATTGAAAGCCAACTAAATGCGTATTCTGGTGTACCTACAGTGCATTATTTTGCTATTAAAAAGTTTTATTTCAAAAACCTAATGTGATATTCTTACTGACTTAGACCCTCCCGCGCCGTCCGGCGCATTTGGTGACAAGCTGTTTCCACAAAAATCTGTCACTGGCAGTGTCCGAAGCCTCTTCCCACCTGCTCTGAGGATCTCCATAAAAGTGTGGCGCCAAGTTGTACTAGGATGTCATCGCAACTCTTATTATGCGTAATTCATTTTGTCGGAGAACATGCCCCGCAAACCTCATGAGACGCTCTGTCACAACCTTACTAAGGGGTCGACATAGGATTTGCTTCATGTAGACCCGATCTCTATAACTGACTCCTAAAATCCGTCTATGCCATCTTTGTAGAGCCACATTTAGTGCCTTTCAATTTCTTTGCACTTTATTAATGGAGCCTAGCCACTGGTAGACAAGTGTAACTTCTTTTGACTACGATTTTGAAATTAGGTGACTATTTTGCTTTACATGTTATATCAAAAAGGGAAGTTTTATCGTCAAAATCATCTGTTGGAGGGTTTTAAACTGAAATATATCTGGAGTTGTTGTTTTTTTTAATTCAAAACCACATTTAGCCACGGTCATAGAATTTGGTGACTGTAGTTTGCTTTAGAAATAATATTAAAGAGGGAGGCTTTCAACCTTAAAACGCTCTGTAGGAGGATTTTAAACTCAAAACTATCTTGAGGGGTTTTAAGCTTTTAAAAAAGCCATCTGGAGTGAAATTTAAACTCAAAACACCCAATAAGCTTGGCTACGCTCATAGCATTTTGATTGCGAAATTTGTTTTGTTTTATTTTGAAGATTTACTTTTAGCTTCAAAACCCGCTGGCGGGGGGGGGGGGGTTAAACTCAAAAACCCTTTGGCTACGCTAAAACAATTTTGAGTGTGTAATTTGCTTTTGTATGTTGAAGAGGGGTTTATCGTAAACTTTCGAGAGGGGTTTAAAAATCTAGGAGTTTAAAATCAAAATCTTTCTTTGGTATGCTCTTGGAATTTTGGGATTGTCCTTTGCATTTTTTTTTAGCTTTATATAAGAGGGGGATTTACATGAAAAAAAAACCTTGTAAGGGTTTCAAACTGAAAACCCCCGGGTAGGGGAATTCAAATTTAAAACCCCCTGGTAGGGGGGGGTTAAACTCAAAACCCCTGGTAGGGGGTTTTAAAGTTAATACCCCTTGATAGGGGTTTTCAAACTCAAAACCCCCTGGTAAGGGGTTTTAAACTCAAAACCCCTGGTAGGGGTTTTTAAACTCAAAACCCCCTGGTATGGGGTTTCAAACTCAAAACCCCTTGGTAGGGGTTTCCAACTCAAAACCCCTCAAACTCCCTGGTAGGGGGTTTCCAACTTAAAACCCCCTGGTAGGGTTTTTTTAAATTCAAAATCCACTTGGCTGTGCTAGGGCAAGTGATGGTTTAGTATTTAAATTTCACCTAAAATAAACAAAATTAAAGCAAAAGATCAGTCACTAAACTTCGACACCTCCCCCCGCAAAGGGGGGAATTAATTTCGGGGGGGGGGGGTTGAACCCCAACCCCTCCCTGGCTACGCCCATGACCTATTATATATTTGTAAAATACCCAAGATTCATTCATTGATCATGAGAGCTCTTAAACTGTAGAACGGATCCTTATGAAGTTTCGTACCTTAACCCTAACCCTAACCCTTTTACCTCCCAGACGCTCACTAAGAACCAGTTTTGACAGATTCGCAGCGAGAAAATGCAAGATTTCTATTAAACTATTGGGAAGCGTGGTCAAGAGGCTAAGTACGCTTAAACTTGGCTTGGCTACCTATGAAGGGGGCTCGAGGTTCGACACCCGACTTGAACAGACTATTGTTTACTGTGCTCCCAAAGGCAGCACTGAAAACCTCCCAGATACTTCCTTCCCCCGCTGGTCAACAAATGAGATTGGACCAAAGCGCTCTGAGCATGAAAGTAGCGCTATAGAAAAGCTCAAATTTATTTATTTTATTATTGGTATTTCCCCAAAAGGCGGCAGTCTATATATAAAGCATTGAAAAATATCACACAAATTTCGTATTTTTTAAAGCATTTTTTCCCCTAAATCTACTTATTTATTAATATGCCTTAAGTCATTTCTTTTTAGACGCGGTCTAAATAAAACCCCCAAAACAGTCCTAATAGTAAGGTGATCTATGCCTAAATTAGTTTTCGTATGATTAAAGGATGTCGATGAAAAGTTTAAACCTAACTTTAGACACTATATATAATTCAAAATCTGAAAAGTGTGTGGTGATAGGAGGATCCCTTTAGACGCTGATTTAAAAAAAAAAAAAACTAGTCCTAATAGTATTAAAAATATACATCTGGATCTATTGTCATTTCGCTGCATTCAAAAGGGGTCAAAGAAACAATTACAATTATTTAACCAAATTTGATATTAGTTTTTATTTATTGAACAAAATGCCAATGTAAATGTAGGAAGGGAAACGGGACTGTGTCATTCCATTAAGACATTCAGAAAGTGCACACTAGTCTCTAGGCCTGAAACTGATGGTAGGAAGAAATATATTTTGTGGTATGAAGTGGAGGCAGGAGAGGGTTACATTAAATTTTAAACCAGCTATAACTAGATCAAGGTGAATGTAGACAAGACTAAGAAGGTAGACTTATAACTACAATGACCATATGTGTAGATCTATGACATGATATGATATTGGAAGTAGTCGGTACTCCCTGATCTGTACGAAGAATGGTAGAAGCCCTTACTTGGTTAACCAACTACCACAATGTTTCGGACCAAAACTATTTAACAAATATCTTATTACTCATTTCATGTCCTAAAATTAAAATTATTTTTCTTCCAATTTTTTAAACATTTCTTTATTATCATTTAAAATCTGTAGTACTGCAGTGAATTTTATTATAGCATCTGGTTAGACAAATGAAAAGTCATGTGACCGTGAGGACCAAGGTCAGAGATGTTTATGCTGTATGTACACTTGCTGTACCAATTAAGTGTCGTTTTCCTAACTATTTAGACTAGACTACTGAGACAACATACTCTACATCCCGGTCAGCAAATCGATAGAAAAAAAAATGAAATGAAATGTGGAATTTATTATGTCCTAAATGTTTGGGTCAACAAATCATTACTTAATGCACACGCAGTGGGCGGTCGTGGAGGGGCCAGGGGGCTCATGTCCTAGTCGCTCCTGAGGATTACCCCAAGCCCGCATTGCTGAAGGTTATCAGAAATGGAACCATGTCGCAAGGAGATTTACCTTTCAATATTTCTGAAATGTGTGTGCGCGTGTGTGTTCGTGTGGATGTGCTTGAGAGAAGGAGCAAAGAGAAAGACAGACACAGACAAACAGACACAGACAAAAAAGAAGAGAACGAAGAAGAAGAAAAGAAGAACGAGGGAGAGAAAGAGAAAATAAGAGAAAGCTTATGTGTGGGTGTCTGTGAGAGAGAGAGAGAGAGAGAGAGAGAGTGATAAAAATCACGACACTCTAGCCAAAACCTCCCGTAGGACGACGTGAGATGGAAGCGGGCATGGTTCGAATCCGGGATCTTCACATCACAGTGTCACATAAACAATGTCACAAACGATGTCACGCAATGTCCCACACAGAAAACTATGAACACTTTCGCTGATTTGCCCCACCATTGCATGTTGAAACAATTAGCCTCAACATATCAGCATTACAACAATTAGCCTCAACATATCAACATTACAACAATTAGCCTCAACATATCAACATTACAACAATTAGCCTCAACATATCAACATTACAAAAATTTGCCTCAACATATCAACATTACAAAAAGTAACTTCAACATATCAACATTACAACAATTAGCCTAACATATCAACATTACAACAATTGGCTTCAACACATCAACATTACAACAATTAGCCTTAACATATCAACATTACAACAATTAGCTTCAACATATCAACATTACAACAATTAGCCTCAACATATCAACATTACAAAAGTAACCTCAACATATCAACATTACAACAATTAGCCTAACATATCAACATTACAACAATTGGCTTCAACATATCAACATTACAACAATTAGCCTTAACAAATCAACATTACAACAATTGGCTTCAACATATCAACATTACAATAATTAACCTCAACATATCATTACAACAATTAGCCTTAACATATCAACATTACAACAAATAGCCTCAACATATCAACATTACAACAATTAGCTTCAACATATCAACATTACAACAGTTCACATTTGACGGAGGTAAACAGTTTACAGTTTCAAACAGTTCTTCTTCGTTGCGAGTCAAGGTTCGACCGTTCTAAGACTCAAAGGGAGTTCATAAAACGTTCTCATTGTTTTGTAATGGAGAACACTACGAAACTATAGACGTTATGTATGTGCGAGCTTGTTAGGGATGAATAGATTCTGATGTAACTATGATTAAGACCATCGCAGATAGGAAGTAAAAAAAAAGGGGGGGGGGCGAAAAAAAATTGAAAGTTGGCTGCAAAAGGAGTTGAAGTATCAGACGACCAGGTGTATTTATTGCTGTGCAATGCGTACTTCAGGAATGAGATGACATGAAGTTTTAAATTGTGCCTCTTTTGTATGTCCACACATTTCCAAGTTCAACTAGAAAGATGTCTACGTCTGACAAATCAAATCAAATTTACTTTTATTGTTTTTTCAAAGGAAATTGTTTCTCTATTTTTTGTGTGTGTTTCTGGGAAATATTCAAATTTATGTATTAAATTGAGTTTTTTTTTTGTTGTCTTGAAGGTTTAGTTCAACTGTCTGGAGCTACAATCTAACGACACTAAACATCAACATCAATCACATGAACATACGTGCACATACATACATAGAAGAACTATACAGGATTGATTATTGACATGACGGCAATTCTAGAGTCTTCACTAGGTACATAAGAGCAGTGACAACTTCCGATATATTGAAAACAGATCAATGTGTACATATATTATAGTAGACGTCGTATGACCTGATTACTTCTTAACTGGCCTTTATTTCTGTCCTGTAATTTTTTTTATACTCTGCTGTTGTATTGTACGCGTAGTCCTCATTTGTATATAAATGTAAACATTAAGGTCATCTGTTCTAAGGTCAACGGTTAACGAGGGTGTCACGTGGCCAGCACAGCAACCAACCGCCCTTGGTTTCCGCAACTGAAGTCTGGTATCTATTAGAGTTGAATGGACTCAGGGGCGTCTTATAATCCCCGAAACTAAAAAATCCCAGCCGTCACCAAGATCCGAACCCTGGACCCCTTATTTCGGAAGCAATGCACTTTCCACTCAGCCATCATGGCACCAGTATCTTAATGTACAATGTCAACAACACTTAGCAGAGCTTGGAATAAAATGCGTTGTCTACATATTTGTATACCCTTGTCTCTTATTTCCATTTGTATCTTCATGAGTTAGCGTTAGGTTTTAAATACTCAAAATCAAAGAGCCCAAACATTAAGAGCGAAATATCAAATTAGAACAAGTGGAATTGGTTTTCTTCTAGGAATCTCAATACCAGACATTTAAGCATCACTACTGTAAAACCATACTTCTTCAACACATGTCTGCAATGACTTAATTCTTCTCTTGTGCATAACGCTTTGACCTGTTTTGTAACTGTCTAAAAAAAAAAAAAGGAAAAATTGAACATGTTTGGAGTTGTTTTGAAATGGCTAGGGCGTGGCCAAAACACCCACATCCGGCTTTCCTAAAGACAAGCACGTGCGGACTAAAGTGACAGTCAACGAATGAGGAGTTGACTCTTCACAGCGCTCACACTAGCACCTTGCTCCGACCTCCCTTTTAGCTGGGTGAGTTTGGAGACCAAGCCTCCTGGCCTCTTCCCCTTTACTTCATGGAAGGCGGCGGCGGGGTGGGGTGGCGGGTAAGGATTATGGTTCTTTGGGCTTTGGACTCTCTGAGACGATTGCTCGCGGTCGACATCTCTCTCTCTCCCTGTCAGATGCTTGACCAGGGGGCGTGGACCTTACTACCAGATCAATGACTGGCCACTGGAACTTGGAACTTGTTTCTTTCAAGCCTGTGGTGGAGCCCATTGTTATTGCACGCGCAATCGATACATATGGGGATGGTGAAAAAGAAGGAGGGGGTGGTGTGGGGGGGGGGGAGAAAAAGACCGTTGGGGTCATGAATATTAAGCAATTATCGATCCGAAACGGTCTCGGCTGCTATGATGGTGGAGCGGGGAGGGTGAGTACAAGCTGGGGTTGGGTGGGTGGGTGCTACTCACCCTGGCGTGTTGGGTGAAGCAGAATAATAGAAAGGGCCACGGACGTTCTTGTTTTGCTGGTCCGTTGATGTCGTACGAGCCTCAGTGGGTAGGCTTGAGATGAATTATCGAAGGCGAGGTGACATACTCGGCCATAAAGGACACGTGAACAAGTGAACGTTGGAGGCAGTGAAGGAAAGAAAGTTCTCTGGAATACTGAAGGAAGAAAACGGAAAGATAAATAAAAGGAAAGAAAGTTATTTCTACCCGGTGAAAAGTGCTCCCGCGCTCATGTTTGTGTTCAACATCTTCAGAAAGTGTTTTAGTCACGTGATGGACCATTGGAGGAGTCCAAGTGTTTTTTATGCGTGTGTTCATTAGTGACTGACGTGTAGGTACCAGAGTTTTATCTTGTCCTCTACAGCGCAAGATTGATTCCTTAGTGTACTTTCAAAGTATCCAGTACTTATTGCTGAATCGAATACATCCCTGTGTATTTTGTTTCTCAGGAAATAATTTAGCTAGGGTCTTTATTAGTTACAGGATCAGTATTATTTGTTTCAGTTCTCATCTATCTATCTATCTATCTATCTATCTATCTATCTATCTATCTATCTATCTATCTATCATTCAACTATCTCTCTCTCTCTCTCTCTCTCTCTCTCTCTCTGTCTTTCTTCCATTTTTCTGTCTTTTTCCTTACAAATTTCTGTTTTTTTTTTCTAGTGTTTCCCCTAAAAGAGTAAAGGAAAAAATCAAATAGACAATTTAAAATTGAAAGCTTATGTACAATTACATTTTTTAAAGGGCGATTCTTCAAAACTGACCTGATTCTTTAACACTAATTTGACTCTTTCAAGAACACACCAATGCCTATATTAACGCTTAAATTCTTGCAAAATGGGAGAGCTCCGCTAAGGTCTCGCCTTTGTAACGAGTGTTCTGGAAGCTCCTTCAGCCTCAATTCCCCTTCAGGTTCAAGGCCCTATGCTATCGCATATTTTACCTTAGACTATTGGTCTGGTCGGACGATCTTATAATTTGAAGTTTTCTGCTAAAAAGTAGGGTCCGTATTAAACTGCGACACATCTGAAGTGTGGAGTTTAGAATATTGACTCACTTTAAGAAATGGTGTGTAAAACTTGCTGATACATTTCGTTAATTCATTTAATAATTAATGCATACATCGATAACGATCTATTTAGAAATGTAAAAAAAAAAAACATATTTGAAAGCTATTTATAATATGCAAGTAAATGTACAAAAGAAATAAATAAAAATGATCCTAAAGGAATCCCATGCACAAATATTTCTGAAACATACTCTCTAGGTGAAGTGATGCACAAACTATGACTGAACGATGTTTTTTCTATCCAATAGAAGTTGAGAAAGTAATTATAAAATCGGAAATATTTATATTACATTCATAACAATTAAAACTATAATTAAACCTCATGCTATTTGTATATAAAGTATAATTAATCAGAGCAGTTAGATTTCACAGCTAAAGGCCAAAGCAATAAAATAACTAGGGAGATAAATCCTTATATAAACAATTAATGTATCAATTACTTTGGATCATTTAATTGAAATTTTAATGGATCCATAATAACATTATTAAATCTATGCGATTAGCAATAGTTTTTACCAATTGTTTTTGTCTAGCCCAATATCGTGCTTTTAGCTTACTCAGTGCGCTACAATCTTTTAACTTGTCTGGACCAGTTGGAGAAAGTATGGAGGGAGTCAAGAAGGTGCATCTGAGTGAATGTTACCGTGATCGCCCCTTATATGTATTCTTTTCAAAAGCTTCGCGACTTGAATTTGAACTGGACAGATTAAGCCTCTTAGCCTCTCACACTAACTACTGTGCCAGCGAAATGCTTATGAAAATAGAAAGTTTTATAGATATCTATTGTTATTTTCAAACTTTTAAGAGACGACATCTAAAGGGGAGTAATTTAACTTATACCACCACATCTGTCAAGAACAATCCCTTGTTCAATACCAAAACAAAAAATTATTAATTACCAAAAGTTCATAAAAAAATTGGTTAATTGATTGATTCAACTTTTGTCAGGTACAAGAAATAATTGTGCCAAATTTCAACTTGATTAGAGATTGGTAATGGGAGAAACAACGTGCACAAAGTTTTGACCAGACAGGCAGACAGACAGAGTATATATAGTCTATATAAATAGATAGATAGATAGATATAGATATAGATAGATAGATAGATAGATAGATAGTTTATAGATAGATAGATAGTTTATATAGATAGATAGATAGAGTGATAGATAGATAGATAGATAGAGTGATAGATAGATAGATAGATAGATATTTGGATAACATCATTAGCCCTCCTTGCCGAAGCTCTAAGAAGACCATATCAAGACTTGTTTCACTCAGATGTCTCCGAGCCGAAGCTCTAAGAAGACCATATCAAGACTTGTTCCACTCAGATGTCTCCGAGCCGAAGCTCTAAGAAGACCATATCAAGACTTGTTCCACTCAGATGTCTCCGAGCCGAAGCTCTAAGAAGACCATATCAAGACTTGTTTCACTCAGATGTCTTGTAAAGTTCTTTTCTTGTGCTCCAGTTCCTTCTTCCACTTGCCATTCACGGATCAAGTTGTTGAAATGTTGTAGAGTATTATTCCTAGTCTATAACATTGCATGAATCAATTTAAAATATTAACTAATTCGTTAATAAATTAGTGATAGTTAATAAATTTTATTTTAAAAAGATAAAAAGCGAGCTTATTCCTAATGTGAGATATATGGCAGTGAATTTGAGGTTCTTCCCTTAATAAGCTTTGTTTTAAAAAGATTGTAAAAATATTTTGCTTGTTTTTTTGTTGTGTATGTTTCGAATCTGTTCTGATTGGTCGATCGAGCACCATTTTAATTATATGCCTTCTTTATGAGTAATCGTAGGTGTAAATAAGTAATTTATCCAGAAAATAAAGTCTACAAATAAATAAGTACTTTATTCGTAACGATCGTCTATACATTCGTGTTTTTAAACATTCATGCTTCAGGGCTGTATGTTTAACGCTACTGTAAGTTGTCTGCAATTGATGTGATTGTTTTAAAATTGATTTTAATGAAAGTGTCTTTTAAGTAAAACCTAGTTAAAAAGTAAAACCATCTGTGACATTTTTGTTACATCAAAGTTCAGAGGGGCAATTAATTATGTACGTAAATATATATTTTGAATTCCATCTATTTTAAATAATTAATAAGTTTATTTAATTATATTGTGTAAGTATTAAAGATGTATTTTAAAAAAACGTGAGGCTATACAAAATATAATAACTCTACTTTCGCTTCAAGGATGGTGATTAGTTTCCCAAATGGTTTACACACCATTTCGTACCTAGAAAAAATGCAACAAAAACGTTATATATACCAGTAGTGATTAACGTGTACAAATGTGCATGGTTACACGGCCCATGACATCATGAGTATGATTTCTTACTATTTTAGTTACACGCATGCATGGTATCTGAGACACATCAGTATTACAAACTACTTTAAAAATCTTGTAGAAATAATGTAGGTGTACATCTTTGTGCATAACATTGGCATACATACTTCAAATCCTTTGCACTTATTTTAATTCGATGAAGGCGACGGAGTTCTACTGTTCTGAAGAAAAATGTTCGCTTTATAATATTTTAATACAAGGTTGATATGTTTGTGATCACAATATCAATTCTTAATTTTCAAAATTTTCAAATTTTCAAAACAAAAAAAAAACAAAAAACAATATGATCCTATCTTTATCGATATTAAATACTCTATGGTAACTCAAACAGTATATAGGCTGTATTTGACTCATTAAAATCTGACAGAATCTAAAGAATCTGCATAAATCACTGTTTCAATATTCCCGTTGGTATCGCTTTATCAAAAAAAGGAGCTTTAGATTATTTGCAACCATTATATATTCTTTTATGAGTTTATGTCTTCCAGTGAATTCATGACAAAGTCTGCCTACGTCTCAATATCTCTTCTAGTTCTTTCATGGACATTTTAATAGAAATCTTATAAGAAAATCATCAAAGTGTGTTGTGGCCCGATCGTTGTCGCTTGGTGCAATTTTAACTGTACAAATATCAAGTAATTTATAGAGTTGAAGTTTAGATCTAGACATCTAAACATCTAGACACCTAAATCTCGTCCAAAGGTGTAAAAAATTACTCGTCCCGAATCGCAGGGGAAAAAAAAAGTCCGAGAGATATCATTTAAGTCTGTCCAATCTCTATATATATCTATATAACCGATCTGTTAAAAACGTTCACCAATAAAAAGAAACTAATAATATATATAGCTAATGGGTTATAATTTATAATACACGGAGAATAAAATATATATCTTTCATAAGTTTCTTTTCACTTTATTCTAATTAAATATAACAAAACATTTGGAGTCAAATATAAAAATAACAAATTTTTTGGTGTATCCGGTGTACAAAGTACGGAAGTCTTGCTAAGTGAATTTTTTTATTAACCATCAAATTATCTGTGTACACTTTTCAGCCCCATAGTTTCAAGTTGTATGATTTACTTGACAACAGTACCTACCATTATGGTGTTCTTGACATTGTATATTGTAACTATTGTTCCTCACTTGTCCCCCTTGCTTTCTTAAGTTTTATGTTTCCATTTCTTGTTTCCATGACATTGCTAACACATTTCTTGTTTCCATGACATTGCTAACACATTTCTTGTTTCCATGACATTGCTAACACATTTTTTGTTTCCATGACATTGCTAACACATTTCTTGTTTCCATGACATTGCTAACACATTTCTTGTTTCCATGACATTGCTAACACATTTCTTGTTGCCATGACATTGCTAACACATTTCTTGTTGCCATGACATTGCTAACACATTTCTTGTTTCCATGACATTGCTAACACATTTCTTGTTTCCATGACATTGCTAACACATTTCTTGTTTCCATGACATTGCTAACACATTTCTTGTTTCCATGACATTGCTAACACATTTCTTGTTTCCATGACATTGCTCACACATTTCTTGTTTCCATGACATTGCTAACACATTTCTTGTTGTTTCTCTTATTTAACGTTATGGCTTGAACGCTTACAGAACGTCATTGGGGAATGAAAATAGTAAAATGTAAACAAGCGCACATAAGTACTAAGTAGTGCTCTTTGTGTGAAAATCCCAATTATCTTATCTCTTAGTGTCGCTTTCAATTTTTTCTCTTGTCTAATGCTGAAACTGTAAATTGTATCTGAGAATGTATAGATCTACTATAATATAGTGAAGTGAACAATTAATGTTCATTAGAAAGATTTTTTTTTTTTTTTTTTTCATTTCTTGGTCAAAAACTTCGCGCCGAAAAGGCTCGCGCTAATACGGTTGCGTCAAAATGTCGCGTACCGCTACATGCATCTTAATCGTAGTGTCCTCAAATATTCTTAAATTAATTTGATTTTTGTTTCTATAAATAGAACAATCAAATTCAACGATTAATAAACCTTCGGCTAAAACATAAATTTAGACTTTTGTTATAAGTAAAGACTTGACTAGTCTTGAGTCACAGTAAGATCTTAAATCATCCGCGGGAAGTTCTCTTCAATGCCAACTGAACAACGGACATCTCCAGCAATGTGTGTGTAACAAGCACAGCCCAGGACTCCTTGCTGCTGAAAGCAGTCACCGTGGAACAGGCTTGTTGTTGTTGTTGTTTTTCCTCCTCAACGCTGACGCAACAACAGCCGTTCTGGATATCCACCGAAACCCGCTGCCTAAATTCCCGGGCAGGACCGCCAACATGTGGGCTCAGATGTCCAGCGTGTGCATATCACCTGGTCCAAGCCCACCGGCCTCTGCCTTGGCAGACATGATCACCAGAAGTCAGTTTCTTGACGGTAAATATTTATGTATAATTATTGTTGTCATACACTGTTGTCATAAACACTTGATTGATAACTGACCATTGTTTATTTCTTTTCAACCTCTATATAGGATATGAACCACGAACGCATTAGATCTATATTAGCACATTCATAGGACAAAAAGGTTTTAATCAGTTAGAACATAATATCATTAGCTTGCTTATCTTATCTTATACATTACAGATTTTCTATGAAAACGGGAGAAATTTTTGTCCAACGCGTATCCATGTTTTAATCTTATCTTGCATGTTAGAGACTTTAACTCTTCTACGCCATTGGTTTTCCTGGCTTATTTAAGCAACCCTTTCTATGCACCAATGATACTAGGGAAGAAGGAGCATTTGCATAAATTGGTCCTAGAATAGAGAACAAGAAATGTGCCTTTCTCTTTATTTTTTTCTAATGTGCCTTTATCTTTATTTCTTTCTGAGTATTTTAATAGGTTGTGGTTTTGGATTTGTAAATGATGGTTTAGTGCTTTGTGTAATGTTGCTACTTTATTTTTAGTCTTTTGTTATAAAGTTTCTCTAGATTTACTGATGGTGTTACTCTAATCAAATGCGAATATTTTGCGTCTACTCTAGTTTGTTTTCTTGAGTTGACGGATCCCAAACAGAAGATATTGGCTTAACCAAGGTTTAAATGGCATTTTAGAAATGTCCGTTTTTTATTATTAATAACTCCTAATGCTTTGATTGATTTATAAAATAGTTTTATCAATATTGGGATTCTATAATACGTTTTCATCTATGATAAATATAACACCTAGATATTTAGAGTATCCGCTAGAAAGAGACTATTATCATGAACTAAATGAATATAACCTTCCAATGGAGGCAAACAATAACGGATTAAAGTAGCTATGTGAATCTAGTTTCTTATTTTAGTTTTTTTTTTTTAATTTCTATTTCACGGTTTTAAATAAAAAAAAAGAAAACAAAATGTACAAATAAAAAAATGATAAAAAAACACTGACATCTATTTATTTACATAACTATAAACGTATTAGGAAAATGTCCAAAAACCTAACCACTAATTTCCGCTATGTGTGGCTAAGTGGTATGCACCGCTTGGCCACCTATAAACCGGGGCTCTTCGAATCCTGACTAGAGCCTATAGGCAGCACGCAAACCTTCTCCCATTTACCCTGGCTGCCTTGGTCGTGCGGTTTGCGCGCTGGACTGTCGTTCGGATTTATCGACGGTCGAGGGTTCAAATCCTGCCCGCTCCCATCCCCCGTCGTCCTGCGAGAGGTTTGGACTAGGAAGTAAACTATCGTCAACTCTGAAGGAACATTCGAAACATGTCAAACTTTTTACAAGCAAACATTTTTTAGCCACTCCTCTCCAAATGTCCAAAAAAGAGAATTGAACCAGAGCGCACTGGTATGAGAGTGGGGATATACAAAAGTAATTAATAGTAATAATAATAATAACTTCGCTTCGTGTCTATTTAGTCTTACTCTACAAAGTGTCCAAAACAATTGAAAGAAAAAAGAAATGAAAAGCTAAGAGCTGATACGTCTCCCTCAATGAAAAAACGGCCCCTGCTTATTATGCAGATCTCAACATGTCTGTGTCTAAACTCTTCTCTCTAAAGTCAATCTTCGATTTGTAACCCGTAAAACTGTCTTTCAGTGACCAATGAAGACACCGGACTGTCCGCCAAAGTCTTGCAATGTGTACAACAGTGACACAGATACAAAGACGACAGTTCGGCGAAACCTTTCACCCTACTTCCCAGCTTCCTGTCTTCGGTTCTTGGAAGAAACCGTGCGCATGCTTGCAATTTAGCGGCACACTTCCGGTCCTATTCTTGGCGTTTAAAATCCCATCCACCAGAATCCGCATTTTTGGGCGTCTGGCTGTGTCTTTGTAACACTGTTTGGTTTCGTGGACTAGTCAAGTTTGTTTAGTAGAAACGGACAAGTTATTACATTGAATGTGATTCTAAGCTAAATACCAAAAAAATTATATTGACCTGATGAGATACAAGCATTAAATAAACTCTTGGGTTTGTCTAGCTACCAGTAAAAACAACAAAGAAATTTGTAAAAAAAAATATGTAAAAATGTATCAATCTATTCTAAGTAAAACACGTGACCTATAAAATATTTACTGTATGTTTATTCTCAATCGCCAAGAACAGTAATGGCGCCGTTCTAATAGTACACATTGTTCTTTTACAATAAAGACTGTAAAGATCCTGGCGATCAAACAACGGAAGTCTTTTTTTGTTGCTTTTGATTATTGTATTTTTAGCTTAAAATTAAACATAAATTATGTTCGAAGATTTCAGTAATGATAAATGCATGATATAAATAAGACACTTATGGAAGAAGCATTAAAATATAAAGTGATGTAAAGAAATAGTTAAGAAATACACAAGTTTGTACCAGCTTCGTTTAGAAGTAATCCATGAATTAAGCGGAAACAAATCATTACAATAAGGGTCTGTTATAAAAAGGGTCGGTTCATTGTATTGAGAGTTTTTTCATTATAATAAGGGCTAGGTCATTACATCAAGGGTCGGTTCAATACAGTAAGGGTTAGCTCATTACATCAAGGGTCGGTTCAATACAGTAAATGCTAGGTCATTACATCAAGGGTCGGTTCAATACAGTAAGGGTTAGCTCATTACATCAAGGGTCGGTTCAATACAGTAAATGCTAGTTCATTACATCAAGGGTCGGTTCAATACAATAAGGGTTAGGTCATTACATCAAGGGTCGGTTCAATACAGTAAGGGTTAGGTCATTACATCAAGGGTCAGAACAATACAGTAAGGGTTAGGTCATTACATCAAGGGTCGGTTCAATACATTAAGGGTTAGGTCATTACATCAAGGGTCGGTTCAATACATTAAGAGTTAGGTCATTACATCAAGGGTCGGTTCAATACAGTAAGGTTTAGGTCATTACATCAAGGGTCGGTTCAATACATTAAGGGATAGTTCATCTCAGTAAGGCTTGGTCCATTATAATAAGGCTTGGTTCATTATGATTAGGGTAGATTAATAATAATAAAGGTTGTCTTTGAATTTCAAGTTGAAGTAAGAATGCAGTATCTCCTAAGCATGCGTTATGCATGTTAACACTTTTCAACATTCTCAATCAGAAATACTGTGTCCACTATACTATTTTAAAATGGGGCTACCAATATAATGGTGGGTTGTGGACGTCGCCTTCAATAAAAGCCTGTCACTATGCTGGTTAACCAATGACCCAGTACACTATTCTATTACAGACAAAGGAATATAGCCATCTACAGGCTGAAGAAGTCGTCATTATTTTCATCTTAGATGCACTGCTAAATCTAAATACTTGGGAACTATCTCAATAAAGACACTTTTAGAATTCAACATGTTTGAATGTGTAGAAAAAAATGTCGTCTTGTATTTTGTTTATTTTTGTTTTGACGGAGGAGGGTGGGGTGGGGGGTAACACTGCGGACGAGAAATAAAAAAGAAAGTTGAGAGTTGCACTTGAAGGGCTTTGTGGTTACAACGAAATCGTTGATCTCTTTTACGCCATGTTACTTGGTAATCGAATATCTGCAAAACATTTGTCGATTCCAAAACAAATTCAATTATAGCATTACGATGAGTTTAAATTCCTACTATTGAGATGAGTTTCAATTTGTACTTGGGAGAGAGGTGAAGAGAAATGAAGATGAACAAAAAGAGAGGGAATTAGAGAAGGAATTAAAGAAACGGAGAGATTAATAGACGGACAGACAGACAGAAAGATTAGACTGATAACAACTTTAAAAGAGCGATGATGAAGGAAAAAATATAAAAAGTTTAGAAACCAAAAGATTGAAAAGGATAAAAGTCAAATAAAATATAATCTGAATGTTTACAACCGGCAGTCATTCATTCATTCCTTCGTTCAGCCAGTCAGTCAGTCAGTGGCATTCTGCAATGACAAACGTCCACCCCCCAACGTGTCAGTGATGTTCCTGGCAGGCATTCTACCGACTTTTGACAGCTCTAAGAAACAGACCCCTAGTTCACTGGGAGAATGTGGTGGTCACGTGGTAAAGAGCTAAGTTCTCAAACCGAGTCGTGTCATGTTCGTAGACCAATGCTCTGTGATTCTCACTCTGGAGTTTAAATATTTTTTTTTAATGATTTGTTTATTTTCTGAACTTCTCTGAACAACTTGAAAGGATACCAGACATTAGTAAGACAATGTCAAGGCCACTATGTCATGGTGTAGCCATTGACCACGTTTACAAAGAGATTCTAGAACTCGAAATGGTTTATTTTGCCTGCTACGTCAATTGAATTCAAACAATTGTATTTCTTGTGTTCACTCCGATCGTAACGTAACTGTTGAAACCAAGAACAACTTTTTGGGACTTGAGTTTAAAGTAAAGAACAACTGACTTCTCCGAGCTCATGACTAACCCTGAAATCGATTCTTGTTTTTCTTCCTGTGACATTGAACTATCGATACTTGTCCTGAGGAAACATATTCCTGGAAATGGCTTGCTATTTCTTTCCTTCAAGCTTATACTAAAAATGTTCACACCCCATAATTGTTAGGACCAGTTCAATATGCATGTCAATATAGGAACCATTGGGAGCAATATACTGTCAATACGTTAAACTGATGATAATCAATCTATGTACGTCTAGGCATAACTTACATTTTAATCATATTTTGATGAAATAAATCTTGTAACATACACAACTGCCTGTCGTCATCATGGTCTGCAGTGGCGTAGCTAGGGTGGTGGATGGGTGGTCCAAATGTGAATATCTCCCCTGAAATTCGGTTTTACATTAAATATTAAATACTACGCCATTATGCCATGTCATGATGTCGTATGCCAAAATGCAGGGGTCCCTAAAGAGGTCACGCCTATTAATCGATAGCTACGCCACTGATGATCTGGAGTTCGAACCCTGCCAGTGTCCAACCCGCATCCGTCCTGCTGGATGTTTGTGCTAGGACGTAATGATCTTCACTTCTGTATGGAAGTTTTCAATCAAATGTTCACTTGTTTGTCTCCTTCATGCGATGAAATTCTTCTGTTGCAATGTCATACCTTGTCCAGAAAGTTTTGTAAACAATGCAAGCTAATTAACCAGTTAAACTATCATAATTTTTCTTTTAAGACAAAATTATTTTTCTTGTCAAATTGTGTTTGTTTTTAAGACAAATATTTTTTAGCACAATTTTTTTTTTCTTTATTGCAAAATATTTCTTATCAAAATAGTTTTTACAATATTAGTCAAGAAATTATTTTTTTTCAAATAATTTTCAGTAGAAGATATCAAAGAAAAATGTGATCTAATTTTGAGTGATCGATTCTTGAAACCATTGGACAAGAAATCAACCCGACTCCTGACCAGTGATAACGGAGGTTAAGGAAGCCATACTTTTCCCGTGTCTTTTGAATTTTGTTTTTTTTATAAACCACATCAGTTAGCTAGCTTAGTGTTCTTTCCCTTGTTAAACAGGGACGCAGCTAATTATGGGATGAGAGGATTTTGGAAAGGGTTAAAATATTGAACACAATTTTGCTTTTGGTAATTTTTTCCTTATAATTTGGTTACAAAACCACATTGCATTTGAAACTTTGAAGTGCCAAGACAGTTTAGGGTTGATCCTTCTTTTCTTTGTCTTCCATTGATGTCTAGAAATGAAAAGATTTGTAATTGTTGACAACTTTTGTTGTTGAAAGCCAAAATTTTAGAACTGATTGTTAGCACGTTTGGCCGTCATATTTAATTAATTCCCTAGTCGGTAACATTTCCTCCCTTCTGTTTCTTGACTTTTGTTCTAGTGAGACTGTGACAGTGCACGTAACCAAATCCCTCCATTTTTCCCGGTCAGTAGCTCCTCTTAGTAGGAGATCAAGAGAGAGGCCGGTCCATTCTTTTACATTGTCCAGCCAGCTTTTTTTCGGACGACCCTTTCTTGGTGTTCCCTTTACTGTACCTTGAAGGATGACTTTAAACAGTGAGTTATGTCAGCGCAGCTTCCGTTTCTTCACAGTATTGAGGAGTTCCTCCTTTTGTAGCTAGCCACTGCGTAACAGTACAAACTCATTTGTCTTCTTTTCCTGTAGAGTTTCTTTGTATCCCAGTATCTGTTGCAGATAGGATCTATTCCAGACAGGATCCTTCCCACACAAAATCTATCCCAGACAGGATCTACCGTATCTCAGACAAAATCTACCCCGGACAGAATCCATCTAGGATCTGTCTTGGACCGCATCTATATGAAACAGGGTCTATCCTACATAGGATCTGGGAAAGGATCTATCCCTGATGGTCCTTATCCCTAGACAGGATTTATCCCAGACAACAAATTTTCCCTTCGATTTTCCTCTCTTCCCATTTTCTTTTTCATTTGCTCTTTACCTCCTAAAACATTGTGTATCTGTCTGAGACTTCTAGACTACTTACATCATCTACTCACATCATCTACTCACATCATCTACTCACATCATCTACTCACATCATCTACTCACATCATCTACTCACATCATCTACTCATTATCATCTACTCATCATCATCTACTCATCATCTACTCATCATCTGCTCATCATCATCTACTCACATCATCTACTCATCATCATCTACTCATGAACATCTACTCACATCATCTACTCATATCATCTACTCATCATCATCTACTTATCATCATCTACTCATCATCATCTACTCACATCATCTACTCATCATCATCTACTCATGATCATCTACTCACATCATCTACTCACATCATCTACTCATCATCATCTACTCACATCATCTACTCATAACATCTACTCATGCCATGGAACAAAAAATACTGCAATTCGTGACTATCATTGGTCACCAATCCTATGCTATATATATGAAATGGAACAATAAAATATACTTGTAACTATTTCTTATTAACTACGTTAGATAATATCAACTTGGTTAAACCACCTTCACTATACAGTTAAATAATATCAACTTGGTTAAACCACCTTCACTATAGAGTTAAATAATATCAACTTGGTTAAACCACCTTCACTATAGAGTTAAATAACGTCAACTTGGTTAAACCACCTTTGCTACAGAGTCTCCTAGGTGACTATTACATGTAAACCCTGACAGATGCTCCTGTCCTCTATTGTACGCGTGTCATGTACGCGGTCAGGATAACCCGTGTCGTCCCGCATACTTCGCAGGGTTCGAGTGGAACGGGAATCCCCTATTAGAGGAAGCCATGCAGGTAACGGAGAGGTTACTAATAGGATTGGGGAAAATCTGATTTTCCTGAGCTTATGTCTGCCCTGAAGAGGATTAGAAGTTGGAGAAAAAGGCTTGAGAAGGTGGGGGGGGGGGGAGAACTGTCTTGAAAAAAAAAAGGAATAAGAAACAATGGTCAAAGACAGTCTAAAGAGAAATGAAAAGAGAGAGAGAGAGAGAGAGAGAGAGAGAGAGACGAACGGAGAAAGAATGAGTTAGACATGATAGTAGCACTGCGAAGAAACTGCAATATTTGTTGCAGCTGATACGTTTCTTGTTTCAAATGTATTTCTTTCTTTTTATTTTTATTTTTGTTGAAATATGGAAGGTGTAAAAAAAAAAACGGAGTAAATATTGTTTGAAAGAGATTTAAGAGTGGTACATATCTATGACATAGGCTTAATGAGTCCATAGTTAGTATATAATCAATACATAGTCAATACATAGTCAATACATAGTCAATACATAGTCAATACATAGTCAATACATAGTCAATACATAGTCAATACATAGTCAAACATAGTCAATAGCTCTCAGTCTATTCACTCGGACAATTATAAAAATCACTGATAAAAATGTTTCCCCAAGTGAATTTCTAAATCATCCCTTTAAAGAAGAAATAAATCTTCCGGTTAATTTTAGAAACAAATTATTTGGGAACAATCATTACAAACATTTCAAAAAGCGAGAAGACCAAATGGGGCTTATGTCATAAATAAGAAACGAAACGGCCTATTTTTTAGTATTTCAATGTATTTTAACAACAAAGTACGAAATCCAGCATTAAATGGGGGGGGGGGGGAGAGTAAGTGTTATCTTCTAATAGAATCTTAACAAACACTATGCTCATGAAAAAATATTAACAAATTGATACAAAAATTATACCTAGTTATATAACATTGACAGACATGTTCAGGCTATGTTACGACATTGACAGACATGTTCAGGCTATGTTACGACATTGACAGACATGTTCAGGCTATGTTACGACATTGACAGACATGTTCAGGCTATGTTACGAAAGATGCGGTATGAAGGAAAAAAACAGCAATTCAAAAACTTCCAATTTTTATTTCTTTCAAACTATCGAAACATTTCACAATTTTCAGTCATACAAAACGTTCACTTCAGATTCCAGTGTATATGCCACCAGGGTATAAACTAAAGTATAAACTGAATACGAAAATCTACATTTCTTAAATTCAACATCCCCCCCCCCTTTCCCTTTTATTTCTAAGTTTTGAGAATTATATATCTTCCTTTTCTTTAAGTGAGTGTGTGTGTGTGTACATGAAAATCAATAATTTCTAATCAGGGCTTCCAGTCAAGTTAATCAATACAAGCTTAGACAAAGTCTTTGGAAATGTTGGTCACTCAGTCTGACCGTCTCGCGAGCTGCTCGTGCAGTAAATTAGACTTAGCCTCGGCCTCAAGAAATTAATCTTCATCATCTCTCGCATACTCTCCCCCCCCCAATTGTCTGGTCAGCAGCCTTTGGCCAACGTCTTCTGTACATATATGTTATAGGGTCCCAGGCTATGTACAATATGTCCCCACTCCCGAATCTAGTAGCTCAGAAGGTCAGTTTTACAATGTCCTGACTTCCCCGTGGAGATATACGAACCTACTGGACACATTATTTCTCACCTTATAAGTAAGCTGAAAATAAATAGATCGATACGATTGATTTTCTTGAGGCTCTAGTGTGTAATGAAGTTAAATTGTAAAGACTTTATAGGTAGAATTTCTTCAAACCAAGTCGACTAATGAAATCAATAGGGTGACGTTTATTTATTTTAAATTTTTAAAAATATCCGTAATGTTTACTTTCATCGAATAGTTCAAACAAAGAAGCAGGGCCTGCCTTAGGCAATTGGAGGCCCTAGACGAAATGGATAGATAAATTAAGACCGAAAAATAACAATGAATCAAAAACCTAAATCTAAATATCTAAATCAACAAATAAGTTCAATTCCTACAGGGCTGATAGCATGACTTTTCTTTCAGTTGTTAACTGACTTTTTTAGACTCGATGTTGTTCAACTATTTTTCTTAGAGAAAATGAAATTTACGAAATTAAAATACAAACACAATTTCAACATGAAACATTTAGCTTTACAGAAGTCCCATTCCTTTTGGTACTTTCACTGTCTGTGGCATTTTACGTCTCGAGCTGGGCTCACTGACAAACATGTCAGCACTTAGTCTACAGGTAGAGCTCTCCTTTTGTATATCTACCTACACCCCCCACTCATTTCTCTCTTTCATCTAAGTTTGTCTCACAGTGAAGCACACACACACAAACACAAGTTCAGTTCCAGACTTGAGGTGACAGACTGCTAATCCAACTCCAGATGCACGTACATATGTCCTGCGTGAGTTACGTAAATCAAGCCACCGATGCATACCCCCCGAGAGAGACTTTATTGTTGGCACAAAGTGAGCTCGCACAAAGGTGGCGGCGTGAGGGGGGTGGGGCTGTAGGAGACACGGTGGTCGAACATTCTCCCATTCGTTAATTTTTTTTTTATTAATATCTTTTTTTATATATAATTACCGAAATTGTGAAACAGTTAATAATTAATTATGTCATATGTTTGGAAATTCGTGTTGTTGCTTTACAAAATGAACAAAAAAGTATTGTCAAAACACAAATAGAATAGCTTCAATAAAGTATTTTTAAATTATATAATAACAATAATAATAAGTAAAAAAAGAAATTAATAAGTGTTTTAAAAAAGCTAGAGAATATTTATTTTTTAGATAATAATAAATTTTATTGTAAAATGAAATTTAAGCCGAATTGAGAAAAAAAAGTATAAATAATAATATTTAAACATATTGTCATTGTAAGGTACATAATATAAGTGTACATAATTGAATTTGGAAAGTATTGTTATATGAAAAATGTAGACAAAATAAAAAAGCTTAGTTTCAAGTCAATAATATTTTAACTTCCGGAAGTTTTACTTTTTTTAATGTTTACATTTAACAAAAATATTCCTATTTATAAATGTTGAAGAATGAGTATAATCCTATATCCAATATTTATAGGTATATTCCACACACATAGATATTTCATATGGTTAATATATTTCTATATGTTCTTGTACTTCCATGAAATTTGTTAACAAAACATTTTTAGGGATTTTGACGATAAACTAAACAATGTCAAGGACGCTGCTAGATTTAACAACAAAATATTGAACTACACAGGGCTTAGAAAATTCTATTCTACAGTACTGAAGAGTCTGTGACATTTTACATTTATAAAGAATATTTTCCCTTTGAAAGAGGCTAATCCTTGATACACAACTGCGGGCACCTGTAATCACAAGACGCTGTAGCACTTTCACCCTCTTTCAACTTCTGGTGTGTACGCCATCTGAAGTCCCAGACCCTCTTTCAACTTCTGGTGTGTACGCCATCTGAAGTCCCAGACCCTTCTTTCAACTTCTGGTGTGTACGCCATCTGAAGTCCCAGACCCTTCTTTCAACTTCTGGTGTGTACGCCATCTGAAGTCCCAGACCCTCTTTCAACTTCTGGTGTGTACGCCATCTGAAGTCCCAGACCCTTCTTTCAACTTCTGGTGTGTACGCCATCTGAAGTCCCAGACCCTCTTTCAACTTCTGGTGTGTACGCCATCTGAAGTCCCAGACCCTCTTTCAACTTCTGGTGTGTACGCCATCTGAAGTCCCAGACCCTCTTTCAACTTCTGGTGTGTACGCCATCTGAAGTCCCAGACCCTTCTTTCATGTGCTTCATCTGGATCTATCCAGTGCATCATTTCCCAAATGTTTGTGTACATTTGAAGAGCTTCATGTCGCGTTTGCATATATCAATATACTTAAAAATGGGCGACCTGCAGCTCTCATGCCTTCTATGAGATTATCATACAGAATGTCTTTTGGAAGTTAACATTGTGGCATTCTATGAAGATGACCAAGCTAGCCAAGGCGTCTGCTGCTGAAAACAACACTTATGTCCTGGCAGCACGCTCCTCTCAGCACTTCCTCATTTCTTCATTGATAATTTTATCTTGACACCTTTAGATCATCTAAGTCTTTAATATAAATCCTTATCACATTAAAAAAATATATACTTTACTTCTGGTCTAGAACTTTACAATTGAGATTGCTGTGTCTGCACAATATATCTATTTCTCTTCAACCATAGTTACATGCTTGATAATTTAAGTTCATTCGTTATACATCTATAATATTTATTTAAAAAATCATTAATTATAAATTAATAACATTTATTTAAAAAATCATTTGTTATAAATTTATAACATTTATTAAAAAATCATTCGATATAGATTGTTATCATTTATAATCTACTAAAAATGTTTAATGGGAATTTCCACACATTTGAACACATTTATTTGCTTTTTATTTACTCATCAATTTTAAGATCCGGTTTTATTCTCTAAGCAATAAAATACAGTAAGAGAGAAAAAGAAGAGGAAGCTATATGAAGAAATCTGGCACACTAATGCACTAATTTAAATACTCATGGAAGCTAAAGAATCGCGTAGAATAGTAAGAATGGGAGATTTTGAAATAAATAGACAAAATAAACAAGGTCAAGGACGATATATTGAATGATTAATGTCACTAACTAATTGAAAAGCGAGAAAAAAATTAAACGGTTAATTAAAATACTTTGTGTATCAATATTTCCGTATTTGATGCACCGGATACACCAAAAAGCTTGACTCCAAATATATATATATATTTTTTTTTTTTTTTCATTTCTGGGTATCCTTTCATCAGAAGACTGAGGTGAAAACATATTATCAGTACAATCTAAACTAGGCAAACTAAAAGATATAGTTTTCAATGATTGCAGGATTGTTTTACCAGAAACAAAAATGAAACTAGTTTTTATTCTTTTTCGACAGAGAAGCTCCACGTCGAGACCTTATGGGCAGACAGACAGGCAGACAGATATGTCCCGGGGACAGGTTCACGACAGATGTGCTACATGTCGCCATATTGCACACGACATTTAAATAATACCGCGTGACCTTTTTCGCGACCAAGTGCTGGGGAAGTCGCACTGGTTGTATGTGAGTAGGGGGAGGGAGGGGGGGAAGAAAAAAAAAAAGAGAGAATGTGATCCCTCCCAATAACAATAACTCGTGCAAGCGACTTCTATATTTAGTCCCACAGGAGAAGGGGAAATAACTCAGGAAGTAACAGTAACGTAGCTCAGACAAAGTCATAAATATTGTCTGCCCCTTGCTACTTGGACTCACTACTCACTAGTATTTGCCTCCCACCCCCCTCTCCTTCCCCTCCCAACCTCTCTGCATCAGCTCCTTCACCTTTCGACAAGTCACAGGTCCATGGGCGCGAGGCTTTCTTGACGAGTACACCTGAGGACAAGGGGACTTTACTGAGCTGATCGCCTCACCTGGGGGATTATCTCCCCCTCCGCACGATTTCCGTATAAAGAATGGTGTGGACACGTGCCTACCACGACCAGCACCATCGCATACGCCTCATCGACGAAAGTGAAACACATTTTCTAAAAGTCATGATTTAGTTTACAACCAGAAGAAAGTTTACAACCAGAAGAAAGTTTACAACCAGAAGAAAGTTTACAACCAGAAGAAAGTTTACAACCAGAAGAAAGTTTACAACCAGAAGAAAGTTTACAACTTCAAAAACACAAAAAAATGTTATATATCAGTATAACCGCATTTACCATGTAAGAAAACTTCACTTATTTAGATCTACTAATGAGATGGACATGTAAGAAAACTTCACGTATTTAGATCTACTAATCAGATGGACATGTAAGAAAACTTCACGTATTTAGATCTACTAATGAGATGGACATGTAAGAAAACTTCACGTATTTAGATCTACTAATCAGATGGACATGTAAGAAAACTTCACGTATTTAGATCTACTAATGAGATGGACATGTAAGAAAACTTCACGTATTTAGATCTACTAATCAGATGGACATGTAAGAAAACTTCACGTATTTAGATCTACTAATCAGATGGACATGTAAGAAAACTTCACGTATTTAGATCTACTAATGAGATGGACATGTAAGAAAACTTCACGTATTTAGATCTACTAATCAGATGGACATGTAAGAAAACTTCACGTATTTAGATCTACTAATGAGATGGACATGTAAGAAAACTTCACGTATTTAGATCTACTAATGAGATGGACATGTAAGAAAACTTCACGTATTTAGATCTACTAATCAGATGGACATGTAAGAAAACTTCACGTATTTAGATCTACTAATCAGATGGACATGTAAGAAAACTTCACGTATTTAGATCTACTAATGAGATGGACATGTAAGAAAACTTCACGTATTTAGATCTACTAATCAGATGGACATGTAAGAAAACTTCACGTATTTAGATCTACTAATCAGATGGACATGTAAGAAAACTTCACGTATTTAGATCTACTAATGAGATGGACATGTAAGAAAACTTCACGTATTTAGATCTACTAATGAGATGGACATGTAAGAAAACTTCACGTATTTAGATCTACTAATCAGATGGACATGTAAGAAAACTTCACGTATTTAGATCTACTAATCAGATGGACATGTAAGAAAACTTCACGTATTTAGATCTACTAATCAGATGGACATGTAAGAAAACTTCACGTATTTAGATCTACTAATGAGATCGACATGTAAGAAAACTTCACGTATTTAGATCTACTAATGAGATGGACATGTAAGAAAACTTCACGTATTTAGATCTACTAATCAGATGGACATGTAAGAAAACTTCACGTATTTAGATCTACTAATCAGATGGACATTTAAGAAAACTTCACGTATTTAGATCTACTAATCAGATGGACATGTAAGAAAACTTCACGTATTTAGATCTACTAATCAGATGGACATGTAAGAAAACTTCACGTATTTAGATCTACTAATCAGATGGACATGTAAGAAAACTTCACGCATTTAGATCTACTAATGAGATGGACATGTAAGAAAACTTCACGTATTTAGATCTACTAATCAGATGGACATGTAAGAAAACTTCACGTATTTAGATCTACTAATCAGATGGACATGTAAGAAAACTTCACGTATTTAGATCTACTAATGAGATGGACATGTAAGAAAACTTCACGTATTTAGATCTACTAATGAGATGGACATGTAAGAAAACTTCACGTATTTAGATCTACTAATCAGATGGACATGTAAGAAAACTTCACGTATTTAGATCTACTAATCAGATGGACATGTAAGAAAACTTCACGTATTTAGATCTACTAATCAGATGGACATGTAAGAAAACTTCACGTATTTAGATCTACTAATGAGATCGACATGTAAGAAAACTTCACGTATTTAGATCTACTAATGAGATGGACATGTAAGAAAACTTCACGTATTTAGATCTACTAATCAGATGGACATGTAAGAAAACTTCACGTATTTAGATCTACTAATCAGATGGACATTTAAGAAAACTTCACGTATTTAGATCTACTAATCAGATGGACATGTAAGAAAACTTCACGTATTTAGATCTACTAATCAGATGGACATGTAAGAAAACTTCACGTATTTAGATCTACTAATCAGATGGACATGTAAGAAAACTTCACGCATTTAGATCTACTAATGAGATGGACATGTAAGAAAACTTCACGTATTTAGATCTACTAATCAGATGGACATTGTTTTGTGTCCTAAAATATTTGAATATTTAATGATCGGAAGAATTTATTTTTTTTTGGACCAAATGAAAGGACCTTTAAGTCTTTCTAGACAAGGACAACCAAAAGTATTTGCATACAATAGAAGTAACAATGAGCTGAATAGTTTCCTTACCACCAGATCTACTTTTTAATGACAAACAGGCAAAAAAAAAAAGAACAAAACTTGAAAACCTATGGTTGTAGATGACTACATGTTAGTAATACAACAATAAAAAAAAAATTTTTAAATCATAACACAAAAAAACTTCTTTCTTTATACAATCTATAGAGCGATTATTTTGCTTATGAATATTGGATTTAAAAAACAACATTTTACCCCGAACCAATCCCTCCTCCCCGGTAAAAAATCATGGTTCAGCAAATGTGTAAATCTTCTAGACTTTATAACATTCTAATGATTGGACTTTAGTTAAGATCTAGACATAGAAGACTGAACATAGACTCTCCGATGAATGTGGCCTACTTGCAGAAATACCATAAGACGTGTTATGTTCAAGATAAATTTACATTTATTTCTTTTATACTTTGAACAATTATAACGATCAAACCAAAGTTTTTCCATGTCTGGCTGATGAGCGAATAATTCTTTTCCAACGATATACATCCACTGTCAAATTTCTAGGAAAATCGTTAGAGCCATTTTCGAGAAATGTGTCCATCCACCCACGCAGATTTTGATATGCTTTTGTAGTTGTTTTTTATGTTTTGTTCTGCTTTTGACCGGAGGAATTTGCAGGCTGAATAGAGGAATTGTAAAAAAATAAACTATTTGAGATGTTAACCGAACGGAGACTAATATAGAGTCTGGTAATTTTTTAAATTTTATCTTTATATTTTATTTTGACTCTTTTCTCTTGATACCTAAATACGCGAACAAACTCACTTTGTAGTCGTCAGGGTGGTTGACATTTTTTACACTACCTCTATTCAAGTCACTCTATCATGGAGGGTGAACGCTGGTCTCGAATACTGCTATACGGATTTTCCTAGAAAGTTAACAGTTGATGTATATTGCTGAGAAAAGAATGACTAGCTCGTTGGCCACATGGGGAAAACTCTAGTTTCACCGTTATAATTTTTCGAAGTAAAAAAAATAATTAATGTAAATTTGGCTAGAGATTTATAAATGTATCTATGTCTACAGGCAACATCGGGGTGTCAGCATTATTACCTTAATTATGCGATAAAAATACATTTAAAGTTGCTTCAATTTTATTGAAGTTTAAAAGCGTTGCTTATATTTGTACGTGAATCTAATAAAGATAACATCTAGATTCTTGATTACACTATAACCAGATCTTAAAAGTACTAAATCAGAACTTTAGGTCAAGTGTTAGACCTAGATGTCCATAAAATAAACAAGCCAATGAATAATGATATGAGCATCTCTTCCCCGCTGGTCGAGTCAGAAAATACAGACGTTTTACTCCAAGGCAATCAGTGTCAGCTGTTCGGTACCCGAATTAAATCCAATATTTTCTAATAATTTTTTTTTAAATTATTTAACTATTTGTGAAGTTCACTTTGTTTACAATGTTCACATTTGAACAGATCGAAAAGATTTAGATCTAGATATAATTCTAAGAAATACACTTTGTACATACAGTTTTTTACTTTGACACATGAAAATACCTAATATAGTCTATTGATTTCATTATGTAATAAAATTAACCTTTAAATTGTCTTTTTTAAAATGTTTTTCTTGTGTTGACTGTAATCCCTGAGGCTTTCTAGAAAAAATAAAAACTATTTTGTATTCATTCTCTGAAGGAAACAATGCAAATAAAAAAAAAGGTTCTCTAGCTTCATTGACCTTCCGCTCCTCCAGAGTCCAAAGTAAACAAGCAAAGAAAACTAACAAAACAACAGAAATAGAGAAATTTACATTTTTAAGTCTTTAATAGTCCCCTGGGAGATTTATTTTTAACACCCAATCCTCTATCGCAGTTTATCCGTTAAAACCAACAAAGTTGTTCAACTGTATCACTTACACAGTTGTCCCTCGGGCGGAATCAAACAAGCATCCACCAAACTACGTGTAACTTTTAGCCTCTAAGAACCCGTTTAGCTACATCCTTAGAAACGGGCGCTGCATCCCGCCAAATAATCTGTCCCCACTCGAGCCACGTGTCCACGGTCAGAAGCGTGCGTTAACTTGTAGCGACTTCCGCAACCTTTGGCCGGATGTAGAAGACAAGGCAAAGAGAAAAAATGTCTCCCCAGGCTCGAACCGAGGCCTCAGCGGGAGAAAACACGACACAAACAATCTCTTTCATTCATCGCCACCCGGGGCCCAGGGTTTCTCGGAGGCGCACGCGCGCTATTATGACGTCACGTCCGTAATGACGTAGCGACGGGAAGTGACGCGTGTCGGATCGGCAAGTCGCCATTGAGGTCTGGGTGCGGCTCGCGCGTGCCTTCCATCTGCGATGTTGGATCTGACGTGTACAGACATTTCTGTGCCAATATCTGATTGTATCTGATGTCATGACCTGTCAGTCGATGTCAGAACGTCAAAGCGAATGCTCCGATGAAACGTTTCAAACATGACATAGAAAGAACGTAAAAAAGAATCTACGTCTAACTCTGTGATTTCCTTGTTTCATACAGACAAGAGGTTTCTACTTTCTAGAAACAGAATGGACCTCTTCATTTTTAAAAGCTCCCTTTTGATCTTATCGTTTCAATATATGAATACTAATTTTGTCCTTTGTGAATACTTGAAATATGACTTAAAAAAACAAACATTTGAAATGACATTGACCACTGTATAAATATGACTATAACTACTATAACACAACCTCTGAATTATAGTTTAGACAAATCTGTAGGTGGAGTTCGCTAACCTTTAGAAGTAAACACAGTAAATATCTGTGAATAAGATACACAACTTTATAAAGCTACAAACATGTGACAGGTGACATTTGTATCAGATATTTAAAATAAATACAACACATACACGTTCCACCATTTTCCGATTTTTGTTCCTAATAACAAACTACGAATGTTTCTGAAATATATCTTCTCAGTTCGTGTGAACAATTTGTACTTTTTTAGTGGCCCTCGAAAGGGGAAAAGACGCTTTTAGTTTTGTGTGGCCGTCTGTCCGTCCGTCCCGTTTTGATCTCAGAAACTAGAAGAGAAAATGAAAATCGGACATCACGATATTTTAGATCATTCAAAGTTCTGATACAACGTCTACGTTTTTCTTTTCTGAAAGCCAAAAATCTAATTTTTTAAATCACTTATGCCAACAGTTTTTTCATAAAAATACACCATTCTTACAACTATTCACTATTAATAGTAACAAACACTGGAGGCTTTTCAGTAAGGGAAATACGGATATATTTACCATTTATTCAACAAATTTATGCAAATAGTTCTAGATTTTCTATCAAAAAATATTTTTTTTTTACAATTGTATTGCTAAGCTATATAAGTTCTGTCATACTGAATACTACATTTACAACAAAAAAAATGTGTAACTTTTTTTTAAAGAGAAAAAAAAATCTATTTACTATGCAAATAAGTTGGACATAATTTAAAACAACAATTAATAAATAAGTAGTTTTTCATATTATCGTGTGAACTGTAGAGTTGTACCGGCGACAAGTAACACAAAACTAAAGGAAATTTTTTTTTTACGGAAATATACATACACATGAGGCTTCGAATAAGAGACAGACCCTTTACAAAACAATTAGATCAATTAGATACTCATTATAAGACAATCAGTTAGGCCAGGTTCACATCTAACTTCACATTCACTTTCACCTATCCCTTTGTCTGCTGGACCTTTGGGGCACCACACAGGATCTGTCAACCTTCTTCCTTCATTCTTCTCTGTCATTTGCCTTTGATAGAATTTCATTCTGATATTCTTCTAAAAATATTGAAACCTGACTTTTTACCTGCCTGGGTGGACCACTTCTGATAGAATTTAATACCGATATTCTTCTAAAAATATTGAAACCTGCCTTTTTTCCTGTGTATCCACTTTCCACACAAATTGTCTTTGTAACCTTGTTATTTTTTTTTTATTTCTATGTTATTTTACAGCACTACCTAGTTCTCCATATCTCTAAATTATATGTTTGTGTGTGTGTGTGTGAGAGAGAGAGAGAGAGAGAGAGAGAGAGAAGTGTTTATCATTATAATCATACAAATATCGAGTGCTATAATGAAAGACCAAGATCCGTGCATTAGAAGCAAGAGATCGTGAAAGATTTCGTATTTTCATGAGTAGATGGCCCACTCACACACACACACACACATACATAGAAAGACACATCGATCAGACGTTATTTGACACGTGACCAAACGACACCCCCATCTTGTGAAACTGCTAATTACACGCCCTATAGTCTTTTATACAAAATTAGTCAAATAATAATTGTGCTTTACTTTCTGTTAATTTTTTAAAAATTGTTTACTAAATTCTATGACTTTATTTATATTTCAAAATTTTAAAAGCGTATATATTTTTTTCTATACTAATATAAATAATGCCTCAGTGGTAATGTGCTTGGCTTCCGGACCACGGGGATCCTGAGTTCGACTCCTGGTGAAGACTTGGATTTTAAATTTCGGTATCTTTACAGCGCCTTTGAGTCCACCCAGCTCTAATGAGTTTAGGAAACGTAAAGACGGTTGGTCATTGTGCTGGCCACATGACACCCTCGTTAACCGTGGTCCAAAGAAACAGATAAACTTTACTTCATCCACGCTACAGATCGCAAGGTCTGAATAGGGTTCTTTATTTTTTTTTTTTATTTCGGTACTACAAAAAAATAATAATATTGACAGTAATACTGGTCTCCAGTAGCTTTGCCGTTGGAAACAAAACAAAACTAACAAAATGTTTGCAATGTAACTCATGTGTTTTACATGCAACACACATACACAAAATACACCGGGACACACGCATGCTCTTTAGAAGCAGTAAACAGTTATCTCCAGATCCGAAGTAAGTTTGGCAGGACATAGAGGAGACAAGTCAATGAGTCTCATTTGTAATGTTATTTTCCTACACTGCTACATGGTCTCCACTAGTAATATTGTCTTTGAATATTCAGCCCTAGCCTTCGAAGTAAATAGAAAAGATTGTAAATAGAATTCGCTTCCGTGAGATTTTTGAAGAGTATCTTAGCTCAGTTGTCATCAGTACATCAATAATGTCTTGATGCAGGAACTGAAAAGCAATCATGTCGTTCTTCCACAAGACAATATGGTCTGAGAAATGTGGACTCATTGTAGATTGGCTGTATCTGTTGCCACATTTATTGGGTTTAAACAAAAAAAAACAGCAAATAGCTAAAAATTATCGCAAAAAAATAATTTTAATGTTTTAAAACTGCAATTCTACAGTGGCTTAGAAATCCTGTGCCACAGCATCTGGTTTACATGTGGATATATTTTAAGAATAACTCGCTGATAGCACAAACAGACTATAATCAAATTGCGGTAGAAATGTTTTCGAATCTTTAAGCTTATTTACTAATTTAGTCCAAACCTCCGGCAGGACGACGGGGGATGGCAGCGGGCAGAGTATGAACCCTGGAACATTGCGGGAACCGAACGACAGTCCATCGCAAATAACACACGACTAGGCAACCTTCCTATGACGGTAGTCATAGATTTGTACACAGCTTTTGTTTAAATTTATTAGTATTAGATCTAATGCTAAATGTCTGTTGTCTATGTTTAAATGTTATGGCCATTTTCTTGAAATTTTGGCCCGCAACTAAAAATGTTTGTCCACCACGGTCTAGATGTATTACAAATTTAATGACATGATTGATTTAAACTAATTCCTATATTTACACTTTAAATCAGCTTTGTTATTCAAAAACACATATTTGTTTTTACGTTACCGTGTGTCTGTACCTGTAGTGATATCCTAGAAGTGTATACATACCGAGTACATGGATACAGCGTGTAAGCAGGATTTTTAATTTTTTTGTTTTGGGTGGAGGGGAGGAATGGATCGGGGTAAAAATTTTAGAAAAAATTACTTTTAAAGGTGTTTATTGTGAGCTATTAAATGTGAATTATAAATAATCTCCCCAAGAAAGGGTGATCAGTTTTACAAAGAAGGAATAGTCTTTTTAAATACTTTTTTTGTGTATGTTCAATGCTTGTAAGTCGACAAGTATAGACAATTGTTTCTCTCTTTGGTTGTCTTTAGGAAAGCAAAAAATGAAACGATTAAAAATTTTTTTGATATTTTTGATAAGTTCATGAACATGTATTACAATATCTTTTTCTTACAAAAATCATAATATTAAAAGAAAAATAATCATAGTTTTAAATATTCAAAAAAATAATATTGCATCTGTTCAATAATAATTACTCTATTCTATAACTCTGGGTGCACTCTACTACTAGTCAGATTTGAACTACAGTAAAACAGCAATATCATTTGTCATGCATTTTATTATCAGAAGCAAGTTAGCTCCAAGCAAAAAAATATTTCTAAGCATGACAATAATTAACAAGATGAATCATGTCGGATGCAGATCTACACCGGAACGTACACTCTAGGAAGTAGAGTAATCGATCAGTGTCTTTAAGCTACGAATATATTCCTAACTCAAACGATCATTGCTTGGACGATACTTTCCCAGGAGAGGATTGGGAAGTTTTGGAGACTGACTCCTTCACGTCTCACTCACACTGTTATTCCAAACTACCTTGTGAGGGCTGGTCCACCGTTTGATCCTCCTGATTGCCCCTTTGGTAAAAAGTAAAGGGGATTAGGTACCTATTTTATGATTTCAAGTTTTAATATAGATCAGATTGTTTGTACTATATATGACCAATTGACCATGGTCTACGAGTGTGTCATATGGCTGGGTTTGAGATTTAGGGGGTGAGACCTGTTTCGTAATGCCGGTGTCATGTCATCGCTCGATCTATTTCAACCCCCCCCCCAACCCCTCATCTTTTTTTTTTTACCATCCGTTTCCTCACATTCAGACAGCGCGTGGCTCGTGACAGGTTGTCGCAGACGACAGAAGGTGAGGCGGTTGCGCATCGCTGGAGGGTGACGGATGAGTTGTATGTGTGTGTATGTGTGTGCTGTTGATGTCCCCCGAGGGCCATCTGAGATGTAAGATTTGGCGAGCTCTAAAACATGTGCGTGAAAGGGGCTGGGATGTCTTTGAGGTGGGTGTGACACTGCGAAGCGCATTTGTAGTATAAATATATTATATATATATATATGTTTATATATGTTATGGTCATCTGATCATAAGCCTGCGCAGACCAGTACACAGTGTGTAGGAAAGCGGAGTTCAAGACCGGAGAGCGTTGAGACCGGGACTGTTAGTCAGCCATGAAGTCGGTCCTGGTGCAGTCCTCCAGTGAAACGTACGAGTCCAGGAAGAGACAGTAGTGTTTATGAGTTTAGTACAGTATAACGTCGTAGCAGTTGATTGTGTTGCCAATTGTGTCGTATTGGCTGTTTGATTTGACCCTTATTAAAGAACCAGATTATTTGGAGCCTTGTTGTCAAGTTCTTGATGTGTTGTGTTGTGTTTAGCAGTGATTACAGAAGGCCTTAGTAGGAGAGAATCGTAACAATATATATAAGTAAAAAGAAGAGAGAGAGCCACTGAGAGAAATGCACCATGACTCTGATCCACTTAGAGAATGCACCAAGACTCTGAGACACCGAGAGAAATGCATGCAAATGTTTTACACTTTTAAAAAAAATTGATTTTCCTTCAACTGACGCTTCTTATCACTTTCTGCTCTCCCTTTATTTTTTATGTACATTGTTTGTGAGAAAAGGGGCAGAACCTAACGTAGACTTTTTGTTTTTGAATTACAATCGGTTGTCAGGTTCCGGGGACTCGCCACTGTATTCACGAGTTAGGAATTATTTGGTCATTTCCGAGTACAATCATCTTGGTCTTTTCCGAGTACAATCATCCTGCATCTTATTTCACTTAGTGTGTGCTTTGTTCTCAGATAATTTTATGTACACTGGAAAGACAATTCCTTAAAAAGAGTCCCTGTAGCTGTTATGTGCATCAAAGTGTGCAGTTTAAAATTTTCATTCACCAAATCTAAGTTAATTCAATTAAACTAAAGTGGAAGTAGCGCGCTTTGTGGAGGTCACACCTCCGGATGGACAGTCCATATGAAGATATATGCCGTAAAGTGTATTGATCTAGTTGTTGAATTCTTTTATTCGATAATTACAGCAGAACCCTGAGACACCTAGACGCTTTTGGGCTTGGGACCTATAAGTATTAAAGCCATACGGGTCTCTGACATCGAAGTACCTAATAAGATAAATTCCCATTAACTCTTTCTTTCTAAATTGGCTTTATAATTTGTTTACAAGCAGATTCTTTTGTATTATCTCAGAGTGTAGTGCCCCACTTGAAATCTTGCAATGCGCCACCTTTTACCCATACGCCGTAGGTTTGGCCTGCTGGCCATAGCCCCTCCAATAGATCTATTTCAATCCATAACTTGACAAATGTTTACTTCTTAAAAGCCAGACTCCCCAAAAGTCTAGACGTCCATAACGACCTCCAGTTTCATTCCATTTGAATGCAAGTACATCAAATTTCTGTCCGTTCGATTGTGTATATTTAGCAATGATTGCTAGATCTGTATTATCTAATCTTCACACGAGTCAAAGTTTAAAAGCATGAATAGATACCAAAAAAAAACTCAACAATCTTTCATGTGATGGTCTTACATGTGTGATGCTTCACTAAAACGAAACAGAAGATAGTCATGAATTAAAGATTTATATCTAAAGTAAACTGGTATTAATATACCATTCATGATTTCATCCTAAGTTGAAAAACCTATATGTCTACAATTACCATATGGTGTTGTGGACCTACAACTAATCCTTCGAATTGGCCTCTTTTCTTTAATGTAGATTTATACAACTTGAACCTATAGAAGACAAAGTCATCAGGAGAAAGAGCAACCAGGAAAATCATTTCGAAGTCAACAAATCAATCAAGAAAACATCTTGTCTACTTTGTCCTGTGATGTCCTGGAAATAGTATCTTCTGCAATGTTCTACTAGTTGTGCCCCCCCTCCCCTTCCCTCATCAGTGCCCCGTTCTTCAGACCACATGTGTGCTTCTCGCTTGATCGCGCCGCCTCACAGCCTCTAATTGACAGAACTCTAGCGGGCAACAGACACCCCCTACCCCAATCCAATTTGCAATCCTGTGCTAGAAGCGTTAAATATTGGTGGCTGCGGCGCCCATTTCTATTCTCCCATCTTCCCCGTTTAATCCCCGCTAATCCAATTGTGAGATAAAAACTTGACGGTCTAACTTGGTTATCCCCAGCCGACTCACGCCTTCCGGTCGCCATATTGAGTCGCCTTGACCCCAGCGAGCGACCCTCTGTTCGTGCGGGGACGGTTTTTTCGGCTCTGGAGAAAAGAGAACTTTTTGCTGCTTCTAAAGAGCTTGTGTGTGTGTGTCCCGGTGTATTTCGCGTATGTGTGTTGCACGTAAAGCGCTTGAGTTACATTTCATAATGAATATTATGTTTCGTTTTTTTCTTTTAATGACAATTATAATAATACACACACGGTCTGTCTACAATAGGCTATGTCGGAGAAACGGACAAGCAGAATTAATTAATGCAGACTCCTTCGCAAATTAGAAATATGAAAACCTACGCTAGGTGACAGGGACTATGGATGATGAGTGATGTATCAATATAAGTTACCAATTACGAATGGGTAATAACAAAAAGAGGCCCTGAAAATTCATGTAACCAATCAGAGGGCGGTGCAGTTAAAATTCTGCCACAGAGTTAGAAAATTCTTCAAGGTGATATTGTCAGAAAATGAACTCATGATTATTATAAATAGTAATATAACACTAAAGGCTAGCTCTGATATTTCTTACTTAACAAAAATGAGATTAAAATTAATTTTCATGTTACAAAGCTAGACTTCTAACAGAGCCAAGACAATTAGCTAATGGTCTACTTTTCAAAACCAAGATGATCTGGACCTGCTTAAATAGTTAAAATATTATCAGACATTCATTAGGAGAAGAAAGACATTCAATGTAAGAAAACTAAAACCTAACGTGTAATTGTATTTTTGTTTTTAATTAATTATTGTGCCAAGCCGTATCGATTTCGTTTAAAACTCCATATTTGTTTGTACTATTTCTACTTAAGAAACAAATTTTAAAAACAAGAAAAAAAAATTACTTTAGAAAAGCTTTTATTAAGTGTCATTGTATCAATTAGCTTGGAACAATCATGTAACTACATTTGTAAAAGATCTAGACCAAAAACAATAAATCTGTGCGACCAGAAATAGTTTGACCACTTGTTTTTACTTAGAGCAATTGTATGCTTTAGATTTCTCAATACTCTATGATTCTATCACATCATGTATGGACACCAGTTGGGAACAAAAGGGGGAGGAAAAAGGGGGCATCTGTGTGAATGATATCGCGGTGGCTTTTTAAAGGCATTTTTTTTTTAAGTCGTACTACTTGATTTCGATCTCAAAGGCTCGAACCTCAATACAAAAATCACTGTGCCAGCGAAGAATTTACAAAAAATTGAAGATTTATTGTTAGTTTCAAACTTTTAAGCAACGACCCAATTCTCTAAACAAGGTATCAAGGGGACTAATTCAACTTATACGCCCACATCTGTCAAGTAAAATTTCTTTCTTATGTTCGATACCAAACAAAATAATCAATTACCAATCGTTAATTAACTCATTTTTTGTTTATTCTTGTGTTGTCAGGTCAAAGAAATAATTGTGCACATTTTCAGCTGGCTCCAAGATTAGGTGTCGGTGAAATCACGTGCACAAATGTTTAACCAGACAGACAGACAGAGTTGATATAAGCTTTGTAATACAAATAATACAAATAAATGACATATATTTGGTTTCTACCCAATACTTTAGGTCAATGAATTTACAAATAGTTACATTTTTTTTGTTGTGACCAATTGTTCAGGTGGATGTATACAACTATCTAAACGTCTTTACAATTTACTCTCAAGAGAAACTCGTTCTTAAAAGACAGTTAAGCAGTATATTGAGCTGTATGGGACAAATGTACACTACATCCTGCACTATATCCTGCACTCTATGATGCTATCACTACAGTGACGTGCTCAGTGTACGTGTGGTCAGGGATGACATGCCGATAAATTTCTCCTGTCATGTATGTCACTGCAGATCTCTTAGAATGATTGGCACAAAGTCTCGTTGACGTGAACTCCCCCCATGCGATCTGGTCCTTGTCACATCCTTAGAAATTCTGTTCTCATATAGCATTAAGCTTTTATTTTTGAAATAAATTTTGAACATCAAAATGTCAGTAGCAATATTAGTTTGTATAAAGAATATTTATATAAATAAATATACGAACCCAGGAGATTGATAATTGGCAATACATGTAGTAAAATTTTTATTTGGAAAATATTGTCAATTTTGGTAACATTTCGAAAACGCCAAAGCTTCTATACTACTTAATAGAATAACTCATTACTTGATGATGTGGGTGTGTCTGAATCGAAGTAATCTCCCTTTACAGTTTCAACAAATTCTTTTGTTCTTATCTTATCTTATCATTGGGAAAGATAATTACGCCCTACGCTTATCCATGTGTCTATCTTGTCTTGCTTTATGACTTAATCAGTGACTTATCTCAGCAAAGTCATTTATTTCTCTAGCTTATTCAGGTACTCGGTTTCATTCTCTAATGACATTATAAGGAGCACTTGTATGAATTTGTCCTAGCGTGTGCAATAATAAATGTTCCCATATCTTTCTGAGTATTTATTTAGTTAATGTTTTTGTATTTGTAAGTTATGGTTCAATGTTTAAAGTATTACTGTAACTTTAAATTTTAGTTTTCTGTCCTCGAGTTTCTCTAAGTCTAGTGATTTTACTAGTTATGTTTTTCTAATGAAATGTGAATATTCATTAGTTATACATCTAAAGTCTCTATTTGCTTCTGTTCCAGTTTCTTTATATCCCTAATAGTGGTCTTACCAAGTTTCATATAGCAACTTAGTTTTTCTTTTTTTTTAAACTTGTCCATGCATTTAGTGAATCAATGGAATAAAATATACATACATGTTAACAAATATTGATTTTGTTGACAAAATTTCATTACAATGTTAATTTCAATAACATTTAACATCAAATTTCTGGGTTTAATCGTAAGGATGTTTTAGTTTGAGGTTTTCTTTTAGGAGATCTGCGTTTATTAGTCATGCTGTCTCTCTCTCTCCTCCTCTCTCTCCACCTCCCCCTCTCTCTCCTTCTCTCTCTCTCCTCCTCTCTCTCCACCTCCCCCTCTCTCTCCTTCTCTCTCTCTCCTCCTCTCTCCACCTCCCCCCTCTACCTCTCTCTCCTTCTCACTCTCACCCTCTCTCTCCCCTCTCCCTCTCCTTCTCTCTCTCCTCTCTCCCCCTCACTTTCTCCTTCTCTCTCTCTCCCTCTCTCTCTCCCTCCCCCTCTCCCCCTCTCTCCCTCTCTCACTCTCTCTCCCCCTCTCCTGTCTCCCTCACTTTCTCCTTCTCTCTCTCACTCTCTCTCCCCCACTCTCTCTAACCTTCTCTCTCTCTCCCTCTCTCTCTACCTCCCCCTCTCTCTCTCCCTCCCCCTCTCTCTCCCCTCTCCCTCTCTCTCCCCTCTCTCTCCCCCAATCCCTCTCTCTCCCTCACTTTCTCCTTCTCTCTCTCTCACTCTCTCTCCCCCACTCTCTCTAACCTTCTCTCTCTCCCTCTCTCTCTCCCTCCCCCTCTCTCTCTCCCTCCCCCCCTCTCTCTCCCTCTCTCCCCCTCTCTCTCCCCCTCTCCCTCTCTCTCCCTCACTTTCTCCTTCTCTCTCTCTCTCACTCTCTCTCCCCCACTCTCTCTAACCTTCTCTCTCTCTCCCTCTCTCTCTCCCTCCCCCCCTCTCTCTCCCTCCCCCCCTCTCTCTCTCCCTCTCCCTCTCTCTCCCTCACTTTCTCCTTCTCTCTCTCTCTCCCTCTCTCTCTCCCCCTCTCCCTCTCTCTCCCTCACTTTCTCCTTCTCTCTCTCTCTCCCTCTCCCTCTCTCTCCCTCACTTTCTCCTTCTCTCTCTCTCTCCCTCTCTCTCTCCCTCTCTCTCCCCCTCTCTCTACTAATCTTATTGTGCCTTATCACATTAACCCGAAATGACGAAATAGCAGAATTGAATTAAAACAACTTCTAGGGCCCACTTCCCAGTTGAACTAGTCATCAAGTCATGAATACTGCCCACTCGTAATGTCTGGTGGACGTAGAGCCTTGCCGGTACAGACAACTTTAGAGGCGAGTACTGCCCCTGGTCTATTGAGTTTAGCCAATGACTTTGAACCGATGTCACGATGACCTCTGCCACTTGACTTTCGACCCCAATTTGAAGTGCGCAATTAGTGGCGCCAGCGGCCTGGACTCAAGTGCTCCAGTTAATACCTCTGTCTGTCACCTGCACGTCTCACGTCCCAGTGACTCTCACTCACACACACACACACACACACACAGTCACACCAAGTCACACACAAGCACAAACGCAGAAGCAGAAATTTCAGTTCTACTCATTTCGTGAAAAACTGTGTAAGATTTATCACGTGACCTGCTCATTGGCATTGACAAAAAACTAAGTGAGACAAGAAGAGAGTTGGTGGATACATCCAAGTGTACATTTACAATAATTATATTAACTCTTACACTCCGCAATTATTTTTCCACGTTTTGAAGGCATTCTTCATTTTACTTATTACTATTTCACTCCCCTGTTATGATTGGGCTTCAATAGCTTTGTTGTTTGTTATCAGAAAATGTTGTATTTGGTATAGAATGAAAGGGGAATGCATGCTCTTTATATATAATTCAAAGTCAAGTTTAAAAAATTAAACGTTAATTTAATTTCATGAGGTCAAAATCAACGATGGTATCGTCAATTAGGAGATAAAGAGTTCATTCTAACCTCAGATCGAGGTAACAAAGTCATTCACAAGGAAGACAAAAAAAAAATACTGCGCGATTCTATGACTAAAAAATGTTAAAATTTAAATATTTAAATGTGATTTTCAATGAAGTTTCGTGGGATAACAAAATATTCAACATAAGTCTTTCTTTTCATTTTTTTTTAAATAGCACAGTAATCTTAGCCTTTTGACTTCATTATGCATTGGTTCAGGTAGAAACAACAAGAGAAGTCAAACGTAATTTCAATATCATTCTTGAAGACGTTATTTCGTGTATTAAATTTATGTGTTCTTTAAGCCTCTTCAACAACAGACATTGTTTGTTTTTTACAGTTAATGTCTAGTGACTCTCCAATAGAATAGCAATACAAACGTTTAACAGTAAATTCACTTCAAACTCAATCCACAGTACAATTATAGAAATCTAAATGTTTAAAAAAAACTAAGAAAGACACAGTCAATGACATTAAACGACTAAATCTGGTAGAACAACATTGAAGGAGTAGGACTCATTGAGAGAAAACTGACTACGATACTTGCCTTGTTCTTTCTATTAAAGTGTTCTCAAATAATTTGATAGAAGCTCTATTTCCTTTTCCTTCTCAGTTGAAACTTCTAAATGCAGTGGCGTAACTAAGGGGGGAGGGGGGGAGAATTTTAAAATCCCCACGGGCCCCCATCTAGGGGGGGGCCCCCAAAAGGTTGTCCGAAATTTATTTGTAAATACATAAATTAATATATTTGATTGACAAATAGTGTCAACTGGTGTCTTTTTTTTTTCAACATTTATGGATTAAATTTATCACAAAGACTAAACCTATATCTAGGTCTATCAGTACGTTGACTTTGTTGACATTTTAAAAATATTTTTTCCCACAGAGATCAAAGTTTTTTTAAAAGTTAGTTTCACATTTTAAACTTTGTTGCTACGAATAAAACTGCATGATATACAGCGAACTCCAAGTATCTTGTTACCTTTAAAATAATAGATCTAAATGGCGAGTATTTTATGGCTACACTAATTAACCTTGAAGCAAAATTTACAGAATCGAGTATAACAGATCCAAAAGTCATTCTTAATATGCTAGAATAGTTCATTATTCGAGTTTGGCGTCTGTAATTTCAGAATTAAACTTCACACTCGAGTTATTACCCCTCTATTCATCTTTCCTCAATCCAATGGAAACTCTATTTTTAATTTCATCTAATCCTTTAGCTTTCGCACAAAACATAAACAACAAACAATGACGTAATATCATATAATATTAGCACATCCTTCCTTTTGAAGTTATTATCACACCCTTCCTTTTAAAGTTCATAAGAGTGATATCTACTAGCAGGGCCGGCCCTAGCTAGCATTTGATGGGCCCTATGCGAAACGGATCGCGCGGGGCCTAGTATGGGTAGGGATGAGCATAATGTCAAATTATTTTTTTTTAATTAGAAAATAGGCCTACTTTCGTCTTTGCAATAAATTTTTATCAAATGAAAAAAAAAGCTCGCAATGCCACTTTTTATTTATAGGCACCCCAAAATGTCGATTTCGTCTATTCTTCAGGAGATTTGAATAAATTCAAAAAAGTTCAGGACTTTATCGTATATTTTGCCTTTTCATGAGATTTCCTGGAGGCCTTGGAAAATCAGGAGGTCGCGAAAATCCTGTTATTTTATATACGTTATAATGGTTTAATTTAATAATGTACACTTAGAATTATCGCGGGTCCTATGAAAGCGTGGGGACCACTGCGACCGCATTGGCTGCAGTGGCCTAAGGCCGGCCCTGTTTCCTAGGAACTTTAACAATTCGTCCACTTCTGGTTGTCTTGACTGGCACAACAAGTTCTCAAGACGTTGGTCTATAACTGTCTGTTTCGTTTGTTCCAACAGTTTGCAGTTCATTGTCTCCATCGGTATCATAGTACCCAGAGATGTCTTCATCGAAACTCTTTTTCAAAAAGCGTTGATTTCTTCTGTATGTTTTTCCGTTTGTCTTTATGATGTAAAATCTGGGTGCTGAATGTTTTTTTATGACAACTGCTTTCTGCCATGTTTGACCTAGACGAACTCTCCGATAGAATAATCTTTAGGTAGTCTTGCTTTTGCATTGTATTTCACTTTGCTTTTCATCTGTCGTTCGTTGAGTAATGTCTCTGCATTTTCAGCTACCGATGGTTTCAATAGTTTGGGATCAGTTGGAATGATTCCCTGAGTCTTCTACTCGTCAGCAGTTGTGATGGTGAATACGGCAGTCCACTTATCGGAGTATTTCTATACTCGAGCATAACGAGATATGGATCTTTCCCACTTTTGTATGCTCTGAATCCTTTTGCTTGCGCAGAAAACATAAACAACAAACAATGACGTAATACCATATAATATTAGCACAGAATCTTCTTCATGCAGTGGAAAATTGAGAATGTTTTGCCTATCTGGAATTCTGGTCAAAGCTCTTGCGCCCAATTAATATAGTTCAGAAGAAACTACAAAAGTCTGGACTGCATATACGGGAAGCTGCTGAAGAAATTAGTACCCTTTCATGCTTTCTGCAAAATGATGAGAAACTGACAAAAACCCAATCCATCGAAAAAGCAAAAGAAGGTAGTGAATACTATGGATTCCCTGTAATCAAAACAACCAGAAGAAAGAAAAGACTTGATGGGAAGTTGAGTTCTAATGTAGGACTGTCAATAGAACTGCAATTCAAAACAGAAGTGCTGGACAGATTTCAAAGGCTGGAAAGAAAATGGATACCTTTGGGTTTATTCTTGAACCAAGACACCTGTTAGATGAAGACCCGCTTATGACAAACTGTGCTACTTTTCCTGTTTGTATGATGAAATAAATGACAAATCGCTTTTTCAATGATGTCATTGATGCACGAGCACTTTTCATCAACAAACCAGTAATACAATCACCAATAGACATATTGAGGAAATAGGCTTCATATGGTAATTACGTGTGCTCAAACCTTGCAACCTCCTCCGAATACTGCTAACTCAGGCCACTTCCATTGCGTCATGTGAGAGATCATTCTCAAAGCTCAAGTTCATCTAAAGCTATCTCAGGAGCACAATGACATAAGAAAGGCTTATCATGGCTTTAATGTCAGTGAAGTCACAAATACTAGAAAGTATCGATGTAGTTGATGTTATAGATGTCTTTGCTGCACATAATGCACGACGTGAAGTGATATCAATTTAGATTTGTTACTTGTGCATTATTTAACTAATAAACAAAAGTATTATTCATTAAAAGAGTCTTGATTACTTTTTGTTAAGTTTACTGGTATACTGAACCAATTTGATTTGGGGCTTATATATTTTTGCGTACATTATCCCATGTCATATGTCGAATGTCAAAATGCAAGGGCCCCCAAAGAGGTCAATCCCCCCGGGCCCCCAAATCCCTAGTTACGCCCCTGTCTAAATGGTTCACGAATTGAAGTCTCTCTTGTAATATTATATGTAGCATTTTTACACGAATGATATCATCTCGCTCTGTCTGTCTGTCTGTCTGTCTTTCACACGTTATTTCTCCCACTTTCCAATCTCGTGTCAAGTTCAAATGTTGCTCACAATTATTCAGAGTCGAAGACAATACATCAATAAATAAAAATGTAACCAATGAGTTCATCCATTTGATCCCAAACTGTGTTTCGCAGAACCCTAAGTGTGTCCGCGAGGTTCGAACTACTGCAAAGAATTGACAAGTTGACCAGCACGGGGAATTAACCTCTCTATCAAATAAGAAATGTGTTCCGCTACATACGCGACGTGCCCGGCTTAGGAAAACGTTTGGGAAACACTGAGTTAACTAATTAGTGGTAATTTTATTTTTTATATAGAAAAAGGTGAGGTAAACCTTCCAGTGTTGAGAGAGGGCAGTGAATGTGCAGTGCTTTCCCTTACATAAGATTTGTTATTAGAATATTTTTTTAAAAATAAATCTTGTTTGTTTTTATTTTGTCCAACTAGTTTTCATTTTGTTATCTTGACAAAACCCAGTGGAGAGTGATATCTCCAACATTTTGATATTGAATCTGTCAAGTGTTGCTGTTTTACTTTTTAAGTATTTAATTATCATCATGTCTTTCACTAATGTCACCTTTCATTTCGTTTATTTAAATGAAAAAAACATCAACAACGGATTTTTTAAAATTTATGTCTGTAATAAAGTTGAAAAGAAAATTTTAAAATTGATAATACTTTTTTTTAAATTCCACCACAGCGGCCATCCCCAAGTGTGCAGGTTGTGGTGATCACATCTACGACAGGTTTATCTTAAAAGTGTTGGACAGATCCTGGCATTCGAAGTGTCTCAAGTGTACAGACTGCATGGCTCAGTTGAGTGACAAGTGTTTCTCTAAGGGAGACAAAGTTTACTGCAAGGACGATTTCTTCAAGTGAGTTCTGTAGGGTCACATTGTAGAGATTTTGTTTTCATAGATAACTGATGTGCTCCAAGCAATAATTGTGCTTGATCTAACCATGTGATCTGAACAATACAATTATTGGCTGCAAAGCGTTTTTTTAAATAATATACAATCATACAACATTTCATTTAGACAAATTGTATGTTGTTTTTAAGCGGCCCCCGAAAGGGAAAAAGACGCTGTTACTTTTGTGTGAAATTTCTGTCCGTCTGTCCCGTTTAGATCTCGTAAACTAGAAAAGATATTGAAAATCGGACATCACAATATTTTAGACCATTCAAAGTTCTGATGCAACAGCTACTTTTTTTTTTCTGAAAGCAAAAAATCTAATGTTTAAAATCAGCTATGCAAGTATTTTTTAAAGAGATAAAGCTAATTAGTATGCATTATAAGTTAGACCTAATTTAAAACGAATAGTAATCTTATTAACTTAATTTTTCTAATTTTTTTTTCTTTGCGGAAGTTATATAATTTTATTTAGAGAATTTGAATAAGAGATTCAACCTTTTCAAAAAATTAGATCAATTAAAAGACATCAGTTAGGCCATGGGAGGCGCGGTGGCTGAGCGGTAAAGCGCTTGGGTTCGGAACCGGGGGTCCTGGGTTCGAATCCTGGTGAAGACTGAGATTTTTAACTTTGGAATCTTTGGGCGCCTCTGAGTCCACTCAGCTCTAATAGGTACCTGACATTAGTTGGGGAAAGGTAAAGGCGGTTGGTCGTTGTGCTGGCTACATGACACCCTTGTTAACCGTAGGCCACTAAAACAGATGAACTTTACATTATCTGCACTATAGACCACAAGGTCTGAAAGGGGAACTAGTTAGGCCAGGTTCACATCTAGCTTTACATTCAATTTCACCTATCCTTTGATCTGCTGGACCGTTGGGGCACTACACAAGATCTGTTAACCTTCTTTCTCCATTCTTAACTCTCATTTGTCTTTGATATAATTTCATTCGGATGTTCTTTCTGAAAATATTGAAGCCTGCCTGGGTGGACTACTTCGGGGGCCGATTTTAAGTTTGTGTTTCCACACAAACTGTCTTTTGTAACCTTGTTTTTTTCTTCAAAATGCTAACAAGTTATTAATTAAGTTCCTTACTTAAATAAGTCTCTGAGATGGTAGTAAATATGTATTATTCACAAAGATAACTAAAGCATGTTTCCATTATCATTTTATTCAATAATGCAATAAACTTATTTCCAGAGGAGACCGTATGAAAAATGAATAAATAGTTAATGAATAACATTGTGAGGAAAAGGATTTTCATAACTAGTTTCTTAGAACAAAATACAATGAATTGAAGAATTGCACTGAAACTAAATACAGGAACACATCTAATTCTATAAGACAAGGGATACAACTTAATGGTTTTGAAAACATGATTTCAGGAATTCATTCGCATTTGATCAAAATTGACATTCCTTGAAATTGCTTTCTCTCTCTCTCTCTCTCTCTCTGTCTCTCTCTGTCTCTATGTGTGTGCGTTTGAGTGTTACAAATAGTGAGGGGGTGGTAGAGAGTTTTAAAAAAATCCCAAATGGAGAGTAAAAAAAAAAGACACTACAGATGTGTAAGATATAGTGTTCAGTGAGATACAGTTGAGTGTATAATGATATGGTGGATTAAACGAAAAACATTGTAACAATATATCTTTGCATTTGGTGTTATCTTTTCAATGGTTTTCCAGAGACTACACTTAGTTAAATTAGTTGACTTTGGATGACTCTATTTAGATCTAGACAATTTCTAGCAGCACAAGTGCTGCAAACAATGGCAGAGTAGAGTCGTGGCTATGCATAAAACAAACCAAAAAATATTGATTATGGAGACAGAGAGACAGACAAGATGACCAAAGCTGATATCAGAATGCAGGCCCTCAAACTAAATCCCGTTTCCTTTTAAAAAAGAGAATTCAAAGTTCCAGAGATGTATCCCCCAGAGCGGACTCGGTGGCCACTCGGGCCCCTGTTGGAGAGGGCAGTTACAGGGTCCAGATGGGCACGTGTGTTTATTTAGCATGCCGGTACCGAAGATAGCCGAGATATTCCGAGATATTCCGAGAAGTTCTATATTTGGCTTGCGTGAGGATGGGCAGTGGACGGGAGCTCACGTCTGCAAGTAGGACGTGACAGGTTTAATGGGCAGGGCTCAGGACTACTCAGGAGTAGTGTGATGTGATATGGGAGGGGGGTATCAGCGAAAGTATTAGTACCTCTCTAGTTCTCTGTTGTATCACACTTCGTCAAAACAAGGGGAGAATATTCATTACAACATTTGAATTAGGAGGATAATGCAAAATTGGATAAAAGTATTCGTTGATTTAAAGATGACCAACGCCATATAGCTTTCCATAGTCCAGTAGACAATGCTCCACTAACAAGTCACGGTTCACTAACTGGCCTTAGTTTTTAACATGTTTTATCATCAATGTATAAGCTAATCATTGTAAACAAGAGTTATATATCGTTAAATCTGTTTCTATCTCTATCAATATATATATATACATATATGTGTATATATATATATATATATATATATATATATATATATATATATATATACACATATATGTATATATATACATGTATATATACATATATATATATATATATATATATATATATATATATATATATATATATATATATATATATATATATATATATATATATATATATATGTATATATTGTCACGTACAAAGCCGCCCATTTAACCATTGTAATTATTTGTGAATAGCTTTTACAAGTTTTGAATTAAAGCATTTGTTTTAGACGAAGAGAAGTTTCTTCATTGAATATAGTAACATACTTAGATCGACTTAACGATTGGCAACTTCTAGGTGATCCTCTTATCAACTGGCAACATTCTGAATTATCGCATTATCAACTAGATTTAGCTACTTCTATACGATAATCTTATTAAAGACGATTTCAAGATCCTCGGCAATTACGATCATTGATTGTGCTTCAACATGACATCTTGACATCAAGTTTGATTGTAAAATCTAGCACTATTGATGATCGTAACATCTGGCTAATCCGGCATTCGATAAAGATCATCAAAAAGATCATCAAAAAAATAAATTTTTTCAAGATCTAAAGACAAATTTTAAAAACTTCGTCAATTACAAATATTTTTCAACTTGAGAATAGTTCTACTGTGTTCAAAGGTCAGTTTGGTTATCGATATCTTATCTTATCATAGATATAGATCTACGATCGAGTTTTCACTATAGCTCTCGAGATCTAATATTATTATTTTGTATTGGCATTGGCAATGAGACCAATATCATTCAACTGGCACGTTACAAAAGCCCAGTAATATTTAACTGGCATAACATAAGCCCAGTATCATTTAACTGGCATTAGTATTATAGATAAGCCCAGTAGCAATTACCTGGCACTATAATCTATCAAGTAGACATTTTTCTACTATTTCATATCAAGTCAATCGTACAAAACGACGACTTTAATAGTACAAGTTATACTAGATCCACAATCTCAAGAGAGAAAAAGTTCATAGCCTTGTACGGCTCAGCAATATTTCATTAACCTGATACGGTTCCATAAATCTACACTTCCCACGACGACTGCAGTAGTAGATATAATCCTACTGTTCAAGATTAATAGCCAATTGCGGTGTAACTAACATTGTTATATTCAAAACAGTACACTTGTATATTCAATTTCTTGTATTATAAAACCCAAGAACTATACAATGGATTCAAGTTCTAAACCTAAACCTAGAACACAAATATTGTTAGAATTACTCGACAAAGCAAAATCACTTAAATTACCGCTACATGAACAACAAGCCTGGGCAGATCGACAATTAGATAAAGAAGATGAAAAAGAAGCAAAAAGACGTCAAGAAGATAAAGAAGCTGAAGAAAAACGAAGACAAGAAGCAGAAAGACAAAGAGAACATGAAAGAGCACAAATGGAATTAAAAAATTGAAAATGCAACATGAAGAAAATAAACTAAAGTCAGACTCAAAATCAACAGAAGCCAACACTACTCATGCAAGTTCCAATGTCTTTGATCGATATAAACTCATGTCAAAGATTCATTCATTCAATGAGTCTATTAGTCTTATTAGATTCGAGGAATTAGCAACAACGTCTGGCTTATCAGAAGACCAGTGGTCAAGTTCCCTCCTTAGTTTACTGACAGGAAAAGCAGTTGACATTTGTTTGCAGTTGTCAGTCAACGAGCGCAGTGACTATCATAATATCAAGGAAGCATTATTACGCCAGTACTGAGCAACTTCAGACAATTATAGAAAGAAATTCTATAGCTCCAGACCAAGACAAGATGATGATCCTCAAATTTTCGTTTCGAACATGACCATGTGGTTTGACAGATGCATATCTCTTGCTAAAATGGAAAATACTCAATGAAACTATCAGACAAATTATCATCATTGACAATATCACGCATGCTCATTCAGAAGACATCCAATCTTATATAATTGAAAGAAGTCCTTCTGATATTCCAACGTTAACCAAAATTATCAGACAATATACAGCTGCTTATCCAAACAAGCCAGTCAAAAAAGAAGCACACGAAAACTTTGTCTGTGTTTCACAAGACAAAAGAAATTCACAGAATACAAAATATGACAAAATAATTTGCAACAGATGCAACAACATAGGTCATTTTGCTTCTCAATGCCGCACCAAGATTATTGAATGTTCACATTGTCATATGAAAGGTCATCAAGCTCATGAATGCAGAAGAAAACAGTTCAACACCAGCAATCCACACCATGGCAAGCAATCTACAAGAAATCTAAGATATAATGAAAGACCTCGTTACAGAAGCCACTCTCAAGACTCTAGACCACGATATGTATATAAGAAGAACTTTTCTACCAGAAATGATAGCGCGGAACATTCAACCATGACTGTCATAGCGAAAACAAATGGTCTTAAATTCTATCCAGGTTTGGTAGGAAATAAAAAAGTACAGGTGCTACGTGACACTAGAAGCACGTCTATATTAATCAAGAAATGTTTTGTCAAGACAAACCAACTAACAGGCAAATCAGTTCAAGCCACAGCATTCAATGGCACTGTCAGCAGTCTACCAGAAGCCATAATACACATTAAGACGCCATTCTTTAGCAGTCCAACCGAAGCCTTGGTTGTCAGCAACTTACCAGTTGACTTAATCATCGGCAGCATTGAAGGAGTCAGAGACTGCACCCCACAAGAACTTTTAGAGTGGGCAAACAACATTGAACGAAATCAAGAATGTTATACAGTGATAACCAGATCAATGACCAAACCAAAAGAACATTTTGAATCCAAACGAGCAAGCCAAAATGAACCAATACCTAAAAAACAAGTAGAAACCATTCAAAATGAGACAGAACCAGTAATCAGAACATTACCTGAAAATGACGATGTACTGCCACAATTCCAACATGATGAATTCAAACATGAACAGAAAATCGATTCATCATTACAAAGACTTTATAAGAAGGCGCAAGCAAACAAACAATCAAAATTCACAGATGAACCATATTTTCAGAATGGTATCCTTATGAAGAACAGTCACAATAAAAACGAAACTATACAACAAGTACTTGTACCTCAGAATTACAGAAGAGAAATATTGGCAACAGGACATAATTTTCCACATGCAGGTCATATAGGTGTAACCAGAACGAAGAAAAGAATCCTTCAAGAATTCTATTGTCCAAGCATCACCAAAGATGTCAAGAAATATGTAAGCTCTTGCCATGTTTGCCAAATGAAAGGTCCTAAAAGCAACAGAATACAGGCTCCAATTCAAGCAATGGAACTGACAGACAAGCCTTTTCAAAAAGTGTCAGTCGATTTGATAGGTCCTATGCCAGTAGCTTCAGACAGAAATCACAAGTACATCTTAACTCTGGTTGATACATGTAGCAGATGGCCAGAGGCAATTCCTTTAGTCAATATATCAGCACTTGACATTACCAGAGCACTGTCAGAAATATTTTCCAGAAAAGGTTTTCCAGAAGTCATCCTTTCTGATAGAGGCACACAATTCACAGCAGATGTAACCAAAGCCTTTATGAACATGTACAAAGTCAAGATGAAGTTCACAACGCCTTACCACCCTCAAAAAACGGTCTCTGTGAACGATTTAATGGTACTCTGAAGAAAATCTTATCGAAAATCGCTCACGACAATCCACAAAACTGAGATGTACTCTTACCTGCAGCACTATTCGCTTATAGAGAATGTCAACAAGAAACTACAGGGTTCTCTACTTTTGAGATGCGCCAACCCACGAGGACCCATGCCAATACTCAAAGACACTCTAATACAACCAGACTCAAATCCACTAGAATCAAAAACAGCATTTCAACATGTCATAGATATCAGAAATTTCGTCATATCAGCAAGTGAACAAGCTAAAGAAGCCACAGATAAAGCAAACAGAAATACTGAGTTTTGGCTAGATATCAAAATTGATAAATTATCACCTCAAAGACACAAAGAATTGACAAACATTCTCAAAGAACATTCAGAAATATTCACAGATGTTCCAGGAAAAACTTCTATTGTTGAACATAAGATCATACTTACAGATTCCAAGCCTACAAAATCAAGATCTTATCCTTTACCAATACACTACAGAGATTTCCTTCAACAGGAAATTAATCAACTTTTAGAACAAGGCATCATAGAACATTATAATTCACCATATGCTGCACCAATTGTACTTGTCAAACGTAAACAAGCATCAACTCCAAGAATGTGTGTCGATTTCAGACAATTAAACAAAATAACTCGCCTCGATTCATATCCCATGCCTAACCCTGAATATCTTATGACACAATTTTCAGAGGCAAGATTTTTCACCAAACTAGATTTATCCAGAGGATATTACCAGATTCCTATGAAGGAAGAATCAAAACCATTTACAGCCTTTACAACAGCTTTCGGACTATTCCAGTTCAACTACATGCCATTCGGATTGGCCAACGCCAGCAGCTCTTTTAACAGAGCTATACATAGAATACTGAACCAACTAAAAGACACAGTATCTTACATAGATGACATTTGCATATTCCATAAAACATGGAATGAACACATGAAAGGATTACATGAAGTCTTCAACATAATACAACAATACGGCTTCACTATAAAACCCAGCAAGGTAGAATTAGCCATGACTGAAGTATCTTTCATAGGTCATCGAGTTAGCTACAATTCACTTAGACCACAAGAAGATATCATAAAACGCATTTTAGACATCAAAGTTCCCACAACTAAGAAGCAAATTAGAAGCATTCTATAACTGTAACGGACGATTAACACGTTGGACTCTACAACTCATGGACTATCAGTTTGATGTCAAGACAATACCAGGTCACTTGAATGTATTCGCTGACACACTGTCCAGATGTATATAGTTATTTACTTAGTTTCGTCATTACATTTTCTCTTCACAGATATTTTATTATCAGATTTTTAAGTTTGTAATATGTTTATTACAGATCCAAAGTACCTTCGAAGAAAAGATACTCATCTTTATCATATTTTATTATAGTCTTATTTCATTTCGAATGGGACATCAAGTATACAGTAACTTGTTATTTTTAAAGACATTACACATATTTTTTAAGAACCATGATCACAAATGTGATTACATAATGCATCTTAATGTGTAACTACAATCATCTTTTGTATCTCAACCATTTTTTATTTTTCATATGTTATGTACGTATTTTCACATTAGTACTAACCAAATGAGTTATAATGTCATTATTATTTTTCATGTATTATTTTATACGCATTTCTATTACCATACAAATGCTTAAGAAATCGGGGGTAATATGTCACGTACACAGCCGCCCAAGGTTACCAGCTAGAACTAGTTAGCTCGGGAAATTCCATCACGCGGCAGAGCGATGTGTCAGAATAAATGAGATTGGTTTTGAAATATTAATTATTGTACATTGAGTTGCATTTATTGGTTGGCATTGCAACGAGGGGATGTTAGACACGTGACAACGCTATACCCGGGAAAAGATTCTAGATTTTTAGTCAGTGTCGTACGGAACGTGTTAGGATTCAGATGTATATTTTACATTATTGTGTAGATCATTTATTTAGCAGAATTATATTTATTCTGTTCTATTCAAGTACATTTAACCATTGTAATTATTTGTGAATAGCTTTTCCAAGTTTTGAATTAAAACATTTGTTTTAGACAAAGAGAAGTTTCTTCATTGAATATAGTAACATACTTAGATCGACTTAACGATTGGCAACTTCTAGATGATCCTCTTATCAACATTCTGAATGATCGTATTATCAACTAGATCTAGCTACTATTATACGATCATCTTATTAAAGACGATTTCAAGATCCTCGGCAATTACGATCATTGATTGTGCTTCAATGTGACATCTTGACATCAAGTTTGATTGTAACATCTAGCTCTATTGATGATCGAAACATATATATATATATATATATATATATATATATATATATATATATATATATATATATATATAGATATAGATATAGATAGATAGATAGATAGATAGATAGATATTCGTATTCATAATGTTTATTTAAAAAAAAATTGTACACTAAAAACAGCAAGCAACAAATATTCGTCTATCTGTAGACACTATTGAGCTATATAACAGTTATGAATCATGATGGGGTATTGTCGTAATTTGAATGTCCAGAAGGACATGTTTTGATAAGTGATGTGTTTTTTTTTTCCAAAATATTTTAAGCTCTCGCTCTTTCTCTTTTCATTTCTGAAGTATTTTTAGTTCCAGTTTATCGGCACCACAATTTATTTATTTTTTTTGGGGTTGGCAGGGGGGCTTCATGCCTCTTTTTACAAAGCTTCTATCCATTCACTCTGTCTGTCTGGTCAAATGTTTGTACACGTTAGTTCTCCCACACCATCATTCCTTTGACCTGAAAACACACGCATCAATAAAAATAAAATAACAAATTAATTAATTAACTATTGGTAATTAATTATTTTGTTTGGTATATCGAACAAAGGAAAGAAATTGTAATTGACTGGGGTTGTGGTATAAGTTGAATTACTCCCCTTTATAGGTCGCCGCTTTAAAGTAAGTTTGAAACAAACTATAGATAACTATATAATCTTCTATTTTAATACATCTTACTAGTAAAATGGTTAGAATGTTGGTTTGAGGAGGCTTGTGTCCTGAGCTTGAATTCAGGACATTACCCTCCTTTCAAGGACATTACCCTCCTTTTTCTCATAAATGCCTTTAAAAACGATTACGGTAACAACTTGACCCAGATATACCTGTCTTCCCCACCCCATAACGAATTGAGAAAAGTAAATGCATGAAATAGCGCTACACAAAAACTAATCGTACTGATTTATCGTTGTTTGTCTAGATCTGTTATAGACTTACTTACATGATTGATCTAAACTAATTGATACAACTAAGTTTCGTATAAACTTTGTTTGTTTGTTTTTTAAAGTATAATTTCTGTTTATCTTTTGTTTTGTCGGTACCATTTGCCGCTTATCTTCTTTACCTTCCATTGTTATACACAAAAATTGCTGTTATATTTGAACTGAGCTCTATTTGCATTATTGAAGTTCCCCAGCTTAAAGTTACTGTTAAAATCTAAAAGTTGTTCTCTACTAAATGTTCAGGTCTATTTTGGTCTATCCTTCAAGCACGTCCTCTCTCTTCCCATCTCGCACTCCGTGGGTCTCTCTGGGCAGTAAATAATAAATGGCGTGTCTAGCTGTGGCAACCGTTTCATTTTAGGCTCGCTCATCAATATTGCAGCAGACTCTTCGCTCGGTTACACTGCCCTGCTGGTTTGTGTCCCTCTCTACTCCGCTGCATCAACTGTATGGCGCTGTATCGCATTGGGTATCTAGTTCAACTGTCCCTCTGGAGTCGGTAGCCATTGGCATTAACTCTAGTCGTGCTAGAAGAGAAAGCTATCTGATTAAGCTTTAAATGTGTAGCATTTGTTACTTTCCTGACTATTGTAGACCAATGAGTTAACGATACATTTGATCAGCGTGGATGGATGTCATTCCGTGAATTGTAGACATTCAAATGTACCGAGCTCTTTCCTTAAACATTAGTTCAGCAGCGAATATTTTTTTTCCAAGATCTCAATTACTCTCGAAATCTACACTGTTGCCTACGTTGTACGTACTGATACAATTCACTGTATGCTCTATAGAGATGTGGTTCTTGTGATAGCAAAAGGGCCAAACAAGATGTAATTAGCGTTCTGATTGTATTAGTATATAATGGCCAAGCCTAAGTCTGTACATGTAGTCTGTATAGTTGTATCGTATAAATGATTTCATTTGGTCCTTTTAATATTTTGTTACAATTAAAAGAAAATTGTTACGCTTTAAACTAGTTGTGACTAAATACATAGAATGTCTATTTTTGTTTATTCTTACAACGTACGGGTTTGTTTCTTTTCCTTTAATTAAGATTTTAAATAATTGTCAAAACATAAGTAAAGAACTTGAGGAGAGTTACACCCCCCATTCCTTTCCCAGAAGGCCTACAAAATAAATTTGACATTATTCACTACTCACTACGACAACCTCCCTGTGCTGCTCCCTCAGGCGTGAACAGCTCCAGAAACACGCTCCGCCTGACTATACATGTTTTATAAGATGGACAGATTTTGTCTCTCTTTTTACTCGCCTGCACGATCTCTCCATGGTTGTAGAGCAAGACTCATGTATTATATCTCGGGACTCGTATTGTCTGTAAATCTCACGGCCTACTGAATGATTTCAGCCACTCAGTTAGACGTGGTTTTGAGTTGGTTCAGACAGACATGAGACAATAGACACTGCTGATCTAGTCTTTGGTGTTCAGTCTGTCCCTAAAGCGGTCAGGAATATCAAAGCAGGTTTTTTTTGTTGTCGTTGTTTTTGGATGGTCTGTGAATGTTAAATCTCACAAATCATTTTGTTAATAGCTATTGCATTAAAAATATATTTTAACTGTGCTCAGAGGAGTACACTTATACCAACAAATATATTTCTTTTTAATTGGTAGAAATCTCTAAAGATCGATAAATTAAAGAGCAAACGATCCTTTGATTGAATCAGAGAAATTACAATGATTGCTTGCAGGGCCGGCCCTAGCAATTGCTGAGCCTTATGCGAAACGGATTGGGCGGTGCCCAGTCTGGGAAGGGATACGCATAATGTCAAAATTAAGATTTTGTATTAGAAAATAAATTCGTCTTAGCTATAGATTTTTGTTAAACGAAAACTGTCAATGCCTTTTTTTAATCGCGCGTACTCCATAATTGAAAACTGTGTCTATTTTTCTGGAGATTTTAATAATTTCTGGATATTTCCAGGACTTTCCGTACATTTTGCAATTACAGGAGATTTCCAGGAGGCCCTGAATAATTGGGAGGCCGCAGAAACACTGTTATTATATATAAGTTATAATGTTTCAATTTAAGAATTTACTCCCAGTATTAGCGCGGGGCCTATGAAAGTGCGGGGCCCACTGCGACCGCATAGGTTGCAGTGGCCTAAGGTCGTCCCTGATTGCTTGGTTGGCTTACAAGAAAGCTAATTGATCATTTGATTGACTTAATCAAATAGTTGTGTGTCAATCGAGTCTATCAAACTAATTATATTTCTTGGTAAAAATTAATGTCACCTTTTTTTTTCTTCTAAATTTATGTTTTTAGCATAAGCAGTAAATTTAGTAACTGTCCTGACAGGGTTGATTTAATTTTTTTTTTTTCAAACATAAAAACTACGAGAATGCTAAAGTAGCGACTGAATTAATGGCATAGAGAGAAATCATTGAGTTTATCTACAGAGATAAAGTATCCACAAAAGTGGAATAGAAGTTGATTACTAAAGTAATAGAGCGAATATATCGAATAGCTTGCAACTTAATTAACTCTCTCCTGTAGAAGTACAAGCATTTTTATCTTGCTTTATAAAAAAAAAGTAAAACGTCTTTTGAAATTGATGTTGAGTCAATAAAACAAAAATCAAGTCACTACAAAACGACCAGACATTGTTTTGTAATGTTGTCCCCCCGAAGTACCTCTAAGTTTAGAGCACCTAAAACATCTGTGTGATCCGCGGAAAAGAAACACAAAGCCCTTTAGATCCGCTTTGATAAAGATCGTAAATCGACTCTTTTTAGGCACATCAAATACTCTTTAACGAAAGCAGTAGGGAGGCTACAACTATCCGTACATAATTCATGGCTTCTCTCCCCTTGTTAAGGTTGGCTCGACAGGCTTTTGTTCTTGACTCGTAAAAAATTCATTTCTCTTTCTCTTCCTTTGAGCTGTCCTCTCTTTTCCCGCTCCCCGACTTGGCCCTACTAAGGATTCGCCCAAGCGTTTCCAACTACTTTTTTTTTTCATTTCATGATTCGCTGGATGTTATTCAACGTTTAACTTTTGTAATGAGTGCGTCATTTATTGATGGGGACAGTCTGGGAGGCAGATTTGTTGGACATTTTCAATTTGTGTGTGTAGGTGTGTCTCTTGTACGTGTATGTGTATGATGTCAAATACAGTTTGCAGCATGTGTATCTCCTATAATGTGAGCTACATAAAAGATGGCCACCTCAACTCACTGTGTGCACTTCGGACTGTCCTCAGTATGGGTCCAGGCTCGAATCACGCTCGGTATAGGCCCGGGCGTCTTTGAAGAGATTTGAATTAGCACATAGTATTCACACGGTTGCGCGTAGTATTCACACAGTTGCGCGTAGTATTCACACAGTTGCGCGTAGTGTTAACAGGGTTGCGCGTAGTATTCACACGATTGCGCGTAGTGTTCACGCAGTTGCGCGTAGTATTCACAGGGTTGCGCGTAATATTCACAGGGTTGCGCGTAGTATTCACACAGTTGCGCGTAGTATTCACATTGTTGCGCGTAGTATTCACACGGTTGCGCGTAGTGTTCACAGGGTTGCGCGTAGTATTCACACGGTTGCGCGTAGTATTAGCGTTATTGAACACAGTATTTACGTGGTTGCACGTAGTAGTGACTGTAGTATTCACGTAGTAACACGTAGCAATCTTCAATTTATGAAGGAATGTTGACATTTACAGATCAGAACTGGAGCAGTCAATTAGTGAATAGTGTTGTGTTAGTATATTTACTTCAACTAAATTTCCGGCTTTCAAATAGAGAACGGGATCTCTGGTCCTTGAGAAATATAAAATACATTTTTGTGACATTTATAATTCAACGTATTTTTCTTTTTTGCCATCATTTTGAAATAGACATTTAATTCTGAATTATTTACTGTTTCAATGAGAAAGATCTTTCTATGTATTTTAAGACAGACCTTAGTCAAATGTCCACACTTTTCAATGAAAGCTCTTCAAATTAAAACGAAATCCAAACAGGCAATTAATGTGAAGTAAATCTTTTCCTGTGGCTAAAGTTTGTCAAGGTTGTCGTGTTGCAAAGTACCTTTTTATTTTATTACATGATGTCAGCGATGGTATGTATGATCTTTAGTGATGATGCTGTTCATACAGTAGACCTCTAAACACTGAAAATATTCGCAGTAGTGGATTTCTAAATAAAATAGTTTAACTAGTTAAGTAGATCTTATTTGTGTATGTTAATTGGTTGACATTAATTTGTGAACGTATCATAAAACACGCAATTTACAGATTATGATTTTCTCTCAATGCTTCCTTTAAAGACTTCTTTTCCTATATTGTTTAAAGTACTGAATTACTACTGGAAATAGATTCCCAAAGGTAGGTTGATTTGGTTTCAGAAGTTTCATTTACTGTGCTGTCCAGTGAATGTAATCTTGTTTGTGTTCCAACAGCTTTGCAATCAACGTACTGAACAATTACTGAGAAAAGCTTATTTCTGTACCATGGCTACTAGCGTCTGCTGTGATTTAATTGTAAAATTTGAGGTTAGATAACCAAAGTAAAAATAACTATAAGTAGATCAAATTCTAAAGGATATTAATAGTATCATGAAAGGCAACTCTTGTTATTTCTGAAACATTTCTCATTACACCAAATCTATTTTATCCCCTGAATTGATGACGTCAACAGCCAGATATTTCAAGTTCTTGCGACAATAAAACAAAACTTCCTGACATCAAATCGAGAGATGTATAAAGTTATGTAGAAGGGTCAGTGGCGTTCCCGACAGTCACCCAGCGGCGTCACAAAACACCAGGGAAAGAAGCAGTTGATGGCCAGAAACTAGAAGCAATAAACCACAAAGACTACCATTAAAATATGTGGGACGCATGAAGCTGCGAGGGACGACCAATGAGAGGAGGGGTGAAAAGGAGGATACATGGTGGACGCAGCTCTGCGATAAACATCCCTTTTATGACCATTATGAAAAAAAAATTCCCTCCCAAATTGCCCTCTAGGCTACGAGAGCTACGATTCGGCTCGTTAATTGCCGTCTGCTAAAATTGCACTTCCGTTATGACAGCCAAAACGCCATATGACTGTGTTTCTATTCTTTTTTATAGTCAGGATTTTCTGTGTTATATAAAAGCAGCGCCGAATGGATCAACACCACTGGTCAAAGTCACTTGAGCGTAACTAGCCTCGCGCCATCAGATAATGGCTCGCAATTATAGCCTCACTGAGTCCCAGCCCACCCCCTGTGTAAGTAGTCCACATAGGACCAACACTGTTCCCTTGAGGCTCATCCTACATAGACAGCTATCTGGTGGCCGTCTTCACGTCCGTTGTTTATTGTAGCCCATTCTCTGAATGCCGGTGTTGACCAAGATACGCCGTGTTGGGCATTTTGGAATACAGACCAAACAAATGGCTATCAACCCAACACCAATGGAGATCACAAGTCATTCGGCAGTTTGCGTCAATGTTGATTCTGACATTGCGACGTTCATTTCCTCCTCATCTATCCTTATATTTTTTTAAAGGTTAATAAAGTGAGTTTATGTTACACACAAACTCTAGGTTGGGCCATGCTGGTCACTTATACTCTCATATTACGTTTCATAAAACAATATATTTAGTGTCATTGCAGTTGCTGGTCAACGCTAACCATATATGTCCTCAAGTAAGCTTTGCACTAATCGTGGCTACAATACTGGGGATGATGAAATCACATTTTTAATAGCGATCTATTTTTCAAGATCTAAACGTGACATACAGACTTAACAGACAAAAAGCACAAAACTATAAGTGGCTTTACCCAACGAGAGCCACCATAAAGAGTGGTTGCTTGCAGACAGCGCAGTTAATATACAATTCAATATAATTTCACTACTTTTACTCTCTAAAGTTGATTTATTATTTGTAGTTCGATAGTTAATTTGTGGCTAAAGTAAACTTACGATTGTTACCCATTCTGTTGCCTGCCTAAAAATGTCCAGAATAATCTTAAATGTAACATCCTTGTACATATAGGGAACAGCTCGAGAATAAAAGTTTATTGGGTCATTAGTTCTGTCTCAGTTTCATCGGGTGATTTTTTCCTTTATCAACACAATGTTGTCAGAATCATTTTAGACCAAACCCCAACGTTACAGTAACAAAATGTAAATACTTAAACAAAATAAAACCAATAGACCAAGTAAATATGGCATGAGGAACATTGAATAAACTGATGAAGAGTTCACTTGTTGGCAAACATTGTAAGCTTTGTGGTCGATCTATTGATGCAACTAAATGGTCATAAAATCAGAGACCATTTGAATTTCCAATATCATGAACATTTATTGCAAATTCAATTTTTACTATTCCTCTTATTAGCTTGCAAACTCTTCATGGGTTCCAAAATGATGGACATTGGGTGGATTATGACAGCTTTTCTTACGATTTTCCTAGAAATTTGATAGTTTATGTATATGTTTTGTAAAATAAAATACTAGCCCGTTGGCCACACAGGGAAAAGTCTGGTATGGCCGTTATAGTTTTTCAAAATATAATCATTATAAAATTATATATGGTCTGGAGATCTATATCTTAAATTCACGTCAGTGGAAATTTCTGTAATTAATCACATAAGAGTTAAATAAACAGATGTTCAGGAGCACTTGGCACATCGGCAGCTCGGCATATATGTAGTAATCAGTCTAGACTTTCTATGTTTGTAAGTCTGGATCTATATAGTATACTACCGTACTAGCATCTTCTAAACCATATCTTTAACTAGATCCAGTATTCTAGCTTAGACAACAGTCTTTAATATTATCATGTCTGGATGTATATCACTGAACTAGAGTTTTAAATCTAACCTGCTTTTAGACTACACTGGATATCAGGAAAAAGAGGGGACGGGGGGGGGGGTCAAAACCAGTAACTTACAAGGAATATGAATAGGAATTTCAAAACACTACACTTGCAGGTTCTCAGCTGACATAAAAACAAAATATTTCATTGATTCAAGTTTTGTTAGGTACACTAGTCTCAACTTGATCCGAGAATAGGTGTGGAAAAATAACGCGCACAATTATCTAAAGGGACAAAACCCCACATATTTGGCAATATCTTTGAATACTGAAGTGACTAACTTCACTTGTTATTATCAAACAAAATAATTAATTACCAGTAATTAATTTTTTTTTAAATTATTGATTCATTTATTGTCAATGATCCGAGAATGGGTTTGGGAGAAATAACGTGTTCAACATTTATACTAGACAGACGGACAGAGTGAGATGATATAAGCTTTATTAAAAGACAAATAGGTCAAGGGAAGTGGTCTTCACACCAAGTATTCATATAATGTTAGTTAGGGAAACAAACTTTCATTATTTGAGGTCTTTCAGATTGTCTCTAAAAAAGTGTGCATGTAATTGTGTACCCCTCAAAGTGTAGAACACTTGTTTCATTTCTTTGCGTGACAGAACAAAAGATAGAATGGAAGTATTCGATACGATCATTTATTTCAATAGGGCCACAACTTTTCACAATACTGCAGTCTCTAAAATTTAGATTTATACATTTTATTATTAATGATTTTAAAATTAAAGTTAAAATTGTATTTATAAATAATCTTACACATGAAACTTACAAGTAGGAGTTGTAGTTCCCAACGAGATGCACATACCACTAAAATACTAGAATACATTTAATCAACGAGCATTTCCCGGTAGTCCTGTATTATAATTATACGAATACACTAATTAGTGAGAAAATAAACAAAAAAAAAACACGCTAAAAAAAAGTATGCGTTTGTTAAAGGACCCATTAGAATATTTACATTACAAATTATTTTGAAATAATTAAAAATCTTTTTTTTTAAGATAGAAAATATTGTTCATTAATTAGATCTCCCTCTCCATAACCCCCCCCCCCAACCCCAAATAACAAAATTTAGGGCTAAATTTAAAAACAAAAGCGGCGAGAAAAAATATAAAAATATGGAAATGTTGTTTTCGTAAGGGTTGAGTAGTCTGGTCTAAGCATGGGCTGAGTGGCCGACATGGAAACGATGATTGGATCTGACAGAGAATGTCATCGTTCCAGAGATAACGTCATTCGGATGGACACCAGACCCGCCGTAAAAACAATTGGATGTCAATATCCCCTACCGACCCCCATTACCTTTCCATTCTATCGGTCGTTCATTCGACTGGACAGGCTTGACCCATAACAAAAACATAACAGATCATTCGACTGGACAGGCTCGAAAATAATAAAAAAAAATCGTTTTTTTTCTTTTTCACTGCTTTCTCGTTTATTCAGATGCTTGAAACTAATGACTGTTGATGTGTTTGTACAGATCTGGCTTCATTTGGTTTTCATTGTGTTCATTTTGAAGATCATAAGATAGTTCAAACATGGAACAAATATTTTAGTATATTCCTTGTGTTGACAAGGGAGACAATGTAACTTTAATACTGTACTTCTTAACCGAAATACCCCAGAAGTGACCTCCCATGTTTCTAAGTAATAATTATATGTAGGTCAGGGGTGTATATAGCCAAATTTGTATTTATTGGAGTTTTAAAATAAACCATGATCACTAGCTACAGTAATGTTGTTATCTTATTTATAACGACAGGATAAACACTTTATCTCAAACAGTTGATGGTATAAATATAAATGGCATATTCACACTTTGTAGGCAGCACAGTAGACCACATGACACTAAAGTCTTAAACATCTTCTATAACAGCGACGACTGGCTCTTACAAACATAATAAAAATATCCAAGCAATCTTTGATCCATTTAGGAATATAAATTGTTTTTGAGATTTTAAAATCTGGAGACTATTAGTAAATACAGAACGACATGCTGCAGCATGCAATAAAATAATATAGTACAGAATATTATAGAACATACTATAGCTTGGTATAGAATAATATAGCATGTAATAGAATAATTTAGAAGGAAATTATCAGATTAAAATAATATAGAATCGAATCATTAAGAATAGAATAATAGTAATAACACAAATTGGTATAGAATAATATATTTTACAAGACATAGAATAGAATAATTTAAAACAGACTAATATAAAAAAAATAATATGGACTTGAAGCATAAACCTATGTATATATCTAGCGAAATTCCTGTTTAGATTTAAAGCAGACAAAAAACAACAAGAAAACAACAAGAAATAATGTCAAACAAATGTATTCTGTTCAAACACATCAAAAATAAATAGTTTGATAAACACAAAAATAATTGAGAAAACTTGTATTGAAATATAGCGTCGGCAGAAAGTGAAAGTCTCAATTGAATGAAACAGAGGAAGAGAGACATGTCCTTTCGTTTTAGCTAAAACAACCACACAAAAGACCCCACAAAAGACCCCACAAATAAAAACACAAAAGACCCCACAAAAGACTCCACAGAGACCCCACAAAAGACCCCACAAAAGACTCCACAGAGACCCCACAAAAGACCCCACAAAAGACTCCACAGAGACCCCACAAAAGACCCCACAGTGCTTAGTTTTAATTTATTTTTTATTTTGTTTTGTTTCTACTTTGTGATGCAATTTTTCAAAGATTTGTTAATTGTTGATACCTTTCTATTCTTAAATGAATAATTTCGTCCAAAACAGGAGAGAATCTAAAACTAAATAAAAAATGGCTTCATTTTTCAAGCCCTCCCCTCCCCCCCCCCGGCAAAAAAAAAAAGAGAGACAGAGAAGACAGAGAAGAGCACGCATCAGACAGGACAGCTTGTGGTCATTTCTAAATGGACGCACGTGCACGAGGGCTATTTATCTCGGGTCAGCTGGCAAGCTCGAGGGATTAATGATTGGAAGCGGTACTGAATGGTCATTTAAAAAAAAACGTTTTAGTTCAGTGATTCGGACATCTCAAACAAACTATGCTACCTATGAAATCACTAACAGGACTCGAACCAATCTCCTACTTCCATTTTGAACTGCTCTGCCCCCAAGCCTGGCAGCTTTTCAAACAGTTCTTCCATTTCTTCCATCGAATCTTTCATTGACCCTTCCATTGATTGGGCGACATCAAACAAACAACACCAGCTGATATCTCGATACTACTCTAAGATAGTGTCCTACTTAAATAGTCTCACTACACTGTATGCTAGGTTTCTTAACGTACTAATGTTACCAGAGGTCCGAGTAAAGGAGGACTCGTCCTACGTTTTTACTTTGCGTCTCACACCGGCATACACTGGCCTCAAATGTGAAATGTCCATCTTTCCATTTTTTGTTGAACTACCTGTTATCTGCCGATCAGATTGAATCCTTCCCAGCTGTATGTTAAACATATGTACTATATACTAAAGTCATAAGTCAACTAAAATCATAAGTCAACTAAAGTCATAAGGTAACTTTTCGAGCCCATAGGAAATCACATTGTTCTCAACGACAAGGAAGGGTAGCATCACAGATATAAGTGAAGTTGTCAATATAGAAAAACATTGATTAAAACAAGGAAACATCGATTAAAACAAGAAAAATAAAAATAAAGAGGTGGGTGGGTGGGGAAGAAGGGGGTGTCCGTTTGAATGAAATCGTGATTGCATTTTAAATGCATAAGATAAAAATCAAAGTTGTACGACTTAAATTCGAACTCGAGGGCTCCAGCATGGAGCAACATACTAGCCACTGTGCCAGAGAAGGGCTTATAAAAATAATAGAAGGTTATATAATAGTTATCTATTGCTAGTTTTAAACTTTTAAGAGATGACGTCTTTCTCTACACAAAGTATAAAGGGGACTAATTCAACTTATACCACTACATCTGTCAAGTGCGAATTTCTTTTCCTTGTTCAATATCAAACAAAATAATTCATTACCACTAGTTAATCAATTAATTTGTTAATTTTTTGTATTGATTATTGTTTTGACAGGTACAAGAAATAATTGTGCAAAATTTCAGCTTGATCCGAGATTGGGTGAGGGAGAAACAACGAGTCCAAACGTTTTACCAGACAGACAGGCAGACAGACTTCATAGAAGCTTTACAATAAACACAAATCTTTATATTCCTTCTAGTCATGTTTCTATTAGTGTGGTGAGAAACATGTATGTATACACAAATATATAGAAATAATAAAACAAAAATAGAGAGAGAGACAGAATATGAGAGGACCAATTCAGCGAGAGACAAAAGTAAATAAACGCCAAACCAAGTGTCACAAATCAACTGGTATCAGCTAATCCCACTACTGATAGAAGAACAAAGCCCAATCCCCCTGGGCAAATCATCACGGTGGGGCTGACTGGACAGCGTCCCTCAGACCCCAGGGCAGCCATCACTGTTTGAAGACTAGATTTGTCTATAGCAAAAGCTCCCTTGAAGTCAAACTGAGCTTATTACGCTGTGGTGCGCAAAGGCGAATCAAAATGTGGGTCTGGGTGGGGCAGGTGAGTGGAGTAGTTACAATGAATCACGTGACAATGTATTTCCTTTGATCTCTTCCTCTCTCTCTCTCTCTCTCTCTCTCTCTCTCTCTCTTTCTCTCTCTCTCTTTCTTTGATGTCTGCCCAGGTACAACAAAATGTTTATGACTGATGATACTTGCCAGGTGCCTTTGTGTTTGTGACAAAGTACACTCACGAACAGAGGCGGAGCAGCTGGAAGGAGAAAAAAGGGGTGCGGGAAGACAATGTGAGACATAAACGGTCTCATCTTAACAGGTTAGGTTTCTAGAAATAACAGGTTAGGTTTCTAGAAGTAACAGGTTAGGTTTCTAGAAGTAACAGGTTAGGTTTCTAGAAGTAACAGGTTAGGTTTCTAGAAGTAACAGGTTAGGTTTCTAGAAGTAACAGGTTAGGTTTCTAGAAGTAACAGGTTAGGTTTCTAGAAGTAACAGGTTAGGTTTCTAGAAGTAACAGGATAGGTTTCTAGAAGTAACAGGTTAGGTTTCTAGAAGTAACAGGTTAGGTTTCTAGAAGTAACAGGTTAGGTTTCTAGAAGTAACAGGTTAGGTTTCTAGAAGTAACAGGTTAGGTTTCTAGAAGTAACAGGTTAGGTTTCTAGAAGTAACAGGATAGGTTTCTAGAAGTAACAGGTTAGGTTTCTAGAAGTAACAGGTTAGGTTTCTAGAAGTAACAGGTTAGGTTTCTAGAAGTAACAGGTTAGGTTTCTAGAAGTAACAGGTTAGGTTTCTAGAAGTAACAGGTTAGGTTTCTAGAAGTAACAGGATAGGTTTCTAGAAGTAACAGGTTAGGTTTCTAGGAGTAACAGGTTAGGTTTCTAGAAGTAACAGGATAGGTTTCTAGAAGTAACAGGATAGGTTTGTAGAAGTAACAAGTTAGGTTTCTAGAAGTAACAGGATAGGTTTCTAGAAGTAACAGGATAGGTTTGTAGAAGTAACAAGTTAGGTTTCTAGAAGTAACAGGTTAGGTTTCTAGAAGTAACAGGTTAGGTTTCTAGAAGTAACAGGATAGCTTTCTAGAAGTAACAGGTTAGGTTTCTAGAAGTAACAGGATAGGTTTCTAGAAGTAACAAGATAGGTTTCAAGAAGTAACAGGTTAGGTTTCTAGAAGTAACAGGATATGTTACTAGAAGTAACAAGTTAGGTTTCTAGAAGTAACAGGTTATGTTTCTAGAAGTAACAGGTTAGGTTTCTAGAAGTAACAGAAGTAACAGACTAGGTTTCTAGAAGTAACAGGATAGAATTATAGAAGTAACAGGATAGGTTTCTAGAAGTAACAGAAGTAACAGGTTAGGTTTCTAGAAGTAACAGGATAGGTTTCTAGAAGTAACAGGATAGGTTTCTAGAAGTAACAGGTTAGGTTTCTAGAAGTAACAGGATAGGTTTCTAGAAGTAACAGGATAGGTTTCTAGAAGTAACAGGTTAGGTTTCTAGAAGTAACAGGATAGGTTTCTAGAAGTAACAGGATAGGTTTCTAGAAGTAACAGAAGTAACAGGATAGGTTTCTAGAAGTAACAGGTTAGGTTTCTAGAAGTAACAGGTTAGGTTTCTAGAAGTAACAGGATAGCTTTCTAGAAGTAACAGGTTAGGTTTCTAGAAGTAACAGGATAGGTTTCTAGAAGTAACAAGTTAAGTTTCTAGAAGTAACAGGTTAGGTTTCTAGAAGTAACAGGATATGTTACTAGAAGTAACAAGTTAGGTTTCTAGAAGTAACAGGTTAGGTTTCAAGAAGTAACAGGTTAGGTTTCTAGAAGTAACAGGATAGGTTTCTAGAAGTAACAGGTTAGGTTTCTAGAATAAACAGGTTAGGTTTCTAGAAGTAACAGGATAGGTTTCTAAGAGTAACAGGTTAGGTTTCTAGAAGTAACAGGATAGGTTTCTAGAATTAACAGGATAGGTTTTTTAGAAGTAACAGAAGTAACAGGTTAGGTTTCTAGAAGTAACAGGATAGGTTTCTAGAAGTAACAGGATAGGTTTCTAGAAGTAACAGGTTAGGTTTCTAGAAGTAACAGGATAGGTTTCTAGAAGTAACAGGTTAGGTTTCTATAAGTAACAGGATAGGTTTCTAGAAGTAACAGGATAGGTTTCTAGAAGTAACAGGATAGGTTTCTAGAAGTAACAGGATAGGTTTCTAGAAGTAACAGGATAGGTTTCTAGAAGTAACAGAAGTAACAGGATAGGTTTTTAAAAGTAACAGGATAGGTTTCTAGTAGTAACAGGATAGGTTTCTAGAAGTAAGTTAAAAAAAAATTCTTACCAATTTTCCCTGAGTGCCTGTGGTTTAGAGAAACAGTGATAAGCTAAGTCAGTAGTGTCCAAATGTATTAAGTCAAGGGAGCATATTAATTTAGGACACGTGTCAAGTGCCAAATTACTTTTAAAAAGTGGTCGAGTTCACTTCAAAAGATCTTTGAACAGACGAGTTGTCTGACAGCATCTCATCAGAGGACGAATATGACCAGTGGACGCTGAGTTGCCTATCACTGAATTAAGTCAACATGCATACAATTATATTATATTTTTATTTGACATTTCTGAAATATTGCCTGGCAAACAATAAAAGTTGTAGGTTACAAGGTGATGACCTACAGTGAATGAACTTTTTTTTAAAACAGAAGTATGTCTCTATGACAATTTTTTTTCTTCCTTTCGGTATTTAGATTTGTTTAAACAAACAAAATACAAAACAAAATACTTTTTAAAAAATCTTAAATTATTAAGTGTATCGATTAGTTTGGATCAGCCATGTAATTAAATTTGCAATAGATGTAGACTATTCTTGATTAACAATAATATATCTGTGCGATTAAAAATAGTTTTACCAAGTGTTTTGGTTAAGAGCGATTTCATGCTTTTACCTTTCTCAGTACACTATGATCGTATTACTTGTCTGGACCAGTTGGAAAGGGGTGAGGGAGAAAGAACGGGGTGATCGATTTTAAAATGTATTTATAAAAAAAAAAGTGAACGACCTGAATTAACTCGTGAGCTAAAGCCTACTCAGGCTTCTCAAGCCAGCCCTGTAACCACTCTGCTAGCGAAGAGCGCATGAACATGAATTATTGTGTAGCTATCTATTGTTTCTATTCAGCTTATATCACCACTTTGGTCAATTACAATTTCTTTCCCTTGTTTGAGATACCAAATAAAATAATTAATTACCAATAGTTAACTAATTGGGTTTTTGTTTAAATTGATTCTTGTGTAGTGTAAAATTTCAGCTTTATCCGAGGTTGGGTGTAATAACTTTTACAAACGTTTGACCAGACAAACAGACAGACAAAGTTGATATAAGCTTTGTAACAAATAAAAGACTGGCTTGAAGACTGAACATTGGTCGACATGTTTATACTTCTGTTAGTAAGACATTCACTCCTAAATTAGTTTCGAATATTGCACTATCCAAACTGGTACATTTTTGGTAACCAACGTTTTTTGTTTCCGCAGACGGTTCGGAACAAAGTGCGCTAGCTGCGACAAAGGAATCCCGCCAACGGAAGTGGTCAGGAGAGCTCAGGAGAACGTCTATCACTTGGACTGCTTCGCATGTTTGATGTGTGCCAGGCAGCTGAATACAGGAGATGAGTTCTACCTTATGGAGGACAGGAAGCTGGTCTGCAAGACAGACTACGAGGCTGCCAAGGCCAGGGGTAAGTAAAGTCTCAGTTTCTGGATAGGTCACCAACCAGTTGTCTCCAGCCGTCTCGGTTTCTGGATAGGTCACCAACCAGCTTTCTCCAGCCGTTTCGGTTTCTGGATAGGTCACCAACCAGCTTTCTCCAGCCGTCTCGGTTTCTGGATAGGTCACCAACCAGCTTTCTACAGCCGTCTCGGTTTCTAGATAGGTCACCAACCAGCTTTCTACAGCCGTCTCGGTTTCTGGATAGGTCACCAACCAGCTGTCTCCGGCCGTCTCGGTTTTGTTCCCACGTCTTTCACATCTGCTTGGCCTCTGCATCTAAATTATTCTATAGGCACGGTATTATTTATCCTGATATTCAACTACATTGTCTGGGACTGAGGCAAGACATTCAACAGCTTAACAAATTTGTAATTTTATGGATTTAAGTTATACTGAGACCAAATACTTTAAATGCATTTTAAATTCTAAAATATTTTCTCAATCACCGTAACATTGACCCTTGTATAAATGAATGAAAAACAAATATAAACTTTTACAAATAAAGACAGATATAACGCCATTATATTTTATAACTTAAGATTAGACATATGTGATTAGCAGTCAGATCAATAGAATAACGCCAAAGATTGTGCCTATAGTTCGATCACTCAAGCGTCAAAGTTTTAATATAACAATAAGCTTAAAACTGATTTTAAATGTATCAACCATTTTATTTTGTACTATATTGTTTCATTGTCCAAAGCCGTTCACTAATTTCACTACTTCCTCGTTCAGAATATGAAATGGACTCATCTAATAAGAGACCAAGGACAACAATCACAGCCAAGCAGCTCGAGGCATTGAAAAGAGCTTACAATGAAAGTAACAAGCCTGCACGGCACGTCCGAGAGCAGCTGAGCGCTGAGACCGGTCTGGACATGAGAGTAGTGCAGGTACGTGAGTAGATCCGTGAAGCATCTGGCTTGAACTCTTTCAGTTCACTAGAGTTTCACACCCTCGTTCTTTGTCAAATCTCTCTGTGGGAAAACTAAGTCCCTAGCCAGAAAAGTAATACTAAGTGTCATTGAGCTGGTCACGTTGTTTGTCTAATTCTTGCTCGCTTTTTACTTTTGATAATTGGTTTCTGTCTTTTGCGACTTTTATCATTTTGGAGAACTTTTAATATTTATTTTTGTATCTCCAATTTTTCTGAAAAGCATAAAAAAGGTTTGTTTTCTTTCATTTTGATGTGTACCGTATTTAGTAAACATTTAATGTGTCAAACATGTTTTCAATAATTTATTTCCGTACATGGCATCATTTTTAAGATAAATCGTGCATATCAGTTTTGCTGCTTGTCCTGTGAATTGTGCTATCTACTGTCAATAATAATAATTATAATAATAACCGAGGGAATAATAACAACTGACTTCACAGATACCTTCAAGGCCCTTGGCATTCCTAGGAACATTCTCGTTGCCTGTCAGAGGACGGTACTTCTGCAGACCAGCCAAATCACCAGAAAATTCCACGGTGGAAACTGATTAATTTTGTTTCCCTTTAACGAAACTAGACCCTGGCTTCGCCAGAGAATGAATACTCGTTCTTTTCTAACATAATAATAATAATAATAATAATAATAATAATAATAATAATAATAATAATAATAAATAAGGTTTGTCTTTGAGTCCGAAGATTAACGAGGAATGCAGTTTTTCCCGTAGAAACGCAGCCCCAGCTGTGACCTACATATTTTGCCACATCTAGGCCAAGCAACAGTCAACAACATAGTACGGGTATTAGGCAATCCTTGCACATATGTTAAAAATGTAGGAAACGGATTATTTGATGCTACTAATTTTTTATTGTTCTTACTTCGTGGTAGATTGTATCACGTTTATGTAATCATGATTTAAGAATACTTTCTGTAACTTTATATGTTACTATTTCAATTGCTAAAAGGTCTTTGTCCTATTTGCATAAATAATGTCTGGACACCATATGTTGATGAAGAAGTAATGCTGTATACATTTTTTGGCTAGTATTTTGAAATTCCACGATATGTTTCAAAGAGAATTAACGTCTCTATTCGGTCTGTCACCAACAGGTATGGTTTCAAAATCGACGGGCCAAAGAGAAACGTCTGAAAAAAGACGCTGGAAGACAGAGGTGGAACCCATATTACAGGCAGATGAAACGAGAAGGGGAACACGACAGCAGCCTGAGTGCAGATGAAAGAAGCGACGATGGTAAGATGGCTGAATTTCTATGCAAGATATTTGTGCACTGTGTTAGTATGTGCGTGTATTGAAGACCTTTAAAAACTGACAATGTGCTCAAGTAAGAGAAAAACTAATGTTGAGCTAGATGATAGAGACACGTACGAGTCCGCTTTCTGTTGTTAGTATCAGTTTTAACAAAAGCGAAACTATGGTCTCGGGTATACTCTAATTTGGAAGAAAAACTTTTAAATTATTAACTATTGGCATCGAAAGTTTGTACTGTAACTGTGTAGAATATTATTAATGGAAGGGAGTTATGAGTGATTAGTTTACTTTAACTAAATAAATAAATTATAGCTTTTATATAGCACTACTTTCATACTTATAGCATGCTCAGAGAAGGTTTTTTCCGTGCAACCCTTAAGCGCTCAGTAAACACAACTCTGCTTGAGTCGGGTGTCGAACCTCCAGCCCCTTTCATAGGTTCAAGCGTACTTAGCCACTCGACCACGCTTCCCACTATTGGAAATTTCATTAAATTTTCTTTTTCTTTGCAACTAACGATCTTGTCTTGTCATTGCAAGAGAATGACTATTGGCTCATGAATATTAATACTGATAATTTAAATAAGACATCTTTGAGATCCTGAACATACCTATGAATATTTTTCTGACCTGTCATGGGGGGTGTGCCTTTTATTTGACTTTTTCATTTGGTGTTTTACTGACGTGTTGATTGTTTCTTTAAACAGGAAGTCTAGATGACATTGATAGTGCAAGTGGAATGTCTGGCGGCAGAATGTCCGGCGATGCTTACAGCCTGGACTCCGAACTCTCTCTGGGACCTACTGGACACGACGGCCCTGCTCTAGAGCCATGGTCACCGTACAGCGGACCACTCGGTCCTAACGGTCCGCCAAACCTAGGACCCCCATTACCAGGAGTAGGACCCCTCGGTCCAAACATAAGCCCTGGGGGGATGCCTGGAGGTCCTCATCATTTCGTAGGGCGCCACTCTCCAGGGGCGCCGCTGTCACATTCGCAAATGATGCCACTGGACGCCATGTCCGGCATTCCCAGGCTGCTCCCTGCAGGAGAAGACAATTCCCAGAGTTACATGGATTACCCCCCTTCGTCAGCCCATAATCACGTGGAAGTCTACTAAACCTGAGACACTCATGCACATTTTGTGTTCATCCATTCCCCCACTGTAACTATTGCAACCGACACACGTGATATGTCTCTTTATTTTTCTTGTTTGTAATGATTCCGAACTATGTCAAGTCTGCATTACTGCATTGTAAAGTGAATTCAGCAAAAATAATTATTGCATTTTTTTTACCAACGAAATTCAAGTCACGACAATTAGGTTCTCTGAGAGCGCAGAGTCTGGACTACAGTACGATAGTCCTTCACGACATCAATCAGTCAATACGCTGACTTTAAAGCTGGAGAATCAAAGTCAACATATTTTGTCGAGTGCTGCATTTATTAACCATAAGGACTGGCCATTGCTTATCTATTCCATAAACAATGTTGGTTTCTATTTGAAACATTATGTTCTGAAAATATCTTGGGTTCAACGTAAATCAAGAAACCAGCCAAAGTGCTCGGGTGTTAGTTGTTAGGTTAAATTTGACAATGTACTATTTTGAATGGAGTTTTTGTTACAACGAGTTCCCGAGTACCTGACCCACTTAGTACGTGTTTAAAGACGGTACTGGGTCCAGCCAGTTAGTTTCAACAGGAAATTTGTAAACAAACTATAATTGAGAGCTTCAGGAAAGAAACTTATTTCAAAATGTTTTTATATTTTTTTTATTTTTTTTTATTAGACCGAGCTTGTACGAAGGTAAAGCAAATTTCTTTGCATATGATCCGAAGTCTTACATCCAGATTCTATATTTGGAATTCAGTGCTTTGACTGCTTCCAAGCTCAAGTAAATATTTTTTCCCGAACACTCACATACCCTGTCCTCCCCCTCCCTTAGTCATAGCTCCGTATCAGATCTTGGTCATGTTTACGTACCAGTCTAGTGACAGCTTCATACCATTTGAAGGTACATCACAGGTCCAGCTTGTCTATGTACATACATGTATGCATCTCTCTTCTGAGGTTGATGGTTGTGAACATCTGATTTCGGGCAGTCTTTACATTCGGAATGATTGTGCTTTCACTAGTTCTAGCTTGACAAGATACTCTGTGTACATATCAAAACTCTCTTGTCTCAGTCATCTAGTCCAGATTGTTTATTTGTTCTAAATATTGTAAGCTAAACAATGTTTGTAAGTGATACTCAAGGAACCATGCTATGTATGTGTGCATATACACCAATACTCGGTACTAAGTTTCTATTTAATTGAGATGCTATTCTCTGGTCATTCCATTTTTTTTTTGCTTATTTATTTGTCCTTTTTGTTTAATGAACATGTATTATGTATTTGTAAGATAATGTCAGTGGGATCTTTTTTTTAATGAATAGTTTGTTTAGAATAGTAACTATCTACTACACGCTGTTGTGCTGACAGTCTGGTCTTTTTCAAACTTCTTATACATCAGTCCAAAGCAGTGTTTCTCAAACTTCTTATACATCAGTCCAAAGCAGTGTTTCTCAAACTTCTTATACATCAGTCCAAAGCAGTGTTTCTCAAACTTCTTATACATCAGTCCAAAGCAGTGTTTCTCAAACTTCTTATACATCAGTCCAAAGCAGTGTTTCTCAAACTTCTTATACATCAGTCCAAAGCAGTGTTTCTCAAACTTCTTATACATCAGTCCAAAGCAGTGTTTCTCAAACTTCTTATACATCAGTCCAAAGCAGTGTTTCTCAAACTTCTTATACATCAGTCCAAAGCAGTGTTTCTCAAACTTCTTATACATCAGTCAAAAGCAGTGTTTCTCAAACTTCTTATACATCAGTCAAAAGCAGTGTTTCTCAAACTTCTTATACATCAGTCAAAAGCAGTGTTTCTCAAACTTCTTATACATCAGTCAAAAGCAGTGTTTCTCAAACTTTGGGGCGCATCAAGGCAAAAGGAGCACAAAGGCGGGTGTTGTTGTTTTTTCGACATTTGAGTATTAATAAAATGTAAAAGTCATAATTAGCTATTTCAAATAAACACATTTTAAATCAAGTAACGCCGATTAAGTATTTAAGTAGGACCTTTCTGTCTTCGCTTGAAGCGTCTGCGCGAGCGTGAATTGTTGGTCTTAGGAGAAAGTGAAGCTGGTTACAGTTTGAGAAACACTGATTTCAACATTTCAAGTTTTTTTTTCTTTCTTTTTCCATTGGCATCGGACCAATTATTAGTGGTCTAATTTTGTGAAGGAACATTTTAGTGGTTTAATTTTCAAAGGGAACAATTTTAGTGGGTTATCGCATACAGTATCAGTTGATCATTGTATTTAAACATTGTTTACACTAGCGGAACATCTTTCCTTAAAAGTGTCAGAATTAATAAGTTAAATGTAATTATTTGTACCATCTACAGATCAAAAGCTGAGAAATACATTTTAAAATAGTAGTTCAATTTTTGACATCCTTCCATTACGAGAATTTAAGTTTCCTTTCTATCTTTTTTTTTTACTATACCTCTATTCAAGTCACTCCTTCGTAGAGCCTGGATCCAGGAACCTTCATTGTCAAATTACTAGAGTAAAGACTAAATGAACTGTGTGTCTATTCGTATAAGTTTCGGGATGAATTTGTGTTGTCTTCCCAAATGGTAACTCCAAACTCTGTAACCAGTGCTATAAATGTATAGCCACACCGACCTTCACCCCACTTGACCACTTGTTGGAATGTACATTTAAGTTACGTTCTGTTAGAAACTAGAAATCCCAGTCTACACTTACAAGAAGAAAGAATAGTTTTGTTTTCATTTTGAACTGCTCTTAAATAGCGGTATTTCTTTGCCCCGGTATGTTCAGAGCTTCAATCTCTGTGGACATGTGAGGCGATAGGGTATCTAGAAGTAGGTTTCCCGGCTGTCTTTAGGCGCTAAGGAAAATCAGCTCAACTCAATTTTAAAAAAAAACTACAACTACAACATGGCAGTGACGTAGTCCGACCAGAATATTAGAGAGATATTACTCAACTTTGGGAGTCTCCCGAAGAGTCGTACTACAAAGGCGGACATTAAGGCTAAGATGATATTCGGATGGAGAGGCGTGTTGTTAGCTATGCTTATAAAGAAGACAAATTAGCTGTGCATGTGTGTGTTCATTGCCGAAAGTGGTATTTTCTAATACAATTCTACTAAAGCTTCACAAAGTACAAAAAAAGGTCTAGAAGTATTGATGTAGAAATTTACAGACTAGTTTACTCCGCTGTAAGGATTCTTATGGATCAAATGTATATATAGTTACGACTCTCATAAGATTTTGTTTTACATATTATGAAGAAAATACTATATTTTAAATCATAATACATATCAATACATCATGTATTTGATTTCATCATTTTAGAGTCTACGAAAAAAATAAAATAATTCTATGTCTATATTATATCTGACTTATTTTCATTTTTTATCTCGCTGTGACTTAAAGCACTGATATTGTTTTCTTATGTGCTATTTAGTAATGTGTTGTTTTGTGATGTGCTATTTAGTAATGTGTTGTTTTTTAATGTGTTATTTAGTAATGTGTTGTTTCGTAATGTGTCATTCGGTTTCCAGCTGTACATCGGGCTGCCGACCAATGCATGACACGGAGCCTGGGCTTGTACGCTGCCTTTTTTGACCTTATCAAAGCTTTTTGACACAGAGTTACTTTGGCTTGTGGAGGAATTAATCCCGGCTTGGAAAAACTATTACCAGGGTGTATTCGGTGTACAAAGTACAAATCTTCTTAAGATTAAATGAGTTAGAAAGAAAGCGTTGATGAAGTTTGATCTTTGAATGGCTTCTAATATGTTTCTTTGGCACTTTTCATCAGCCCAGAATCCAATGATCTCAGCTCTTCCGTATGCAGCACACAGCTATTTGACTAGGGAGGACGCATGTGACTTTTATTCACCTTCACATCTCCCTTAGTCTGATGGATTGTCTGTTGTTGTTTTTTTTTACAGTAGTTAGCAGGTCATGGTGGAGTCCTATCGCTGATATAACACTCTCTTTAATCTTTTTCGTTAGTAATGCGGTCTATCACACTCGCGAATAGGAAAAAAAACATTTATTTCTTCCAACAGTGTTCTTTAAAGAAGGCGCCATTTTAAAAACAGCCAAACATAATTGTCTATTTTATTATTATAGTCTAGGGCAGTCGTTAGAAATTTCACTTAGAATTTTAGCTAATTTTTAAAATTTTAGTTGGCAACAATGACTTTGTTCAGTTTATTGGCAAAATCTACAAATAGCGTCTTTTTTTTCTACGCGCTTTAAGAGCTTTACGTACATGGTGGTAAATCTGTGAATAGCAGGATTTTTTGGTGTATCCGGTGTACATTATGAGTAAGCATTGATTAGCAAAGTATTTTTATAAATTATATAATTATTTTTCTATCCTTTTCAGAACTGTTTATTCAACTTCATAAACTCTTTCCTTGTCGCACCAATTCTATCTTAATATGTAGTTGGCAACAGTGACCTTTCAATAGCAAAGTTTAGATAAACACAACAATGCAGAGGGTGCTCAAACTTTCATGTTGTCAACTAAATCAAAACGAAATTGCACAACATACCGAAGTACTTTGACAATTTGATTCTCCAATGCTTAAATAGAACAAAGTTATCATGTAGCTTATCAAAACTGCATTTTATTAGACTGGATACACCAAAAATAATATATTCAATATGGCGCCCAGGATATTGTTAACATTTCGTTCAAAAACTCTTCCCTATCTTTCACTTTTTATTTTCTTATATTTTTCTTTAGAGTCTCCATTATGTTGTCACCACATTTTTTTATGTAGCTTTCACTTCTTGTTATCTCTTACTTCATTGTACTGCCTAAAGATCGCCCACCAGATCATACACATCAATGTGCAAACAAAGAGTAGATTAATGGGATGAACATTTAGTGGGGAAATCACCCCTATTGGGAGTTGTATGTCTTGCGAACGATAAACACCTTGTCTAGTCTAGACATAAAATCTATGGAGATGTGACCTTAACATCAATTAGCATGTTTACTGTTTCTCGTGAATGATTGTTAGAACTGTGTAAATCACAAATTAAATTTTATACAAATTTATAAGTAAAAAAATTACCCAGTTTCTCTTTTTTCTTTAGAACATGGAATTTTTTATTAAAGGGAGATTATTCAATTTAAAGACAACTTTGCAGTTGATAGTGGATATTGTTACTTCCCTTTTTAATTCTTCCCATCGTAATGGATATTTAGAATTGTTGCTAGTAAAATTGTACTGTATCAAAGTGTGAATATTCGTACTCTCAAGCCCATACTAGATCTATACCTCGATCGTAGCCAGAAGGTGAGGTCAGGAGAAAAGATGTTTATTTGATGAGAAACTCAAGTAATTCTAGTTCCAGCCACTTGAAGACAAAAAACTGACACAATGTAGATATATTGTCTTGACTTTAATGCCTTCAAACTCAAGCACGAAACACTAGACATGCAAAGTAATTAAAAGTAGCGACATCTAGATCTAATTCCTAACCAAATACCTCCAAGCTCTCCTTAACTAACAAAGCAACTCTCGTCCTTTATACCTTTTTCATAGAATCGTCTAGAACAGTGATTCCCAAAGTGGTCTATATAGACCCCCAGGGGTCTACGAAGACTTCCAAGGGGTCTACGAAAGGGAAAACGTAAATTGGGGGTCTATGAGGTGTCCACGGGGGTCTACGATAATAGATTTCATTTAATTAAATTAAAGTCGTCACTTTAATTTTAACATCAAATTAATGTAATTCTTTCATACACTAATTTATGATTTGTACCAGAGTTAATCCTTTAAATATTTATCCTGCCATTCAAACAAAAAATTGTTGTCTCTAATTTCAATTTCTACATGCAACCAATGTTTAACAAAAAGAATGTACACTGTACAGCGTTGATTATTTAAAATTGGTATTTATTTCTTTACTTGTCATACTAGCGGTTGCCTAAGTGCCTTTTTATACCGATATGAAATCAATTATGCTGGAGGATCATTTGAGACAATGCCTGCAACCTGACAAAATAGATAAAGATTTCAAAAACGTTCGTATCAGATCAGAATAGACCCACAAAATCTCTCTTCGACATCATATAGAGAAGTTATAGTTTGTGAGCGTCTTACAAAATCTCTTTAAATACATGTATAGCAAAATACAGAAAACACAATAGGTAAAACATTGATTTTATCAGGCGTTGTAGTTTTCAATAACTGTTTTACACAAATCTATAAATCTATCTGATATTATTAAACGAATTTCTTTAAGCAGCAATACAGTTTAAGGTCACTTCTGTGGCATAAGTTATAAAATCAAAAGTTTCTTTTGTAATTCTTTCCAAACGACATATATACAGTTTGGGATCAGAGGCGTCGTAGGCTCTGACCCACAAAACCTTTCCCATGTTCGGGTATAGCTGCAAGGCAGCACAGTTTGAATTCAGTTTTCCTTCTGCTAGGTGGGCTGCAAACGGAGGAAATTCCAGCTACCGTCGCCTCAGCGTGGAGCCTCCGTGGAAACGTCTGCCAAGGGAAACGGATAGGCCAAGTACGGTAGCGCACATAGCTCTCAGTGGGCTACCACACGTATGGTCGAGAGATTGTACACTGCACGTGGTAGGGATGTAACAAAGGCTCGCTAACCCGTCCAACCCCCCATCGATTCGTTCCCTAACGGGGGCCATACGCGCTGTGATGGACCCTCGCACGGGCTCGGTGGGACATTATAGGCATACGAAGGGCCCCCACGCGGCTCGTGACTAGCGACACACCGGTTGTGACTATATGATCAATTCGGATAAGGCGGGACTTCGGACAGAGGGATTGGTGAAGAGCCGATGCCTCACCCTGGCAATGGATAAAAGCCTTTCCTTGGTCAAGAGGTCCTATAATAGGGAACTGGACGTTCTCGGACCTTAAGGACATCTGATTCAGGTGGGCTGCAAGCCAAGTCTAATTAGCTTTTCCTGACGAAAGCTTACTGGTTTAGGTACTCACTAGGTACCTTCACACCTTCTCTTGTTAGTGAAAACAGTTCTGCACACCCAATATTTGACCCAGAAGAAACTGCTCTTTGCGAAAACTTTTAAAATGATACATAAGGCTAATTAATTATTTGATTGATTACTATTTAATGTTTAAAGACTACTTCATAGATCAGCAAATTCCTACATGAAACATATTTTCCGTAGCAACGGATAATAGAGGTGCAAAAAAAATGGCAAGGGGTCTACGAGACAAAAAAGAATAGAATATAAGGCAATTGTTGTTGTTTTTTTTACTGACCAGCTTAGAGACTATAGCTTCCGATTTATACTTCTAAATTAATTTGAACTATCGTCTTCTGTTAAGGGTTTTCTCATTCATTGCTGCTTTAAATGTTGTAAAAGTGTATATTTCAAAATCTCTGTCTCTAAAAGTTATAACGGCATTTTTTATATTATGTATGGCTCCACCGAATCTTCAGGTATTTAAGTTCAGACTGTCCTCACGATGCTATTGAGTTAGAGCAGGGGTGGGCAAATTACGGCCCGCGGGTCACATGCGGCCCGCTGACGTGTTTTATGAGGCCCGCCGACACCTATAGAAATTAGGTGCGCCCACAGTATATAGATATAAAAATGCAAATATTTTTAAAAAATGTATATAAATTATTGAAACTGTCTTATTATAAAAAGTTTTAAGTAAACGAAGATTATGCTTACTGGCTATACATCAATATACACAATTCAAGTCACAATGTCTGAGTGTTGGGTAGGCTTGGAACAAGATGGTAAGTGTAACAACTGATGGAGCTCGATCTTTAACTGAGAACCATAAACTTGAAACAGGAAAATTTGCACAAAGCTGCATATATAACACATTTAATTATAGCGGAACTACCCTTAATGAAACTTACTAGATCTAGGGGAGTTAACCACGGGTAGCTCTGATTTATGAATAAATAATCGAATGTATCCGCTAGCCTAGCATGGGCAAGGCAAAGGAGATAGATATAAAATCTCAAGGATGAAATTGTTATGTTACTTGAAGGACATTGACTACCATAGTACTACGGACAGTGGAAAACAAATAATATGAAGGAGTGCAATCACCATCAGATATTGTTGTCTTTACAGACTCCCAATCCACTCTGCAAGCACTTAACAGCAACACCTCAAACAGCCCAAGAGAGTTGACAACACTAATTGTGATAATCCACCAGATGATATCAAAATTAAATATCAATATCACACTTCAGTGGATCCCTGGACACATTGGCATCATGGGAAATGAAAAGGCAGATAAGCTATCAAAGGCAGGTTTATCTATGGAACAACCAGACAGACCTGTAAGCTACCTCACCCTAAGGTCAATGTTAGTCAACAATCACAAAGAGGAGTGGCTCAACCAATGGGCATCAGAAAACACAGGCAGAGCCATGTACAAAGAAATGACTATGCCTAACAAACTGGACAGTATTAACTTCCTCCCCCGCAAAGAAAAATCTACAATTTTCCAACTAAGAACAGGACAAAATAAACTCCACACAATTCCCCCTTTGCAGACACTGCGCCCACCCTTATGAAACCTTAAACCATATCCTCTTTCAATGCCCCTCCCTAATCCACCTTAGGCAGACCCTACTTCCACTACAGCCCAACATAACCAGCACCCTGTACGGCAGTGCTGAACAACTGAAGAAAACAGCACACCTTTTTTCCTTGGCACAGTTTACAAAAGAGCTCACAGCTCAGCAGCAATAAAGCTGGCTAGAAGAAGATAAAGAAGAAGAAGAACATTGACTGTGACTTTGATAGCAATATTTCTAATGAAGAGTGGAAGACAAAATTTCATGTTTTTTATCATTGCTATTGCATTGGATTGTTTACATGTGAAATATAAATGCATGTTAAATCTTTTCAAACAAGGCTTCCTCATTTCTACAGGCAAACAAAAAAAAAAGTTTTGTCATTTTCCTTTGCTGAAAGATGAAACTATCGTTAGTGAAATGATTAAAGCTCTAGAGGACATAACTCAAAGCAAAGAGAAGTTCCAGTCAGCACTACCACGGGAGTATTATGGGTGCCAGAAGCTGTATTTCCACACTTAAAAAACCATTGCTGCTGTTCACACTATTTGGGTACGCATACATCAGTTCTTCTTCTTTCTCATTTTACATGTTGAAGGGTTCAGATCAGTAATCCTATATCTGAGATGAACCGCGTAGTGGTTTCCAGATCAGGCATTTCTCTGAATAGTCTTTGGAGAGTCTTGTTCGGTATGCAACATTGAAGGACAACTAGTAAGATAGTTTCACAGTTAAGAAATGCACGAGTTAAGAAGTAAAATACTGCACATTAAGTACAACTGTACATTTGTGGGGATATTGTGATATAAAAATGCAACAGCAATTTTTAAAAAATCGTAATACAGTGTATATATAAATTAAAAGACATTCTAAACAGCAAGCTTATCTATCTAAGATATATATATATATATATATGCGGCCCGCCATTCCCAAACTTTTTTTAATGCGGCCTTTGATACAAAAATGTTGCCCACCCCTGAATTGGAACCTTGCACGCCGTCAACCATTAATTGTCGTTCACAACGTCAGGAGTTGAGGGTTACTTCATAATCATTTTTATTTCAGAATAAACATCCAGAATTCGTAAAACATTTATGCAATAAATAAATGATGACAGTCATATCTCTTTTCACTAACAAACACACACACACACTCACAAAACATTCAACTATTCTATAGTAATAAGCCTAGGCAAGAAGGAAACGGAAAATCATGTGTGTGCATCATGGGCGTAGCCAGGGGTTCAAACACCCCCCACCCCCGAAATGAAATCCACCCGGGGGGGGGGGTCGGAATTAAGTGACTGATTTTTTGCTGTGATTTTGTTTATTTAAGGTGAGATTTTAATACTAAACCATCGCTTGCCCTAGCAGAGCCAAGTGTTTTTTAGTTTAAAACCCCCTACCAGGGGTTTAAAAAGTTAAATCCCCCATCTATAAAACAAAACCAAAAAAAAAAATGCAACCCACAATCCCCAAATTCCAAGACCACAGTTAAGGAAGATTTTGATTTTAAAACCCCCTCCAAAATTTACGATAAACCCCCTCTTCAATATAAAAAAAGCAAATTACACACTCAAAATTTTGAAGGGGTTTTGAGTTTTACCCCACCCTCCTCTTCAGTAGGGTTTGAAGCTTCAAAATACCTCTTTAATATAAAAAAAGCTAATTACGAAGTCAAAATTTTATGAGCGTAGCTAAATGGGTTTTGACTCAGTTTTGAGTTTAAACCCCCCTTCAGCGGGGTTTGAAAGCACAAAAATACCTCTTTAATATTAAAAACAAAGCAAATTATAGAAAATTCTATGCATGTAGTCAAAGAGGTTTTGAGTTTAAACTCCCCCACCTGTTGATTTTGAAGCAAAAAAATACAGTTTCAATATAAAAAAAAAGCAAATTACGCACTCTAAAATCTATGAGCGTAGCCAAAAGGATTTTGAGTTTAAACCCCCCACCGCCAGCGGGGTTTAAAGCTAAAAAAATACATCTTCAATGTAAACAAAAAAGCAAATTACGCACTCAAAGTGCTATGAGCGTTGCTAAAAGGGGTTTGATGCTAAAAAATACCTCCTCAATATAAAAAAAAAGCAAATTACACACTAAAATTATTTGAGTGTAGCCAAGCCAATTGGGGTGTTTTGAGTTTAAACCATTCTCCTACAATTTCCTTTTTTTAAAGTTTAAAACCCCTCCAGATGGTTTTGAGTTTAAAATCCCCTTAGAGAGCGTTTTGAGGGGGAAAACCTCTATCTTCAATATTATTCTAAAGCAAACTACAGTCACCAAATTCTATGACCGTAGCTAAATGGGGTTTTGAATTTTTAAAAAAAATAACTCCATAGATTTTTTAGTTTAAAACCCCCAATAGATGATTTTGACGATAAAACTTCCCTTTTCGATATAAAATCTAAAGCAAACTACAGTCACATAATTCCAAGAGCGTATTCAAGAAGAGGTTACACATTTCTACCAGTGTTCTCCGACAAAATGCATTACGCATAATAAGAGCTGCGATGACATCCTATTATGTACCATTTGGCGCCAAACATTCATGGAGGTCCTCAAAGCAGGTGGAAGAGGCTTCAGACATTATCAGTGACAGAGTTTTGTGGAAGCAGCTTGACGGCAACTGCGGCGAACGGCGCGGGAGGGTCTAAGTCAGTAAGAATAGCACATTAGGTTTTTGAAATAAAACTTTTTAATAGCAAAAGAATGCACTGTAGATACCTCAGAATATGCATTTAGTTGGCTTTCAATACCAGAAATAGTGCTTGGCGGCGGGGCTTCGCCCTGTGCTGAGGGAGCTCTCAGCGCTCCCCCAGACCCTTGCTGGCAAGGGCAAGGAGTCAATTTTTTCATTAACTCCAGGAAGAACCTATTCTTGGGCACAATAAACGTCTTCCAAAAGAATGAAGTAAGTTGTAATGTAATAGAGATTAATTATGTACACACACACACATCTATCCATACAAACATATATATATATATATATATTTTTCGGATGTAGGGATTTTAAACTCAAAACCCCTGGTAGGGGATTTTAAACTCAAACCCCCCTGGTATGGGGTTTCAAACTCAAAACCCCTTGATAGGAGGTTTTAAACTCAAAACTCCTCAAAACCCCCTGGTAGGTGGTTTTCAACTTTAAACCCCTATTAGGGGGTTTTAAACTCAAAACTCCCTAGGCTGTGCTAGGGCAAGTGATGGTAGTATTAAAAATTCACCTAAAATAAACAAAATTAAAGCAAAAGATCTGTCACTGAACATCCCCCGGTCAAAAAAATATATTTATATGTATGTATGTGTGTGTGTACATAATCTTTATTACTTTCTGACCCATCATTCTTTCGGAAGACGTTTTTTGTGCCCTAGAATAGGTTCTTCCTGGAGTCAGTGGAAAAATTGTTGACTCCCAGCCATTGCCAGCAAGGGGGTCCAGGGGAGCCAAGGGGCAGTTTCCATTTCTGGTAGACTAGCTTCAAACCAGTCTTCGCTTTTCTTGGTTTTGTTTCCAAAGACCAGTGATGATGTTTGGTAAATGGTATCACGCATAAACGTCCAGCTTTTTTCTACCTCAGTCACAGAGAAGTTTTTAAAAGCTTCCTCTAATTTGTTCTCAAATTCAGTGCAAAGATCAGGATTTTTTGTGCTAGTGGTATTCAGGCGTGATTTTCTTTTTCCCTGTGATGTGTGGATCTTAGTTGGCAGCAGTCGTGTCCGGCATGACACTAAAATATGATCAGTATCACAATCCGCGCTTTGGTAGCTACGTGTCAGCAGTATATTTCCAATGTCCTTTTTTCGTGTCAGTAACCCTAACCCTAACCCAGCTGGTGCCAGTGCCCAGACCTAGGGTGCCTCCATGAGACACAGTGCTGTGGTTTTGTTCTGAAGTATGTGTTGGTAAGGCAGAGCTTATGGTATGTGCAGAATTCAAGCAGTCTTTGTCCGTTCTCATTCATCTTTCCAATTCCAAAAAGCCCAAAGGCAGTCTGGCCAGATAGTGTGATCTGATCCTACTCTGGCATTGAAGTCACCTAGAAGGATCATATGTTCTTTTTGAGGAATGTTTGCAATGGTCTTCATTGAACTTGTCTTTGTCCTCCTGAAGCGAGCATAGTGTGGGGGCATATGCACTAATTAGAGTGACTTTTCCAGATGCTGTCATCATACCCGTTCAGAGCCACCAACTGGAGGGACTATCAAGGGAAGAAAAGTGTTCTTGACAGCAAAGCCCACACGATGTATTCGAGTCTCATCCTGTGCTTTCCCTTTCCAAAAGAAAGTGTAGTCAGTCTCGCGGAGCATGCCGTTTTCGGCCAGTCGGGTTTCTTGCAGGGCTTCAATGTCAATATGTAGCCTTTTTAATTCGTTGTTTATGACTGCCGTCTTCCTTGCGTCGTCGATCTGCCTAATATCATCAGTGAGACCAGGACACATTGTCCTGACATTCCAAGTGGCCAGTCGCATGACAAGGATTTTCTTTTTCAGTTTAATTTTTCTTCTTTTGTTGCTTGGTGCAAGTTTCCAGCTTACTTGTCGTTTTAAACTAAGCTCTAAGCCCCCATTAGAGCAGGCAGGCTGTGGAGGATCAGCACCTAACTGACTGGGGGCTGCCCAGGTTGAGGCGGGCGGTAGCTGATCAGTGAGGCGCGAAGACCTCTCCCACCGTCAGAGACAACCCGTGGCGTCCATACTTTACGCCAATCAAGTTGGACTTATAACCCGTAACTGTTGTCTCCCGTGTTGTTTTAGCCGCTTTGCAGCAGCACCAGAGTTTTCTCTCCGGGGCGCATTCCTGGGCCTTGGATAAAGGGGTCATGGGTGGCCCATGGGTCATGATCCCTCTCTCGACCTTGCTGATGTGATCCAAAGAAAAGCATCGCATTACATTTGGCACCAGCTCAGTTGCAGAAGCTGCCGGAGGGAATTTCATAGCTGATACTCCCAACGCCTAAGAGCTTCACTCCTGATTTCTCCTCGAGGTTGTCTCCTGAAGCCTCAGTACCGCAAGGCAGCGGGGGTTTGAAGTCAGAGTACCCCTCTCCTAGATGAATAGCCTTACTAGGCTGACGAGCTCCACCTGCCCGAAGCTCCCGTTTTTTTTGGCGCCAGGTATCCGCCTTCACCCCTTCACCTGTTAATAAGAGCAGTTTCGCGGGCTTAATATGTAAGCCACACAAGCTGGCCAGGTGCTGGACTTAGTTGTCAGAGGCTATTTGAGACGCATGCCATTAGGAGTATTTTATAGACAATGGGAGCTTAACCCCATTGACACCCTTGGCCATGACAACCTTTGAAACCTTTATATATATATATATATATATATATGCTTTTTAGAATCTCATTGTTATTTCAATAATTTGTAATAAGCCTACCACTAAACAATATAGCCTACATAACTATTAAATAAAACTACATAGAGAATCTAAATTTAACTAGGCCTACAATAAATATCAGCACAGTTTATTACCAAAAATTAATTGACCTTTAAGAACCTTGTCATATATATACAATAATACATTAATTAGTTCTAGCAGTTAGATTATGAGTCTAATTAATATACTTAGGACTAGATGATACCGGTATAGCTAGATGTAGCATATTTTTTAGCTACAAAAATAAAAACAAACAAAAACCCAAATCTGAGAGAAAACCCAAGATATATGATTAGTCTAAACAATAACAAAGATGGCTGCCCCTTGAAATCCTTATCTTCTTATCTTATATAATACAGACGTTACTTCAAAAAAGAATCCTGCAGAATAACAACAAGCTCAGGCTTATATTTTAAGTTTAAGATTTAAGTAATATATGAAAAAAAAATGCAGATTACTGTTACAATATTATATAATCTAGTCTCTAGATCTAGATCTAGAAATAATCTAGATCTATACTAGTCTATATACTACAGATCTATAGAAAAATGATACATACATATACATATTAAACATAAATGAATAACAGTAACAGGGACCAAGTTTTTAAGAAAGAAAGTAGTGAATTAAAATGCTATGAAAATAAGGGCATGCGCCGACCAAGGCTCGAACCTGTGACTCCGGATTCGACACCACGGCCTAGCGATAACGCACCAAGCGAAACTAACCTCTAGACCATCAGAATGTCCAAAAAAACATTCTTCTGATCCAGAGTCATCTCGCCCGTATGCAAATTATCACCCCAGTGGTCAAAGGTCACAAGCCCCAGCTAGCCCCACCCTCACAGCATCCGTTCACTAACAATTTCGATAGAGCCGACACAGACAGCTGTTAGGCATGTATTATACAAACGATGGCTCTATCTAATTGTATATCTCTCACAAAGACAAGTGGACAACATAAACACATTACATATAGAAGCTTCAGTGGGTACGAGCAATAATGCTGTAAATGTAAACATAGAGTTGAAGCTAGGTGCTGAAACAAATGATACATACATATATTAAACATAAATGAATAACAGCACCAGGGACCAAGTTTTTAAGAGAGAAAGTAGTGAATTAAAATGCTACGAAAATAAGGGCATGCGCCGACCGAGGCTCAAACCTGTGACTCCGGATTCGACACCACCGCCTAGCGATAACGCACCAAGCGAAACTAACCTCTAGACCATCAGAATGTCCAAAAAAACATTCTTCTGATCCAGAGTCATTTCGCCCGTATGCAAATTACCACCCCAGTGGTCAAAGGTCACAAGCCCCAGCTAGACCCTCACCCACTTGGTTACAGAGAATCTAAAAAACTGCCATCTGCTTTGGAAAAGTGGAACAAAAATACAGGAACTTATCTAAAATTGGACATGCGCTGTCCCGAAACGTCGTTTTTAGCTCCAAACATAAAACAAATGCATTATAAACAAAAAAAGTGGCGCGTTTCTTAAAAGAGAATTCGATGAGCTGTGCCTTATATAAGAAGCTACTATAGATCTACTATAGTATAGTCCGTATAGTCAATAATAATAAATATAGATAGATCTAGTGATTCTAGTCAATCTAGATTCTATATCATATGTAATTTTATTTCTCCAGAAATAATCCATAAATACTAGATCTAGTTTTAAAAATATCTCTATAGATGATTAGATCTAGAATCTAGATCTATAATTTTTTAGTTTAATTTCTTATTACCCTATGGCTATATTGTCATTGGAAATACACGATTTTTGTTTTAAGGCTCAACGCTACTGTCACTAGACTATCTACTATCTCCATTTTAAAAGTTAATTGCCAGCTTTGTTCTGTTTGTGTTTCTTATCTTATTTTATAAAACACACTGACGTTACTTCAAAAAAGAAGATGATTACGTCCTACATGTCATGCATCTAGCGCCTATTCTAGCCCTGTCCTCATGCTATGGAGGTGAGCAGTGCACTCCTAAATAGGGCTGCTCAGGTGGCTGCCAGACTCCACTGCTGCTCTGTGTCAGTGGTGAACGACCATATGGCCTAAGCCGCCTGTGTGCAGGGTTGCAGCTATGGCTTCCAGTGTGCCCACACCTACCACTTCACTGCTTGCCTTTCGCTACAGGGCTTTGGTTTGGTTCTATGGGGGGGGGGGGGGGGGGGGGGGGCTAGTGACTTGCGCTGGAATTTGGATTTAAATGAGGAGGATTTGTGCAACATGTCGACCTCACTCTCTTATCCTAAAGCCCATCATTTTCTGGAAGCAAGATTTGGTGATGACGTCCGGGGACAAGTTTGGGTGCAGTGGATGACCAGAGACTTTCTGTGTGTCTTGTCCTGCTCTAGAGTGCTCCACAGCACTGTGCTGCTATTTGCCTTTCTGTCGGATTTGTCTAGTTTTGTGACGTTACGCACAGGCTGCCAAGTCCAGACTTCACATGCTAGGTTTGACAGAACCTCAGTGTACTGAGTGCCATGGACACGTCATATACCCTCTACCTGGTTTAGCTGGCCAGTCAAAGCCGTTTCTGGAGTGTGGCTGCTGCGCATGCTACAGCTTCTAGGAGCCATAGGTGAGAGTTGGGTACCGAGTGGGGACCAAGAGTAAGAGGCTACGACTGCCTGTCCACTAGAGGTGCTACCCCATCTAGATACCCCATGCCCCCCAATTAAAAAAAAAAGCAAAATAACAATTGACTATAAAACCTTCTACTTTTATAAGTACTTGGATAGCTCAGTGGCTAACAAGTTAGCCTTCTATGCAGATCACAAGGTCTGAAAGAGGAACTTTAAATACTTATTAATGTTTAAATGCATCAGTTACTTTTTGTTTTCTAAAAATGAATTTTTTTATTTTTTTTAGAAATAATTATATATTCAATCTTATGTTTCATAAACATAAACCACTTTTAAAGCAAGACATAAAAGTAAGGGTGATTATATTAATAAAAAAAAGGAAAATATAAGTCTTATATTTTTTTGGTAATATTTTTTCTCTTTTTTTTTATTTGTGACAGTTTTACTTATATGTATTTAACCACAATGACAATACTTTATTTCTTTTTTTTTTTCAGGTATTACAAACTTAAGTTTTAAACCAAGGTTTTATGTACATTTCACATTAAACACCAATGGAAACTCAGAATCCTGTTCAAGTAGACACATCAGGCACGCACATCTTGCAAGGGTGGAATCAGTGGATGATATAAAGAATAGTGTCACTATGAAACAAAACCCTCTCAACATTTTGGCCCCAACTTTTACAAGACTAGAGAGAGTCATTGTTGAGCAAAGCATTTTTCAGAAACTCTGGAATAAAATAGAAGAGTGCATGTTGCATGTTAAAGAAACTGAATTTTTTAATTCAAATTTTTGTTCTGAGTTGCATCGAAACACCCTGAGTGTTTCAGGTAACTGTACATCAAATGAATCTATGGCAGACAGAAACCAAGAAAATTATACTCAAAGGTTATGGAACGAAGTGCACAAAGAGATAAAACAAGAAACAGACCAATCAGAAGTAATTAATTTTTGCAATTTAGATGATGATCATACAAATCTCCCTGAGTCTGATTTAGAACTTACTACAGAACAATTAAATAATATAAGTTCTTCTCAAATGTGTATTAAAGCATGTGATTTGTGTCAAAAAATTAGTATGTTCAATGAGAGTCTTAAATCATCTCAAGAAAAATTTACAATATGTATGTTGTGTCAGGTGCTGTTGGCAGAGAAAGATGATCAACTCAGTCAAAAAATCTACAATACATTAATTAACTCTAAAGGCAATTCTTTTCCTGAATTGTCATGTATTCGGGAAGTTGGTAAACTCCGAAATGCTGGATTTGAAGAAGAAATGTTAATGTGCCGCAACATTGAGAGAAAAAGGTTAGTTCTAAGGAAAATGAAAACATATATTGCATGTAATCATGTACATTCATTTCAAGAGCTTCATCGTAAGAATATACCCTTTTCTACTATTTGTCAAGATAGAAACAAACCCTGTAGGATTTCAGAAAGTGATATTATTCAGAATTTGGATATAACGTTCATGGAAAAGAGTACAAGAAGAAAAACTAAAACTAAATCAAGGCTTAGGGATAACAGAGCCAAAACTTCTACTCCAAAGACAAATGTACAGCAGAAACAAATCAAACGAAACACAATGAAAAAAGAAGAAAACAAACTGTTGAAGAAGACAAATATTCCAAGGGTTAGAAACAATAGAACCAGATTGACAGTAGAACAAAGAGCATTGGTCAGAAGGAAGCAAGCTAAAATGACTGATGAGGACAAAACTTTTTTCTTTAAGAAGCGGGCTGAATTGTTGAAAGAGAAAAGAGCCAAAATGACAGAAGAAGAAAAAATATTAGAAAGAAAGAAGAATACAGAGCGTAAAAAGCGTCAGCGAGCCAGCATGACAGAAGAACAAAAATCATTGGAGAGAAAGAAGAATGCTGAACGTAAAAAGCTTAAACGATCTAGCATGAAAGAAGAAGATAAATCATTGGAGAAAAAGAAGAATGCTGAGCTTAAAAAGCTTAAACGATCTAGCATGAAAGAAGAAGATAAATCATTGGAGAAAAAGAAGAATGCTGAACACAAAAAGGTTAAACGAGCCGGTATGAAAGAAGAAGATAAATCATTGGTGAGAAAGAAGAATGCTGAGCTTAAAAAGCTTAAACGATCTAGCATGAAAGAAGAAGATAAATCATTGGTGAGAAAGAAGAATACTGAACATAAAAAGCTTAAACGAGCCGGTATGAAAGAAGAAGATAAATCATTAGAGAGAAAGAAGAATGCTGAACATAAAAAGCTTAATCGAGCCAGCATGAAACAAGAAGATAAATCATTGGAGAGAAAGAAAAATGCTGAACATAAAAGTTTAAACGAGCCAGCATGAAAAAAAAAGAAAAATCATTTTGCCAGAAAGAAGAATACTGAATATATAACGTTTGAACAAGCCAGCATGAAAAAAAAGAAGAAAAATCATTTGCCAGTACGGAGCAGTCTGAATGGACCAGTACCTATAGACCTAAAAAGAAAAGAAATCTATAGTTGTAACTAGTCTATAGATCTAGATTCCTATAGTTCCATATGTAAAATACAGAGAATAAGAAATGTTTATGATAATCAAGTCAAATTTAAGTCAGGAGATCCTAGTTTGCGATAGATCCTCCCCATCTGAACAGATTTGAGGTAGAAAAAAACACAAACAGCTGTTACAAAAAAAATCATTAAAAGTTTGAACTTCCAGTTAAAATTTAATATTTTGTTTTACTAAAATTGTACATCAATAAATTGAAGAGTTATTTTTAATTTTTTTTTTTATATTAATTGTAATGATTTTTTTAATATTTTTTATTATAAACATTTTTAACATTTTTTACAAGTTTATTTTATCTGTTGTTAACAAAATTGGCTTGTTTTTATCGTTACAGTATCTGTGTATTGCCCAAATTAATCAATCTTTAGAGAACAGTAAAATACATTTTTTTCTGCAGACATTATCAATTAGTTAGGATCTGTCAAGTAATTAAATTTGTGATAGATCTAGGGATTGTAGACCAAAAACTGTAAATCTGTGCGATTAGAATATTTTTACCAATTGTTTTTGTTTAGTGCTATTTCATGATTTAGCTTTCTCAATACTCTATGATCCTATCACTTATCCAGACCAGTTGGGAAAATTTGGGGGGGGGGGGGGGGGGGGGGGGGGGGGGAGCAAGTGATAGGGGGGAATTTTGACTGTATTCATTTTTTAAAAGTATTTACACAATAAAAAGGGGGGGGAGGGGAACAAACTGAATGTAAACTCATGGCTCAAGCTGACATCCTAACCACTCCTCTAGTCAGGTACCTATACTTGGAGGTATGCACAAATGTATAGTAGTATTTTAATAGTGTTTCAGTAATTGATTAATGATTATGTCATCCAATTTAAGTTAAAGTTTAATTATATCCTCCTTTTTTTTCTTAAATTTTACTTGATTATGAATAGCACAACTGAATAGCTAATATAAAAGTTCATGTCCCTTTCAAGTTGATATTCTAAGTTGAACAATAAGTTAGTTAAGTATTGGATTACTATACCTAGTTGACATACATGAAAGAACATTTCACCAAGACTTTTTTATTTATACTATATCTAACTTTAAAAAAATGTCTTTTACAAGTATCACTACTGTTAATTTAATGTTTTTATGATATATAAAAATCACTTAAAACAACTGTATGTATGTGTATATATATATATTTCCCCTTCTTTTGAAATAATCTGAGTCCTCCTTGAAAAGTTGATGAGTCTTTTAAAAAGTTCTATATTCTAAAAAGTTTAATCCCAGCAACCCCACAACCTTCTCTTATTAAGTGTTCCCTCCTTCTGTAACAATTTACTCAAACAATAAAGTGGTGTATTTTATTTGTAACACACACAAATCTTGAGGCACAAATTGTTTATTCAAAGATAAAACATTAACAAATTAGACTGAGATTACTAGTCACCTTTTACAGACTTTTGATCAGACATGACTTTTCAAAAATTTGTTTTAGAAACATTATACAATTAGTAAATTAGCACTTACTAGAAACAAAAAAAAAAAAAAGTAATGAATGCTTCAGTCTTTTAAATATAGACATAACTGCATTAATTATGCTTAAATGCCATCACTATTTAAAAACTAAGAACCTTATTGTATTTAAAATTACATCCCACACACTACAAACTTTGTTCAGCCAATGGAACCTCAACAGGATATGATACTAACCTCAAGCAGTGTTTTAGCAAGAATGTGTATTACTAACTTCAACAAGTTAAAATCTTATTAGTATGATTTATGTGATACAAAAAAAAAAGTAGAAAAAAGTAGACTATCACTGTGATGGCTACACAGTCCTCTAACAAGCAGAGGCTACACAATGTCTGAAACTAAACAGCGAATGATCTCTAATTTACCAAATTAAGATATTTCATTACCTCACACAAATAACTACTTCAATTACATAGGACACAATTATGCAAAATACATTTTTACAAATAAATATGTACTGGCACATAATTTTATTTTTACAAATAAATATGTACTGGCACATACATAAACCACTCTATATTTTTCAGAAATATATTGAAACTCTATATCTATGTAAAAATAAAATAGTGATAATAATATGTACAAATAAGCAGGAATGTAAAATAAGCACACTTACAAAAAAATCGAACAAAAATATCATTAAATGCAGGTAAAGTTGGGTTATCTGCCTTACAACAGTCGCCAACTTAGACATTTATATGTCACTCTTTTTTACATGCAAAAGACCATCCTTGACAAAGTTAGCAACTATTTATGTACGCAAAGTTAGTCTGCTACATCAATTTTTACATATGCTTGTATGTGCTGGTTTATGCAACACATGATAGAGAGTCAAATATTTTAATAGCAAATTTAGTTAAGATACATGATATGAATGTGACAAGAGAGGTTTATAAACAAAACTGTTAGGTCGTTTTAGTCATTGACCAAATGAGTTAAACTGTTAGGTCGTTTTAGTCATTGACCAAATGACTTATAAAAATCAGTACTCATAGTTAATTACATTAAAATGAAAGTACTGGTAGTATGTACAATTGAAAGTAAAGTACAATTCAAAATAATCTATACAATACAACATATACCTAAATCCCTTTAAGTTTCTGTATAATATAAAACACAATCCCTATTTTTCCCACCTTGTTTTAAAAGCATAAAATATATAATATACATAAATATATGTGTTTCTACTTGTCTTTCTCATGCCCTGGTCATATTCAATACTGTACTAGTTGATCAGACGAAAAGAGTGGAGGGATTTGGTTATGACTAATGTCACAGCACCCTTATGGAAAAAAGTCAAGGGACAGATGAAAGAAGAATTATTTATGCAACTAATACAGTTTTGATGCTTTGCTATTAAAAATAATTCTAATGGATAAAATGAAACTCTAAGGAGTAAAGAACCTTTTAAAGTTACTTGTTTTACTTCAATGTTTCTTTATAGTGTGCTAGTTAGTTAAGATTGACATACAAACAGCTGAAGATATTTTATTAACAATCTTTTCACTGATATTTAGTGTCAATAAACAGAAACCAAACTTGTAACACTAACCAATCAAGTAGAATTTCAGTATAACAATAATACATGAATTTATCATCTCTTTGAAAATAATGTGTTGTCTAAAATGCTTAGAAAAAAACTCACAAATATTGAGGAGGAATTTAATTAATAAATAATTATAATTTAATAAATGAAAAAAATATATCCATGGGTATTTTTAAATAACTTAAAAATCAAGTCAGTAAAATTCAATAATATTTCATATTATTTGATGGTTTTCCTAATTACTGGAGTTACATATATAGCTAATTAATGAAAAAAATAAAACATGGACACAAAAGCTAAATAAAAACTGGAAAGAGTATCTACAAAAGATGTTCCTGTAGACACACCAAGACAGCAAATGGAGAATGAAAGCTTAGATTCTATAATTTAAAAATGCAAATTGCGATGGCATGCGTAGTGCTAGCTGTTCAATGTTTGCAGAGAAAAGCAAACAAGAAAAATGAAATAACAGCACCATAAAAGACCATATAATTCTTTTAAAATAGCCAAAATAGTGAAGACAGAAAATTATATATATATATAAACAAATGTGTCTGGAATGTGCTAATTTGCTATTTTAATGTGACTTATTAATTAGGGATTATATTAAACATCAAGCTTAACTTCACCCATATTAATGACATATTTTTTAAATAGTACCGGTATTAAAATTGTTCCTATAATATAAGTCATAGTTCTGGAAAATATGTACCCAATTATATTTGTAAATTATTTTAGAATCTCTGTTTTTTTCTGTGGACGTTCCTGAACAAATGTAGCAATTTCATAGAGGTCAACTGGAAAATTTCTAAGCCATTGACCTCCAGTATAGTACTGGTCATGGAGCTGATCTCTCCACCAAGGAGCATCAGGAAGATAAATATCTCTGTGTCGAGCATTCGCATACATCACTGGAGCCACCAACAGACTGTTGCCTAGAAAAAATTCACAATCAATGAACTGGGCTGTCTTGTCATCAGGAAATATGTACCACAGGGGACGGGCAATAGGTGTGCCTAATGAAAAAATAAAATATACTGATAAATATATGTCATTAAAAGAAAATAGTTTTCATGATTTAAACAGCTTTTAATACAAAATCAGGGGCGGACTGGCTATATGGGCCTTCTGGGCAAATGCCCAGTGGGCCGGTAAATGTCACTATGTATTAAATTGTCAGAGGTTTTATAATATTTACTTATAAAAGGGTCCCTCTGAACATCATGTTTAGAAAATCTTTTACAGACTAGACAGTGTAATAATAATTTTATTTTTAGAACACATTTTCTGAAAGCCTACAGACTTAGCTATTAGCTGTATGAATTCATAGTTATCGATACATTATCAAACTTAATTTAAAAATTTGAGGACAGGTAGACCTAGATCTGGAAGCCCATCATATGTATAAAAATACAATTTGTGGGCCAGATTGTACAGAAATGCCCAGGCTCATTTTGACACCCAGTCTGGCTCTATCCAAAAATGTATAGACTCAACATAAAAATATAGTTTTTTTCTATTTTTAGCTTAAAATCCATTTTTTTGTTTTATTTCTTTTGTTGACTTGATGTAACAATTAGATTAGTTCTACTACATGTTTTGTTTCTAAAAATAGTAAAATGATGTTTTGTTCATTCATATTTATAATTAAAAATTATTTTAAAAAAAAACAAGATTAGGATAGGAAAATGCATGTAAAGTTGTATAAAACTTGGATTAAAATACAATTTGAATTGGGTGCATTGTCAACTGCAAGCTGCACCAGGACATAATCAAAAGGGGAAAATGCTTTTATTTAATAACTTAATTAATTAATTATTCTTTACTAAGGACACTGTGAAAAGGAAAGAATTTAATCTAGAGGTAAAAATCAAATAATATATATATATTTTAGATAAAAATAAAGTGTGAAGTGAGTCAGCGCTTTGCTTTTTATAAATTATATGTATAACAACTTACCAACTTCTGTAGCTTCACTAGAGGCTGGATCTAGATATTTAGGCCATAACACACTCTGTCTATATTCCAACATTTTTTTTGTATAATTAACTACTTCCTCTCCATAGAGCCAAGGCCCATTAGAGAACTCCATGACTGGAAGAAACACAGCAATTTGTAGCCATCGAATAAACAGTTCTTTTTCTGGTGGTGGAAAGTTGCCATTGGAGAGTTTTCCCAATATGTCGACTCCTCCAATGGGCCCAGTTAAAACAAAGGGATAACCCATGAGGCCATATGTCAGTGTAGTAGGTATGATACTCTGGAGCCCTTTCTTATGATTCCATGAAGCCAACATTGGCCCAGCATCAGCAATGACAGTGTAATTCTGACTTTTATAGCCACTGCCTATCAGGCAATGTTCACCAAATAAACTGGCGATAGCAGCATAATGGTTAGTGAATTTATTTAAATGAAACGTGTTGTTTTGCAAATCTAAATGAACATCTTCTTGTACAATGTCAAAAGCATGTCCACCAGAAAATCGAAATCCTCTGGTGGTAAGCTCCTTGTAAACACTTTTCAAATGTTTGTTATACCATGTGACAGCTTCCTTATTAAAGACATTGAGATGAAGAGGTAGACTTACATTTCCCTGGGTGTTTGAGTTTTGACGAGGTTTAAATTGCAGTGCAAATTTAGTTTCTGATACAAAAGGAAATACTTCAGTGCCAACTTGAAGCTTATCACTAACTAGATCAGATCTAAACTCCATTATTAGCTGATGAGAATTCCGAAAAGTATTTTCATTGAAGTAAAAATTTCCTATAGATTTTGAATAATTACCATCTATAAACAATTGACTATAAGGAAGCTGGCTATCTTTAATGCTCTTCACCAGGGAAAGCACAGTAGATTGTTTAATGTTATCAGTATTTATCCCCCTTGTGCTCCATATAGGTTTTATCAACATTTCTGAAGGAGGTGCAACTGTTGAGTGGTCCAAAGCTTTCCATTCTAAGAAATGCCAATGTGCTGCCCGGCCACGACGGTCACGGCAAACCTTATATTTTAAAGAAATACTATTTGCCTTTGACTCATGAAGATTATAAGGGTTTTGGTAAGAAGATTTGAAGCAAAGCTTTTTATTACTGTTATGGTTTATAGAAACAAATAAGGGCAAGTAAGGCTCTACTAGAATCACAGTTCCTTTTGCACTTATGAAAAAAGGCTCAATAAATGAATCGAAATTAGCTTCATCTGTCTGTGTTTCAGGTGTAAATTTTCTAGTGATATAAGGCTGAAGGGGAACATTAACCCTATTGAGGGGCCAGCGTTGAATAGATAGACCTCCACCTCCATACCAATTGTCGTCAGAGATGTCCAAGCAGTTAACTATCTCTGAATCTTTATTCTCAGAAATCCAATGAACAGTATGACATTTAATACCTACATGATCTTCATAAACTGCTAACTTGATGTCGTTTTCAAACATCTGACATATTGTGGGTTTCCATTCTAATTTAAAATCATCAGGATCTTTATGTTTAAACTGACCCAGTTTAGACTTGTCAATGAAATCATCACATGATGTTGTTTTAAAACGTGAATTCTGCAACTTATGTTGAAAAGATATGCTGAGATATTTCTGGTCCAAGTCAGGGTCATTAAATATTAACATTTCAGTGTTTTCATCCAAGACAACGCTTTCGTCTTTTTCAGTCAAAATAATTGTAGGAACATTTTTTAAAGAGCCTCTCCAAGAAAAAGTCGTTATAACAATAAGGAAAATGACCAGTAAAATAATTAAAATTATTATTTTAATAATTTTTGAAAGTTTGCGTTTCGGTAAACCCATGTTAATCTGTTTTTCTTCCGATTCTAATAAGGTTTCCTTCATTGATGAAAAATTAAAATTGACAATGTTTCCAACAAGCTACCAGTGGAACTCTTCATGTTAGGAAAGGTCAATAATCAACAAACGTATTCATTTTTTATCGAGATTCTAAATACAGAAAAATACCCAGACACTAAGAACGAAAATAAAAAGCGTATATAGTCAGTAAAGAAACGGAGAAAGGAAGGGGGGTTAAATCTATTTATAGATCTAACTAGCATAACACATCGGCTATAGGTCCATTGATTTGTTTCCAGCCTATATATTGTTTATTCTGACCGGATCATTAATTGTAATAAATGGACCAAATTTTAACGATTTAACATACTTTAGTAAAATCACTAAATTTAGAAAGCCTTCAGGACAGAAGACTCAAAAGTAAAGTAGCAATTATACATAAAACACTGAACCATAATCTTCAAATACAAAAACAAAATTTAATAAAATACTCTGAAAGACACAAAAATAAAGGCACATTCCTCGTCCCATATGCTAGGACAAATTTGTACAAATACTCCTTCTTCCCTAGTGCTATTAGAGCATGGAATGGGTTGCCTGAGCTAGCCAGAAAAACCAGTGACTTGGCAGAATTTAAGTCATTGGTTAATATGCATGACTAAATGCATGACGCGTAGGACGTAATCATCTTCTTTTTTGAAGTAACGTCTGTATTATATAAGATAAGATAAGAATAAGTGACAATTAGTGTAAAATTAAAATTATGGCTTTTATATAGCGCTACTTTCATGCTTATAGCATGCTCAGAGCGCTTTGGTCCAATCTCAGTTGTGGAAGGTTTTTTCGTGCTGCCTTTAGGTAGGTAAACACAACTCTGCCCGATTCGGGTATCAAACCTTGAACCCCCCTTCATAGGTAGCCAATCAAAGCGCACTTAGCCTCTCGACCACGCTTCCCGTATTTCTGTATAATTACAATGAAATTTTGTGGCACTCTCTCTTTTCTTCTTCTTCTTCTACCTCTCTTCTTTCTCTCTCTCTCTCTCATTCTCTCTCTCTCTATCTCTTTCTCACATACACACACATTTTGTTTATTTTATATATAGTGATCGTGGCTTTGCACTAGAGTTTGTGCTTCTTCATGTGGCTGGTGAGACCTATGTGAACCCGAAATGTTGGCTGCACACTGGGCAGGTTATTCTAGCTGAAGTGTCACTGTCAAAGACATGTCAGCGCAGAAGAATAACCGAAAACCTAGGCTAAAGTGACCCTGGCGGACAACGGCTTTGTCCGGCGCTTTGTCTGTATTAGATGTGTTGAAATAAGCAGGTCGCTACTGGGTTCGCGTGGTCATGCGAAATACTGCATTCATTCTTAATCTTCGGAATTAAAAACAATGCCTTATAATATAAGATGACATTCTGGACAATCATTAAAAAACAACTTGGAAAGCTCAATCAGTTGCATGAGTTAAATATTTTGAATCAAGACATAGGCTAAGACTTGAGATTGCTTTTTAAATCATAATTGGACATTTCATATTATTTTATAGGTTCTTTACAAAAAACCCACTAAAACGTAAAATAGAAACATTCAAAACAGGCATGACGCATGCAGAATGACATTTGCAGGCTAACTTACAATCATAGTATTGTTGTGCACGTTCCTTAATCAGAGACTTCAATTAGACGAAGACCAAAGTCTAATACGACTGCAATCAGAGACCTGCTATTCTCAGGCGGCTGCACCCTAAATGCCTCAAAATCAATCGGATCTTCAAAAGGGCATATAACCCTCTTCGCTTAGGCTTGCCAACACTTCGGCTTATCAAGCTCTTCCCAATTAAAATTAAAGTTACGGAACCGTGTGAGTCTCATCGCACTGGGGCACCGTGTTGAGAACTCTATTCTCTGATAACACGGACCAGGAAAGCGGCAGTTCTTCTCAGGATTTCTGTCTCCGTACAGAGCCAGTTCTTCATGCAAACCAGTTTTTGCTTCACTCATATGGCCATGTTTAGGGTGTAGTGTTGCGCACTCATAAAGGATGTGGTTTACTGTCTCGACGTCGTCCTGACAGTGCCTGCAGCGAGAATCGAAGTTTGGATTGAATTTAGCGAAATAGGCACCGACTGGACAGTGTCCCGTTTTGTATCTAGTGATTGTCACCTGTTCTTCCCTATTTAGTTGCCACCATTCGTCCGATTTTGAGGGCCCTTTTAGGTTTTGCCAGACTTCCCTGCCCGTATTACCGTTTTCCCAGCTTTTGCACCATTTATCTCTTGCCCATTCGTCCACTATCGCACGCGTCTGCTCAAAAGTCTGTGGCTCGTCCACAGGGTCCAGCTTTGTCCCGAGCTTGGCTAGTAAGTCAGCTTTCTCATTTCCTTCTTCTTCTTCTTCTTCTTCGTTCTCATTGTTATGTTGGAGTGTTCAGATGAGTAGACCAATACATGAGATGAAATGCGCAGTGGTTTCCAGATCAGGGAGCTCTCCATATAGTTTCCTTTCTAGTGGGGTGATTTGGGGCCAATGTCTTATACGGGCCTCTTGGTATAGAGAGCAGTTTTGGAGGACGTGGTCTGTATTCTCTGGTGATTCTCCACATGGGCAGATTTCACTGGTTCCAATTTTGAGCTTCCGGTACATGTGTTGTCGCATTCTGTTGTGTCCGGTCCTGAGTCGAAAGATTAGACGTTGGTCTTGTCGGGATAGCTTATAGTAAGCGTCATCTTTCTTGTGATTTGGATGAGAGCTCGTCCATTTCTCATTTATTTTATTTACTATTAATTTCTTCAATTCTTCTGGATAGAGTGCAGAGTTTATTAGTGTGTTAGTTCTCCCACTCTTGGCGAGTGTGTCAGCCTTCTCATTTCCTTCTAGTTCTATATGAGCTGGGATCCATTGAATTACAGTTTTTTTTTGCTGATATTGTTGAGCTTTATAAGTGCTGTTTTGAGGTTATTAATATATGAAGAATCAGAGTTTTGCAGGCTTTGGAGGGTTGTTTTTGCATCCGTTAGTAAGACAATCTGACTGTGTGGGGAATTTGGATGATTTGCTAGGATGGTAGCAGCTTCCTTCGATTCCTACATGCCCTGGTATGAATTGGAATGTCGTCCGAATTTCGTGTTTTTCTTGGGGGCGTCCCACGCACGCCAGTGTTTTTACCAGTGGTTCAGGGAGCGTATCGGTGGAGCTTTCAATGGCTTGTAGGCTCGACAGAGAGTCTGTGAATAGCACAATAGGACTGGGTTGTGCTGTTTGCTCGTTAAGTCGTTCTTCAATGTACTCTACTGCATTTTTAAATTGCTACCATTTCAGCTACGTAATTGCTCCTGCCAGAACACGCACCCAGGATCTCATCGTTTTCGGCCGAGCCAGGGAATCGAATCACCACACCAAACCCAGAGGTTTTTTGCCCAAGGTTCTCTCTCGTGGAACCATCTGTGTAAGCCTTGATGAATCCAGCTGGGTATTGGGCGACAGTTTTCCTGGCTGTGTTTCGTAGGACAGTTTTTGTGCATTTCTTGTTAATTTCTGGGTCAATCAGCGATTTCCTCACCTCCGGGATTCCAGGAGCATACGCCGGAGAAGAAGCCCCATGCAGAGCGAGAGCAGCTCTGTTCTTTGGTAAATCGACTTCTTTGGACAATTCCCGCACCGAGTGCATGAAAGAGTTCCGCTTCAGCCGACTTCCGCCCTGCCAGTTGTCAACCAGACTTCTGACCGGGCAGCCTTCTTCTAGCCGTTTAAATTTTTCTTAAGCAATCATAACGGCTCGCTCCCTTCTTAGTCTCAGTGGTGAGAGATTTGTCATGACCTCACATGCCGCAGTTGGCGTTGTTCGAAATGCACCGCAAATGAGTCTAATTGCTTGGTTCAGCCCCACTAGAGACGTTTGTGAGGCATAGACTTGTGCAAGAGACGAGTACTCCATTCTTGCCCTTACTGCTCCAATATAGAGGGCCCGTAACACGTTCGCTTTGGCTCCCCATTTGGTCGTGGCTAATCGCTTGACTACCTTAAGGCTCTCCGAGGCTTGTTTTCTTACCAGTCTCACATGATCGGACAAACCCATTTTAGGGTCCAGGGTCACTCCCAGGTATTTCGGCTTGGTTTCCATCATTAATTCTGTACCATTGATTGAAAGAGATCTTTTCTTTGTGGACATTTTTGCCAAGAGTGAAGAGGGTCCAGACTGTTTTCGCACAATTTACCTCCATATTCCACAACCGTGTGTAGCAAGAAATCGTGACTAGGTCACGTTGGATCTCCGCAGCTAGAGCGACTGCAGATCTCCCAGTTTTCCAGATTAGCAGGTCATCTGCAAAAAGTAGTGAGCGACACACTAGGCGTTTGGTCAAATCGTTGATAAAAACCAGAAAAAGTGTGCACGAGAGTGACGAGCCCTGAGGCAAAGCCTGCTCCAGTACCTTTTTATTTGATAGTTGCTCGCCATAACGTGTCTGAACTAACCTGTTCGTTAGGAAGCTTTTGATCCACCGGTACATATTGGAGTTTACCCCAAGGTCCATCAACTTCAGCAACAATCCTTGCCTCCAGACTCTATCGTACGCCTGCTTCAAATCGAGAAAGACCGCAAGTGTCGACTCACCCTTCTTCTCCCCTCCGCCTCTCTGGAAACCGTCTGCCACCTCCTGCATAAAGACTGGTTACCTGGTCCATTGCACTACGCCGTTGTCTGAAACCACCCTGCTCTTGGCAAATTAGGTTGTGGGACTCAAAGTACCACGTAAGCCGTCGGTTAATGATGGCCAATCGTTCCGAGATTTTTTAGCATCTCAGCGCTGATACCGTCTGGCCCCACTGCCTTATGTAGCCTGGCCTTTTTGATAGCGAAAGCCAACTCCATCATAGTAAAGGGCTCTGAGAATGTTTCCGTCCCAGCCTTGCCGTCGACCCACTTACGTTTTTCATTGGCTCTTCTAACACGGTCAAGGGCCATCGACACGGAAGATTTTGGGTGAGCTTTAGAGACTCCAGCAAAGTGTTTGTTCAAAGCCTCCGCTCTCTTTTTGTCAGTAATAACAGGGCCATCTGGCGTTTGCAGGGGTTCCGCTACCCTCGGTTCCCCCACTCCAGCCGAATTGTTTAGTAACTTCCATGCCTGTCGTCCATCCGCAAGGTCCAGGTTCGCACAAACATCCGACCACTTTTCAAGCGATTCCTCCGACACTGTATCCCTTACCAATGCCGTAAGTTTGTTGTAGGCTCGTCTCGTCTCTTCGGTTCTTTGTCGAGCATGCCTTCTTCGTGCTGCTTTTCGTTGCCTGACAAGACGTGCCAACTTTCGAGACCAAAAGGATCGGTACTTGCGCTTACCACTGGTTCGCGGAATGGCCCTACGAGCCGCCGATAAAAGAGCCTTCACAAAGAGGCTGTAAGTTGCGTCAATGTTTTCAAAATCAATATCAAGTTTTTCCAGGAGTTCATCCGATGAACTCCTGAAAAGTTGCCAGTCCGCCTTAGCGTACACCCACTTACGTCTAGGGCAGCTTGGTCTTTTTGTCGTACCGAGATCAATAGAGACCATTAGCGGTAGATGATCCGATCCTAAATCTCCCAGGATATCCAGTCGACACTTCGCAACTATGTCCGCAGACACCAGGCACAAATCTGGTTTCGATTCCCCTCCATGCCCGGAGTGGATAAATGTACTTGGGGAATCAACGCCATTGAGAAGAACCAAATGTGTTTCATCGCACATGTCAAAAACCTTCTGTCCCGAGAGATCGGTTGTTTTACAACCTATGACCTGGATTTTGGCATTGAAATCACCCGCCACTATTGTTCTGGTGTTGGAGAGGCTTTTGTTATCGAGTGTGAGGACACTTCGCGGTGGATTATAGACATTCAGGCATTCAAATCTCTGTCCATCCTTGAATACTTCCACCAGGAGTGTGTCGGTCTCACCAGATCCCCGTGAGGCGGCTTCCTTCACACGAGCAAGCAAAGGATTCCTGACAAAAGTGACTAACTTCTGACATTTTACACAGGAACAGGTAAAGGCCGTGAAGCCCGAGAGCGAGGGCACACAACTCCTTTTCCTACCAGCGTTGCCAGCTTCCTGCACCAAGAACACATCGACCTCGAGTTCCGACAACAGTCTTAAAATTTCAGGCTTCTTGAGTCTCAATTGCCTGTTTGCATTAAATGATATGATTCTGAGTTGCCCAATACCACAACCATGTTTGGGCCTGGAGGGATCGTCCCTCCTAAGTTTACTTTTTGAGCTTTTCCCGGTCGCATTTGGTGTGGGGGTCACGACTTCCCCGTCCGTGGCATTAGTAGTAGGGTACCTTGGCTCGACTTGCATCGAGGGGCGTTGGCCACCCGGCAACAACCCTGGGTTAGTTTTTGCTGGCAATATCGGTGAACTTAGTGGGGGGACATCTTGAAGATCAACGACGGTAGCTAACTTTTCGAACACCAACCCGTCGTCAGGATTGGTAGAACGGGGCCTATCAGATGAGTAATGCCTATACTCGGGGTTAATAGATAAATTTTGTAAAGCCATATGAGTGAAATTACCCGAGTGCGGGCGAAACTGGTTGCATGTTAGACTGTTGGATTCGATCTCCTCAGGTGGGATCAATGCTACCTACTCAGGAACTCGTGTTCGCTGAGCTAGCTTCCAATGTCACGCTTGCCGCGAATACCTTGTGGTATAATGAGAGATTGTCTAGACTCGTTTCTTTCACCGCCAGAAAGTTCGCCATCAGTGAGGCGACTGGATGCAATGTCGTGCATCTGGGAACGTACCTTCTAAAGTCTACGGCGTTTATGGGGCGCGCCTCGCATTCCGGCGCACCCTAATCCAACTTTTAACCAGGCACCCACACATTGGGTTGGACATCCTGGATTTTACGAGCACTGCCCACTTGGCCTTTAAGACCGTGGGCAGAGGGGATCCCCGTTGGCCGCTGTTAGAGGCGTTCACAGCGTTACCAAGGTCCGCCACGAGGAGGCCGGGATCACCCACCTCAGTTACGGAACCAGACATTCTTATAGATTTAAGAGAAGGAGCGAATCTCATATTCCGAATCCATCCTGGTGTTGTTTTGCTATGCCACCTATAGCTTTCATTGAAGTTCCACACACACACCACTCAGCTGAATATAAAATAATAATTGGAGGCCTACTACAGGTGGCAATAGTTGTTTGTTGTTTTTACACCAAAGCCACGGACCGTAGGCTTACACTCTTAACCCCCCCCCCCAACCTTTCCAATTCCCAATCAGCCTCAGTATGGGCTTCTTACTGGCTATTGGTGCAGTACATTATAACTTGTTTCAATTTTTGGTGCGTAGAAATATTTCGTTTTGTTTTGATAGTGCACTATAGTTGACGTTGAGTAAGTACTGGTGTGAGGAGATGAGTATGTATACATCAATGGTGGTATTAGACTCTTAAAACATGTTTCAAAACGGTTTTTAAGAGCTTGACTGACATTTATTCAGGTCTTTTTTTTCTTCCTTCATAAAAGCTGATAAGTATTAGGCCTATTATATGAGAACAATTGTGTATGCCAAAAGAGAGCTGTTTTTTTTTTTAAATTATCTAAGTATTTGAATGGAATTTAGATTTTGAATTAGATCTAGAGTTAGAGTATAAATAATTTATGATCTAGATCTAGATAGATAGAATCTATTTTAATCTAGACCATTTTTTTGCTATGAATAGATCTATAAAAATATATAGATAGATCTAACATTATACTAATTTAACATACTACAAGTAGGCCTATAAGACAATATAGCTATCGCTGACATTCTAGAGATGTACTCGAGTCAAGATAATTGATTTAAATCTTGTCTAGATTCTCTAGGATGCCTGGACTTGTGGAAGCTGGTCTTTGCGCAATCGCATCGTCGTCACGGTGGTCCCTGAGTTTGACCCAAGCCGTTTTACGGGAATTTAAGTTTTGGCTAGGCTTTATATATAGATTTTGAAAGCTTAAAAAAAAAATAGACCTATAGAACTATCTCTCTAATTCTTGATCTAAATTAAAATTTTAAATTCTAGAATATTTTTGTTAGTGACTAAATCTAGATAGATAGGCCTACCGTCTACATCCAGCTGTTTGTAAGATATGCCTTCTCTAGCCAGCGTATGTCCGTTATGGAGCGCAGGCATCTTTGGTGAAAGCTTTCGAAGAGACTTGGTCGCTTAAATTCTCATATAGATCTCAAATTATAGCCATACAAAAAGTGGTAAGAACCACTTTGTTTGTTTTAAATAAATGTCAAATCTTGTCATGATTTCAACACATTTAGAAGTTCCCTCTCTTGCTTCTCTTCTAAAACACACGAAATAATGACTCGGACAAATCTTCTATAGTGGCCCTTGCGCAGTCTGAGCAATAAAAAAAAAGGGGTGGGGGATTATATGATATATGAATCTATCTGATATGCTCTGTCATACAGAGTTGGCCAAACATATAAGGTTCGCTGGTATAACAGCGTCAATCTGAGATGAAATATATTTTAAACGTTAATTTGGTCTGCAATGAGCTAGATATATAAACATAGGCTAGGGTTGATCTTATGCGTATTGTATATCTGTAGGCTAGATGGAGGAGTGATGGATTGGTGTGTAGATTTGTAAATTTGTAGGCTAGATATATTTACCTAGGCTGGAGTAGTGGATGGATGTAGGTTTAGATAGGTTAGATATAAAGATCTAGGCGGGAGTGATGGATATATGTAGGCCTATAGTTAGATTTGTAAGAGACTTAGGTTAGGTAGAACTAGAAGTGATGGATAACATGCGTGGTTAGATGTGTAGGTTTGATTAAAATTAAATAATAAGGTCTAAATCAGCAGCCAGATGGCTGAATCCGTGAATCCGACAACCCACAATGCTACGGATGGCATGCTACGCAAGGGCCAGTTTGATGTTCACAGTGTTCACCCTCGGGCCGCATACTCTGCACTGGTCATCCTCACCTTCAGCGTCCTTGGCAATGGCTTGGTTGTGGCTGCGTTCATTAGGGACCGAAGGCTGCGTGTGGTGTTCAATACTTTCGTTGTCACTTTAGCCATCGCTGACATAGTCATGAGTAAGTAGGTGTGTGTGCGTGCGTGGACTCGTTAATAGCCTTGTGTTTTTTTTTCCGCAATAGAAAATGTCTTGGAAGTAAAATAAATCTCCAGTTGTTGGTTGGCTTTAAAATTCTTTCAACAGTGCTGTATGAACATATAACTTTCAAGAAACTGGCTAGTTTAGCACTCCCAGCATTTTCATTCTATTGGAAATTTTCATACATTGAGGAAAACTATAAATAGCAATCTTTTTGGTGTATCCGGTCTACAAAATAAAGGAACTGTTGATAATTGTTCTGTTTTTTAAGTAAATGGCAATATTTGCACACTTTGTAACCCACCTTTTTTTCTAAAGAAAAAAGCTGTAACAGTAGAAAATTGAACACAATTTAACAACCGCAGCCACACAATGTGCTTAAAGTACATTGAGACATGAAACTTGGATATTAAACGATGTTCTCAAAATGAATTGTATGTAATCTTAGAGTTAACATGACACGCTTCACTGGCAACAACTTTGAATGATAGGCCTAAGTGTTATAAGAACTATTTGTCTTACGCGCTTTTATATGTAGTAATTGAACTATTAGTCTATTATAAAGAAAAGAAATTATGGCAAGGCGTTTATTTGTATGTATAGGATCAATACAGAACTAAATATATTAGTCTAATTTAATCTCGAGGCTCTAGCATCTGCATTGAACAACTAGAAACATATAATTAGACCTAATACTCAAACTCAAATGTAGATGTAGCCTAGATTTAGTCAAATCAATGTTTCTTGACTAGTAATGAAACGCATGTTTACTTTGAAGGTGTTGTGCTCATATCGGAAGTAGTCGGCATCTCTGTAAACCAAATGTTTTTAACAGACTCCACAATACTTTGCAGGGTAAGCATTTCAGATTTCACTGTATACTGAGTTAGCCCCACACTCTCATGGTATACTTCGTCAACTATGTCTTGTTTAACAATAGTAGTTTTTGTAGGTGTACACGTACACGCTCCTGTCATTTTTTCTCTTTCCAGTTCTTTAGTATCCTGGTCAATGCCATCCCCACTGAGCAGCTGATCATAACTCACATGATGTGTAATGATCGACACAAGGCCTTCCTTCGCAGGCTGGCCTACTCCCAGCTCCGTCAGCTGTACAGTGAGCCACTTAGACTGGCAGTAACCTGGGCTTTCAGCTTTACAGCAAGCTGCCTAATAACAGATGTAATCTATCTATCTATCTATCTATCTATCTATCTATCTATCTATCTATCTATCTATCTATCTATCTATCTATCTATCTATCTATCTATCTGTCTGTCTGTCTGTCTGTCTGTCTATCTGCCTGCATGTCAATTTGGCTGTTTATCTGTCGATTTTCATGTTTCTCCGTGTTATTGATTGTCATATTATCAGTCTCCATCAGTCTGTCTGTCAGACAAATTGTTTTCTATCAGCTATGCTATTTATTCACTCACCGCAAAGTAACTCATCACAAAGTAACTCACCACAAAGTAACTCACCACAAATTCACTCACCGCAAAGTAACTCATCACAAAGTAACTCACCACAAAGTCACTCACCACAAAGTCAATAACCACAAAGTAACTCACCACAAAGTAACTCACCAAAAAGTAACTCACCAAAAAGTCACTCAACACAAAGTAACTCACCACAAAGTAACTCACCGAAAAGTCACTCACCACAAAAAAACTCACCACAAAGTAACTCACCAAAAAGTCACTCACCACAAAGTAACTCACCACAAAGTAACTCACCACAAATTCACTCACCGCAAAGTAACTAATCACAAAGTCACTCACCACAAAGTCACTCACCACAAAGTAACTCACCAAAAAGTCACTCACCACAAAGTCACTCACCACAAAGTAACTCACCACAAAGTGACTCACCACAAAGTCACTCACCACAAAGTCACTCACCACAAAGTTACTCATCACAAAGTAACTCACCACAAAGTCACTCACAACAAAGTCACTCACCACAAAGTAACTCACCACAAAGTGACTCACCACAAAGTCACTCACCACAAAGTCACTCACCACAAAGTCACTCATCACAAAGAAACTCACCACAAAGTAACTCACAACAAAGTCACTCACCACAAAATAACTCACCACAAAGTAACTCACCACAAAGTCACTCACCACAAAGTAACTCACCACAAAGTAACTCATCACAATGTCAATCACCACAAAGTAACTCACCACAAAGTCACTCAATAAAGAAACTCTACACGAAGTCACTCAATCAAGAAGCTCACCACAAAGTTACTCACCACGAAGTCACTCAATAAAGAAACTCACCACAAAGTAACTCACCACAAAGTAACTCACCACAAAGTAACTCACCACAAAGTAACTCACCACAAAGTAACTCATCACAAAGTAACTCACCACAAAGTAACTCACAACAAAGTAACTCACCACGAAGTAACTCACCACAAAGTAACTCACTAAAGAAACTCACCACAAAGTAACTCACCACAAAGTAACTCAATAAAGAAACTCACCACAAAGTAACTCTCCACGAAGTCACTCAATAAAGAAACTCACCACAAAGTCACTCAATAAAGAAACTCACCACAAAGTAACTCACCACGAAGTCACTCAATAAAGAAACTCACCACAAAGTCACTCAATAAAGAAACTCACCACAAAGTAACTTACCACGAAGTCACTCACTAAAGAAACTCACCACAAAGTCACTCAATAAAGAAACTCACCACAAAGTAACTCACCACGAAGTCACTCAATAAAGAAACTCACCACAAAGTAACTTAATAAAGAAACTCACCACAAAGTAACTCAATAAAGAAACTCACCACAAAGTGACTCACCACAAAGTAACTCAATAAAGAAACTCACCACGAAGTAACTCACCACAAAGTAACTCAATAAAGAAACTCACCACAAAGTAACTCAATAAAGAAACTCACCACAAAGTAACTCACCACGAAGTCACTCAATAAAGAAACTCACCACAAAGTCACTCAATAAAGAAACTCACCACAAAGTAACTCACCACGAAGTCACTCAATAAAGAAACTCACCACAAAGTCTCTCAATAAAGAAACTCACCACAAAGTCACTCAATAAAGAAACTCACCACAAAGTAACTCACCACGAAGTAACTCACCACAAAGTAACTCAATAAAGAAACTCACCACAAAGTAACTCAATAAAGAAACTCACCACAAAGTAACTCACCACGAAGTCACTCAATAAAGAAACTCACCACAAAGTCACTCAATAAAGAAACTCACCACAAAGTAACTCACCACGAAGTCACTCAATAAAGAAACTCACCACAAAGTCACTCAATAAAGAAACTCACCACAAAGTCACTCAATAAAGAAACTCACCACAAAGTAACTCACCACAAAGTAACTCACAACAAAGTAACTCAATAAAGAAACTCACCACAAAGTAACTCAATAAAGAAACTCACCACAAAGTAACTCAATAAAGAAACTCACCACAAAGTAACTCACCACAAAGTAACTCACCACAAAGTCACTCAATAAAGAAACTCACCACAAAGTCACTTAATAAAGAAACTCACCACAAAGTAACTCACCACAAAGTAACTCACCACAAAGTAACTCACCACAAAGTCACTCACCACAAAGTAACTCACCACAAAGTCACTCACCACAAAGTCACTCAATAAAGAAACTCACCACAAAGTAACTCACCACAAAGTAACTCACCACAAAGTAACTCACCACAAAGTCACTCACCACAAAGTAACTCACCACAAAGTCACTCACCACAAAGTCACTCAATAAAGAAACTCACCACAAAGTAACTCACCACAAAGTCACTCAATAAAGAAACTCACCAAAAAGTCACTCAATAAAGAAACTCACCACAAAGTCTCTCAATAAAGAAACTCAACTCATTGTTACGCAGCTAATTGTATTAATTAAATTATCTACAAGCATTTATCTACATATTCAAGGACATTACTCATTAGAAACTAAAGTATTCTATCTGTTAGTCCAGCCAGTAAGTCTGTCACGAATTCCCCCATCCCAATTAGGTCACTAAGGTCTGAAGTATACACACACCTGTAAGTCTTTCACGAATTCCCCCCTCCCTCAATTAGGTCACTAAGGTCTGAAGTATACACACACCTGTAAGTCTGTCACGAATTCCCCCCCCCAATTAGGTCACTAAATGTCAGAAGTATACACACACCTGTAAGTCTGTCACGAATTCCCCCCCTCCCAATTAGGTCACTAAGGTCAGAAGTATACACACACCTGTAAGTCTGTCACGAATTCCCCCCCCCCCAATTAGGTCAGTAAGGTCGGAATTATACACACACCTGTAAGTCTGTCATCAATGCTTTAACACTGTTACGTCTCTTTTCTGCAGATTGTGATTGTCCTCCATCATGGCAAGTTTACATTGTGTTATATCCAAGAACGACCACTCTATGTCAGTCAGATGGCGTTTGTTCACGCCTTTCTCTTGCTCCTGCTATTACTCTCCTTGATCTATGTTATTGTGGACTTCAGGTGTGTGCTCAAGTAGGACCACTAGAGGACACAATTAGCTTTTTGACATGGACATTGATAAACTTAACATTTTTGTTTAATACAAAGAAACTTTAAAACAAGAAAATAAAAAATACTTTTGAAAAAAAAAATTACATTAAACGTGGTTTAATTACCTAGATTAGATCAGTCATGTAATGGAATGTGTTACAGACCTAGATTACCAATAATAAGTCTGTGCGATTTGAAATATTTTTACCAATTGTTTTTCTTTAGCACAATATCATTCTTTTAGCTTTCTCAATACGCTATGAATGTTACACCTTTTTAAATGCATTTATAGTTTGTTCAAAAAAGTTGAGACCTGAATTCGAAATCGAGGGCTCAATCCACCACAATCCAACACAAGCCAACACAATCCACCACAAGCCAACACAATCCACCATAAGCCAACACAATCCAACACAAGCCAAAACACTCATCACGGGATTAGCAAAACCTTCCATCGTGGAGAATCACCAGAGAATGCTGACCACGTCCTTGTGATATAAAGGGAGAGTACGGCAAGACATGGCCTAAATTTTGCCGATGTGCCAAAAACTCAAAACTCAACTCTGGCTCCAAAACCGTTATATAGAAGAAAAATTACAAGAAGATTTGTCTGATCTGGAAACCACTGCGCAGTTCATCTCAGAAATAGGATTACTGATTTATACCCTTCTACTTCCGACATGAAACATGAGAACGAAGAAGAAGAAGAACTAATCAATGTCCCAGCGAAGTGCTTATGAAAATTAGAAGGTTTCACAGTTGTTAGCTTCAAATTTTAAAGGGCGTTTTACATAGTATAAAGGGTGCTAATTCAATTTTTAGCAGTCAGTACGATTTATTTCCCTTATTCCATACCAAACAAAATAATTAATTAAAAATAGTTTATTAACAAATCGGTTATTTTTTTCTTTTTGATTCTTTTTTGTCAGGTAAAAGAAAAAATTGTGCAAAATTTCAGCTTGATTCGAAATTGGGTGTGGTAGAATTAACGTGTGCAAACTTTTTACCAGACAGACAGAGTGAGTAAGATAATTTTAGCAAAAAAGTTAACTTTATTTACATGAAACCTTTTTCCTGATGTGATGTTTACATTTGGGTGCAAGCAGATTCTAGCTGTGATTGATGCACTTACATATTAGGAAGCAATATTCATTATCCAACGTGGCTGCAATTCTTCTTTTTCTAATCTTCAGAAAACACAAACTGAAAAAAACGTACTCACTTGGATTAACTCCAGACCTAGAGCCTACATTAGGTGGCTACATCGACAATAAAACATCTTCACAGTGTCTCATACCAAGGAGCCCAGTTCCCATCTACAGAGACGAAGACATTCCCACAAATCCAGATAGGACGTATCAACCGAAAGTACTTAAAGAGGATGCAATTAATAGCGGAGACTGCAAATCTCCCAAAGATGTGAAGAAGTTAAGGGCTGCTAACTTTTCCTATGATATGTCACCACCTACGTTTTTGGCCATGCCATATGAGAACAATGTTCAGGTGGAAGTAGTGCAAGAGAACACAAATGATCCATACGTGCAGCACATAGGCAGCCACATAACTCACTACAAGATACTGGAGATCCAGAACAACAGTGACGGTGTTCTGCCCATTGTCTCAGAAAACGGAAGACCCAACCTGGCTGCAAGTGCTCGTGCTTCCAGGACGGAGAAGAGATTGGGAGCAAGAAGGTCAGGAGTCTTTGATCGCTGCAAAAGTGAAACCCGAAGGAGCGTTCGCATTCTAGATGCCTATGCCGAAAAAAATGCTGGTGCTAAAAGGATTGAGTTGGAGACGAAAGGGTCTGAAAAGTTGGAAGTGGAGGCTTCATCTAACAGCCAAGATGAATGGTCGCACTCATCTTGTTCATTCTCAGAGGAAGAGCCAACTGACATCCCAATGCCGAGGTTCAAGCCAAGAACAGATTCACTCTACACTCTACGCTCTTGTATGAGCATCACAGAGGAAGCGACAAACTTAGAAGCCACCAATTCGCTGGAGTTAACCGCTAACGCTGACGACCTAGAGGCTGTTGATAAGGAATTTAAAAACGCGTCAGATCTTTGTCTAACTTTTCTTGACTCGTGTGGTACGACATTAGATAACAACCAGAGCATAGATACGACAAAACCGGATGCCAAAAGGCAAAACATTTTGAAACCGTTTGATTCCGCAAAGAGCTTTGACCAACTGCCAATATTGCAAAATGCCTCTTCCGAGGTTATCACTGAACTTGAAGGGTTGACACGTTGTAATGACAAAGGGATCTCTTGTAGTCAACTTCCAACTAAACTACGGAAGCTAACAGAAGACAAGATGGAGGCGAATTCAATACTTTGGAATGCAGGGAATAGATGCAACAATTATTTTGGTACTCAAAGTGAATTAAAACCTACTAGTTCTTCGGCAGATGTTAGCTTTGAGCTGTCCACCATGCACAACGAGGACAGAGTGGCGACTCAGGACACATTTGAGCACGCTAAAAGCAACATTACTACTTTATTACCAACTTCGGAAACTGAAGTTCCGGGAAATAAAGTAGTGGATGTTCAGCATCGATCTTCTTCCAACATACCAATCGATATTGACGTGGCAACTCGTGATTGGATAACTTTTTACAATATCCGACAAACTTCAGAAGAACGATTAGACGACAGAGCAGGAAGTTTGCCATCTTGCTCCACAACGAGTCTAATCTACGTCAATTCAGCGGAAGTAGAACTAAATAAAGCAGAAAAAGTTTCAAAGATATCAGACGGTCAAAAGCTTTGTCTGACAGATATATTAAAAGTTGATGATAACCAGATGGCATCCAAGATATTGAACCCGGACAGTGAAAGTAAAATAAAAGCCTCAGGTGATAATGTACGAGACTGGTCACAAGTTAGTTGGATGCATGAATCTCATACCGGTGACAACGTATCCGTTCAGATAGCACACGATTCAACTTTCGACCAAGAAGAGATATACGCATCCTCTGAAGACAAGAACATGGCCACAAAAATTATGTCTTCATCGTCTGATGGAATCTTAGTCTCTGTATCTAAAAATACACCTGATAGTTTCGCCAAAACCACGTCTGTCACAAGTCAGTGTCAAATTGTAGACAGGGGTGAGAACCCATTCGTAATGATTAATCCTGATAGTAAATTAAAACATGATGGACCGCTCGTGGAGTGCAGCTATAAGTTTTCGGAAGAACCGTCAGAGAAATGTATTTACAAGGTGAACAGAAATCCTCGCAATGAAGATTGTAAACTTAAAACTAGACTATCAGAAGATTCTGTGTTAGAAGACGCAGGAAAAGAACTATCAGAAAATAACGCTGATTTGTTAGATGAACTGGGCAAGAAGGTATCGCCACAAGTCAACATTTCTGAGGCACCGGAAAAGAATGAGGTCAAGCTGACGCCTCTTCAGCTTTTGGAAAGCCTCAGCATATCAAAGAGAGCTTACCTGGCAGAGATCGGTCTATACCATGATATTCTCATGGGTCACGTGACCCTTGATTCTAGTCTGATACAGCCTGACCCTTGCCCACAGTGTCCGTACTGTCAGGACAAAGAAAAAAGCATGTCTTCAGAGAGTCTCTCAGAGATCTCAAGTTCAGAGGCTTCCTCCATGGCAGACTTCTCTACTGGCACTACAGACAAACTAGTGAGACGTTCACTTCTGTATGAATCACAACGTACAAAATGGAGTGAGTAGTTGTGACTGTAAAATCGTTGTATAATACCTCGGGGGGCGGAGGCTGAGTGGTTAAGCGCTTGGCTTCGGAATCATGGGTCCTGGGTTCGAATCTCGATGAAGACTGGGATTTCGAAATTCTGGACTTTTAGGACGCTCTTGAGTCCGCCCAGCTCTAATGGGCAACTGACTTTAGTTTGGGAAAGTAAAGGTGGTTGTGGTCGATGTGCTGGCCACATGACACCCTGCTCATTAACCGTTGGGAAAAGAATCAGATGACCTTAACATTATCCTCTGATCTACTATTTCACATTTTAATAATTTAATTGATTTCTTTTTTTTTTCTTCTTCCCTTTGTCTGCCTTTCTAGCTTTCCTTTCCGTCAAGAATCACAAACACACTTTTTTTTAAGATTGATGGCAATTAGGGTTTCTGAGAAGTTACACTATTGCCTTGGCCTAGGTGTTTGAGCACTTGGCTACCGAGCCGAAGTTCTGACAGAAAGTTTTCTATTACACTCAACTTTAATGACATTTTTGTTCTGTGACATTTTCGGGGTCAAGTGAAGGCTGTATTTGTGCTGGCTACACAACAGCCTCATAAATCATTGACCGTTTGATTTGTGATAGTGCAAGAAATTGTGAACATATAATATTTACAAACATATAATATTTACAATAGGCTCCGTCATTATGAATCGAGAGAGGCCCGTTACCGTACACACTGGAAACCCGGCAGCTAAGCGACTTTCTGGAGAGCTGTAATACGCAATGTAGCACGTCGAAAAGGAAGAGCACTCTTGGCTTGTTTATAGTTGAAATGGCACGATGTTGTATCTTTAGGGGAAAAAAAGTGAAATCCTTTCAGCCTGGAGGCCTGTAGCATTTCAAACACCGTATTCCGGGCTGTCTTGATTACTCATAAATAGTACAGTATTAGCCTTATTGCTGATAGATTTCTCTGAATATTACATTTCTAGTAGAAATATATGCCTAGAGTGTTATGCCTCTTTTAAACATTTTCAACAAATAGTCAAGAATTAAGAACTGCGTAAAGATGAGATAGGAAGAGGATGGTTTCTGTTTATTAGAAACCTAATCCAATATTCAAACAGCTAAGTGGAATTATGATATTCTTTTTCTCTATTTCCTAGAACTTTTAGCAGACGCCTCCAGTAACAACACAATGTGGCGGGATGATTGGCAGCCATATTCGAGTCCATATTATTCTCAAGAAACAGCAGGTATTGACAGCTGGTGTGCGGCCTCCTCCCGATGCCCGGTATTCGCCATTGACATGCCTGACCACTTCAGAATTCGGTACTGAGAATCTTTGTTTCTTTTTTCACTAGATCTTTTATAGACTCTTCTTCAGACAGATGTTCCCATTGGTCATAACAAACATAACTTTGTGTATTTCTCCTAGACGTATATAGTTTTTGAGTCGCTACTTTAAGCAAAGGTTCTAGGTTCTTAATATAAAAACCGTATTTCTTGTTATTGAAGAATTCCCTTGCATTTGACTTTTATACCAAGATGGTTGTGCAAAGTAGGCCTATTATCTTATACATTACAGACATTTCTTGAAAAAGAAGATAGTAGCCAGTAACCATGAGCTAGCTAGTCGTACATGTTAATTAGAGACTTAAACTCTGCCCTCTGCCAAGTCATTGATTTTCCTGGATGATTCAGGAAGCCTCTTCTATGCTCTATTGGCACAAGGGAAAATGAGCATAGACGATACATTTGTGGCAAGAAGATTCAATTGGCCTCGCATTAACTATTATTTTGTTTTCCCATATTATATACTCAACAGAAAAGAATATATGAGTCTGTATCGTTTAGACTTCACTAGCAGACTTACCTGACAAACATTTTTTTTTTGACAAATAAGAACTCAAGTAAATTAGCGGTTGTCAACCTTATGCTAATTAAATGCCATTGATTTGAGCAGTTATGTGCCTCAGGCCATCGCCTAGTAGACTGCCACTGATGCTAGTTCTAAGAGATTTCAATGCAACATATCACACGGCAATCGTTTGTCCGCTGAGCCGTGGACGAGAACCGCTGAATCGTATTATGTTTATATAACGGTATTTCAATATTGATAACAATGAAGTTTTCGACAGAGTATGGCGTGGGGCACTCTGGGCGATAATAGAAAAGTACAATGTAAATCAAAACATAATTCAAGTCATTCAGAACCTCAGGCCACTATTTCAGTGTACTCCAACAGCAGCTCTGTGAACTGGTTTAAAACCAAAGTTGGAGTGACACATGGCTGCCTACTCCTCTTTTCAATATCTTCCTTGAAAGGATAATGGAAGATGTTCTCGAGGGCTATGAGGATGCTGTAAGCATTGGAGGAAGAAATACTAACTTGACATTGATGGCCCAGCAGGGACAGAAGAAAATTAGCTGTCATTGTTATGCACATAGTCAACACTTCCACAGCATATGGTATGCAAATCAATACCGAAAATACAAAACACAAATTATGACCAATATCCAAAAGGGCTTTAAAGGGGAAATCAGTATTGGATGCGAAAAGCTGATAAGTGTCAGTAGTTTTAAATACCTCAGAGCTATCATCTCAGATTATAGAACAAAACCTGAATTACTGGCCAGAATTACACAACACTTGCAAAACTGAAAACAATCTGGACTGACAAAGGTATAGCCTTCAACACTGAAATCAGACTGATGCGCTCTCTAGTCACGGACACATTCTTGTATGCTTGCAGAGGAGGATCTTAGCAACAAAAAGATAGTATGTATCATATAACAAAGATCGCATCACAAATGAATAGATTAGAAACAGGATTAATTTGACCCCACGATGACCTGCTAACTACTGTCAAAAACGCAAACTTAAACTTTATGGCCATATCACAAGGTCCTTAGGGCTCCCAAAGACCTTCCTTCAGCGAACAGTACCAGGAAAAGAAGAAGAGGCAGAGAAAGCGACGGGAAGACAACATAAAAGAATGGACGGGCCTGTCATTGAAAGACAGAGAAGAATGGAGAAAGACGGTAAACAGATCTTGTGTGGTGCCCCAACAGTTCAACAGACTTAGGGATAGATGAAGATACTAGAATAAGAAACTTTTATAAATCCAAGGAGCTGAAATTTATTTACTTTGAGTTAATTAACAATTAGTGAACAATACCCCACATGCTAATGATTTAGTTACACAAATATTTAAAGTCCTGCCTTTCATAAAAAATTGTTAATTAAAATTTCAGAGGTATATTATAATTAGATCATGGAAAACATTTATCAATTCTATAGAAAATAATACTTTAGCCTATCTTAAATAGGTCTAACTCTGTAGCACTTTATACTGGAAATAATTTGTCAAACATTGTTTAAATAAAATTATATTACGAGTCTCATTGTCTCAACTTCCTGGTCTTAATTACCAGAAGAAGTACAGGCTACAGCGACTGGACACCTGCGCTAAAGAAAGCCAAGAGATTATTAAGTTTTGAGATGGTCAAATCCTACGATCCAGAACTGAGCATACTGGTCAGTTTGCTACTAGTGATAGTTTTACAGGTAAAACATTTTGTTTCAATGCATTAAGATAACTCGATGATTGAGATGTACCATCAGACAGAGTGAGAACTATTTCTATGGTATCTCTACATTCAGTAGAAATCATTTCTGTTAGTCCTTATATAGGCCTTTAATTTTAATATCCATAACAGTGAAAAGTAAACATATAGTTTTTAGTAACTTCTCAAAAGCTAGCCAACATCTAGATCTATATTACACAGATTTTAAATAGGCCATCACACTTCTAAATTACTTCTCAAGAACTACAGGCGAGTGTGCTTGCTCTTTCTGGAACTTAACCGTTGGCTTTCTCATGGGGCTTTAATTTCATAACCTCTTAAGATACAGACCTATTTGCATTTACATCTGATATATATATATATATATATATATATCTCATGTAGGTAAAAAAAACTCTGCTCAGACCCCAAATCTGAATTACAAGTATCATGAAGGACTGCATTGTTAGATAGTGTAGACTCTGACTTGGAGGAATGTATTGTTAGTGTAGATTTTGATATGAAATTATTTCTGAGTTGCTTCCAAATGAAATGACAACCAATAGTTAATGGGGAACAGACACATTCGTGATCTAATAAGTGAGCAATACACAAACCTAAATATTGGGCACAAATACACTCATGCATGACTAAAATTGGCAACACACATTCAAACTAAATAGTCATTTTTGGTATCCAAATAATCAAACTAACTCATTTCTGTCATTTGGTTCAAAACAAGATATGACTTAAGACAAAAGGCATGATGGCTGAATAGGTGCCACTTTAAAATAAAATGGTAATAGTTTAAATAGATTCCATCCAACTCTGATGAATACATTCTATCAAAGGAGCAAAACTTTTGGTGGCTAGTAACATTGGATGTATCAGTGAAACAGAAAAAACAAAATGTACAATTCTAGAGCCAGTGACCACTGAGGAATGTTAAAAACAAACCAAGGGCAACTAGAATAAGTTTATTGGAACAACCAATGATCAGATAATGCCACAGAAAGATTCATTCTTCATTTTCTGTAAATAATTCTCAATGAAAGACAATACATTTGTTGCCAACATTTCCCTGTGTACCATTCAACTCCCGCCACTATTCTAAAGTGTGTTTCTCTCTCTAGCTGATGTGTTGGCTGCCCATCACATGCCTGTATGTCTACTACAACATCTTCCACTTCCCTGGCTCAATGGGCGCTCCAGAGATGCACTACATTTTGTTGTGGTGCACCAGAATGGCCCTCCAGCCCATCGTTTATGCTTACTACTCCAGGGGCTTCCGTATGAATTTTATTTATTTCCTTAGTTGCAGCTTTTATAATTCCACAAAATAAAAAAGTTCCTTCAAGTTACAATATGTGTGTAATTGTATTATTGCCTTCATCTAGTGTGTGTATTAAGATGTGTATTAGTGTCCTAAGAGGACTTAATCAGAAGTAATTTTTTGGCAAATGGTAATGGGGACAGTAGGGAGAGAATGCTTATTGCTAAAAGACTATTCTGCGTGTATAATCCTGTATGGGGGAAGACTGTATTATAAATGCAATTATTTGTTTGAGAATGTAAAAGGACTCCAATGTATACCTTTTTACACCAAAAGAAAAGCCAATGTAAAAAAAAAATAATATTTAGGCCAAAGCTGCATCTTCATAATGAAATAATTGCAATCTTTCTTAACTAAAGGCTTTAGAATAATAATTATAGAGAAAATAATTTTTCAGTTGAGAGTCTGTGCAGAAAATCTTCAAATAATATAAACAAAAAACATCCAATTAATGGAGAGACAAGTTATTTATTATGTGTTGTACATTCTGGAAGTGTCAATTTTTTTGTGTGTGGTTTATTTATGTGTTACATATTTTTAAGTAAAAAAAAACAACAAATGTATCTGTGAATGTGACCATAAAATCTAAAAATCTACACACACATCATTACAAAAAATATGTTTTTCCAAGGGATATAACAAAACATGTACAATGCTGCCCAGTATCAAACAACATATTTGTAAGCATTTACCTGTCCAATAACATTCTAAATTAAATAAAAGTGTCTAGACAAGTTCATTTTCACTAGTGAGATTGGGATATTGAAAGTCCTAATAGAAATGCTACTAATTCTAACATTCATGCTCCAGCCTGCATACCATCCAGCCTATGATGCAGTTCTATTTGGCCCCTATGAAATTTCAGACAATAATACCAAAATTTAAAAAAAGCAGGGGAGAGTACCTAGTAGGATTATGACTTGGCAGACATATTTTTCAGCATCAATGAACTACACAAAAAGAAAGTTAATTCATAAATTCACACAATTTGAAATGTTTGTAGCTAATACAGCATAGGGCCTACATTTAAACAGAATTTCCTTATTGAGGTGCAAAGCAACAGTGATGTTATGTCATGTAGCATAAAGCAACTGTTGCATAAAGTTTATTTTTAGACTTCTGCAGTGCAAGGTCATGGTTATGTTGACTAGTTTCACAGAAAAGAAGCGTGCAAGTCCATTATTAATGCCTTTATTGGCTGAATATTTGCATCACTGTGTCCGGTAATTCCAGGAATTAATAGGAATGAGCGAGGTTGTTTCCAAATATAGATGATAAAAAGAATTTAAAGGTTTGAGATATTGAGTTGAGGAGCTTGAACGACGACAGTAAATTTGTTTCATTAAATTGTATTGTACAGTGTGTATATTATAAAAGTGGTTCCTAGTTCCAGAATTAAAGCTTTGTAATTAGTATTGAAGGATCTTAATTGTTTTGAATTTATGGTTGATTTTGAATCTCAGTGTTCAGTTATTGTTTAAAAGTAGAAATCTACACTAAATTATAACATCAGAGACACATTGTCTGATCAACACAATCTCATCGTAACATCAAGACATCTTCACATCTAACACATAAATACAAATATCGTTACAGTTTACAATTTATAACTTGAGCTACTGTTGTCAATACCTCAAGAATCTGAATGATGGCTGTAAATGCTTACAAATAAAACTATGGGATGCAAAGTATCATTCTATCCACTGTCAGTGTCTTCATCTGATCCAGCTCCAGAAAGAATTTTCAACAATGTGCGGAATTCCTTTTTCTGAAATATCCTTTTTGTCCCCCTTGGTAGTTCTCTGCATGCTGTCAAGTCAATGCTAACAAGAGCCTTGCAGGACTTAATCATCTGGCTGATGAAGGGAACAAAAAGCAATATTTATCTTCTTGGTATAGTGACAATAAAATGTAAACATTCTCAATCAACTAATTACTAAGATAAAAAAGAACAAACAGAAAACTTTCATTGCAACAGGAATGTTTGGAGTACTTACATGACTACATTAGAACTGACTACTGTATTGGATAGGTTGAGAACCTCTAAAGGATAAGAAACTCCATTGCTCAACTTGTAAGCACCAAGTCCTGTGTCCAGAATTTCATTTAACTTGTTGTAAGACAAATCTAAAACTCTGAGAGACGTGCACCACTGAAAATTGAACAACAGAGTATTTCAACAAAGTATTTAAATTTTTTAAAATACAAATGTAACAAATAAATATCAATTTACATACATCCAAAAAATAAAACAGGAACTTAGTGAATTATATAAGGAATCATAATTTTTAAAGAGTTGTATGTGACTGTTAATGTAACTGAGTTAAATCATTTTTACATCAAACTTTTTACTTTGACAGTCTCTATTCAATTAGGAAATTTAACAGCACTGTACACATTTTTACATTAAGAAATAATTAGCATGGGTCATAACACTTGGTCGCTATGTATTGTGTGTCAAAAATCGGCAGTTCATCCATGGAACATGATGTCATATATAAAGAACATGAAAAATTGCCACGGGGTGTGAGCCATAACATGGGACAATCCAACTCATTAATAGTCAATGCCAAAGAGGAAACTTCAGATAGGACTAGGTATGTAGAGCTCTCCGTCCACACCTGTCTACTGAATAAAATCCTCCTCAGTGATCAAAGGATTAATGAGTAACAGGGTGCTCCGACTCCCAAAGGACTGGACTTTTTGTGTTACAGATGAGTATATTGAAGTAAATGTTCATCAAATGACATCCAATAACCCATTAATTCCTACTTCTGGTTTATCTAATTCATCTTTCATTCCTAGGCTTACTTCATAAAGAACAATTTTAATTTTTTTAGAACAATAGAAATGAAAAAACAAACAAACATTAACTTAATGTTCATAAATGCATACTTTCAATTACTTTAGGACAGAACAAAGGCTTCATTTTAAGCTTGGCCTTACACAGATGTAAGGGCACTTTTTATTAAAAACAACATTTACAATAGCTAAAACATAGGAAAACAAAAGCCAAATCTTTTCATTCAGTACTAGACAGAAAGAACTCTAAAAAACTGCTGGTTGCTTATCACTTATCAATGTGTTGCATATTTTAAAAATAATCTCTCATTATTTGCTGATAAGTGCATTATAATATCTCATTTTTACTGATAAGTGCATTATAATCTCTTCAGTTCCTAACCTTAGATAAACACTCATAAAGGATCATGACATCCACTGATTTCCACTTCATGTCAGCCATGTAGCAAGACTCCACTTCAGTTACAAAGTCAATAATTTCAGTAGGTACAAGGTTAGAACTGCTGATGTTTAGTTCAGTCAGTCGACAGACAGAACCAAACATTCTGTATTCAATTCAAATGTATGTTTAGATGACAATGCAGAGGTGATAGATTTCCAAGACAACAAAGAAGTTCAATACAAGCATAACAGACTACAAAGAAGTTCAATACAAATATAACTATGTTGATAGAAATAGTTTATCATCCTTTTTTTATATATATTTCCATAATCACTTAAGCTTGGGTACAAAACTAGACCTTTTAAAAATGTTTAATTCATTTCTTAACTCTTCAAGACCGTAATGACGCTGACAGCGACCAGTCTCCCTGCCGTGCTAACGTAATGACGCTTCCAGCGTCCGATCACTATTTCCCTGTTTACTTCTTTTTCTTTTCTAATCCACGTTTTTAATCCCTTAAATGGTTTAAGGAAACGCTAGAGCGGCCATTTTGAAAGTTTTTTCCTTCTGATAGTTTGTTGATCTAAGCTGTTTTTATTGTTCTAAATATTTTTTTTTGTAAGTGACTAGTGAATTTTTTGTTTTTTTGCATCAGACATCATGGCTGACAGGCCTTCTTGCAGTTTTACTGCTGATCAGGCTCTAAATATCTTTTTAGATACGAATGATAGTGACATGAGTGACTTAGACTTAGATAGAGATTCTAGAACTAGAAAGTTATAATGAAAGCAATTTTCAGACTCAAGCGAGTCTGATAGTGAATTATTCATCCCTAGATCTAGTAAAAGTAGTAAACGAAAGGGGGTGTCGCCCCAGCCATGCCCTAGTAGATCTAGAAAGAAACCTCACTAAAAGTGTAAATATTGATCAAGTTTGACAAAGTTATGTTTTTTAAATAGATAATTGGATAGAGTTTAATATTTCATACAATAATAATGATTGAGGACTGTTGGAATATTCTTTTTTTACTGTGAAAGTCAGTTTGTAAAGATCAAATAAAAAAAAATAAATTTTCATCTCTAAAATTACCTAATTTTTTTTTCCAGTGACTATCTATAACATTGAAAGATAAATTATCTTGTAGTACATTCAATTTCCAACAAAATTTTATATAACATGTCTATGTTTTAACAAACAGAAAAAACAGTAGGACGTTTATAAAAAGGCTTATGTGATAAAAATTGTGGGGAAAAAAAATAATTCCGGTAGAATGAGAAAAAAATTACGGTTTTTAAGAGTTAAAAAAAAAATTATTGAATTAAGAAAAAAAAGGTTTACTCTAAAATTAAACTGTCTAATTGGCTTATTACCTAAAGAAATATTTGGACTAGAAGATACACTATAATCAGAAAACAATATAAAAAATTAATATTATAATTATAATTAATTAATATTAAGTTCAAATTGTAAAACAATTGATAAATTAACTATCACTGATTTTAGGTCAATATGAATTAATTTCTGCTTTTATAAACAGTTCATTTAGTCTGTGTATTTGTATCTAGACATACAGCACAAGCTAATACCATTTAAAATCGACTGAAACTACTTACAAATAAAATATTGGTTGGACAGAAGTGTCACATACAACAGCAGACTGTGAGAATGTCTTTAGATTGGTTAATTTTGGTTCATAAGATTTTTTAGTCTGTAAGAGTAACAATAAACAATATAAAAATAATTATGTTAAGTTTAATCTTGTAAAAAAAAATCCCTGATAATCCAAATTTAGTAAATGAATGAAGGTATACAAACCAATCAAATGTACATAAATAAAATAGAGCTCTTATAAAGTGTGCTACTCCCAATGCTGACAGCAATGCTCAGAGTGTGCAGCTCATGGTCCAATCACATTTGTGGACCAGTGGGCGAAGGGGATATCTGGGAGAAGGTGTTCCATGCTGCATTTAGGCGCTCAGTAAACACAACTCTGCTCGAGTCGAGTGTCGAACCTCCAGCCCACTGTATAGGTAGCCAAGTTCAAGCGTACTTAGCCTCTCAAATACATCAGAAAACTAACAAATTAATCAAATCTACATCAGAAAAATAACAAAGTGACAAAATACATTTCATTACAATAAATATAATAAGACAGTAGAAGAAAAAAGAACTGGGTGAGTTAACTGTTAAGAGACAATAATATGTCCAGTGTAAGCCTAGACTACATTAAAGAATAATGTTAAAGAAGGAAACAAAGAAAGTGAATCATATCCAGGAATTACTGAAGAAAAGAACATTGGATCATGTGACATAACAAGAGTGAAGAAGGAAGGTATTAATGAATAATAAATTTTTGTATGAAAAGATATAACTCTGAAGACAACAAACATTGCTGTAGCTAACTGGTCTGAGTGTCACAAAGTAGGTACATAAAAAAGTCTACAATCACATGAAAAGTTATGGTTAAAAAGTTGGGAATTATGACATCAAAACAGAAAGACAAACACAAATGTATAGAAAGGCCACAAGTGAATTAACCAGCAATGTGAACTTTCAAAAAATGAGACATACAATTTCCCTTGGAATGCAAAAATGAGACACATTTTTCCTTGGAATGCAAAAATGAGACATACAATTTTCCTTGGAATGCATTAACCCTAAATCTAACTTTTTTTTTCTTCACTAAATGTGATGTGTGGACTACATATTGGTACATTCTGTTATGCCAACATTTGTATATTCTCCCCCCCCCCCCCCGCTCCCCTCGCTACATCACTGCTTAGAGGTGGAACTGTCAAATTAAGGGTAGTAGAAGGGTATTAGAATTGGGAAAACAGTATTGAGTTATAAAATGTTTTCCCCCTTGAAAGCAGTTTCAGATGATTAAAATGGGTGACGAAAAACTAATCAGGTAAAAAGTTTAGAAATTTTATAAGTGCAGCATTCAAATAAAAATTGGAATAGAAACTAAAGCATGACCATAAAAGAACAGTTGAAAGTAATTTCCAACAAACATTTCAAATAATTAAAGAATATCTTGGACAATTCTCTTATTTAATTTAATCTAAAGATTGAAAGGAGCTTTGCCAATACAAGGTTTGCAAATACTTTGCAACATGCTGGTAGAACGTAGTGCTGAGAAATCAAAAAGATTACCTCACGTTTTTCACAAATGTTGACACCATCCAGTCGAAGCTCTTTCAGCTTGGGGCAGCCCTTAATGAATCCAACCATATCAACATAACAGTGTGGAGACACCGCTTGCGGAAACCTTGGGTTCATTCTTAAATCAAGTTCCTCTAAATTGGGACAGTTGTCCTGCAAAGAATAAACATTAGAAAACTTTTAAAAACATAAGAGTGTAAAAAATTTACATTATAAGAATCTGATTCAGTTAAAGAAAAAATTATTATTATTATTGTCAGATGAGTTTACTAACTATATTTAAAATCTAAAATTCTCTAGACAGCTAGGTACATAAAGTTGAACTGACACAAAGTTATATGGCAAGCAGAAGACGAAGACAACCTTATTGATCCTTACTGGAATTTTTTGTGTGATTACAAGGTCTTTTTTTTTAATTAGTAAATAAATAAAATAACAACATTCCACGAAGGAGAACAGACACAACACATAGAGTGACTACACATGCCTTGATTTTTTCATGATCCCTAGTCAATGAGTAGCACTGATCAAGTCTGACAGAATGAGGTACAAATGATGAGTTTTTGTAATGTTTAGTTCTAGTCTTGATGGACAGAAGTCAATCACTTCTTAATGACATGACCAAGTCATAATGAAGCCGGTGGCAATCCTCTTGAAGGATTTGTTCCAACTTTGCTAAAAGTTGTTTTTGTTCAGGAAGTTAATTTAAAAATAGTTGTGTGTGTGTGTGTTTTAAGCTCTTTTATAAGACAACAGTTTAGAGGTCATGTTGCCTTGACCTTGTCAGAAGATTTGGAATTGTTGCACTGTAAAAATTAACCAAGATGTTATTTTGTAGTTTAAAGCTGTTGCAATTTCTTCTTACAAACATGTCAGTACATATGACAATGGGGTGGATTGTTCTTAAATCCTCCAAAGTTCTACTTAATGTATGTGTAGGTTGGGTCATCTGTTCAAAAGCTTCTTTCCCTTTATTGTGCATTGCCTTTGGCTAATTGATTTCTTTTAAAGCTAGTAACTTGAGTAACACTATGCTTTATCCCATTCAAGATGTCAAGTCCACATTCTTTAAGGAAAATCTTAAGTGCATATTTGCACCTTTATAAGTTGTCAACTTCAATTGCATAGCTTCCAGTTCAAGTCGTACAGAAAATTACATTTCAGCCATGCAGAAAATATTTTGAGACTAACTGAGTTGAGACTTTTTTTGTTGGTGTTGATAGTGTTCAGCTACTAACTCTGAAGGATGTCTTGCCAATTCAACTGATGTCTTTTTCTGAGACAGTGCACATGAAAAAAAAAAGTTCAGTTCTTTAATATGGCAAAGGTATTAAATCCATAATTCAGAGTTCAAGGTACATACTTTAATATATGCAATGGGAAAGCTATTGCACCGGACATCTTCAACTTGAATAGTTCTTTGTGAAATAAGATTAAATCCATTAGACAGGAGTTATCTTTAAGTTAATTAGAGTCTAAATGGCATGCATATAGATGCTTCAATTTACTTTCCCCATAGTTAATACAAATCACACAAAAAAAGTGTGCTAAATGTGGCAAAAACATGAAGAAACAAATTAAAACAATTTTTGTCTAAGAGTTCTCACTAATCAATATCTCAAATGCCAACCTGCAAAAGTTTGAAAAGAGACTTCATGTTATTTTTGACAGCTAGAATTCTCGCCAAGCGAAGCTCCACAAGTCTTAAGCCACAAGCAGTGATGAACACTTCAACAGAGGAAATTGTAATGCTTGTCTATAATGTCAGAATATCAGAAAGGAAACAAAATTATTTCAAGCAAAAATGTCTCTAAACTCTAAACACTTAAGGTGTCTGCCTATCAACTAACTGTAAAACTTTTAACACTAATGGTGTCTGGGTAACAACTAACTGTAAACTCTTGACACTGTCTGCAAGAGAAGGTGGGAAGAGTATCATAGATGATCCTTTAACAATGATAAATTATCTTCCTTAGTTTCCTGCAGTCCTCAAGGAATGAGCATAGGATTCTAATTCTTTATTTTTATCAACCTAGCTGAAGTTTATATCTCTTCTTTTGTAATGCTTGCCATTGCATCTAGTCAAGTTAGTGTATCATAAAAGGTTTCTTTATTGAAAGCCATATATGGTTCTTCATTTGCTAAATTGTTCTTTTTTTTTTTTTTTTTTTTAAATATAACTGTAAGCCAGTTAAGTAGACTCACATTGAAATCATTAGAGTGTGACAAGTCCACATGTGACAAACATGGACAAAGTTGAGGTAACCTCTTTACAAGCTCAGGTTTGATTGTAGGACAGTTGAAGACATCCAAGGATACTAAAGCTGGAGTGGAAGTCAGTAAAGACTGTTGATAAAGACCTACAGAAAGTGAATGTATGAACATATAGAGCTAATGTCTTAAATCACATTTTTAATACTGGTGAAAATGTAATTTAGTTACATTATCAATTTTTGTTAAGTTTACTTCATCAAACAAGTGCGTATTTTAATTGATTACTATCAATCAACAAATATCTTCACAGCTAGATTTTTTACACTTAGATTTCTTACACTGCATAAATATAGACTGAACACTGATTACTTCCAAGCCCTCTTGATCCTTCTAAATAAATATTTTAACACAAGGGAAAATTATAATTAATCTCTTGTTGTATTACTAAAAAATGAAATTCAATAATGGTAAAAAGAATCAAGTTTTTAAAAGTTAAACCCAGGAAATGAAAAGAATTTAAGGATTGATCCTAAATAACATCAAATCATCAGAGAACGTAGTGCCAACATTCCAAGTGTAGTACAATGCTGGCTTCTTAGCTTTTTGGGTTGCCAATAAATGTAAAGAAAAAAAGGGCATACATAACAAGAGAATCTTAAGGATAACAAATATAAGTTATAAGATCACATTAGAAACATGTCTATCAGGCAGAAGTGGTGCATTAAGCAATGTAAGTATCTAAATTGAATGTAATATTTTATTAACCTCAATAATACTGTTTTGAAGTTTAGTTTGTCCAGATAGACTGAGTGTTTTACACAAGGAAAGGTCATTTTCAATGAGACCCTTAGGTAGGGTCTTGGTCAATTGCAACTGCGAAGCACTTAGGTCCAGTTTCTCAAACAATGTTGGATCATGGGAAAGTCGATTCCAGTCTTTACAGACTCTTGATATCCTTGTTAAAAGAAAATGCAATCAAATAAAAATTATACAATAATATTCACATATATTCCCATAATTTTTATATCTATCCTAACAAAGGAAATAAAAAAGTTTAGTTTGAGTGAAAATCTATTTTATATAAAAAAAATAATTTAAAAAATGGTATGATCTATCTCGAAGTCTAAAAAAAAATAATACAAATAAAGTTTGTGATGATTAATATAAATTGTATTGCTTGGCCAGGTAAAAATGTTAATTTTCTTTAAAATTTCATACAAATCTTTTTATGTAGGGGGGATGGCAGTTAGATGGTTAAGTGCTTGGCTTCTGAACCGAGAGGTCTCGGATTGGAATTGTGTTGACTGGGATTTTGAATTACATTTGTTGGGGAAAGTAAAGGCAGTTGGCCACATGATACTCTCATTAAAGTTGGCCATTGAAACAGATGACCTTTACATCATCTGCCCTATAGATTGCAAGGTCTGAAAGGGAAACTTTACTGACTTTTTTTTTAAATTTCTAAAAGTCTTAAAGCAGGCCATCCCATCTCAGATGAAGCAGTAATTTTGCACAATTATTTCTTTTAGCTGACAACAAGACACAAGAATCAATAAACAATAATGAACCAATCAGCTTTACTGCATATCACACACGCTGATCTCTGTCTGACAAAACAATGAAAACGCAGACTTTAATGTCGTCACACAGACTATACTTAAGACACACAGTCTTAGAAGATAAAGACACACAGTCTTAAAAGATGAAGACGCACAGCCTTAAAAGATGAAGACACAAAGTCTTAGTTGTACACAGAAAGTCTACCATCAAGCAACAAAGTCTAAACTGTTGAAGACACAAAGTTTTTGATGAAGCAACACATGCTTGTGAGAAGCTACATAGACTTATATCTATGATAAGCGTGACAGAATGTCCGCTACGACGTTTCCTTTACCTGGAATAATGTGTAAAGATGACTTCCCCACTGAGTTTTAGGTATTTCTGTAGCTTGAGCATGCACTTCAAATCTCGCCAAATATGCATCCATTTGATCCACATTCTCATTGAAAGGTGGCAACTTTGGTTTCCATACAGGTTTGATATGCTCTTTGATTTCTCCTTTCGTCTCCCTAACTCTCAATTTCAGCTTCTTTCTCTTTAGTTCTTGCTTCTGTTTCTTTAGCTCTTGCTTCTGTCTCTTTAGCTCTCACTTCCCTCTCTTTAGCTCTTTCATCTCGATCTGCGTCTTCTCTTTCTTTATCTTTCTTTTCCAGCTTGACTTCTCTTTCTTTCACCCACTCCTGTAGAGCTGTCCCTGACAGTCCCATCTCCTTTCCAGCAGCTATTAACTGTGTTAATATCTCTGACATTTTGTTTATATCTCTAGCATACAATATAAACAACACTAATAGTTTTATCACTGTGCTTGACCTGGTTTTGTCTCGGCTGATTGACTTAGTTTTTTTCCACCGTTGCACGTGAGCGCACACTCTTCACCACCTTCTTTGTCCTTGACCTTTTCACAATGGCGAACCGCAGTTCTGCTTAATGTCTTCCAAGACTAAGTCAAGTAACTAGATAAATGAGCCTCCAAATATGTCACAGCTTTCCTATTCTATTTATAATTATAACTCGATGGAATCTACCTTAGGTCTCGATATGTCTAGGTGTCCCTGGTTCAGTTCTAGTTAACGAAATAAAACAATTAAACCACTAGATCAAACACATAAACTTTAATCAGCTTTACTGCATATCACACACGCTGGTCTCTGACAAAACAACACACTTCCGGTCATTCGCGCAGATTGTAAAAATAAATTATACATACATACATTCATTCGTGACAGTAATTAATTATTTTATTTGGTATCTTGAACATGGGAAAGAAATCATATAAAGTGATCATACTCGACAGATGTGGTGGTATAAGTTGAATTAGTCCCCTTGAGGACTCTTAAGCCCTAAGTGAACTATTTATTTTTGCATTTAAAAAAGAATCATGTAAACATTCACCAAGATACCCACTTTCCACCTCCCCCTTTCAAAACTGATCCTGACAAGTGATAGGATCAAAGCGCATTAAGAAAGCTAAAATAAAAAAAAAATAAAAAAATGGTGGTAAAAATATTTCTAATGGCACAGATTTATTATGTCTAGGCCAATCAAACATATAATTACATGAGTGATTCAAACTAATTGATACAATTACACTTCATATAAGCCTTCTTTAAAAAAAAAAGTATTTTTGTAATGTTGTTCTTGTTTCCTTACACAGTCTAAATAATGTCATGCTTTTGACAAATAATAATATATTTGATCAAGTAAAATGCATACTTGTGACTTTTTTGTAATATCAGTTATCTAAACATTTTTATGATTTTTTTCGACTTTTTTTTTTAACTGGGACAATTTTTTTTTATATACACAGACTAATTAATTGCATTTCTTTTGTTGCTTTTCTGTTTCAACTGGTGGTATAAGAAAGGTATTAGATGGAATGTCACTAATGGAAAGATAACTCAAAATTCAAAAGACATTTACCTGGGTAGAAACTTGGAAATTCCTTCATTTAAAACACAAAACTGAAATATTCTCAATAATATTTCATCTGGCAATCTCACAGTCATTGTATCCTCATTTGATAGAGTGCATTGTTCTACGGACGATCTAACTGAATGGAGTAAAGTTAAAATTACTTAATTGTGTTCATTCCTACTTCAAAACATTGTTTATTTATTTATTCATATCTTAATATTAACCTCTTTTCAATAAGTCATGTCTCTTTTCTTATAGTTCTTTAAACTTAAATTAGATCTTATCTTCTTATCTTATATAATACAGACGTTACTTCAAAAAAGAAGATGATTACGTCCTACGCGTCATGCATATTAACCAATGACTCAAATTATAATTTTAACCTGAATTTCTTAATTTTTTCCCTAACTGAACTTTATTGTGTTGCACATTTTCTTTTCTGACTCTTTTTGTCACCTGATTCAAAGGAAGTTCCTCGCCTTCATTTGATGAATGTCTGGAAAACAATATTTTAAACATCTATGAAATGTAAAATCTTAAAGTGATAGATCTACATAGCATCTTGACATGTTGAATTCTATAATTGTGTAAAACTCTGAAATATTAGTACTATTTTAAAAAATATCATTTGTATTAAACAAATGAAAAGGTCTCAAGTTAACCAGCACTATACAAAATACAAAAACTGAACATTTGGAGTCTGATGAGATAATGAGTGGAAAAAGTTTTAAATGATGAAATACCTTTCAGGAACATAATCTGAATCTTCTGAGTCAGATGAATATTCTTCTCCTTCTCTAGGTTGGAATGTAAATAGGATAGACTTTTTCTTCTGAAGACCAAACAGACCCTTTTCACCACGTCTTTTAGTTTTTGACATTTGCAGAGTTTGTATATTATATATAATATCTTTGATCTATCTTTGGTATTATTAGGGTGTAGAGAAGTTTAGACTACAAGAATATATTAAAAGATATAGTTATAGATATAGAATAGATCTAGAGTAGTTTTATATTTTACAAAATTTGTTAACATATAAATAAATAATAATATATATATATATATATTAACTTTTGCTTAATTCTCTATAGATATAATACATCAATATAGGTCTATATCTAGTTCTAGTATGATCTAGAAGACTAGAACTATATTCTATAAAAATATAATTATAGATTTAGAATTTAGACTACCATTATTTTTTAAATTTTAATCATTTGAATTGTCATCGACATGAATTGATTTAAATCTATTGACTATTTATTCACTATTTCTATTCTAATGAAAATCTAATAGTGGATGATGATGGTTTGCACCAAAAAGCTACAATATTCCTATATACTATTACTATATATAATATAGTCTATCCTATAGTATAGTCTATACTCTACTCTATATATATATATTAAAATATATCTTAATATCTAGATCTAGAGTCTAGGCTAGATCTATCATATTAAAATTATTAAATTTATTAATCATAATCTATGTAAATTGTAATATTTACTAATATATATCTAGATAGTATATTAATTATATAATAATTAATAATATAATAATTTGAATTTTATGCATGCGCGTGAGATATATACTACTATAGAAAGTAGATCTAAATAACTATAGTCTATAAATTGAAAATATTAATATAATATATAATTTATTATAATACATAGTATTACTATTAATGATAGATCTAGATCTAAATTAAAATTTATAATTAGATTTTAGATAACTATAGTTACTAGTAACTATACTCTATAGTTACACTCTATTGGTCTCTAATATTACTACTATTTAGTATTTACTATTAAGTTAATTAAGACTATTATAATTACTTAAATTAGTCTATATAAAGTATATTTATATTATTATTATAAATAAATTATATTTTATTATTTTATATTAATATTATCATATTATTATTAAATGATGGCTTAAGCCTAACTCAACTGGTCTAGAGTCTAAGCCAAGCAAATACTTGACATACATACTATCATTTACTATGGCACTAAAAACTATGTCAGAGTTGAAAGAGTAGAGCCTAGTATTTGTCTATAAAATAGATCTACTAATATTGCCAGTATAGGCTATAACATATGGCTAAGGTCTACATTATAGATCTATAATAAATATAAATACATATAATTATTCTAGACCTACAATCTAGGTAGATCTACAATCTAGATTTAATAATTTAAAGATTTCTAGATCTAGTAGCTTAGTCTAGATCTAAATCTAGTCAATCTAGATTCTTTATATAAATATATATGCTAGTGCTACCATTTCGATTCGAGAAATATACCCAGAAATATTTAGATCTAGAAATTAATGTCACAAAAAAAAGTACCATGATTAATTTTTTTTCCAAATCATCATGGAGTTATGCGCGCCTTATTGGGACTTATAGTTATAAAGATCTACCTACTAGTTCTGGTCTCTAGTATTGATCTAGATATAGAAATGTAGACGATTGCATAATATATCGAACAATAAAAACAAGACACAGATATTTTACAAAGAGAATTAGATGAATTACAGAAATGGGAATCAAATTGGAGCATGTCTTTCCACCCAGAAAAATGTCAGTTGTTAAGAGTAACAAAAAAACTAAAACAAATTAATTCCACTTATCTTATTCATGGCAAACCAGTAACACAGACTAAAAACTCAAAATACCTAGGTGTTATAATAAATGAAAAACTGTCATGGAATCCACATATTGATGAAACTATAAAAAAATCCAACAAAGCATTAGGTTTTATTAAAAGAAATTTCTATAAATCAAATAAGAACATAAAACTAAAATGTTATTTAACCTTGGTTAGGCCAATAATAGAATATGCATCCACCGTGTGGGACCCCTCAACTCAAGAAAACATTAAGAAACTGGAACAAACACAAAATAGAGCAGTGAGATTCATAACAAACGAATATTCACATTTGACTAGGGTAACACCATTAGTAAAATCACTAAATTTAGAAAGCCTTCAGGACAGAAGACTCAAAAGTAAAGTAGCAATTATACATAAAACACTGAACCATAATCTTCATATACAAAAACAAAATTTAATAAAATACTCTGAAAGACACAAAAAATAAAGGCACATTCCTCGTCCCATATGCTAGGACAAATTTGTACAAATACTCCTTCTTCCCTAGTGCTATTAGAGCATGGAATGGGTTGCCTGAGCTAGCCAGAAAAAACCGTGACTTGGCAGAATTTAAGTCATTGGTTAATATGCATGACTAAATGCATGACGCGTAGGACGTAATCATCTTCTTTTTTGAAGTAACGTCTGTATTATATAAGATAAGAAGATAAGATAGATCAGTTGTTCTAAACTTTTTGACATTTGAGTCTCGAAACCCTTTTATTATAGTAACGTCTGTATTATATAAGATAAGATAAGAATGAAAAAGATCGATACATTCTTAGCAGTAACAAATTAAAAGAATGTTAAACATATCGTTGAAGAAGAATTTATTGAAACTAGGCCTAGATCTAGACTCTAAAAGGATTTAACGCCTCGACCGCGTCCTTACCATTGACATTGTTTATAGTTTCTCGTGAAAATCTCCGATAGACAAAGTTTTTCATCAAACGCAGATAAATAGCATAGGCCTATAGAGTAGACTATTTCTGTAGCATGGTTTTGATTAAATCTAATAAGTCATCTAACTCTAATAGATCTAGTTTCAAATAAATTTCGTTAAATTTGGCAAATAAATGATAATCATATACTCGAAGACAATTTTAAGCCTTTATTACCCACCCACTATTATTACTATACTGATATAGGCCTAGCCTTATAGGCTTTGCCAGTGAAGCCCACCTTATTCGGTCTGCGGGGCATTTTAATTTCCGGCACTCATGTCGCGGGCCACATCAACGGAAAGATACACACACACACACACTAAAAAACGAAATAGAGAACAAACCATTTTAATAGTTTTAATAGAAACCCAACTTGGCTTTAGTAGGCCTACTAACACACGTATAGCCATTTCGTAACATTAAATGTTTGTAAATAGTGTGATCCTAGCTAAGGCTTGTTTTTCAATAATATTTAATTTGTTGTTGTTTTTTTTTTTTTTGCAGGCAACATGAAGTAGAGATGAATTGTCTGCATCGCTCAAAATGACTAAAGCAGGGTTGCTTGGCTTCCTAAGTCCATTAGTTTTAGTTGCAGATCTACTGGGGCACTTGACACATTCAAATTATGAACATCCACAAGACATTTACTGAGATTATCTTTCAAGAGCCTCAAAAGTTGTACCATTTTATTTTTATAGATAAAGATCTACTTAGCTGCTCATCATTTTTATAGTGTGGTAGCCTACACGTTGAAAAGTGGATAAAAGTGATCTTTTTACGTCAGCTGAATGAAGAGTTACAATTATGTCTGCAAAGTAATTGTTTCAGAATAAACATACACAGTTAACTTGGCCCTTTTTTTTGTTTGTAGTTAGGTGATATGATGTTGCATAAAATAGCCAAATCCCACGTACAGTTGAGGTGTCCTTTTATTTCTACATCATAACAATGTATAGGCCTATTTCATGTCTTTAATTTTGTAAAAAGTCGCTTTGGTAACTTTCCTTAACCCAGCGCACTTTACTGTGAAATAGTGTCAGGACATTTTTTAAAGTTGTGTGGCCTGTCACGTGATCCAATTCACAGAACTAACAAACGTCACCACATGGTCCAGATAAAACACAGTGGCGTAGCACTGTAGCAACCCTGGCGCGAAATAGTTTATTGCGCCCGGGCACACGACCAATAGGGCCCCAAACGGGCTCTTGTAAGGAAATAAGACGCAACGATAACATAACAAACATAGACACTTGAGCTAAAAAGGGAAGCTAATCTAAAAATGTTTTGAACCAATAGGTCTTTTTTTTCTCTTAAATGTAGTGATGCATATTTTTCGTCCGAGATCAATGGGGAGTGAGTTCTTAGCCTTTGGTCCGTGCACTGAAAAAAAGCTCGCAAACATTTTGCGGAAGAAATAGGGCACACTACAAGCCATGACTCCATAGACCCCTGCCCCGCTGGATGGTTCTCTGAGGAACATATGGACTCAATATGGAGTGATCAGTTCGCTAAGGTACAAGGGCATTTTCTTTATGTAAATGCACTGATGACAAAGTGATGTCGCCTTGTAGTCTTGCTTTCCAGGAAGCCATGGAGTGTACGCAAGAGAGAAGTAGCAGAATCACGTCTTGTTTTTGTTTTTTTTGTGTGTGGGTCATCGGGTATACCTGCTAGCCAAGCGTTGCAGTAGGCAAGGCGGCTATGTTTTATCACGCTCACATCTACAATATTTTAAGTTTTAATATCACTGCCTGGTATGGCAATCTGAACATTAAAAATACAAATAAAATTCATAGAATCCTAAATTCTGAAATAAAAATCTTCCTTAGGGTCAGGATGTTTCGATTTTACCATCACAAAAGAAATACAAGACACCGATAGCAAAGACAAACAGACATTAACACTATTTTGTTTCCCTGACAATCATATCATTAAATAGAAACTATCTGGTATAAAGTTTTCATATGTAAAGTATGAGTGAGTCTGGTGTGAATGTATATTTTGTTTTCTGTAGTTATAATGTTGTTTTTTGGTGTAATGAACAAATTGTTAGACAAATTTCTATATGGTTAATACAGATTATTATTATTATTATTATTATGTTCAATACGAATTGTTTCTCTGGCGCTGCCAGGGTCGAGTTTCGTTAACGGGAAACAACATTCATTGTAGTCCCTTGTTTCCATTGAGGATTTTTTTGGTGATAGGGCAGGTCTGCAGCAGTACCGCCCTCTGACAGGCAACGAGAATGTTCCTAGGAATATTAAGGGGCCTGCATTTTTACTTTGATTCAGGATTAGATCTATGTTTTCCTTCAAAAAATGTGAGTTTTCATTCAATTTCATCGCCATATGTTACCATCAAGTTTTGTTTCTAATGTGATGCACTATAATATTAGGCCTACTTTCTTTAAAATGTCTTTTTTAAAATAATTTGTTTGCAAATAACAATAAGACTTTCATACAACCAGCGACTGCTTTATTAAAAGAAATAGTTGAAACTTGCTAGTCGTGATTTATTCTACTGAAGTCAGCGGACTATATTTCAAGAAATGAAATATCAACACACATTGTAAATACACTCAATCTCGTACACCACACGCACACACTCTCAGACTCTCTTCACTCACGCACACACTCTCAGACTCTCTTCACTCATGCACACACTCTCAGATTCTCTTCACTCATGCACACACTCTCAGATTCTCTTCACTCACGCACACACTTTCAGATTCTCTTCACTCACGCACACACTCTCAGATTCTCTTCACTCACGCACACACTCTCAGACTCTCTTCACTCATGCACACACTCTCAGATTCTCTTCACACATACACACACTCTCAGATTCTCTTCACACACACACTCTCAGACTCTCTTTACTCATGCACACACTCTCAGATTCTCTTCACACACACACTCTCAGACTCTCTTTACTCATGCACACACTCTCAGATTCTCTTCACACACACACTCTCAGATTCTCTTCACACACACACACACTCTCAGACTCTCTTTACTCATGCACACACTCTCAGATTCTCTTCACACACACACTCTCAGATTCTCTTCACTCACGCACACACTCTCAGATTCTCTTCACATACACACAAACTCTCAGATTCTCTTCACTCACGCGCACACTCTCAGACTCTCTTCACTCATGCACACACTCTCAGACTCTCTTCACTCATGCACACACTCTCAGACTCTCTTCACTCACGCACACACTTTCAGACTCTCTTCACTCATGCACACACTCTCAGACTCTCTTCACTCACGCACACACTCTCAGATTCTTTTCACTCACGCACACACTCCCAGACTCTCTTCACTCACGCACACACTCTCAGACTCTCTTCACTCATGCACACACTCTCAGATTCTCTTCACTCATGCACACACTCTCAGATTCTCTTCACTCACGCACACACTTTCAGATTCTCTTCACTCACGCACACACTCTCAGATTCTCTTCACTCACGCACACACTCTCAGACTCTCTTCACTCATGCACACACTCTCAGATTCTCTTCACACATACACACACTCTCAGATTCTCTTCACACACACACTCTCAGACTCTCTTTACTCATGCACACACTCTCAGATTCTCTTCACACACACACTCTCAGACTCTCTTTACTCATGCACACACTCTCAGATTCTCTTCACACACACACTCTCAGATTCTCTTCACACACACACACACTCTCAGACTCTCTTTACTCATGCACACACTCTCAGATTCTCTTCACACACACACTCTCAGATTCTCTTCACTCACGCACACACTCTCAGATTCTCTTCACATACACACAAACTCTCAGATTCTCTTCACTCACGCGCACACTCTCAGACTCTCTTCACTCACGCACACACTTTCAGACTCTCTTCACTCATGCACACACTCTCAGACTCTCTTCACTCACGCACACACTCTCAGATTCTTTTCACTCACGCACACACTCCCAGACTCTCTTCACTCACGCACACACTCTCAGACTCTCTTCACTCATGCACACACTCTCAGACTCTCTTCACTCACGCACACACTTTCAGACTCTCTTCACTCATGCACACACTCTCAGACTCTCTTCACTCACGCACACACTCTCAGATTCTTTTCACTCACGCACACACTCCCAGACTCTCTTCACTCACGCACACACTCTCAGACTCTCTTCACTCATGCACACACTCTCAGATTCTCTTCACTCATGCACACACTCTCAGACTCTCTTCACTCACGCACACACTCTCAGACTCTCTTCACTCATGCACACACTCTCAGACTCTCTTCACTCATGCACACACTCTCAGACTCTCTTCACTCACGCACACACTCTCAGATTCTTTTCACTCACGCACACACTCCCAGACTCTCTTCACTCACGCACACACTCTCAGACTCTCTTCACTCACGCACACACTCTCAGACTCTCTTCACTCACGCACACACTCTCAGATTCTCTTCACTCACGCACACACTCTCAGATTCTCTTCACATACACTTAAACTCTCAGATTCTCTTCACACACACACACACACTCAGATTCTCTTCACATACACACACACTCTCAGACTCTCTTCACTTACGCACACACTCTCAGATTCTCTTCACTCACGCGCATACTCTCAGATTCTCTTCACATACACTTAAACTCTCAGATTCTCTTCACACACACACTCAGATTCTCTTCACACACACACACACACTCAGATTCTCTTCACATACACACACACACTCAGATTCTCTTCACACACACACACACACTCAGATTCTCTTCACACACACACACTCAGATTCTCTTCACACACACACACACACACTCAGATTCTCTTCACTTACGCACACACTCTCAGATTCTCTTCTTTCACGCACACACTCTCAGATTTCATCACACACACACTCAGATTTTCTTCACATGTCCAGAAAAGAGTTTGGACCAGAGTGCCCTGCGGATTCTATATTGAAGCAATGGAATTTTTTCCTTCGAATCTTCTACTATAGGCCCCTATGAATTTACTATTCTTGGCCCAGGCCCAGGTGAATGATCATTGCTAATGCTTCCCACTTCCTGTGGATGATACAATACGAAGATTTCACCTGTTATTACATACATTTCTAAGAGTTGTTTGAAACTACTATCAACACAAGGTTACAGAGACATGGACATAGCATAACAAGACAAGCTGTTCATGATCATTCATGTTCATTGATTCCTTCCCCATATTAAACCAGCTCTTATCAGTCCTACACTGGATTGCTGTATTTCTCGGAAAAGCTTTACATTTTGAATACCTTCTTCAAAGATATCGGGAAATCCCAGTTTTAGATTTCTTAAAAAAAAAGGTTGATGTCAAATAGTTGAAACTTTTTATGGCGTCCTTTAAGCAAATAATATATTCATTCAAGGGACTAGTGCATACTTGAAAGTTGAAGTGTTTGGAAGTTATTTGTTATTTTTCATTTTGTAATGAGGTAAAAAAAACTCGAAACAAACAACATTCAAATGTGTCTTTAAGTATGTTTGATATATATATATATAATATAATTTACCTTAAGTATCATTGTAAAAGTTTTTCGCAAAGAGCAGTTTCTCGTGTATTTCTTGATCTTTCACGTCTGGCTCAAATATTTTTACTAACAGGAGAAGGGTCAAACCAGTAAGCTTCGGGCAAGAGGGACTCATTTGTCTTGGCTTGCAGCCCACCTAGCAGTAGGAAAACAGAATTCAAAACTGTGCCCTTGAATTGTAGTGTTGCTTAAAGAAATTCATTTTATAATATCAGATGTAGGTTTGTGTATAACAGTTTTTAAAACTACTCCAAAGGCTGGTAAAGTCAATGTTTTATCTACAGTGTTTTCCGTTAGTGGCTATTGGTAAAGAGATCTAGCAAGACGCTCACAAACCACCATCTTCTCTATACGATGTTGAAGACAGATTTTGCGGGTCTATTCTGATCTTTATCTTTGAGTTTTCGAAATTTTTCACACCTTTATATTTTTATCAGCTCGGCATAGTCTCAAATAATCCTCCAGTGTAATTGGTTTCATATGGTCATAAAAAGGCACTTAGACCAGTGGCGTAACTAAGGGGGGGGAGAATTTTAAAATCCCCCCGGGCCCCCACCTAGGGGGGGCCCCAAATGGGTGTCCGAAATTTATTTGTAAATACATAAATTAATATATTTGATTGACAAATAGTGTCAACGGGTTTCTTTTTTTTTCAACATTTATGGATTAAATTTATCACAAAGACTAAAACTAGATCTAGGTCTCGTTGACTTTGTTGACATTTTAAAAATATTTTTTCCCACAGAGATCAAAGTTTTTTTTTAAAGTTAGTTTTACATTTTAAACTTTGTTGTCACGAATAAAACTGCATGATATACAGCGAACTCCAGGTATCTTGTTACCTTTACTAATAATAGATCTAAATGGCGAGTATTTTATGGCTACACTAATTAACATTGAAGGAAAATTTACAGAATCGAGTATAACAGATTCAAAAGTTATTCTTAATAATGCTAGAATAGTCCATTATTCGGGTTTGGCGTCTATAATTTCAGAATTAAACTTTACTCTCGAGTTATTACCCCTCTATTCATCTTTCCTCAATCCAATTGAAACTCTATTTTTATCTCCATCTAATCCTTTAGCTTTCGCACAAAACATAAACAACAAACAATGACGTAATATCATATAATATTAGCACATCCTTCCTTTTGAAGTTATTATCACACCCTTCCTTTTAAGGTTCTTAAGAGTGATATCTACTAGCAGGGCCGGCCCTAGCATTTGCGGGGCCCTATGCGAAACGGATCGCGCGGGGCCTAGTATGGGTAGGGATGAGCATAATGTCAAAATTATTTTTTTTAATTAGAAAATAGGCCTACTTTCGTCTTTGCAATAAATTTTTATCAAATGAAAGCTCGCAATGCCACTTTTTATTTATTGACACCCCAAAATGTCAATTTCGTCTATTCTTCAGGAGATTTGAATAAATTCAAAAAAAGTTCAGGACTTTATCGTTTATTTTGCCTTTTCATGAGATTTCCTGGAGGCCCTGGAAAATCAGGAGGTCGCGAAAACCCTGTTATTTTATATACGTTATAATGGTTTAATTTAATAATGTACACTTAGAATTAGCGCGGGTCCTATGAAAGCGCGGGGACCACTGTGACCGCATAGGCTGCAGTGGCCTAAGGCCGGCCCTGTCTACTAGGAACTTTAACAATTCGTCCACTTCTGATTGTCTTGACTGGCACAACAAGTTCTCTAGACGTTGGTCTATAACTGTCTGTTTAGTTTGTTCCAACAGTTTGCAGTTCATTGTCTCCATCGGTATCATAGTACCCATCGAAACTCTTATTCAAAAAGCGTTGATTTCTTCTGTATGTTTTTCCGTTTGTCTTTATGATGTAAGATCTGGGTGCTGAATTTTTTTTTTAATGACAACTGCTTTCTGCCATGTTTAACCTAGACGAACTCTCCGACAGAATAATCTTTAGGTAGTCTTGCTTTTGCATTGTATTTCACTTTGCTTTTCATCTGTCGTTCGTTGAGTAATGTCTCTGCATTTTCAGCTACCGATGGTTTCAATAGTTTGGGATCAGTTGGAATGATTCCCTGAGTCTTCTACTCGTCAGCAGTTGTGATGGTGAATACGGCAGTCCACTTATCGGAGTATTTCTATACTTGAGCATAACGTGATATGGATCTTTCCCACTTTTGTATGCTCTGAATCTTTTTGCTTGCGCACAAAACATAAGCAACCAACAATGACGTAATACCATATAATATTAGCACAGAATCTTCTTCATGCAGTGGAAAATTAAGATTTTTTTGCCTATCTGGAATTCTGGTCAAAGCTCTTGCGCCCAATTAATATAGTTCAGAAGAAACTACAAAAGTCTGGACTGCACATACGGGAAGCTGCTAAAGAAATTAGTACCCTTTCATGCTTTCTGCAAAATGATAAGAAACTGACAAAAACCCAATCCATCGAAAACGCAAAAGAAGGTAGTGAATAATATGGATTCCCTGTAATCAAAACAACCAGAAGAAAGTAAAGACTTGATGGGAAGTTGAGTTCTAATGTAGGACTGTCAATAGAACTGCCTTTCAAACGTGTTGCGACAGATTTCATATGGAGATGAAGGGCAGATTTCAAAGGCTGGAAAGAAAATGGATACCTTTGGGTTTCTTCTTGAACCAAGACACCTGTTAGATTAAGACCCGCTTATGACAAACTGTGCTACTTTTCCTGTTTGTATGATGAAATAAATGACAAATCGCTTTTTCAATGATGTCATTGATGCACGAGCACTTTTCATCAACAAACCAGTAATACAATCACCAATAGACATATTGAGGAAACATGCTTCATATGGTAATTACGTGTGCTCAAACTTTGCAACCTCCTCCGAATACTGCTAATTTAAGCCATTACGTCATGTGAGAGATCATTCTCAAAGCTCATGTTCATCAAAAGCTATCTCAGGAGCACAATGACACAAGAAAGGCTTATTATGGCTTTAATGTCAGTTAAGTCACAAATACTAGAAAGTATCGATGTAGTTGATGTTATAGATGTCTTTGCTGCACAGAATGCACGACGTGAAGTGATATCAATTTAGATTTGTCACGTGCATTATTTAACTAATAAACAAAGGTATTATTCATTAAAAGAGTCTTGATTACTTTTTGTTAAGTTTACTGATATATTGAACCAATTTGATTTGGGGCTTATATATTTTTGCGTACACTATCCATGTCATATGTCGAATGTCAAAATGCAAGGGGCCCCCAAAGAGGTCAATCCCCCGGGCCCCCAAATCCCTAGTTACGCCCCTGACTTAGACAACCTTTAATTTAACAAGGGAATAAATAATTAACGCTGTAAAATCTAGATTTCTTTTTGTTAAACATTAGTTACATGTAGATAAAATTAACTATTTAAATAAGCATTGAAATTAAATACAACAATTTTACATTTGAATGGAGATGTGAATATTTATAACAAAGGTACAAATCATTTATAAGTGTTTGAAATTGTTACTTTAATTAACGGGGTGTGAAAATTAAAGTCATGACTTGTTTAAATGAAATCCACTATCGTAGACCCCCGTGGACATCTCATAGACCCCCAATTTACTTTGTCACTTTCGTAGACCCCTTTGGGTTCAATATAGACCACTTTGGGAAACACTGCACTCTAATCAAATGTGAATATTCGTTTGTTATGAATATCACTGCTCTATTTTGTGTCTCCTCCAGTTTCTTAATGATTTCTTAAGTGTTTTTAATTAATAATAATAATTCAATAATTTATGAAGTATTTTTCTGTACATACTTTTATAATAGATTATCGATAAAAAATCTAAATCTTTAAATATTTACACAATTTCTCTTTTGTCAACAGACCATGCAGTCTATAAGATTAGCTCTTTTAGGTAAAACGGGACACGGGAAAACATCCACTGGTAACACCATTCTAAGAAAACAAGTTTTTAAGCAGTGCATCCATCAAAATAACGGCACAGAATTAGTAGTAATGCATTCTGAAGACATTGAATCAGTTCGAGTCAAAGTTTATGATACACCCGGTGTTATGCGCACTGAATTTTCAGAAAAAGATGGAGCCAAGATGACTTTAATGGATATGGATTATCTAATGAGCGCAGCTAATGGGATGGATATTTTCATATTGGTTTATAGCTGGAGTGCTAGGTTTACACACGAGGAGTCTAAGGTGATTGTCGTGCTTGAACAAATTTTTGGGAAACAGTTTTTACAGAAACATGGAATGATAGTCATCACCCATGGAGACGACTTCGCTACCCACCATCCTAACTCGACAAACTTAAAAGGAGACTTTGAGCGATGGTGCCAGAACCGCACTGGAGGATTTAAAGATCTTGTCAGCAAAGTAAACAATAGAATACTACTTGTGAATAATATCGAGACCTTAACAGAAGGAAGCAGTAGAATGGAATCATCGAAGGCCATTCTTGCAATGGCGCAAAATCTAATCGCCACAAATGGTATCTATTCTAAGACTGAATATGCCAATCAGAAGAAATGGTGTACAGTTCTTTGAAGTGACTTGAAATGCACATCTTTGTTAGTTATTGGTTTATAACCTTAACTTCGTACACATTTAAGTATACAAGTTGTTTACTTTTATATAAAATATGAACATATAAATGTAAATAATTTTGCATTACGAATTGTCAGTTAACAATGTTGGTACACAAATAATATTTTAAGTTGCAGATTTCCTTTGATAGTCATTGTTTATTAAATGTAAATAATAATTTAGTAAAAAAAATATTTCATTTAAAATGTTACTTTCCTTGTTTAATAGAATTGCACAAATAATCTTCCAGATCTAGTAGAAAATAACCAACTCTTGAAGCACTGAAAACATATATTTTGAGTTGGGTGATCAAAAATAAAATAACTTGTCAAAAATGGGCTTTGTTGCGCTTAAGCCTATGCGTTTCATTTCTTTGGTTTAAAACTAGAATTAGTCAATTGGGCCGGAAGTACTCTTTTCCTTATATATCTTTTGCATTTTTCAGTTCTCATTTTAAATTAAACGGACATTATTTGGCTGTGAATTTAAGTGTAGATAAAAAAAAATCTGCACACAAATACGGGTAGTTGGAATCAAACCTGATAGAGGCTATAAAAAGTAAAGACCTGAAACAAGCGTGTGAAAATACACATTGCAGTTCTTTATTTAATGAGTCTTTTACCCAAGATCTGTGTATTTTTTTTAGGACTAGCTTACTTCAAGTAACCGACATTATCTGATACACAATATCACACACAAAAATAATTGCAGAAATCCAACTTATAGTCATTTTAAAACTTTTAAAAAGGTGATACTGTAATCAATTCTAAATATTCGTTTGTTATGAATGTCACTATTATGTATCTGTTTTAATTTCTGAATGTTTTCTTGAGTTAAAGGGGTCGTGTTTTCTCCTGATGTTTATACCTGATTTCTCTTAGCAGCCGTTGTGTGACATTGGTCCAAAATAATACTAAGCTTATAAATTAAAAAAAAGATCTCATGTGAATTAATAAATGAACTTGTTTTAGATGAAGTCCATTAATTATAGTTGCTTTGAAAAAATTGATCTCACATATACAATGGGCATTGTCATAAAAGTCTTAGATCTTTCAAATCTAGTTATAATCTGTAATCTATATAATCATAAATATTCAAGTTGAAATCAAATTGTAACTATAGAATCAGTATAGATCTACTTCTAGAATATTTATATCTAGGTTATAAATGTGAGCAGGTCAGGGTGGCGCTACTGAGTGAGGCCCTTGTTGGTTATCTGCTGCTGCTCAACATTTGTTCATTTTTAACAGTAGGCAGGTGGTAGCTCTAGTGGGTGGGCCCAATCTGTGCACCTCGGTCTGCGACCAAGGGGCTAGAGTAGCCTAAGCAACCAGACAGCACAATTAAACTAAACTAAACTAAACTAGCCAACTAAAAATAAAATAACCAACTACAATTATAAAACAAACTTATATACACTTTATTTACAACCAACTTACAAAGCAATAAAAATATAGGGGAATACGAAAATAAACTTAGAAATAAACAAAAACTATATATACACACTACTAAATAATTAATCAACCCTACTTAACTGAACTTAACAATTCCACTAACCAAAACCCTCTGCCGCATCTGGATCTATGTTGCTAAATCTACAACTATTACTAACTAAACCGACCATCAAATAACCTAAATTACCCCAACACTAAACAATAAGCTACTAGCAGCAGTAAAACAGAACTACAGCCGAAATAATGGCAGTCAGGCAGTAATAACTGCGGCAGACAGTTAGGCCGTAAGGCAGTAATGCAGTAAGGCAGTGGTGCAGTAAGGCAGGAATTATAGCCTGCAATTACAAAATAAACAAACATAAGACAATATTCAAAAAATAAAATAATAATGGACTAGACCTAGTCTAGCACATACACATAATACAAGCATGAGGTAATTTCAATTACCTACATGTAGCTAATAAAAGCAATACCTGAGTTATTAAAGTCCCAGCCACAACCAACAAAGGTCAGGCTAGACTACAATAAACATAAGCTAGATCTAGATAATAGTAGATAAGACTAAACAAGCCGCCATGACAGCGATGCTTAGGCCGCAGCCATATTTTACATTAAAAAGTAGGACAAAATGCCAACTTAAATAGAGTGGTTTACCTAACGATAAAATTATTAATAAAAATACATAGGAAACATAAAATAATAAAATATTTACACATAGACATAGTATAGGAAAGCAAAAAGCATTAAGTGGGTGACGCTACCCAAGTCTACAGAACTTCCGGTTCCATCAGAGGTAATCATGGCTAATTAACTAGCCAGTGATGGCACTACACTAATCAGTCTGCATCTAGACTATAGCAATAGATGCAGAAACAATCAATACAAATACAAACGAAAGAAAGCAAAAATAAAAACATTTTCCAACTTACAGGCGGTCCCAGCTGAAATTTCACTACACAAAAATAACTTTATACAGGCACCACTGTCAGCACTGACCACTGGTCAAGACAAAATAGCTCAACGTGGTTCCGAAGCTAGCTATAACTGGTCAGCGCGAACATATCGGAGAGCATGACGTCACGCTAATTATCTAAAACTAAACTGGACTACCAATTTCCCTAATTTGTACCTAGCCGTACACAACAATAAAATCTAGCAAATTACTAAAGACACGGACTACCCAACATTATATACCAAACTAAACAGCATTAAAAAGAGAATCTTAATATTTAAATCTACAAAAATACAAAAAGGAAGATAAAAAGTTATTTCTATTCTAAACTCATATGGGGGCTCTATACCGTTTACAGACCTGCACATAAACTGATATTAAAAAATAACAACCAATCCAACACTAATGCCAAAGACAAAAATAAGCAGAACTAACAAGGGACAAAAAATAGGAAAGAACATCCGCAGCTCTAAGGCTAGTTAACTATTTAAAAAACTACTTTTCGTCTACGAGTAAAACACAAATAACAGAAAAAGACTAAAATTAGCAGAAAGTTATAAATAGCGGAAACAACAAAATACTCAGCACTGAACTATAAAAGTTAAAAAGGACACTAAATTACAAACATCATAGCCCTGGCCTATATAAATAATATAAATTAGATAAAATTAGGTCAAAAAATAGATCTAGGAGCGCCAGCTCACATAAATATAGTAGAAATATAATCTAAGATAATCAGAATTTACTCTAGGCTGTAACTCTAGTATAGATCAAGAGACTTAGACTTAGTCTTGATTTTAGACTTGATTAAAGTCTTGTATACTATATAAACCTATACATACGCTGCCTTTGTGGACCTCATCAAGGCTTTCGACACGGCCGATGGTTAATGGAGGATTTTGACCAGGCTCGGATGCCCAACTACGCTCCTATCCATTCTCAAGCAGTTTCATGTGAGACAAAAAGGCCAGATCAAACACAATGGTTACCTGTCTGATCATTTCCCGATAGAAAATGGCGTGAAGCAGGGCTGTGTACTTGCTCCTACTCTATTTGTGTGAAGCAGGGCTGTACTTGCTACTACTCTATTTGTGTGAAGCAGGGCTGTGTACTTGCTCCTACTCTATTTGTGTGAAGCAGGGCTGTGTACTTGCTCCTACTCTATTTGTGTGAAGCAGGGCTGTGTACTTGCTCCTACTCTATTTGTGTGAAGCAGGGCTGTGTACTTGCTCCTACTCTATTTGTGTGAAGCAGGGCTGTACTTGCTCCTACTCTATTTGTGTGAAGCAGGGCTGTGTACTTGCTCCTACTCTATTTGTGTGAAGCAGGGCTGTGTACTTGCTCCTACTCTATTTGTGTGAAGCAGGGCTGTGTACTTGCTCCTACTCTATTTGTGTGAAGCAGGGCTGTGTACTTGCTCCTACTCTATTTGTGTGAAGCAGGGCTGTACTTGCTCCTACTCTATTTGTGTGAAGCAGGGCTGTGTACTTGCTCCTACTCTATTTGTGTGAAGCAGGGCTGTGTACTTGCTCCTACTCTATTTGTGTGAAGCAGGGCTGTGTACTTGCTCCTACTCTATTTGTGTGAAGCAGGGCTGTGTACTTGCTCCTACTCTATTCGCTATCTTCTTTGGCATAATGCTGGGCCAAATGAGGCAGTGATTGCACCTAGCATCTACATCAGGTTTCGTTCAGACCAGTGGCGTAGCATCCATGGCGCGAAGGGGTTCAATGAACCCGGGCCCACGACCATTTAGGGGCCCACATCCGAGGTAGTAACAACCATGAACCCAAGGGGGGGGTGGATTTACCTCTATGCAACATAAGTTCTAGCTTAGGGCCTCAAATGAATATTTAGTAGTTACGGTACATACAATATATGGACTTTTATGGGCCCCCATATCTCAAATAGCTTATAATTAAGGCCTTTTCAACTCTATATAAAGCACTGTATGGCACATAGGGGTTTGATTTCGCCTGGTACATGACTAATGACCAATTGTGGCTTACCCTACAATGCAATTTTGTATAAAAAAAAATGGTTAAAAAGAAATTTAAAACGTAATATTACACTTTATATTAACACCAAACATTAGCCAGTGTTTTCAGCTAGAGTCATTGTAAGGAACTGCTTTCATCTGGCTGATTGTACTGAGCTGACGATGCGTTGGTGTTGACGTTAGGGTCCCATTCTTTCTTTTGTCATTTTGTTTTCCGCTATGCTGCTTAAACCGCTGATAGTATTTACATTTCTATCCTCTTTTTTTAAAGTAAGCTTTTTTTTTTTTTCTTTTTTTTCTATTACCAGAAATCTAGATTTAGATCTAAAATTAGGTATTAAAGAAGAAAAACAAATCCTATTCTGTTTGTTACTTAGGGAAACATTAAAGATGTTGACTTTTTAGCTACTTATTGTGACTGAAGTTGAAAGGAGGTTTAGGCCTATAACAAAAAAAATGTTAAGATAAAGTGATAATTCATCATGGAATAGTGTCTTTCGCTTAAATGGCTTCCTTGTCTGGTATGTGCAGTGGAAGAGAGCACCTGGTTGTATGCGGCCTCAGAACGAGACAGACAGCTGGAGGTCGTCAACTTACCTTGGCTGACATAGAAGAGAGCACCTGGTTGTATGCGGCCACAGAACGAGACAGACAGCTGGAGGTCGTCAACTTACCTTGGCTGACATAGAAGAGAGCACCTGGTTGTATGCGGCCACAGAACGAGAAAGACAGATCTGGAGGTCGTCAACTTACCTTGGCTGACATAGAAGAGAGCACCTGGTTGTATGCGGCCACAGAACGAGACAGACAGATCTGGAGGTCGTCAACTTACCTTGGCTGACATAGAAGAGAGCACCTGGTTGTATGCGGCCACAGAACGAGACAGACAGATCTGGAGGTCGTCAACTTACCTTGGCTGACATAGAAGAGAGCACCTGGTTGTATGCGGCCTCAGAACGAGACAGACAGATCTGGAGGTCGTCAACTTACCTTGGCTGACATAGAAGAGAGCACCTGGTTGTATGCGGCCTCAGAACGAGACAGACAGCTGGAGGTCGTCAACTTACCTTGGCTGACATAGAAGAGAGCACCTGGTTGTATGCGGCCTCAGAACGAGACAGACAGCTGGAGGTCACTCACACAAGCCGCGGGATGCACATTGGAGACCAAAAGTAAAACTGCTGCCGAGGACAGACGCAGACGGCGAAAAGAAAATTTTAATCGACCACAGGCGGACAATGGTTATGTTTGCCCTGGTTGTGGTAAAATATGTAGGTCACAGCTGGGGCTGCGTATCTACGGGAAATACTTCATTCCTCATTAATCTTCTGACTCGATGACAAGCCTTATTAATATTATATTAGTAAATTAGGTCTTGGCGTTGAAAAGTAGATCTATAAGTAGAAGTATATTCAATATTGTATAGACAGTAATTCTACTGAGTCTGATCTAGACTAGCTATAGAATTTTTCTAGATCTAGATATAGAATCTATATAGAATAATCTAGATAGTAGATGTAGGCCTATCCTTATTAATAAACTTAGGTAGAGCTAGAGCTCATTTATTCGACATAAAATAATAACATACTGGCAAATCCAGCCATCAATGAATACAAGAAATTCTCCAATAATAATCCAATTATATATTAAGCACAATAAGCGCACATCTGTTTATACTTGCTACATTCTTTATGCGTCCTCTCATTTCATAACTCACAGCATTACACATTCATACGCTTCAAGAATTTGGCGACTACTGCTGCTCTAATCTTCAAAAAAGAAGATGATTACGTCCTACGCGTCATGCATTTAGTCATGCATATTAACCAATGACTTAAATTCTGCCAAGTCACTAGTTTTCCTGGCTAGCTCAGGCAACACATTCCATGCTCTAATAGCACTAGGGAAGAAGGAGTATTTGTACAAATTTGTCCTAGCATATGGGACGAGGAATGTCAAATGACAAATTATCTTTGTGTCTTTCAGAGTATTTTATTAAATTTTGTTTTTGTATTTGAAGATTATGGTTCAGTGTTTTATGTATAATTGCTACTTTACTTTTGAGTCTTCTGTCCTGAAGGCTTTCTAAATTTAGTGATTTTACTAAAGGTGTTACACTAGTCAAATGTGAATATTCGTTTGTTATGAATCTCACTGCTCTATTTTGTGTCTGTTCCAGTTTCGTAATTTTATCTTGAGTTGAGGGGTCGCAAACGGAGGATGCATATTCTATTATAGGCCTAACTAAGGTTAATGGTTAAGGTATAGTTCCTTAATTGTCCACGCAAGGCAAAATCGTGCGTCACGCGGCTTTCTACCTACACGTACAATCTACACTGGATTCCAGAAGCATTGCTGGTCAAAACTGGTCAGTAATGGTCACATGCATTATGGAACCTTCAGACAGATTTAAGAGAAATTCTTCTCAGTAGTCAAAGAAAACGTTCTGCGCTCTAATTCCCTAATGGACTTTTTCGAAGGTCTGGACTTAGTGCTATGACCCCAACCCCTTCTCCTCAGACATACACATAAAACACTGATACCAACAGTGATCTATTTTTTTATATTTTTTTTTTTGTGCTGGTTGAGGGTGTATGTTGTTGACGGCCTTGTAGCACCAAACTGTTAGTAGACAACTACACCGCTGTAGGCGTAATATATCTTAACTAATACAACTTTTAAAAACTTGAATAACTTACAATATAGAGAAAATCAACTTGCGATCAAATGAAATAAATATAGTAGACTGTAGTGATAATATTTCTTAACAGAATCTAATTCACTACAATTACATCTTTTAGTCTCACGTTCTGGAGTAGTCTGTCCTCAGTAAGACCAAATGCCGACAATGCGAACTATGTTGCATCATTCACAACCAATCGATAACCTTTTCACACCGTCGCCATAGAAACACAGACATTCCATAAAAGCGGGGGGGGGGGGGGGAAGGGTACTGATGACAAGGAAGACATGTAGGTCGCAGGTCACAGATTCGGGACTTAGAATTTCTTATTATGTCTTCTCGTGTAATGAAATGAAATTCTGCTCAATTTAGGAAGTTTTCTAGGAAAAGCCAATAGCTATGATGTGTAGAGATGAATGTCTATTCTGCGTCTGTATAATTTGTACTATTCAGCAAATAGGTTGCGTGTTTCTGTACGCGTCAAATTACTGGCGAGTTCTTGACTGCAGACAAATAACACCACTCCACAAAAAGAGTGAACAACCAACTGTTTAATTCATACCGGGAGCAGTCTAGTCTCAGTCACTATCATGTACCATGTTACCTCTATGAAAGCCTAGCCTCAACTGTCTGTTACCCATCTAAACTAAAGTCTAACCCTCACTTTGGATTAATTTCGTCACAATTATGCGTTCACCATCAGTCACCTGAAGTGCATCTCTACAGATGTTATTAAAAATGTTAGTAAAGTGTATTTTTAAGATTATTTCCTCTGACAAACAGAAAAGTCAAATGTTTGCATTAGAAATCCAAAACTATAAGTTAATAATGAAATGAAAAAAAAAATCTGTCCCACACTAAAGGCACAGTGGGATGCATTATTTCTTTTTGTATTTTATCTTATCAAATACAGTCGTTACTTCAGACAAAAAAAAGATTCCTTCCTACGCATGTCCCTCAGTTAGATATTAGTTTGGAAGAGAGAGAAACACAACGAAGAGGAAAGAGAAAAAAAAAGGGGGAGAGAGGATAGAGAGAGAGACAATATGTGTAAAGGAAAGACAGAGAGAGAGAGAGAGAGTCAGGATAGAGAGAGAGGCAATATGTGTAAAGGAAAGACAGAGAGAGAGAGAGAGAGTCAGGATAGAGAGAGAGGCAATATGTGTAAAGGAAAGACAGAGAGAGAGAGAGAGAGAGTCAGGATAGAGAGAGAGGCAATGTGTGTAAAGGAAAGACAGAGAGAGAGAGAGAGTCAGGATAGAGAGAGAGGCAATATGTGTAAAGGAAAGACAGAGAGAGAGAGAGAGAGTCAGGATAGAGAGAGAGGCAATATGTGTAAAGGAAAGACAGAGAGAGGGAGAGAGAGTCAGGATAGAGAGAGAGGCAATATGTGTAAAGGAAAGACAGAGAGAGAGAGAGTCAGGATAGAGAGAGAGGCAATGTGTGTAAAGGAAAGACAGAGAGAGAGAGAGAGTCAGGATAGAGAGAGAGGCAATATGTGTAAAGGAAAGACAGAGAGAGAGAGAGAGAGAGTCAGGATAGAGAGAGAGGCAATATGTGTAAAGGAAAGACAGAGAGAGAGAGAGAGAGTCAGGATAGAGAGAGAGGCAATATGTGTAAAGGAAAGACAGAGAGAGAGAGAGAGAGAGAGAGGCAATATGTGTAAAGGAAAGACAGAGAGAGAGAGAGTCAGGATAGAGAGAGAGGCAATATGTGTAAAGGAAAGACAGAGAGAGAGAGAGAGAGTCAGGATAGAGAGAGAGGCAATATGTGTAAAGGAAAGACAGAGAGAGAGAGAGAGAGTCAGGATAGAGAGAGAGGCAATATGTGTAAAGGAAAGACAGAGAGAGAGAGAGAGAGAGTCAGGATAGAGAGAGAGGCAATATGTGTAAAGGAAAGACAGAGAGAGAGAGAGAGAGAGAGCCGAACCAGATGTAACTTTTGGCTTTTCCATTAAGTAAAACAAGTATCTAAACTTAAGAGTAGTATTCTTGTTTTCTGAACCATTCACTTCTATTTTAAAGCCTTTCAGAATATTTATATTTTAATATTTATTACTATATGGTGACTACTGAGAACCTATTCAAACTGTCAGATCAGCTTTAGTTTTGACCAATTCAAACAAGTCATTGTTACGATAACAACAAAACTAGACATTACAAAATAAATAGAATGAAATTAAAATGGAATTAAAGAAAACAAAACACACGGAGAAAAAGAGAAATATATTTTCATTTTGTAGTAGCAGGAAATAAAAACCAAAATTAGAGGAAGATAGATCAAACAGGCTTTGTCCAAAAGTAGATGGAAGGTTGTTTTATAACAAAATATTATTGTAAAAGTATTATTTCTGACGCTAAAGTAAAAAGGAAAGTACGTATATATGTGTTACAGTATTGGAGCTTTTCATATATGGCGGACAAACTATAAATACCGAGCTTTTTGGTGTATCCGGTGTACAAAATAAAAAGGAAAAAACAACAAAAGGACAAAATGACATTTACATATCGTTTGTTAATCTGAGTGTTTTTATCGTGCTGTTAGAACCTGCGATACAGATCGATGCTGCTGTAATTAAGGCCGGACTTGAGGGCTCCATTGTGTACATGACCTATTGCAAGCCCCAAGCAGTAGACCTTGGCGCCGCTACTCCCTGGGCAAGTATTTGTTGTGTATGTCAACTTGGTGATCTCGATGCCATCTTCATACTCGCCAACTTTGAGATTCTCCAGCCACTGGCCAATTGCTGACCTGTTGAAAACATCCATGAGGATGAGAAACAATGAAATTTAATTTATCCGCTAGTCTCATTGGATACTTTCTCAGAACTTTATTCCACAGATCGTTCCTGCGTGTCGCGGTCTTGTACAGTCTACTGCCTAGTGCCTCGTCACAAGTCACATGCTTCAGAGTACAACTGTCTCTGTCCAAGTCAGTCACATCAACAGTCAGTTTCTCAAGGATGACCTTTGTTGGACACCTCGGCTCATCAAAAAACAAACGACACGATGTATGTTCAGCCTCGATGTCATCAAAGACGACGTGGGCAGCTGTGTTGACTATTATCACCCACCACACAGAGTTCGGTTTATCTGAGTCTCGACACTTCTCACAAGGGCAAGTTTTGTTCTCCACATCAAATTGAGTTTCAGAAAAGGCATTAAATCTGCTTCCGCTAGGATCATAACCTAATCCATCTTTGTACCTGAACACATCCATCTCCCCACTTCCGGATCTTGTGCTTTGGTCCCCTCCTCTGCCATAGAAAGGGTATTCAATTTTAGTGTTAGGCCAAAACTTTGGTCTGTGAGGACTCACCATTTGAGACCCTATTCGAACTGTCAGATCAGCTATAGTTTTGATCAATTCAAACAAATCATTGTTACGATAAGCTTCTGGCAGATGTTGCTGGGTGAATTCTTTAACTGGGATAAAGTTAGTGTGACCTGGATTCTTAACACATTTATCATAAAGTTTATTTAAATCAGCTTCCGCTCCACCAACTGACTCTTGACATTCATTGTCACCTGTGAAAGAAATTTTTGCACTTGTAAAGAAATAAATCTTAAAAATAAAAGAAAACATTATTTAAAAATGTTTACCTATGGCAAAAAAACAAACAAACTGTAAATTAATAACATAAAGTATAACTAGATGGCTTAAATTATTAATAGATAGCCTAAACTATAGGTATATAACCTAAACTATAAATGGATAACCTAAACTAAAGGCCTACATGATAAATCTAAACTATAAATGAAGAACCCAAACTACTAATAGTCTAAACTAAAAACGGATAACCTTAACTATAACTAGATAACCTAAACAACAAATAGATAACCTAAGCTATATTAAAATAATCCACGCTATAGATAGATAGTCTGAACTATAAATTGATAGCCTAAACTATAGACAAATTGTCTAACCTATATATAGATTGCCTAAACTATAAATAAATAGCCTAACCTATATATATATGTAACATAAACTGCAAATAGGTAGCCTGAACCATAAATAGATGTCTTTATCAATCATAAAGGGTATAATAAGCTATGCGTTTATTTTATATAAACAACTGTGTGAAATTTTAAGCACTAAAAAAAATTGAGGCTCTTCTGTTTGTAGCTCAATTTGTTTTTTAATTAGCTGACAACATTGAACTTTAGCCTCCTTGACATTGTTTAGTTTATTTTGAAAATCCCCAATAGACATTGCCACTAAAACTACGATATTGTCTTCAAGTCCGAAGTTTAAGAAAGAGTACAGTAGTTCAACATGGCCAAGAATACAGACAGATAGACAGTCTCTTATCAGTTCAGCGAATTATTGCTTTTTGGTTTTCTGTCAGCGGTTTCTTGTCGATCTATTAGGGCCACTTCGTAGATTACTTGGTAACATGGAACTACAAAGCTAACAGCAGTGCTAATGAAGAACAATTGAGCAGGGAACATCATTCTCTACCTGTAACCAAGTAATCCAAAGAGTAAGACAAGGGATCGAACTAGCAGATAACGCGGCAACACTTCTAGGAGTTACTTCCCCTAGTGTACTGTAGGCCTTTTTGGCGCATCGCTGCAGTTTGAAGAGAATGATTCGCATTTGTCTCTCCTGCGTTTTTCCTTAATTCTAAAACACTTTATGATAAAGAAATGTTTAAAAAACCTGATTATATAGCCTAGTTCCCGTTTACTTGGACGCACGCCACTGCTCCCAAGTCTTGGTGCTACACAGAAAATATGAATACTACTGCCAGGTAAATATGAGCTCTCTATTGCAAGACAAGAGACCAAGTAGACCAAAGTCACGCCTGAAGATGATCTGTGACTGGCAGTTGTCCTCTGAGTGGGACTCAACGTTTGATACCATGCTGCCCTGAAAAGTACTACGAGACTAGAGACCAGCGTAGGAGAAATAGTCACTGAAAGTTATTAGTGGCGCCAAATTCATAGAACCGAGGTATCTCTTTCTACATAGTGAAAGTAAACTTTACAAATATATAATATATAATTATACTATATTTAAAAAATGCAAAAAACAAACAAACACATACTTACCGTAAGTATGACTCAAATCTAGACTTTCGTCAATCATTGGTCTCATTGGTTCATCTGTAAACAATTTTGTTCATGATAGTTTAATATTTACACTCTAACATTCGTATGCTGTTGTTAATCTTGCAGGACTTTACTAGACTCAGAACTATTCGCATGTTTTTAGTTTCCTACATTCTTCATAAAACAACACATTTCTATTTTGGAGAAGTCTGTATCGAAACAATGCTGGTTTTAAAAGAACAAGAACTAATTATGTTTGAATGGACTGATGCACTAAAGATTTCAGAAGTGACGTCTCAAGCTGCTCAATGGGAAGGCCACTAATAACCGTTCTCTATGGAACCACGCGCTTCAGTACTTCTCATAGTGTCAATGACAATTATTTATTACACATTTCTTCAAGTCTTCTGTACTGAGATGTCTTCTGTATCTTCGTCCAAGGCGCTAGTGGTCGCAAGCGGTCTCTATGTGGTAAGTCAAGCTGGTCCCTAATGGATAGGTTTAGGAGTCGGCCCTTCGCGGATGATTAGCTTGATGCCCTGCTTATTCCTAATGATTAAATATTCTAAAAAGCAAAATGTTGACTTCTCAATTTTATTGTGTTTCCTGTGCATTCTGTACGTTTTTTTGTGTGTATTAATTGAACTGAGATTCATTGAATAAAAGTTCTATGATTTGTAAATGAGTTTAACATTTTAATTGTTATAAAAAAAATAAAAAAAAAGAAAGTTAAGTTTTAGGCTTACCATCTTCTATTTCATTCACTTGATGCTGTGAAGCCATAACTGAAATTAGAATTGATATTTATGTACCTTTGTAGCTATCTATCTATCTGGAAAAAAAAAGATAGTTTGAAAGAAAGATAATCTAAAAACTTATTAAAAAAAAAACAATTAGATTATTATTATCTGCTTTTGGTATATGTTCGTCTTTGTAACCTTGTTTAAATTATTTTACTTGTTGTTTAGTGTACTAAGTACTAAGTGTACACAAAAACTACGCAGACAAACTGAGATGTTTGCAGCACATTTATAAAGTGAAAAGAAGACTAATAATCACTACTCATACAGCTCATGTAGACTCAGTCTCTAACAAAATGACACACGACTAATGGTTGCCTCAATTCTGATCATTAAGTTAAAATCCTAAGAGTCTCGATTGGGTTTAGAAAATTCTGCCTGACTTTTAAAACGTTTCCTTCTTCTTGTGGTGCAGCCCTGACGGGCAATACTTTTGTTGAACACAATGTTCAAATCTTTGGTCAGTTGATCTACTATCGGTTCTTCTATTAGTACAAACATATTTAGATTGCTGTTATTGCTTATGCTGACTTTTTGATTTACACTACCTCTACACAACTTACACTACCTCTACACAACTTACACTACCTCTACACAACTTACACTAGCTCTACACAACTTACACTACCTCTACACAACTTACACTACTAGTACGCTTTTAGCGTATCTGGTTCTTAGTTCAACAGATTTTTTTTGTATCCATTCTCTTTGGAATTTAAAAACACTAATGCTGTAGTTTTTGAGTTGTTTTTTTGTAAATATTCACTTTAACATCTAGATTTGTTTGTTTCTAACATGGTCATCAGATCCAACAACTTACTTTGTTCCTTTTGATTGGTTGAAATGTTGTTCTGTTGCTTTTTGCTTTCCCTACGTGCTGTCTAGACAGGCCCAGATGAGATGTATATAGGCTTCTGTCAAACAGGTAGTCCTGTAGCCTGTAAATAAGAAATGTTTCCAAGAAACAATATTACTAAATTTGTGACTTCCCCATTATGTCAATAGAAGCAGCAGTGAGCCATTGATAAGATATATTTTAGATAGGATTCCACACTCATGTCAGTTTTTTCACGAAATTTATTCCGTGACTTTAATTAGTCATTGTGTAACACGTACTATCATTGATCAGAAAAATGCAGACATTTCAGGCATTGAAATTTTCTGCATACATTCTGTTATAAAAGAATGAAGTCATTTTTTTTTTTCAAAATAATATTTGCTCAGTAGATTCTCTGCATTATGAATAACAAACTAAGGAAATCGCTACACAATACTTTATAGTTAAGAATATGAAATCACCCTTCTTTTTATAATTTTGAAATGAGTGAAATAATTTCAACATAAGTAATATAGCCTACGGTACACACACTAGCAGCACGCCATCAACCCTTCAAACGCTATTCTAATGATCAATCTTGCATGTGCTTTTGTAAAACAATCCCAGATAGCGAGTCAAGAGATCACACAAATACAACGATAGTTTGTTGACCGAAATAAAAGGTTAGACATTTAGAAATGTTATTTAATTTAAAAAAAAAAATTAATTGACTAATTGTTGTTGAGCTCTCTAGTTGCAAGTCTATGCGAACAAGATCGGGAAAATCCTTAACACACCTCCCTCCCTCCCCTGTCATTCTTCCTCTACAAGCGAGTGTGACAACACGTTGTAAACAGAGTGAGTTACACGCTTAGAAGAGCGTGAACACAGCATCACCAACACTGCCAACACAGGTATGTCTTACCCTAATGATCAGCGATATATTGAAATATTGGTGGATGGCTGGATTTGTAGAGCATGAGTTTTAGGAAGTGCTTAATAGAAGGATGCAGATAAATGCTAGCAAAGAAACATGAATATTATGAAAGAAAAAATTACTTAGAATTATAAGAGTTGAACAGGTGTATAGAATGCAATTCCTACCACCAAAATCTATATAAACATTTTCACTTTTTGTGCGATGAATTCTGTATACCTAATAAACGTTGATCTCTCAAGAGAAATTAGACAGAACTAACTACACACACACACACACATTCTAATTGGAAGAGCCCATGTTGACCTGACAACATTTAATTCAGAGTCACATAGAGCTGCTACGACACAGCACGGGTTATAAACATTGGAAAAGGATTCTCAGAAGAGAAAAAGAAATGTCTATATCGCCTTGCAATTTACAAACTGGAGTCACAGAAACATCGTCTGCCGTTTAGATCGCAAGGTCTGAAAGAGGAACTTGTACAACTATCGTTCTATCACTTGATTGTGCTATATAGGTGGACGAAACTTAAAATGAAGTTAGCATGTGTTGGAAGTTTTATTCTTCTGAACTGTGGCTACTTTGTTATGTATATCAAATCCCACAGGTACTACAAGGAAATTTTTACTTATGACTGTTTCTTTTATAATAGCATGTTTCTATTTGTTTATAATAACCTTCGATTCCTATATAATGATAACATACAACGCGAGTCTTGACCAAGCGTCTTCTTCGGTTTGATGAAAATGTTGAAAAATCGAAATAGTCCAGAAACAAAATATGTGACGGATGACATTGATGGAAAAGTTAGTAAGAACTAGAAACCCTAACCAATACACAGTGTCTAGTTATCTCCCCCTAAACCTGTGTCTTCATCACTCGTTTATTTGGTGTATTTGTAGTAGATGATAGTTGGAATGAATGTCTGTCTCTCTGTCACGTTTACACTAAATGCATATAAAATGAAATACTTTTTTTCTACGTGAGCACAACCCACCAAGGCTGTAACGGTCTCCAGAGCTGGATGCATTAAGTAGGGGCACTTCACTTCTGAAGGATAGAAATAATCCTCATCGTTAACACAGGACGAAAAGAATGTTGTGTTTTAGAACACAATACAATAACCCATTCTCTATTCGTTTTTATCTTATTAATGACCTCTTAGAATTTGTTTTTCAAACTTAACAATTATAGTTTTACAGTATTAGGATTGGACACAAAAATATTAGACATAAATAATTGTTTACAACGGGAATATCCTCTCTGGTTATTCCATCAAGCTGCACTTCAGATTAACTGGAGCGTAACAATAGCACAAGTAACAAGACTGCCAACCAAGGAGTCCTGAAGGATACACTAGATCTAGAACTTTCTTTCTGTAAGAAGTAGGTCAGAGAAAAATTACAGACTTACAGTAAGTAGTTCGTAAGAATACGTCAGAAATACAACTTTTTTTCAAATCCCAAATATTGAAATGTGTTGATGAATTTGAAAGGTGGAACATATAATCAGGGCATTAGGTAATGTCTGTTAGTTACATGTGAAATATCGCGTACAATTAAATCGGAACTGGCAGATTAATATTGATCTTGTTTTAATGATTTGATTACTTTCTACTTAGCATTTGAATGTAGGGTTATATATTTATCCTTCTTCCCTAGTACTATTTGAGCATGGAATGGGTTGCCTGAGCTAGCCAGGAAAACCAGTGACGCGTAGGACGTAATCATCTTCTTTTTTGAAGTAACGTCTGTATTATATAAGATAAGATAGATCTAATGTCATGATTTCGAATATCAAAATGCAAAGGGCCCCCAAAGAGGTCAATCCCCCCGGCCGGCTTTTAAAAGTGAGGATTAGACTTGACAGTCACATCTTCGAGTCCGTAGGAAGTGTGTCACTTTCTATCACTTTAGAAAACACAGTGAATGCGATTTAAAAGAACAAAATATTTGTGACGTATGGTATGTTTAGGCCTACCATTAAAAAATGTCTATATGTTTTCATTGCATGTATTTTTTTTTCATTACATGTATTTATGTCTTCATTACATGTATTTATGTTTTCATTACATGTATATATGTTTTCATTGCATGTATTTATGTTTTCATTGTATGTATTTATGTTTTCATTGCATGTATTTATGTATTTATGTTTTCATTGCATGTATTTATGTTTTTATTGCATGTATTTATGTTTTCATTGCATGTATTTATGTTTTCATTGTATGTATTTATGTTTTCATTGTATGTATTTATGTTTTCATTGTATGTATTTATGTTTTAATTGCATGTATTTATGTTTTTATTGCATGTATTTATGTTTTTATTGCATGTATTTATGTTTTTATTGCATGTATTTATGTTTTCATTGCATGTATTTATGTTTTCATTGTATTTATTTATGTTTTCATTGTATGTATTTATGCTTTCATTGTATATATTTCTACTTCTATTGACTCTAACTGTAGCCAATAACTACAGAAAGAAAACAATGAGTGAACCAACAAGCCAGACGGCAACGCGACGGTATGACAATGGTATGTGTTCATGTGTCTTGCTATAAATAGTTGTATTCATTTGATCTCAACTGTGTTTCCTCCCTTAAAAAAGAAACTTCTTCCTTTAAGTTTGTTTAATTTCGATTGATCAAGTCTTAGAGTTCAAAAAAATAGATCTCAATGTTGCTATACATTTTTTTCAAAATCTATTTTCAGAATAAAAATATTATTGTAATTGTTTTAAAAAGATGTTGAAAACATTGTAATTGTTTTAAGAAGTTGTTGAAAACATTGTGAATGTTTCACTTGTGAATGTTTCACTTGTGAATGTTTCACTTGTCAATGTTTCACTTGTCAATGTTTCACTTGTCAATGTTTCACTTGTCAATGTTTCACTTGTCATTGTGTCTAAATAGAAAGTGATACAACAAAACTAAAACACACCATGACGCACACACACACACATAAACTAAAGCATTGGATTGAAAATGTGAATCGTGTTAATAAAATTCTCAGCCAGATTTCCAGAGAAGAAACTAAACTGTAAACATTTAACAGTAAGGAAATCATGAAAAGATACAAAAGTCGAACAGATCAAAGGGCTCCTCTTATTCTTTGTAGAACTTCGCATATTGAACACCTTCAGATATTCTTTGTACACAATGGGGATATTAATCGGGCCATATGACAATCCTTGAAATTAATCACAACTGCCAATTAGGGCTACAAAAATTAAAAAAGAATGGATCTTTTTAAAAAGAAAACATGACCTAAATATTTGTGTTTCTTTTCCCACAGAAGAAGACATTGTACCTGGACAAAATCAGATCATAGATTTAAGTCACACATTTGGTAATCATTTGTCTATATCTTACGTACTCATTTGTTAAAATAATATTCAGATTAACAGGTTTTAGAGTTGTTTTTTTTTTTTTAATAGTTGTCACTTGTTTAGTTTGGGGGAGGCGAAAGGACTATGGTAACGTTTTTTAAAAAATCGGATTATTGTTCGGCTTTGTTTGGGAATGGAACAAATGTACTTCGTTTCGTCACTAGAGGTTACGGAAACCCAGTTTTGACCTGCATATTTTTTCCTCATCTAGTGCAGACAAAGCCGTTGATGTTGCTACAATATTCTATGCCAAGATGTCACACATCGAAACGGATGTGTCGCAACGTCCTGCTTCGTAAATTCTGTAATATTTTTTTAATAACTGTAAAGATCGAAATATCAAAGCCTGTGTCTGAGTAGATATTTTAGAGGGAGTTCTATTTTTGTTTAAACCAAAACCACCTTCAAGTGTCTTTTGTAAAAAAAAATGGATTTTCAGAGACGTGGTTTCATTTGAAGGAGTATCTCAAGTGGCATCTGAGGGTTTAACATTTTACTTTCGTTGTTAGCTTTTACAAAGTGCTTGTTCAACTTTATTGCCTTGTCAATGTTCACCTGAAGCGACCATACAAAAGTTGGAGTAAGGAAGAAACGATCTAAATAAATATTTTTTTTACCTTATTGCAATGAAACTCGGAACATATATAAATAAGGTCAGTCAAAACAACAATACTGAGTCCACAAATATATGGGTTAGTTTATAATTATTTCACTGCCGAAGCCACCACATTGGTGATATAAAATCATTTATTTTTATTATAAATTTATGAACCCATTATTTGGTAAATTACCTTTTTGTTTTAATATTTTGTTTGTTGTATTAAAACAGGTCAAAATGAATGCCAAGAGAGTGAAGGCAAAGCAGAGGATCACCTCCGTGAGTTGTATAAAAACTGTACAAAGAATCCAGGTCATCCTCAATTTATTCGTATTAAGGAGTTCAAGATGGAACATCTCCCAGAACCTCATCGAAACTCTGATTTATTTGCATTAATAAAAGCAGTCGCAGACCTCACAGTTCGAATAAGTGTCGACATGGTCAGTCCAAACAGACCCAAGTATTGGCCAAACACCACAGTACACTATCCATTCTACGGCCAAGGAGGAACTACAAAACGAAGAACAGGAACTGGAGAGATTCACGTCTGGATGTACGATGAGGGGTGTGGATACAACTGTACTGGTCAGAGATATAATCCAGTGACAGGGGGCTCATTTGATGTCAACTACGCCACTTGTCCGTGTGAAACCTGTCAACATTCGGACACCCCTAGCAGTGTGTGGTGGATGATTCACATCCACACAGCGGCTCATGTTGTTTACGATGAGATTGAGGCCTCCTACACGTCATGTAGATTCTTTTTCGACGATGAAGATAGGGGCGGGGAGAAGTTTATTATCGACAAGGTCAGCGTCTTCAAAGTACATTTTGAGAGGGACAGGTGTGTCTTGAAATTTGTCACGTGTGATGAGAGGCTGGGGGAAAGACTGTACCAGATTGCTGGAGAGAAGACCGTCTTGGAGACCAAGGTGTACAAGAAATATAAGACAGTGAGCAGCGACAAATTGACCTTCATTGTGTCCCATCCTCACGGATGTTCGAAACAGGTCAGTGTTGGCGAGTGGGTGAAGCATTACGTTCAAAAGCTGAATGAATATGATAGAGAAATTGATTTGACCAAGTTTAGTTATACAACCTGTACATGCCCAGGGAGTAGTGGGGCCTCTATTTACTGTGTGGGCCTGGCTACGACTCACGTTCATAATGGAGGGATGGAGAATGGACTTAATTACAGTAGTGTTGACTTGTTCCACAGAGAGTAGTGTCACCTGTCAGACCGGATGAGAGTAGTGTCACCTGTCAGACCGGATGAGAGTAGTGTCCCCTGTCAGACCGGATGAGAGTAGTGTGCCCTGTCAGACCGGATGAGAGTAGTGTCACCTGTCACACTGAATGTAGCATGGAGAAGTATCCATCGTGGGCCATCACTGAACATGACGGGATTAAATGTATTTATAGTTTTCATAAATTTGTGTAACCTTTTTATCTTTCGCTGTATCTGTATAGTCATATAAACACACAAAATATGAAAAAAAATAAATTTAGCTCTAGATTTAGGTTATATTCTATGTAGTTTCATCAGTTGAAGAAACAGTATTTAAAATTCTTTGAAAAACTTATTAAATTTCGTTATAGGAGATTTTCAATATATGGCAAACAAAACTGTAAACGGGAAGCCTTTTGGTGTCTACAGAGTACAAAATAAATGAAGTCTTGAGAACAATATTTTGTTTTTAAATATATGTGGTGTCTAGATGATGCTTTCTACCAGTGGTCTCTTCAACGTGAGCGCTATTAGGGAAGCGCTAGGCAGAAAAGGAGCACGTAGAGAGTAAAGCAGAAACTCGAGGTGCACTCAAATAAAACGAAGAACAAATGATTTCAAAATGAACGCTGGCAAACTAGATAGAGACACATTAAGAGTTAGCTTGCTTCTAATTGAAGAACAGAAACAACGGTTGACCTTTGTAGCTTTGTTTCAAATTCAAGTCAAAGGCTAGATCAGTTCAAAGTTTCAAATGATATTGTTTTAGAGTTTTTTTTTACTTTTTTTTTTAGCGGTCCCCGAAAGGAGAAAAGCCGCTATTAGTTTTGTGTGGTCTGCTGACCTTCCGTCCGTCCCGTTTAGATCTCGTAAACTAGAAAAGACAGAGAAAATCGGACATCATGATATTTTAGATCTTTCAAAGTTGTGATGCAACGGCTACTTTTTTTATTTGAAAGCGAAAAATTTAATTTTTAAAATCAGTTATGTCAAATTTTTGTTTTCACAAATTTAAGCCACTTTCCGATTTTGAGGCAAAAATCACAGTTTGTGAAGGAAATTAGCTTACGTCTAGGAAGTATCCCTAGATTTATTCTGACATCAAAAAGCTCGGTAAAATTTTAATTTTTATTTTTGTATGCTGATAATACAAATATCATGGTTACAGGAAATAGTTACAATAATTTAAAACTATCGTATATTCACAGGAACTACATATAACGACACAATTTTACATTCATATAAAAAAATAAAATAACTGAAGATTGCTTGCGTGCCTTTATGTAGAACCACACACCTGTTTACAATTAAATGATAGTTTTTAATGTAGGCTACTTTGGACGTGTTGAAATACAAAACGGCATATTAGCACTGCAGGTTTGGCTGACCTGACGCCAGATGTGTTTGGGTGACCTCCTGACGCCAGATGTGTTTTGACTACACATCATGAACACCTGCAGATTAGGATTATGACGTATTGCAATGTAGATATCTAATTTCCTAAGCAATTAAATCAGTGCTGTAGGTGTACATATTTTAAGTATGTTGTACTTACCTGCACCAACTGCTACATATGCATGTGAGACATGGAAGTCATCTGTCAAAATTGAGAAAAGACTAAATGTGGCTTAACAAAAATGGCTGAGACGGATTTTGAGAGTCAGTTACACTGATCGGGTCTCAAACAGGGAAATCCTATGCCGAACTGGGAGTCGAATACTTAGTGAAGTTGTGACAGAGTGTCGCATGAGGCTTGCGGGACATGTTCTACGTCAAAACGAATTACGCACACCAAGAGTTGCGATGACATGGAAGCCAATACGAGGAAAGCGCAAACAGGGACGTCCTCGTATTACTTGGCGACACACTTTCATGGAGGACCTCAGAACAGTGGACACCAGGTGGAAGGAGGCTTCAGACAGTGCCAATGACAGATCTTTATGGAGACAGCTTGCTGCCCAATGCGCCGAACGGCGCGGGAGGACGTAAGTCCTAAGTCCTAGGTGTACCGGATATCTTAAATATCTTGAAACAGAATGCTATCGAAAAACAAACAAAGACTTTAGGGGGTAATCTTTCTATAAACCAAACCTGACAAGAGTAGCAAATAAATAAATATAAATGAAATAATTCAAATAAATAAACTTTACTGTTCAATAAAGGTACGGTTAGCCATGTTATGCAGTGGCGTAGATAGGAAATTGACATAATTTTCGGGCCCTTGGGGCTTGACCTCTTTAGGGGGTACTGTCTTTAATATTTAATGTAAAAAAATTCCAACTCTCAATTGGGGGCCACTCTCAAGTTGGGGATCGGGGGGCCTTTCAAATAGCTTCACCACTGATGTATTGGTTAGAGATTTTTGTAACTCTAGAATTAATGAAACTATAGAATTTAAAGAACTTCATTTGCTTCCCTTGTATAAGGCGTTACTAAACATATGAAATGGTCTTTGTGTAGTTCTAATGATGTATACCAGACACCTCAAACTGTAGATACAACGGGAATCAATAGATCGGAATACGGCGCTCTTGACAGGGAATCAATAGATCGGAATACGGCGCTCTTGACAGGGAATCAATAGATCGGAGCGCTCTTGACAGGGAATCGTATCGATGAAAATTTGAAACAGTTTTTTATTGGTTGCTATGCAGACGAAGAAAATGCTGGAGGCATTGAAAGCATGGAAGAAATAGACCAAGTAGTTTCTGGTAAGCACTTGTACCACTGTGCCGCTAGGCGACGAGTACTGGATGAGCGAGGCAACTTGGTGTGTCAGCGTGAACACAAAACACGTCATCATCAAGGTCAGGGTCGTTCTAGGCGACCATGGCGACTTCTGTGGAAAAAGTCATTTTTTCTTTTCATTAGAGTCACCTTGACCTTGACCTTGAATAACGGTTGTCCAAAAAATTTCATCCGTTAAACTTCAATTAATTATTTTGGTAGTGCACTGTAAAAGAGCGTCCATGGCAACCAAAATACAAAAGATAAAACAACAACAGCTATGGCTGCTTGCTTTTTCACAATAGCTTTAAAGGTCATTGGTTTAAAAACTTCCAAATTTCTTTCCAGTGTTATAAAAATTGGGATTAAAGTGTTGACATAGCGACCCTAGTAGCTAAGGATGGCTGCCTGGTCGCGCGGTTTGCGTGCTGGACTGCCGTTTAGATTTATCGATGGTCCCGGGTTTAAACCCTGCCCACTCCCATCCCCCGTCGTCCTGCGGGAGGTTTGGAATCGGAAGTAAACTAACTTCAACTCTGAAGGAACATCCGAAACATGTAAAACATTTTACAACATTTTACAGACAGAAAAGTTATCGTCTGAATAAGCCAGGAAAAGATCAAGAATCTCCTCATACTGAAACCCGCATATACATATTCATACATATTGTATGTTATACAGGCTAGGTTAAAGAAATACTTTACTTATAACAAAAAACACACTAGTACAGGACATTTTTGTGTGGTGTTTAGATATCAGCGCGTCCAGTCTAGATATAACATATATGTCGACTGTGGGTTTAACATATATCCTTTTAATGGAGATCTATTATAGTTGAATATAAAAGCATGTCAGCAATCAGTCAGTTGTTTTTTTTTAATTTTCTTCAACGTGTAACACTGCCATCATACCGCAGCGCTGCATCACATCCTTGAGTTTATCTTTCTAATCTGAAGAGTTACGCTTTTCTTAGATTTTTTATTTATATAGCGTAATCAATGGGACGTTGTATTGTAGACAAAAAATAGCTTTGTGTATGATTGTAAAAAATTGTTTGTGTTAATCTAACCTGTTATTCATAGTATGTTTTTAAAAATGTTATTAATGCTTTTTTGTCTCTTAATATTTAACACAAAACATTTGAAGAAAGATGTGAAAAAGTTTTTCATTGGTTGCTATGTAAACAAAGAAATTGCTCGAGGCATTGAGGGCGTAAAAGAAGTAGACAAAGTAGTTCCTCATCAGCACGTGCACGTAGATGTCACTAGGGGCGAGGTATTGGATGAGCGAGGCAACGGCGTGAGTTGTTGTGAACACGAAACAGGTCGTCATCAAGGTCAGTGTTGTTCTTGGTGACCACATCAACTTCTTAGCAGAGTTCAACCTTCGTCTCTTCAATAAGGTCAATTTGACTTTAATCCCCAGGACACAGCACCCGATGCTAATGACAGACAAAGGAATCCAGGACACAAGACAGTCAACAATGTAAATTTCAAAGAAAGTAATAATCTCCATATTCTCATAAAAGTAAAGATTTTGAATAACGGTTGTCCAAGTAATTTCATCCGTTAAACTCCAATTAATTATTTCGGTCAGTGCACTGTAAAAGAACGTCCATGGCAACCAAAATACAAAAGATAAAACTACGACAGTTATGGCTGCTTGCCTATTTACAATAGCTCTAAAGGTCATTGGTTTAAATACTGCCAAATTTCTTTCCAGTGTTATTAAAATGGGGATTAAAGTGTTGACATAGCGACCCCAGTAACCAAGAAAGAATAAAACTTCTTCTGAATAGGCAAGGAAAAGATTAAGAGTCTCCTCATACTGAAACCCGCATAACATTTTGAAGTATTTATTTGGTCCGAAGAAGTTGAGAATCATAGCGAAGTTCATGGTCGTAAACAAGCACAAACTGTCCGCTATGACCAGGCCGAAGAGAAGTATATTGGACGGCTTGTGGATGCCACTACGGTGAAGTATGGCCAGACTTAGCATGTTGGTGATGAATCCAATGATTGATAGACCTGGGTTGATGAAGCACTGCAAAGAAAATATCACCAGCAGTTCTGCTAGAGAGTTGGCCTCAGAAGAACAAAGGGAGTAATGCTGTGGTGGAATGAAATGAAATTCAGTCGTGTTCGTCATTGTTGAAAACTTGAGAATTTTAACACAAAGCTTGGTTTTTATACTTGACTAAAATGTGTGTTTTAGTTCAAGAACCAATTTCGCAAAATATTTTTATTTTAAACATTTAAAAGTTTCTTTTAAAAGAACTTTTATTTTTGATTAGCTCAATAGTAAACACACACAAAAAAACTGGACACAAAATTATAGAAAAACATACAAAATAAAGAGAATCCAATTAGTTCAGTCTTTTATGTTGTTACAATTGTCTTTAACAATACCTAATCGGTACAGAGTTGTTCATCTTTGACATACACTCAGGGCGTAACTTAAGCTTCCTATACAAAATTAGGATACATCAATCAGCTTAAGTTTGTATCCTGAAAACAAAATTGACTTTGAATTACCAACAATCATCTTCTTTCATAACAACTGCACAAAGCCCCGAGGAAACAATTATCTACAGAGGTCTACACTGCAATAGGTTTTAAGCGTATTTTATAAATTGTAGCCAAATTAAGTTATTGGAAGACGGAACATTAGAATATCCATTTATTTACCAATAAAACAAAACTCTACGTTTGTTCCCTACGTGTCCATTACTTATTAATAGTTGTTTCAAGAATATCTATATAATGTGGAAGGTAAGATACTTTTTTTTCATTTATTAACAAATGTATTTATTAATATTCATATTCAAATGCTGTTTTTCAATCCGAACATTCGCTTTAGTTCTACGTGTATAGTAGGGATAATATTGTCTCGCGCATTATCCCCATTAGCCAATTTTCACATTACGTCACTCAAAATGATTTAGATTTATTCGAAAACAATTTTAAATTCTTCAACTTATAATTTTAAGAATAATCGTTTTAGAGACGCGATATGGTGTTAGATCTTGGCCTATATGTTATCAATTATATCTAGAATCTAGATTTAAATCCAGATCTCAATGGACTAGATCTAGACTATAATCTGGTTGGTCGTGTCAATCTGGCTAAGAATCACAAGGTAAAGTTTGAATATTCCTTACACATGGGTGGTATTTGATATATTTAGGATATTTTGGATTTTTAGCACATCGACTCCATGGGTGAATCCTTTGGGGGCAGCCTCTAAGTTTGTTTCAAAACACTAACTGTCCTTGTTCCTTTTTTTTTTACTTTTAATAGTAAAAATGGTGTATGTTTGTGAAAAAAAAACACACTACATATGAAATAAATTGCTTACAGTAGATAAAAGCAGCACCTTGCAAGCTGCAGAATATTATATTGGATTTTTAATATCGTGTATAGTTTTTGAGACTGACGGACACACAGACGATCTCACACAACTAATAGCAGCTTTACCCCTTTCGGAGCTTTAAAAAGTTTAACTTTTATTTTCACCGAAAGTATATTACATGTTTGACCACACCAGAAATGTTTCTAAAGTTGGGTGTCATGGAATATGTTAAAAAAGCTTGGGTCTGGTGAAATATTCCTTTGTGTATTTGATAATAATATTATCCATATATTAAGAGACTCGTTTTCGATTCATTATATAAAATGAACACCTGTGAACTATATCTAAATTAATGGGCTTATTACTTAGTAGGCCTACGAGTTGTCACGTTTCCACCACCGATTGCAGGTAACGACAGGACATCTGGAAGAAACACAACTAAACCAATATAAACCTGAGCATCATTGTATTAATAGAAGCTCACTTACGAATATAATAATGTCTGAGTCATGACCAATTACATATCCTGTAACATTTATATCTATAATTTTATCTGTAATTTATTGGACATTTTATCTAGTAGCTAAAAACAAAAAAAAAAACACAAAACAAAACAAAACAACAGCTCTCAATGTGCTCCTATATAATGTGACATACATACAAAACAACAGCTATCAATGTGCTCCTGTGACACACATACACACATACATAGACTGTGCCTTTAATTCACTGTTTTTTACGTTTTTTTTTCTTTATTTGTTCATTCACTTTTTCTGAATTTCACCTGATCATAGAGATATCATCCCGTGTGCTGTGTCCTCAAAGATGTCCAATAAAATCCAGAAGCTTCTTGTTTCTGCTGCTTTAGTGGTAACAGTAATTTGCGTCGTGTCAGGTAACTTGAAAAACAAATAGTTTTTCTTTTTTCTCTTCTAGCCAGCTATTTGCTGCTGAGCTGTAAACTCTTTTGCAGTTTGTACCAAAGAAACAAAAGTTTTCTGTTCTTCTCAGCTGTTCCACACAGAGTGCTGGTTAAGCTGAGTTGTTCCAGAGTGCTGGTTAAGCTGGGTTGTTCCACACAGGGTGCTGGTCTGTGTTGTTGTTTTAAATAAGGTTTATCTGAGGTGGATAAAATTATATCATTCAAAGCGGTTATTACAGATTTTCAAGTTATGTAGTGCACCCAGTCCTATCAATACTGGTTAAAGTCATGTTGACTTCTATATAGCATGAAAGAAAAGGGTAGGGGGAGTTAAAGTTGTATTTTGGTATTATGAGTTGGTCGTGTAGCAATGATTCTTTCAATTGAAATTACTTCTGCTCTGACATTTTCTTTAGCACCAGAAACACAAAAGTCGGTTCCATAAAAGTCACTTGAAATCAAATGTCAACCATTTTGACGATTGAACATTTTCATTTTCATTTTTGAAGTATTAGATTCAGATGAAAACATAGAAATATTCTTATGACAAACTTTAGAAAGCTATTCAAACATGTAAGTTGTAAAAACGTAAAACATTGTCTCTCTCTACAGAAAGGTATTTCAATGTTGTACAACAACTAGCCGAAGAACTTTATGAGAATGCACCCAAACAATGACAGTGCTGTTTACGTCCAAAGAAACCAATCCAAGTTTGAAAAAAACAAAACTGTCCTAACTTCTGAATTAAACCTAGATATTATATTGGATCTTTGTCAATGACACAATACAATGTTAGCCCAACTTCACTACAGCGACTTATTTATTTTTCATAACATTGTTATATTTAAAGGATAATACAAATCAAACATAATGCTTATTTTTTATTTTTCCTGCTTTATCAGATTCTGTATGAAAAGATTTGAGCGGTATTGTTATTATGATGGTAGTTATTTTAAATATTCAAACGGAATGTCTGAATTGGTGACATAAACCGCTAGGCTACACATTAAAAGGACACGAGTTCAAGTACTAATTAAATCACATGAAACATTAGGCTTAATGTCAATTGAAAAAGTGTTAATAATTGAAAGAGTGAGACATTACGACTGCCAACCAACCTTTAGACACTTGTAGAATTTCTTTTGTCAAACAAGAACACGGAAAATTAAAGAGATAACTATAATTTATATTTGTGTCCAAATGACATTACAAAATTGATTGTAAACTTAACACACTAGTTGTTTGTCAAAATGACTTTACTAAATATATTAGAAGAATTAATTTTTTATTCAGAGAGTAACTGGGAATGAGTGCGGCAAAGTCTTCCACTTACTAAGACTTAGATCCTCCAGCGCTCAATGCATTCAGTCTTCATAAAGATTTTTCAGAAACCTCTTATCACCTGGTCCCCCATGAAAGTTTTTTTTTTTGCGCTTTTTCTGTCTTGAGGTGAACATATAACAGGCAATGTCAACCGAGACAATGACAACGACAACACCCTCAAAATTCATGCGACGCTCGGTCACAACCTAATTAAGTAAATTGAGTCACAGTTCGGCAGATGACTTCCATGTCTCGAATGCATACATTGCTGTTGGGATGACGATTGTGTTAAGTAGGTAGATTTTTGTCCTATAGTTTGGCTGGTCCAAAAAGGCCGCAACCTTTAGAAAAATGCTCCCTGCTTTTCCTATACAGCACGCCACGTCACGGTAGGCATTACCATCGTTTGCTGCCTTAGTGTGTACACTTCAAGCTTTGACTCACCAAGTTCGACGGGGGTACCCTTTGCCTTATATATATATATATATATATATATATATATATATATATATATATAAATATATATATATATACATATGCCACGCACACAATTTTAGTTTTATCCAATTTTGGGTGTCTCTCTGTCTAGGCTCTCCGTCATTTCTTTTATATAAGAGTAGTGCAACGTCATCAGCAAGTCTAACCCCGTCACGGGCGTAGCCCAGATTTTTTTCGGGGAGGGTTTGGGGGAGGATACCCCTCCTTTTTTCTGGGGGGAAGCCCCGGCCATATATATATATATTAGTGTGTGTATGTGTACATAATTAATCTTTATTACATTCTGACCCTTCATTCTTTATTGTACCATAGAATAGGTTCTTCCTGGAGTTGGTAGAAAAAAAACCTGTAGACACCTCGCCCTTGCCAGCAAGGGAGTCTGGGGGAGCGCTGGGAGCTCCATTCAGCGGGGTTCGGGGCGGAGCCCCACCGCCAGGCAATATTTCCGGCATTTGAAAACAAAAACAAAACAACATATTCTGAAGCAGTGGCTTCACTAGGATCGGTGTCACCCGATGCGGTAAGCTTGGGGTGTTACCCACCCCCTCCAGGAAAAAAATAATCTCACCCTGAAAAAACAAACATGTATTTGTTTTGTTTCTTTATTTTGAACATTAAAACTGTAAGCATTGATTGGTTACACACGAAAACGGTTTTCGATTGTATTTTAAAATGTAGTTGTTTTCTGACATTTTAAAAAAAGTTAATACATACATTAAAATGTACAATTATTGAATTGAGAAACCTTGAGTTGAAGATATTTTTAAATAGAGATTTTTTAAGAGCTCCTTAAGGAAAAGGTTTTAAATTATACCAGTGTTTCTCAGCTGATTCCGAAAAGGCAAATCAAGCACTGAACAGGTTTACGTCGTGCGAAACATCGTCGAGCAAAGCCTGGAATACTAACAAATAATGTAAAGTAGCAAAAAAATAAAGCATCTCGCATTGATAATTTGTCCAGATTCAGCGACTGTCTAAAGCCAATCAAGCTGTTGTGTCACAAAAGACGGTGGAATTCCTGAACATCGAGATATTTGATTAGGAAGTATCTTATATTTCACAGATATTTGAATAGGGAGTATCTTATCTTTCACAGATATTTGATTAGAGAGTATTTTATCTTTGACAGATATTTGATTAGGGAGTATCTTATCTTTCAGATATTTGATTAGGGGGTATCTTATCTTTCACAGATATTTGATTAGGGAGTATCTTATCCCCATTTCTCTTTCTCGTAGCCATTGACGATGTCATAAAAACAGGCTGCATTCGGGCTTCAATGGCGTTAACCAAACCGAGTGGAATTTTGCCGACGACATAGCATTACATAGAAATACAATTAAAGGTGTACACGAGATGACGGATAAAGATAGAGACACCCTCAAAGTTATACATATTGGGTGCAGGTTACACAGTACTTCCATCAACCTACAGATCTTGAACAAATAGATAAGTTCACTTATTTAGGCGACGCTATTTTAAGCGATGGAGTAGCATACCATGGTGTTGCATGTCGGATTGCAAAGCAGGAGCCGTCTTTCAAAAAGTACCTAAACAAACAAATCAATTAGCCTAGAGATTAGAATCCACCTACTCAATACAATCATTGTCCCACCCAACGGCCACCTACTTTTCGAGACGTGATAGGTTGAAAAGAGGCTGAGTAGTGATGACTGAGAACAGCATACCGAGACAATGAGACGTTGAAAAGAGGCTGAGTAGTGATGACTGAGAACATCATACCGAGACAATGAGACGTTGAAAAGAGGCTGAGCAGTGATGACTGAGAACAGCATACCGAGACAATGAGACGTTGAAAAGAGGCTGAGTAGTGATGACTGAGAACAGCATACCGAGACAATGTTACCAATAGAGAACACTTTTCCCGTAAGAAGTTCGCCGTCCTAGAAACGTAGTAACTAAACGTCTATTGACATTTGTAAGACATATCACTAGACATGACGAAATACGTTTACCAAAGTCAGCCATAACATACAAGCAGAAAAGAGAAAGGTACAAAAATGGCCTTTCCTTTCTAATATGGACACCATATTAGAAGTCCTGAAGTCCAGTGGCTGTGAAAATCGCTTTAGACCGATTTCTGTGTAGAGAGCTTGCGTACGAGGGGCTTAAATCTCGAGCTATAAAGAGGAAGTTACCCTTGATGGATTATGGGTACGACATAGCCTAAAATTGTACCAATGTGCCAAAACCCAAAATATCAAATATCTATGTGTTTCTCAACATTTTACAATAAAAAAAAAAGTTACGTTCGCCACTCAACTGATCAGATAAAATATTTGGGGAGAACGTCTAAAGTTCACATTGAGTTTTCCGGGGCGAATCCCCGGGCGCCAAACGTTTTTCTACATTTCTGAGCTTCAGAAACTGTTTCTCATGGCCAGTGGCGTAGCAAGATACCCGTGGGCCCGGGTTCAAGAATATATTGGTGGGCCCCTTCCCCCAATAAGACAAAACAATTGAGTAATCTGAATGTATCGGTACATTGACCAAAAGACATTCCAACGCAAGTAGAGTAGCTTCTTAATAATCTTATTACGTTTGAAGCAGGACTCCAACACAAATTAAAATTTTGTTTGTTTGTACAATTATATTGAACAGAATTAAACGAGTTAACGGAGTTTCAAACCTATAATGAAATGTTTTAGAGTTCTAGTTCCAATTCTACACATTGACATTCCTAAAGCACTTCAAAGTGTCAAACTTTGAAACATTATTACAAACTAGTATCTAGTTCTACGTCCATTATTTCACAGTAAACAGATCGAATATTTATTTATTGAACATTTCTCTGGCCTCCTTCAATCACGAAGAGACTCTATTGATCATTTCATGGAAATGTGATGAATGCCTGGGCAATAGCTGTGGTCAGAACGATGTCGCGCACACATCAGTCCCCCATCTCCATGCAGCTGATGTATCCAAAGGAACGGCAGTGCCGATACAGTTTGGGGTCAGCGGCGTCGCAGGTTCTGCCATGGTGTGTCACTTGGTGCTGCAAACTGCCTTAGGATCGCCAGCGCCTGAATTTTTTCTCAGGGTTGACTCCTGAAGCTTTCCCATGATTGGGTATAGCTGCAAGGCAAGAGAGGTTTGAATTCAGAGTTTTCCTTCTCCTAGGTAGGTAGCCAGCCATGGCTAACGAGCCCCTCCTGCCCGAAGCTTACTGGTTAAGGCGCCAGTTACTGGCCTTTGCCCTTTCTCCTGTTAGTGAGAATAGTTCCGCCGGACTCAATATCTGAGACACACGTGAAGGCCAGGAGTTGGACAAATAAAGGCTAATTGAGACGCATGCCATTAGGAAGCATTTTATAGGTAGTGGAATGCTTACATCCATTACCACTTGCGGCAATGACAACCTTGCCTTTTTAGTAGCAAAGTAAGAAACCAGTGCATCTATTTCTAAATGCGCGAGCGGCTTTTTCAGATGAAACAATGCCCAAAGGTTATTCTAGTATCCAGTCATATTGGAAGCACCTTCATAGCTTTAGCCTCGAAGTTTATTTAAGGATAAATGTTTTTTTTTATTACTTGGAGCATTTGTTTAGCAAAAACCTAGAAATGACAATCGAATTTCTATTTCTTTGGATGCTCCGTCATTGGAGATCACTAAACAGTCTCAAAAGAATAATACGAATTTGATATCAACTTTGTATTTGTCTTGAACGCTGCCACCAATGAAAGAGACAAATGGTACAGGATGTCCTAAAGCACCGGTACTTTGCCAGCACTGCCCAACAAGGTATTATCTCGTTTTGAATCTGTTGGGCTTTGATTTCCTGTCAAATTTGAATATTCATAGCAATTTTCTGAGGTTTTTGTATACATATTGTTACGTATCTAGGCATTGTTTTTTTTTTTCTTTGAACTGTTGCGGTCGAGAGACGGGGAGGTTGTCTGCCCCTTGTGTAATAAGTTTTTTTTTTATTCGTCAAGCCACACAGACAGTGACCGGTCCTTGACCTATGTGTGTACCTCTGGTTGAAAGGAGGGTGTTTTTTTTTTTCTGTCTCTTTGAAAAGCGTTCTAGATCTGGGTGTTGATGACTTTCTGTTCTAGAAATTACTGGATATCGACGCGTGGTAGATTATATAAAGACCGCTCGCGTAACGTTGACGGACAGACATACGGAGACAGCCGTGAGACAGAATAGCGGAGACATTGCGTGACCCGTGCGTGGTATACCACTTGATCGTGTAAGTTAAGATTTAGATTTTTTTTTTTTTTCAAGGCCTTGCTTGCTTGTATTTGTAATTACATTTTCAAACTCTTGTATTGTAATATTTTTACATGCCATTTTTGTAAAAGGGTTTTGGTCAACACATCAATTCTGTATTGAGTAAATGTTTATTTTTTCTTTCTTGTAACTTTATATTTGATTAAACATTAAGTTGATAGTTTACCTTCCGATTTCTTGTGTCATTTTTTTTTTTGTTATTCATTGTAAGTCTTTGATTAAATTCAGACTTAAGATAAGTGACACAACTGCTTTTCTATTGTCACGTTTCCCTAGGCAAGCCATTTTAAAAATTAGAATTCAATTCGTAATACGTGACAATATATGGCGTTAAATCTCTTTAAGAGATATGAAATAGGTTTTAACCAAATACTAAGCAATGGTCAGAGAATGGCACTATTCCATGCTCCATTTAGTTATCTCTCTATCTTCTAGATCTTTGTTATAAACCTCCTCCCAGATTCGGTTTCTTCCTTAATTGCAATAGCACAAGGATGTTCAACTTGAACGATTCCTAAGTTAACACCCTGATGTTTCTTTGGCTTGCTAAATATTTAATGTTATTTTTATTTTGTTTTTGTTTAGATTTCATCTCCCTTTTATTCTGTTCTAACCACATATACACTACAGAAGACAACAAAACAATGCGATGAAGACTTTCGAGGACACATTGTCCTGATGGAATGTTTTACACTATTTCACAATAGAAATTTCATCAGCTTCAATAGTTTTTAAAACAACAGTTGAGACAGTTTTTGAACTTCTAAACATATTACAAATTCAGTTTAGATTTAGGACTAATTTGTTTTAAATATCTGCCTCAGTTGTTGTTTTTTTTTAATATCAAAATATGAGTACACTTAGCGACAAGAAATACATCGCTAATTAGAATTACTTATATTTCATTCAAATCCATGAGAGATACTACGATTGCGGTACACCAAAAAAAAATAAAATGTCAGACTATTTTTTTTTTGGGGGGGGGGGGGGGGGAAAGCAAAGTATTAAAATAAAAAAAAGTTGATAATTCATATTTTAAATACAAAACAAAGTAAAAACATATTAAGCTTTAAAAAAATTGAACAATTTGCAGTTGTATCTAAATTTTAATTAGTGACAATTAGGACTATCCCTATTTCTTAACCAAACCCCCCCCCCCCCCATTCCTGTAATACTACCAATGGTTTTATGAATAGGACGATAAGAAAACGTTGTCACCTCAAACGCATGATTAGGGCTGGCCGCTATTACAATTTACAAAACTTGATGCAAATCCTTACATTAAAGCTTAAAACACTGATTTTGAAGTTAATTAATATAAATTTTAGTACAACGTTCATGATATTTTGAGGGAGCTTTTTGAATTCTATTTTTTTAAATCGGTTCTTACAAAAGTGAATTTATGTTTTCACTTTGGTGTAATCCCCAAGTTCTCAACTAGTCAAGAGTCATGGGCCCAAGCGCAGTGCGCCCCTAATGGTCGTGGGCCCGGGTTCATTGAACCCCTTCGCGCCATGGATGCTACGCCACTGTTCATGGCGTATACAACGCATTATGTTTCTCATATTTTAAGTCAAAAAGAATTAAATTAAGATGAATTTGAGATCGTAATTTGCTTTTTTATATTGAAAAGGTGGTTTTTAGCTTCAAATCCCAGCTGGAGGGGGTTTTAAACTCAAAAACCTCTGTATGGGGTTTTAACTTAAAGCCCTCTGTAGAAGGGCGGGGTTAAACACAAAATCCCACTTGGCTACAATCATAGAGTCGGGTGACATGTATGCTTTAGTCTTATATTGAAGAGCTTGGACCAGAGCTCACAGAGAAGCACGGATGACGCGCTATACAAAAGGATTAATGATAATAATAATTATAATGAGTCAAATATTTAGGATTTGCTTAAATCAAAAACATGTGATAATAATTTTATAAACATATAGACACAATACAAGTATTTTCTTTTCTCTAAACACCAAGAGACCGAATGCATGTTGCAGACATAAAAAGTGGCGTGACATCAATGACGCGTATGAGTTCATTGAACCCGGTCCCATAACTAAATAAGCAATAGAAAAAAAAGAATACTTAAAAAACAACAACAAAGCTTATTTAAGGGGAAATAACCGCTAATTACTGCATTCATATAAATATTACAGGGCAAGATTCCCTTTCTGTTATATAAAACAAAGTTAATTAATTATTACTAAATGATTAACTTAGCCTACTGGTTAATTTTTGGATTGATTCGTGTAATGTTATCGACTATGAATAATTATGCAAATTTCAACTTGATTGGAGAATGGGATCTGCAAACCGCAATTTGAGAACCGCTGTGCTAAGATTGATCTACATTTCATTACGCATGTAACACAAACAAAAGAAACTACAGAAGTCTTTTATTTCGTTTAGAATCTAGATTAGATCTAGATCTATAATAAATTACTTCTTTGAGTTGTTTATACAAAGTAAAATAATAAATATAAAAGCCTAGTCGTCCTAGAGTCATTTAAATTACATTCCAAGATCTTATCTTATCTTATATAATACAGACGTTACTTCAAAAAAGAAGATGATTACGTCCTACGCGTCATGCATTTAGTCATGCATATTAACCAATGACTTAAATTCTGCCAAGTCACTGGTTTTTCTGGCTAGCTCAGGCAACCCATTCCATGCTCTAATAGCACTAGGGAAGAAGGAGTATTTGTACAAATTTGTCCTAGCATATGGGACGAGGAGTGTGCCTTTATTTTTGTGTCTTTCAGAGTATTTTATTAAATTTTGTTTTTGTATTTGAAGATATGGTTCAGTGTTTTATGTATAATTGCTACTTTACTTTTGAGTCTTCTGTCCTGAAGGCTTTCTAAATTTAGTGATTTTACTAATAGTGTTACCCTAGTCAAATGTGAATATTCGTTTGTTATGAATCTCACTGCTCTATTTTGTGTTTGTTCCAGTTTCTTAATGTTTTCTTGAGTTGAGGGGTCCCACACGGTGGATGCATATTCTATTATTGGCCTAACCAAGGTTAAATAACATTTTAGTTTTATGTTCTTATTTGATTTATAGAAATTTCTTTTAATAAACCCTAATGCTTTGTTGGATTTTTTTATAGTTTCATCAATATGTGGATTCCATGACAGTTTTTCATTTATTATAACACCTATGTATTTTGAGTTTTTAGTCTGTGTTACTGGTTTGCCATGAATAAGATAAGTGGAATTAATTTGTTTTAGTTTTTTTGTTACTCTTAACAACTGACATTTTTCTGGGTGGAAAGACATGCTCCAATTTGATTCCCATTTCTGTAATTCATCTAATTCTCTTTGTAAAATATCTGTGTCTTGTTTTGTTTTTATTGTTCTATATATTATGCAATCGTCTGCAAATAATCTGACTTTTGTTCCTGAACTAATGCAATTTGGTAAATCATTTATGTAAATTAAAAATAGTAGTGGACCCAAGACTGTTCCTTGAGGTACACCTGAGTTTACTGTTATTGGTGTTGATTTAGAGCCATTTATTATTACAGTTTGTTCTCTCCCTATCAGAAAATCTTTAATCCAATGATGCAGTGGACCGTTAATGCCGAAATATTTTAATTTTTTAAGCAAACTATGGTGGTGAACTTTGTCAAAAGCCTTGGAAAAATCTAGTAAGATAGCATCTATTTGTTCACTATTATCTAAACCTTTTGAAAAATCATCAATTAGTCCTATTAGTTGTGTTTAACATGATCTATATTTCCTAAAGCCATGTTGGTATGGGGTGAGGACATTATGTTTGTCTAAGTGGTTTATGATAATGCTACATATTATGTGTTCTAGTATTTTACATGTGATGCTGGTAAGTGATACTGGTATGTAGTTTCCTGGATAAGATTTTTCTCCTTTTTTAAATAGGGGGGGGGGGTGACATTAGCTTCTTTCCAGTCCTTTGGTACTCTGCCCTGGTTAAGCGATGCTTGAAAGAGTATTTTGAACACTGGGGCTAGCTCATTGCTTAGTTCTTTGAGTTATCTAGCTGGAATACCATCAGGTCCAGACGCTTTATTTGGTTTGGTGTTGGCTAATAGTTTTTGAATTTTATTTTCTTGTACTACTAAATCTTCTATGTTGTCTACTTGGTTCAAATTAAGAAATATGTCTTTGTCTCCTGGGGCTGAGAATGCTGATGCAAAGTATTTGTTTAGGATGTTTGCTTTAGTTTCATTATCATTATGTATTATGTTATGTTCATCTTTTAATGGCGCTATGCCTGTTGTTTCCATTTTCTTAGACTTAATGTATGACCATAGGTTTTTGTTGTTATCTTTAGATATTACATTGTTTATGTATTCACTCTGCAGCTGTCTGCTTACTTTTTGGGTTAGGTGTTTAATTTTTATATACTTTTTGTAAACTCTTTCTGCCTTGGTTGCTTTAAATTTTCTATATAGGTTTTCCTTCTGTTTACAAAGCTTCTTTAGTCTATTATTAAACCAGCATTTATTTATTTTGTTTGATGTGTATTTAGTTGGTATATGATTTTCTATAATGCTTTTAAGATGGTTTTTAATGAAATTCCAGAGGTCATCGACTGGTTGGTTAATGTCTTTTTCTAATAAGAATGTTTGTTGAAAGTTTAATGCAGCTTGGTGTAGTTGTGTTAGGTTACATTTATTCCAGAGTAAGATTTTTCTTTTGGTTTTTGTATTGGCTACTGCTTTTATCTGACTGTGTATTTTTATGATCTCATGGTCTGATAGACCAGGGATAATATCATAATCAACTACTAATCCAGGTCTGTTAGTTAAGAAGAGATCTGATGTGTTGTTTAATCTAGTTGGCTTTTTAATGATTTGATCTAAACTTAGGTTGTGTAAAGTTTCTATGAAAAGCTCATTTATGTCCTTAAGGTTTTGGTGTTTATCTATGGTTAGTGTTTTCCAATTTATATCAGGTAGACTAGATAGAGACAGTCCATAGATTAGATCACTTGATCTTTTTTTTTTGGATCATCGATCTTGACTCGAGTCTGGCATCATCCTCAAGTACTTCCTGTGTCACAAAGATGCGGCAAAATTTCGATGGCTGTGTTGTGTGTTTGATAATACGGGAGGTTTGATGTCAAGAATATTCATAGGCATAGCCTATAGATAAAAATATTATATCTCGATCTAGAATATAGAGAGATAGGTCTATATTGGACTATATGGTATAGACTCTATCTAGAGTCTAGATTTATTATATAGATCCTAGTTCTACAATGTCACAAAGATACATTCTTGAAGAAATAGTTACAAAAGGATGGCTACACGTATGGGGTAATTTAGATCTAAACTAAATTAAATTAATATATTGACTAGTATAATTTATAATCTATATTACTAGTAGGCTATATAGAAATCTAGATTAGATGAGTAGATCTAGATTTGAACGTCTTAGTTTTAAACGACTGTATTATATAATAATAAGATAAGATATCTAGACTAGATTCAAGATCTACATCTAGATCTACTTGTATTTATAATTTATTACTTATATTAGACTCCTTTTCTTTACCAAGAAAACTTATTAGACTTAGATTTTAGATCTTGTTTTGCAGTGTTAATGTGTTATAACTTATGAAACTTATGTAAATACTGTAAATCAACTTATTTTACTAATCTAGATCTATAGTCTAGATCTAATTATTAATTTAGTTCTATATAAATCTTAATCTATCTAGATCTATAATTAATACTATAATATTGTCTACTATTACTACATCTAGATCAAGACTAGAATTAATCTAGAGCTTGATCTAGATCTAGATTCTATATTTAATTAGTTTAGATCTAGATCTAGATTCTATATAATCTTATTTTAATTTATCTAATACATATGACTAATTAAATTTATGGTTCAGATGTAGATCTTGACCTAGATAAAAGGCTATTCTGTGCTGGTAGACACCCAAAGCCATTGTGGAAACCAGAGTTCTGTGTCTTCAGGACAGGAGACTGCATTCTTACTTTCAGTCAGACAGAACAGGTTAGTCAGCAGGCCTTTTTATTGATTAGCTGTCAGACAAAGACATTACAAATGGAAGCTCAAATGCAACACTGTGTTTCAGAGCTAGTCTCTGGCATCATGCATGTTTGTAGCTAAAAATGGAGAGTTAATATTTTGATTATTGTAAGGCTTACACAATTATTATTTTTTTAAAATCTTTATCTTGTCATCTCGACCTGATTACTGTGTTGAGGCTTAAGCTAACATAACAGATAATTAAACAAGAAGACATTAAATATCTTGTAAAAGAATGACTTCATATTTTATCTAGACTATCAATAGGTAGTTTTATTAACAAAAAGTTTTTAAATTGATCAACACAAGAAATACATTAAAGGGAAATAATTCAATTATAAAGAATAACTTATAAGTGCACATGTGTTACTTGTACATCATTTTTTTTTTGTACCATAATAAACTATTTTCAATTTAGAATCAAAATAATACATTCATACAAATTGTATAGTTTACTATTAAAAATATTTTCAACTTATTTTAATACTATACCTTATATATTTTTTATTTTATTATTGAAAGTATTTTTGTATATGTAGATTGTACCAAATAACTATCAATTTCATTTCATCTTCAAATTTGTTATAACAAGTATAGGTGTGGTATAGAATAACTATATTGATCTAGTGGGGGAACTTTAAAGCTAGCTCTGAATATTATCATAGAAACATTAGAACTGTTACAATAAATGTAAATGTTATAGAAAATCCACATGTTAACTGTTTCCCGCAGATTAAAAAATAATACATTTATTAAAGCTGTGTTAAAGATACATGTACTAAAAACAATAAAAAATTCAGTTACCAGTATTTTTTTTGTCCCTGAATTAATTTCTAATGAGTGAGATTCCCACTTTCGAATTTTTAATACCAAATGTTTCCTGTGCACACATGAATAGTATTTGATACATAATAAAGTTTATATCATCCTAACTAATATCTACCTATATATTTAATATAATCAATTGTATACAATGCAAATGTCTCCTTGTATTTCTACAGATACATCTGTTCAGATTATTTATAAATTTATGTTTCTTAATAGGTTTTAATTAATAGGCATGAAATACAATATTAGTAATTTTAAAATTATTTCCATTTGATAAGGAAGCCAAGTATTATCTACAAAGGATTGTTCATTTTAGGTCTCTTTTCTCCAACAGACTGATAGTGACCAAAATGACCAGACCCAAGTGTCCAGACTTGATGGGGGCAGAGAACATTTTCATAAAAGGTGGGGCTACAATCTGCTGGACATCATTACTGAGAACACAGAGTTGCTCACTTCACATATAGATGAACTTGATAGTAAGTGCTTGGCTTTTTCTTTCTTTCTTTTCTATCACTATTGACAACAATGAGTTTTGTTAGAGAATCAACTCAACCATAACATCGTAATGCACTGAAATTAAAATTATTTTTTCTGAGAAGCTGATTTTAAGGGGTATTAATAAAAAGAAAAACTTGTAGTCATTTAAACAAACTATTAAAGATTGAGTTTTGAAAATTATCTTATTAGGTTTTGTTTTTATTTTTATATTATTCAGCGTATATAGTTTAAAACTAGCTGTTTTTTAACACTTGCTATTAGAGATAAAGGGTTCTATATTCTCTGTTTGGATAAGTTTAAAATATATGTCTCTTTAACAATGTTTTAACAAACTTTCTGTGGCATCAAACATATTTTTACTCAAAATAGTTTATTGTAGTTCAGTATAAGTTAGGAATTCACACACTGTTGGATTCAATTTAAAACATTGACATGTTTTCAAATTGTTAATTCACAATTCACAGTACTAAGAAGTCTTTCTTCAAGTGTTAATAGCTTGATGATCATAGATTCAACAACACTTTTAGTGAACAAATAACAAAGAGTAGTTTAATAGTAAAACACTACATTCCATATTGTATGACATCAAAACAAAACATAAAACATAAGGTAGACTACTCCAGCAAAACATAATAGTTCTAGACCATTAGACTTAATGTTCTTAACATAATAACATCAAGTTCTAATAATATTAAGAAGAAAAGTAATCTGTATTATCCTTCAGCGAATTTGTTTGATTTGGTTTTCATAAATGTTTACTTTATATGTATATCAGAAAATGTGACATGTAGCATGGTGGTTATACACCTGTAGTGTAATCATATGGTCTATGTAGTGTAGTGACAATAAACCAGTGTAATATGGCTACTAAGTTATAGTCTTTTTTTTTTTTTACATTAGTATTCAAAATTTGGAAATTTTCTTGAGCAAATAAAAAATAATATATATATATATAATTATTTTGAACTTAGCATAACTTATTAAAGCAACTTTAGAAACAAAAGTAGGCCTATTGTTAGATCTAGATGGTTGTACATTTCTAGTGCTTTACAAACTATGTGACCTCGAGTATTATTTCTCCCTTACTAGCCATAGATCCATTGCACCTAGTCGCTAAGTTTTAGAATTGATTCTCATGCAATGCACTAGATAGCATGTGACAGAAAGTCAAGTGATTATTGAAATAGATTTCTACTGTCCTTTAGCAGATGTGACATTTTAATCATTCCTATTTGATATCTGAGGACTCTAGTGTTGGTCACATTCTTTTGATTGACTTATCTATTGTTTCTACCAAATGTAAAGTGATGTTACATTGTTTCTCCTCAGCCCTCCTTCTTTCTTTCTTTCTATCCTCACATTCTCAATCTCTCTCACTGTTTGTTTCTCAGAGAATTGTCTTTATTATCCTTACATCTCAAAGACTTCTGTTTCTGACATGCAGCTTTCTTTCCCCCACTATTTTCACCCCCTGGTGTATGTATGCATGCTTGTGTGTATAAGTGTTAGTATTCCATGTGTGTGTGTGTATACATGCTTGTGTGTATAAGTGTTAGTATTCCATGTGTGTGTATACATGTTTGTGTGTATAAGTGTTAGTCTTCCATGTGTGTGTGTATATGCATGCTTGTGTGCATAAGTGTTAGTCTTCCATGTGTGTGTTTGTGTATGTATGTGTGTGTGTATAAGTATGCCAGCGGACTAAAAATAAATGACACTAACCTTGTCACAGACACTATTTAGGTCGTCACTAGACCATGTCTTGCCTTGCTGATGTCTCTTTTCAAATTCTGTCCAAGTTCTGTCTTACTAGAGACCAGGGAGTTTGTGTGTTGGATAGTTGACTGCTAGATCTAGGTCTAGATCTACTTGATTGGAACAAGAACTTAAGAAGCTATTCTTTTCACTCATTCATGATTAGTGTGTGATGCAGAGCCGTGCTACTGGAATGTAAGTAGCCATCCACAGGCACGAGAGACCTCCAATACTGGTCTTACAACATTGTCTTGTGTCAGCCCAGCAGAATACACATCATGACTAAGACATTGCACTAGCGAGGAGGATACGCCAGGAAAACTTGAGATCCTTTGTTGTTTTATAGTTCTTTGAAATGTGATGTTGACATCCTACAAAGCTGGTGGACATATCCAAGTTGTGATGAGCTGTTTGTGTAGTCCTAGTTCTACTCTCAAGTAGTTCAACATTGAAACTCAGTCTCAAATGTATCTTCTTTTCTTCTCCTATCCACAATTGACATTTATTGGCCAGGGTGGTTGACATCCTGTTGTACCACTAAATGACACACAACAGAATGCTTACACAAACATTGACTAGACAGCCTGCTCTCTGGTTCAGTGTTCAACTTGTATTCTTGTTCCCTTGCTTGTTGACAATATTGTCAAAGGATTACTTGGAGTGATACAACTGATTTATTTCTCATTATCACATCATGTTTTGAGGAGGACCTACAGATTTTCCTAATATTCATGCTTTGTACAGCTGTTCTGTTACATTTCTTCTTTGAAACTCGTTTGTTGATTTAATGCACTTCTTGTCATTGTAGTAACTATGTGGTTATGATGGTCGGAATAGTTTACGTAGTGTGTTGCTGAGATAGATAGTGATACATTTAAAAACAAAACAATCCACTGCAGCTAACCATGTCTCAACCATTAATACCCGCGGGGATGTAGCACGTACAAGAGTATTGTCTCGTGTATCAACATAGATTAGTAGGTAATGAATAGAATGAGTAGGTAATGAATAGAATTAGTAGGTAATGAATAGAATTAGTAGGTAATGAATAGAATTAGTAGGTAATGAATAGAATTAGTAGGTAATGAATAGAATTAGTAGGTAATGAATAGAATTAGTAGGTAATGAATAGAATTAGTAGGTAATGAATAGAATTAGTAGGTAATGAATAGAATTAGTAGGTAATGAATAGAATTAGTAGGTAATGAATAGAATTAGTAGGTAATGAATAGAATTAGTAGGTAATGAATAGAATTAGTAGGCAGAGAGGCATGAACACATTTGTGATGGTCTTTTGGTTGTGGATGCCGTTGATTTCTTCAATTAAAGCTTGCCATTGTTTCTGAAGTGTTCCACTTAGCGGACTGTTGAATTCTTATTTGAACTGAGCCAATGGACGACTTTGTTGTTTCTAATGTCTTGTCAGTCTTAAAACGTTACTATTGAATCAGTTACAATTTGTGCCGAGACATATTCTGTAGAGAACGCTCCTGGATGGTACTTCTTGACATGATTTGTTCCTCAGCAATCGACCTGACTGCCTAGTGATCTGTACAGGTAACTCACTTAAAAATGGGAGGTCACCCCAGCAAGGCAACTCAGGATAGGTTGGCAGCGGCCAGGAAAAAGTGGGGTGAGCTTTCATTTTATCCTTGCTCTAGTATTACCCCATTTTTTATCCACTTCACGTAAGCTGCACACATTATCTTGACATGTACATGCTTTCAACTATATATTTGTGTGCATTCTTAAATTAACCCATTCGACATACAAGCATACGCGATTATCAACTTTTGTAGTGTAGTTATTGTACACAAATTCCGTAAATTTTGATGTTTCTTTGGTCTATTGGTATTTGTGTGTGTGTGCATGTTTAAAGTTGCGTTATTTAAGTTCAGGCATTTGGTGGGAAATGTTGACTTCGAAGTTTTCATTGTGTGCAACTCAACATTTGTTTATACTTACCAACAGGATATTTAAAAATATTTCTGTTTCAAATTAAATTTTGTATTACATGAAGGCTCATATAGTAATACATGTGACTAGCTATTCAAATGATCCTATTCAAAAGGTTGCTGAAACATGTATACATCTATATACTATTATTTTGATGTTCTATATTATACTGGCTACACATCTATACACTGTATTTTTGTGACTGCACAGCCTTAGATAGCATGGACACAGATGACTGAATTTAGTCAGAAACTACACTATACTCTACAAACACATATATTCGTATCATACAATGTTAAAGTATCCTGTCATTTAAAAGAAATAAAAAAAAAGAAGAAAGAGAACCCTTATAGTTACTGTAAAACCTCTAGGCTGGCAGGTTTCTCGTCTTCTGCCTTCTCTCTGTTACGAGCAACTCATTGGGGGTCGGGGGTGGGCTGGCATTTTCGCTTTACGTTATTTGATCAAATCTTTTAATTGAGTAGTTTTGTTCTCGTCTGTTGTGTGTGTGTGTGTGTACAGTGACTTGTGTATTATTGGAGATAAGATTTAGCTCTAAAAAAAAACAACACTTACATAGTCTATGGGTTTATTTAATCTTAAAGTTTGTAGGTAGCCTGTACACAAGCTTTTCTGACCTGCTATTTAAAACAAAAAAAAAAGCTTGGTCCTTGTGTGGATCTTCTTAGAACAGCTGGTTAGGGTGTAGGAATTCGTCCACAAAACGGTTGAGATACATTTTCTTTCTTTAGACAAAGTTATGACTAGACAATCTTTCATTCCTACCCTTTGGAAAAACAAACAACAAACTTAGCCTTGAAATTTTAATGGACACACCAGCCGGAAAATTGTATCTCAACGGAAGTGGCCCAAGATACGAGGCTTTTAATTTAATTAGCTGGATAATGCAATGTCTTCAAATCCGTAGATTAAGGATGAGTGCAGTATTTCTCGTGAGTACGCAGACCCATTTGCGACCTACATATTTTGTCACAATTCACTCAGACAAAGCTGTTGTCCGCGGATGTCTACTTAAATCTTGTTCGATGTCATTGGCCTTATTAAAAGTTTGATTAAGACTAATGTAGTTTGTCCGTTTTTAACTAGTAATGCCACAATGTTTAGTAAGAGTGGCTTTACAGTGGGGACATTCTCACTGGGTGTGTACATTACTGAAGCATGTTCCATTCACATGTTCAAATATCCATTTAGTAGATTAGTGAACACATATGCACTGACTCTTACTTTTTATAAATAATAGAAATACCTTTTTTTTTTCATGCTGCCACTTATGTCTATATCTTAACCACGCAGAATGTGTGTGTGTATTGACTCACTTATGGAAGTAAAGGTATAAGTGCATAACAGATGCGCTAATGCTCAGGCGTGATTACTGATGAGCTCCTTAGATAAAAACATCTTTGAAGGTGAACTCAGGGAATACTTGACCTAAAGCTCAACATTCGGCAACGGTGGTAGAGGTTCTACAAACAACTGTAAACCTTTTATCTGCACACCATTTTTATTGTGCTTTCATTCAAGTTTGAATTGAAATTAAGAAAACTTTTTGTCATTTTGATGATTACAACGATCAATTAATTTTATGATTATTACTTATAGGTGAAAGTAGTTCATAATGTGTTTATTTAGAGTAAGGATAAACTTATGGTCTTGATGCATCTTGAATGTCATTTAACTTTTCATGTAGACGTTCTGTACTTCAATGTTAGAAATGTAAAGCAGGCCTATATCTCAATGTCATTATATTTTTTGTAAATGTGTCAACACTAGTCGACCACTTTCTATCTCTGTCTAGCTGCCGTCTTCCTATTGACACCTGTATGTCTTTATCTTTCTATTGACACCTGTATGTCTTTATCTTTCTATTGACACCTGTATGTCTTTATCTTCCTATTGACACCTGTATGTCTTTATCTTTCTATTGACACCTGTATGTCTTTATCTTCCTATTGACACCTGTATGTCTTTATCTTCCTATTGACACCTCTATGTCTTTATCTTCCTATTGACATCTGTATGTCTTTATCTTTCTATTGACACCTGTATGTCTTTATCTTTCTATTGACACCTGTATGTCTTTATCTTCCTATTGACACCTGTATGTCTTTATCTTCCTATTGACACCTGTATGTCTTTATCTTCCTATTGACACCTGTATGTCTTTATCTTTCTATTGACACCTGTATGTCTTTATCTTCCTATTGACACTTGTATGTCTTTATCTTCCTATTGACACCTGTATGTCTTTATCTTTCTATTGACACCTGTATGTCTTTATCTTCCTATTGACACCTGTATGTCTTTATCTTCCTATTGACACTTGTATGTTTTTATCTTTCTATTGACACCTGTATGTCTTTATCTTTCTATTGACACCTGTATGTCTTTATCTTTCTATTGACACCTGTATGTCTTTATCTTCCTATTGACACCTGTATGTCTTTATCTTTCTATTGACACCTGTATGTCTTTATCTTCCTATTGACACCTGTATGTCTTTATCTTTCTATTGACACCTGTATGTCTTTATCTTCCTATTGACAACTCTATGTCTTTATCTTCCTATTGACACCTGTATGTCTTTATCTTCCTATTGGCACCTGTATGTCTTTATCTTTCTATTGACACCTGTATGTCTTTATCTTCCTATTGACAACTCTATGTCTTTATCTTCCTATTGACACCTGTATGTCTTTATCTTCCTATTGGCACCTGTATGTCTTTATCTTTCTATTGACACCTGTATGTCTTTATCTTCCTATTGACACCTGTATGTCTTTATCTTCCTATTGACACCTGTATGTCTTTATCTTCCTATTGACACCTGTATGTCTTTATCTTCCTATTGACACCTGTATGTCTTTATCTTTCTATTGACACGTGTATGTCTTTATCTTTCTATTGACACCTGTATGTCTTTATCTTCCTATTGACACTTGTATGTCTTTATCTTCCTATTGACACCTGTATGTCTTTATCTTTCTATTGACACCTGTATGTCTTTATCTTTCTATTGACACCTGTATGTCTTTATCTTCCTATTGACACCTGTATGTCTTTATCTTCCTATTGACACCTCTATGTCTTTATCTTCCTATTGACACCTGTATATCTTTATCTTCCTATTGACACCTGTATGTCTTTATCTTTCTATTGACACCTGTATGTCTTTATCTTCCTATTGACACCTGTATGTCTTCATCTTCCTATTGACACCTCTATGTGTTTGTGGTGATCACACTTCTTTCTTAGGTACCTTCGTTTTTGTGTCTCCAGCACCCACCCCACCCGATCTGCTGACAAGACCTAAGTACTAGATGACATGACATTGACTCTTACAAACGTAACGTCTGTAGTTGTAACTATTTATTTTTTTATTTACTTGTTGGTTTCCTGTTGTAAGTCCTTTGTAACCCATTGTGACCTTATCGTCATCACTAACATTCTCTTGTCTGTGGACGTTTAGATGTCATCGCATACTATTTAGACTTCTGTCAAGAGATCTTCTTATGTTGATGCTGTTTTGGGGTATTTATAGTATGAAATTAGAATTTCGGTTGTCTTATCAGCACATAAAACATTGAATGGTAGCCTGGTGGTATGCTATCGATCCGAACTATCGTCTCGAAGGTGCTGTGTTCAAACCCAGCCCCCCCCCCTCAGTTCCCCGCCGTCTTTCTGTAAGTTTTTGGCAAGGATGTAATTTTTTAATTCTGATGGAGCATCCGAACTATGTACAACAATAAACCGTAGGTCTAAGTATGCATCAGTCAGATGATTGTTTGGCAATACTTTAAGCAGCTTTCTATAAGGTCGATATCATTGGGTTTTGTTACGGTGACTTTATTTCTCTGGGGCCGTCACTAGCTACCACAATGTAAATCAAAGCAATTTATGATATGGAATTGTTTAGACCTACACAGTGTCAGTGCATTACTGAATCTTGCTGCTTTTCTCATCACTTCTTGCAGGTAGTTTAAATATAAACTCTCTCTCTACACATTACATTTATATCTACAAGCTGTTTATTTAGTACTTCTCTCTAGATATAGTTGAAGTATTTATCATATTCAAAACAATAGTCAAACCTACATTCATTAATCTAATGTAGAGATACTTTGACGCTTGTTGGGGTCCTGGTCTAGCTACAAGCCAATGATTTACATTGTCTCTTGTTTTTTCAAGAACATGTCAATGTATAGTCTTGAACAGTCTTAGCGTTCCTTGGTGTCGAAGTTCAACGATATCTCTCAATAATGTATAAATTATTTCCCCTTTTCGATATAAACTTAACTAATTAATTACCAAAAAAATAATTGACTAATTAGTTAATTTTTCAGTTGATTCATGTTTTGTTAGGTGCCATAGATCAATTATTAAAGTTTCAAGTTGAGTACAATTATTTCAGGGGACAAAACCCGACATATAATGCAATAAATGTGAATACTGCTGGATTAATTTCCCTTGTTGGTATCAAACAAAATAATTGATAATGAGATAAAAAGTGAGAAATACACTATTTCTCGTAGCTACGCAGCCCCAGTGACTTACATATTTTGCCACCTTCATCTACGCAGGCATAACCATTGTCCGTTGGTGGTCGATTTAGATTTTCTTTTGGCCGTCTACGTCTGACCTCGGCAACGGTTTTGGTCTCAAATGTGTACCTCTCGGCCTTTGTAAGTGACCTCCAAATAATCGATAACCAGTAATCAATTGACTAATTAATTATTTTTTCAATTGATTCATGTATTATCCACGCCTGTGTTTCCTAAACTTTTTCTGTAGCGTGACACTTCCCATTTTAGGACAATTTAGCAAAACCCTTCGCTCTTTTTTTTTTAAAGTCGATTACTTCCCGTATGTCAAAATTAACAATACTACTAGTTGAACTGTATTTAGAATACCAGTATACAGGTAGAAAACTATTATTAAATATACAGACCCAAGCATCAGACAAATGGTTGATTGACTTTGATGGTATTGTAGAGCTGAACGTCTTGCTATTAGTCTTGCTATTAGGCACATTTTGGATAAGCTTCAAACTACTAGGTGTGTATCCACTTTGTATTTCATTTGTATTGGTCTGATCGAGAAGAAGAGCCATCACTCCAACTAATAAGTTCTGTTCTGTCGGTACCAACTCTACTGTCTGGCCGTTCCTCCTGATGACTAAGTGGTGAAAGTCTTCACTCTCACTTATTCTGGCAGAGGAAAAAAATATTTCTGTAGGTAGCTTTCCCAATTTACCTTTCTTTCTCACCTGGGCCAATGGATAATACACAGAGGACCGTGCGTTGGGGGGCGGGACAGGATGGGCGAAGATCTAGGAAGGGAAATTACTCAGGAAATAAGAAGCTGTGTTCATTAGTGAATGTGTTTTTGGTGCTATGAGACTTGCTCCCAATGACTACACTGGCCTATGTATTGAGTTGAAGGTTTGCTGACCAACACAGAACTGCTGTGTACAATTACGTCGTAATCACTTGAGTTATCACAAGTCTGCTGGAATGTTTGTGGACATAGTTACAGAATACTTCGGAGAAATGATTGCGATACAGTTACACCAGATTGAACTTCAGGTTTTTCCGTTGTTTCAACACGTTTCGGATTACAATATAAATAAATAGTTCTTGTAACGCAGTAATAATGGATCAGCTGATATGGGTATAATTGTATCGGATTTATATTTATATGCAGTTCAAATGCACCAACACAAGATACAATACTACAAATAGACTTGCTTGTTAGGCGTGCACATTTCCAGGATGTTCTTCCATAGGACCCGAAGATACAATATTGGTGAGTAGCATACGGGGGGGGGGGGCACACCTTTGTGTGCATGTTATAGTGTGAGCTTGCTGAGTTAAACACCTGTCCGAAACATTGACTAATGTTAAAGTAATGCTGTGATAAGCAACTGTTCTATATAGATCATCCATGATGTAATTATTAGTCTGATGGACATTAGTACCATCAACAACGAGTTACCATAAACAACTTGTTCGATACCAGTGGGATGATACTATGATAGATATGTATAAAAGGATCATTCAATTCCCTTTAATTACGCATTCCAAAGCAACGAATTCAGTGTTTCCCAAACTTTTCCTTAATGGAACCCTTTGCACATTCTGAGTATTTAGTGGAACATTTTTCTTATTTTTTCTTAGAGAGATGAAATCACGCTATTGTAACAAATGATTATCTCCCTTTCTGGGTGTGAGAACAACAATTATAACTACTAGTCGACCGGCGGCGTACCATACGCCTCTATTTTGCAAGGCCTGCCTTTGGCCACTGCAAACTATGCGACCGCAGTGGGCCCCGCACTTTCATAGGACCCGCGCTAATTCAAGGTGTATAAATTATAAAATTAAAACATTTTATAACTTAAAACAGATTTCCTGCGCCTTCTGTCGATTTACCCGGAGCTCCTGGTAAATCTCCCGAAATTGCAAAATATACGAAAAGGTCCTTAAAATATACGGAAATATATAGACAAAAATTGTCATTTTGGGATGTCAGTCAATATGGAAAACGCCTATCCTTCGCGCGATAAACAAAAACGGCATGTTGCATTAGCCGTAATTGTGTAATCCGACGTAGTAAAGAATGAATAAAATGCAAAGACGAATTTATTTTCTGATAGAAACTCTTAAATTTCACTTATTATCCGCTTCCCTACCCAAACTTGGCCCCGCGAAAACCGTTTCGCATAGGGCCCCACAATTGTTAAGTCCGGCCCTGCTATTTAGTGACCTGTAAATACACATAGTATACATTGTTCTCTTTCCATGACTTCTCGTCACAATGGTTAAGTCCAGCGCTGCTATTTAGTGTTTGTAAAATGTTAGCTTGTAAAAAGTTCTACGTTTCAGATGTTCCTTTAGAGTTGAAGATAGTTTGCTTCTTATCCAAACCTTCAGCAGGGATGGGAGCGGGCTGGGTTTGATAAATCTAAACGACAGTCCAGCGCGCAAACGCACGACCAGGCAGCCTGTTCTCCCCCTTCTCTTTTGTTTACGTAAGGTAGAAATAAAAAAAGAGACGATCTTTCTTGGTTACAACAGTCCGGCCCTGCTATTTTGTGAATACTTGTTCTCTCCCTCTGTTTTTCGTAGGGTGATCTTTCCTTTACATCTTACTTGTCCAGACTGTTGAGCGAAGAAGAGAATTATATATATAGATTGATAGTACATACTATATAAGACTTTTACGAATTGTTATATACACTTCAATATCCTTATAACAAAACAAAACAAATTGTAAAAACTAAAGGGGTTAGCTTTCAGAAGACTTAAAAGTAGCCGTTCTAAGTTAATCTAGCAAGCTACTAAATATCATGACATGGGATTTTCAAAGCTTTTGTAGTATTGAGATATGAGCTTTAGAGACGGCCGAACTGTTTTTCACAAAACAAACAGCGGCTTTTCTCCTTTCGCGGGCACCTAAAACTAAAAAAAAAAAAAAAAAAAAAGTTGCACCAATTGAGTTCGAACTCTACATCTCAAGCCTCTCAGGCCAATAGACTGACCACTGGGCCGGCGAAGTGCTTATGAAAGTAAAAGGTTGTTTAGTTATTTATTGTTAGTTTCTATTCTAACTTTATAGTAGTGGCCCAATTCTCTACCCAAAAGTTGAGAGGGAACTAATTCAACTTATACAATCACATCAATAACATCTGTTAAGTACAATTTCTTTCATTTGTTAGATATAAAACACAATAATTAAATACCAATTATTAACTAATTCGTTCATTTTTTTAAATTACAAAGTTTATAGCAACTCAGCCTGTCTGTCTATCTGTCTGTCTGGTAAAAAGTGTGTACACGTTATTTCTCGCACAACGATTCTCGGTCAAGTTGTAACTTCGCACAATTATTCATTGGCATAGACTAGACATGAATCAATGACATAAAAAGTAGCCAATTTGTCAATTAATTACTGGCAATCGGTTATTTTACTTGATACCAGCAAGGAAAACTTATCCTTCAGTATTCACAAATATGGCTAACTTTGTTGGGTTTAGTCCCCTTCAATTATTGTTAATCTACCTCATGCATTTTCCGATGAAGTTGATACTTTGAACAATTATTTATTGTATGTAACAAAACATAAATCAACAATTAATTAATTATTTTGTTTGATATCGAATAAGGGAAATTTTTGATAAATATAGTTTTAAGGGCGTAGTTTTTCTCATTTAGAAAAGCTTAATATTTCGCTTGTTTTGTTAGGTGCAAGAAATAATTGTGCAAAATTTAAACTTAGTCTGAGATTGGGTGTGGGAGCAATAACGTGTACACCCTTTTTTGTCAGCCAGACAGACAGACAGACAGAGTGAGTTGATACAGAACTTTGTTCAAAGGTCTTGTGTGAAAGTTGACTAGGGTAGACTAGCAAGAGACTCGAGACTGAAACGACGTATATTTGTAGTGAATGAGATCCTGTATATTTCTACACAGATTTATTTTCAAGCTGGCTCTAGTGATACATGAAAGCTATATGTTGTTGAGATCCTAATCACAACTGTATTTCTACACATAGTTATTGTCAAGCTGGCTCTAGTGATACATGAAAGCTATATGTTGTTGAGATCCTCATTACAACTGTATTTCTACACATAGTTATTGTCAAGCTGGCTCTAGTGATACATGAAAGCTATATGTTGTTGAGATCCTCATTACAACTGTATTTCTACACATAGTTATTGTCAAGCTGGCTCTAGTGATACATGAAAGCTATATCTTGTTGAGATCCTCATTACAACTGTATTTCTACACAGATTTATTTTCAAGCTGGCTCTATTGATACATGAAAGCTATAGGTTGTTTGTTTTGAAAGAAGTATGTTTAAGTTTATTCCATTAAGACTTTGATACGGGACTGCAACATCGGTTAGTTGTACTAGCTGTTTGGTGCTACAAGCCAACGACCGAGCATCAACGCGCATGTAAGCCAAATTCAATATAAAAATGAAACGAAAGATAGTCGATCCCCAAAAGATTATCTTGATTCTCTCAATCAGGTCATGATGTGAAAACCGAATAGGGTAACGTACGAGACGAGAGTGGCACCTCGAAGGTTCACGTACATCTACATTTTGTTGTGTTATTTTTTCAAACTAGCAGGCTATAATGTTAAGACAAAATATTTCTATACATCATTTAGCCATCATAAAAAAAAAAATACTAAAGCAATGCAACTTCTCAAGGCTGTCGGTCGTCGGTCATGCCAGTCATTCCATTCGCTCGAATAGACAGCTCGAGATCTAGTTGTTGTGGTGATTTACTTTTACTTATCTGTAAATGATGTGCAACAATAACTCTTAGTTTAATATGTATCCTATTGATATCAGGAAGTCGCTCTTTGTACACATGAGGATGAAAGCATTGGCCAGTGTAGTGTAGAAATATAGGAGGGAAACGTCACATTTTAGCCGAATTAGTATTTTAATCATAGATTTCTTTTGCATAAAATTATGTAGCTATTCTATTTTGCTTTTCTCTATAGACATTACAGCTAATAACAAAACATCGACCATGCTGATTGACTTTCACTTTTAACAAAACATCGACCATGCTGATTGACTTTCACTTTTAACAAAACATCAACCATGCTGATTGACTTTCACTTTTAAAAAAACATCGACCATGCTGATTGACTTTCACTTTTAACAAAACATCGACCATGCTGATAGACTTTCATTTTTAACAAAACGTTGACCATGCTGATTCACTTTCATTTTTAACAAAACATTGACCATGCTGATTGACTTTCATTTTTAACAAAACATCGACCATGCTGATTGACTTTCACTTTTAACAAAACATCGACCATGCTGATTGATTTTCATTTTTAACAAAACATTGACCATGCTGATTGACTTTCATTTTTAACAAAACATCGACCAAGCTGATTGACTTTCACTTTTAAAAAAACATCGACCATGCTGATTGACTTTCATTTTTAACAAAACATCGACCATGCTGATTGATTTTCATTTTTAACAAAACATTGACCATGCTGATTGACTTTCACTTTTAACAAAACATCGACCATGCTGATTGACTTTCACTTTTAACAAAACATCGATCATGCTGATTGACTTTCACTTTTAACAAAACATCGACCATGCTGATTGACTTTCACTTTTAACAAAACATCGACCATGCTGATTGACTTTCACTTTTAACAAAACATCGACCATGCTGATTGATTTTCATTTTTAACAAAACATTGACCATGCTGATTGACTTTCATTTTTAACAAAACATCGACCATGCTGATTGACTTTCACTTTTAACAAAACATCGACCATGCTGATTGATTTTCATTTTTAACAAAACATCGACCATGCTGATTGATTTTCATTTTTAACAAAACATCGACCATGCTGATTGACTTTCATTTTTAACAAAACATCGACCATGCTGATTGACTCTCATTTTTAACAAAACATCGACCATGCTGATTGACTTTCATTTTTAACAAAACATCGACCATGCTGATTGACTTTCATTTTTAACAAAACATTGACCATGCTGATTGACTTTCATTTTTAACAAAACATTGACCATGCTGATTGACTTTCACTTTTAACAAAACATCGACTATGCTGATTGATTTTCACTTTTAACAAAACATCGACCATGCTGAGTGATTTTCACTTTTAACAAAACGTTGACCATGCTGATTGATTTTCACTTTTAACAAAACATCGACCATGCTGATTGACTTTCACTTTTAACAAAACATCGACCATGCTGATTGACTTTCATTTTTAACAAAACATCGACCATGCTGATTGACTTTCACCTTTAACAAAACATCGACCATGCTGATTGACTTTCACTTTTAACAAAACATCGACCATGCAGATTGACTTTCACTTTTAACAAAACATTGACCATGCTGATTGACTTTCATTTTTAACAAAACATCGACTATGCTGATTGATTTTCATTTTTAACAAAACATCGACCATGCTGAGTGATTTTCACTTTTAACAAAACATTGACCATGCTGATTGATTTTCACTTTTAACAAAACATCGACCATCCTGATTGACTTTCACTTTTAACAAAACATCGACCATGCTGATTGACTTTCATTTTTAACAAAACATCGACCATGCTGATTGACTTTTACCTTTAACAAAACATCGACCATGCTGATTGACTTTCACTTTTAACAAAACATCGACCATGCAGATTGACTTTCACTTTTAACAAAACATTGACCATGCTGATTAACTTTCATTTTTAACAAAACATCGACCATGCTGATTGACTTTTATTTTTAACAAAACATCGACCATGCTGATTGACTTTAATTTTTTACAAAACATTGACCATGCTGATTGACTTTCATTTTTAACAAAACATTGACCATGCTGATTGACTTTCACTTTGAACAAAACATCGACCATGCTGATTGACTTTCATTTTTAACAAAACATTGACCATGCTGATTGACTTTCATTTTTAACAAAACATTGACCATGCTGATTGACTTTCATTTTTAACAAAACATTGACCATGCTGATTGACTTTCACTTTGAACAAAACATTGACCATGCTGATTGACTTTCATTTTTAACAAAACATTGACCATGCTGATTGACTTTCATTTATAACAAAACATTGACCATGCTGATTGACTTTCACTTTGAACAAAACATTGACCATGCTGATTGACTTTCATTTTTAACAAAACATTGACCATGCTGATTGACTTTCATTTTTAACAAAACATTGACCATGCTGATTGACTTTCACTTTGAACAAAACATTGACCATGCTGATTGACTTTCATTTTTAACAAAACATTGACCATGCTGATTGACTTTAATTTTTTACAAGACATTGACTATGCTGATTGACTTTCATTTTTAACAAAACATTGACCATGCTGATTGACTTTCACTTTGAACAAAACATCGACCATGCTGATTGACTTTCATTTTTAACAAAACATTGACCATGCAGATTGACTTTCACTTTTAACAAAACATTGACCATGCTGATTAACTTTCATTTTTAACAAAACATCGACCATGCTGATTGACTTTTATTTTTAACAAAACATCGACCATGCTGATTGACTTTAATTTTTTACAAAACATTGACCATGCTGATTGACTTTCATTTTTAACAAAACATTGACCATGCTGATTGACTTTCACTTTGAACAAAACATCGACCATGCTGATTGACTTTCATTTTTAACAAAACATTGACCATGCTGATTGACTTTCATTTTTAACAAAACATTGACCATGCTGATTGACTTTCACTTTGAACAAAACATTGACCATGCTGATTGATTTTCACTTTTAACAAAACATCGCCCATGCTGATTGACTTTCGCTTTTAACAAAACATCGACCATGCTGATTGACTTTCATTTTTAACAAAACATCGACCATGCTGATTGACTTTCACCTTTAACAAAACATCGACCATGCTGATTGACTTTCACTTTTAACAAAACATTGACCATGCAGATTGACTTTCACTTTTAACAAAACATTGACCATGCTGATTAACTTTCATTTTTAACAAAACATCGACCATGCTGATTGACTTTTATTTTTAACAAAACATCGACCATGCTGATTGACTTTAATTTTTTACAAAACATTGACCACGCTGATTGACTTTCATTTTTAACAAAACATTGACCATGCTGATTGACTTTCACTTTGAACAAAACATCGACCATGCTGATTGACTTTCATTTTTAACAAAACATTGACCATGCTGATTGACTTTCATTTTTAACAAAACATTGACCATGCTGATTGACTTTCATTTTTAACAAAACATTGACCATGCTGATTGACTTTCACTTTGAACAAAACATTGACCATGCTGATTGACTTTCATTTTTAACAAAACATTGACCATGCTGATTGACTTTCATTTTTAACAAAACATTGACCATGCTGATTGACTTTCACTTTGAACAAAACATTGACCATGCTGATTGACTTTCATTTTTAACAAAACATTGACCATGCTGATTGACTTTCATTTTTAACAAAACATTGACCATGCTGATTGACTTTCACTTTGAACAAAACATTGACCATGCTGATTGACTTTCATTTTTAACAAAACATTGACCATGCTGATTGACTTTAATTTTTTACAAAACATTGACTATGCTGATTGACTTTCATTTTTAACAAAACATTGACCATGCTGATTGACTTTCACTTTGAACAAAACATCGACCATGCTGATTGACTTTCATTTTTAACAAAACATTGACCATGCTGAATTACTTTCATTTTTAACAAAACATTGACCATGCTGATTGACTTTCATTTTTAACAAAACATTGACCATGCTGATTGACTTTCACTTTGAACAAAACATTGACCATGCTGATTGACTTTCATTTTTAACAAAACATTGACCATGCTGATTGACTTTCATTTTTAACAAAACATTGACCATGCTGATTGACTTTCACTTTGAACAAAACATTGACCATGCTGATTGACTTTCATTTTTAACAAAACATTGACCATGCTGATTGACTTTCATTTTTAACAAAACATTGACCATGCTGATTGACTTTCACTTTGAACAAAACATTGACCATGCTGACTGACTTTCATTTTTAACAAAACATTGACCATGCTGATTGATTTTCACTTTTATTAAACACTCTTTCTTGTTACATAAAAAATGAACTTTGTGTTTTGCATAAATTATTATATTATTTAAACTGTGACTTGAAACTACTACATGCCAGCCTCTTGGTCTACTATAGTTTACTTGAATCTCCTGTCTAGACACAGAGGCTCCCACATTTGGACACTATCCTATCAAATTTGTGTTGTCCTTGTACTTTCACATTCACCCTCCCCCTCCTTGCCGAGAAACAGATCATCACGTGATTGTCTCCAAGTGTTCATTGATTATGTAACGCGTCAACCTTTGTTTTTACAGCTTCATCTGAAAGTTTCTTCCGACCTCGTGGGGTGACGATACAATACAGAAATGAAAGTTTACCAGGTGACTAACTTGAATGTTTACCTGTACTGTTTGTTGATCATTGAATCATCTCATTGTTAGTCTATCAGGTTATAGCCTTCTTACAGATGCCCCTTTGTATTTCTGTAGGTAAGACATACGTTTAGAGGTGTTCCCTATATTTTTACCTCATTAAGTGTATTGTTTGAACACTACACTACCTGGTCCTTGACAGATGTAGAAACACTTCCAAACAGAGCACACTAAATGACAATGTTTCTAGTGTCCCTCTTATTCAGTAGACTTGATGTCATCATAGAAACAATTACATGTCAGTATGAAGTAGCTAGTACATGTACATCTGTTTCTGTCTGACAGATCTATTAGACTCGCGTCATCAAGACTTGGCTCAGTTTCCACGTTACGGACTGAAACACAACTATCCTAGCAGCAGTAAGTTGTTACGTTATTCCTTCATCTTTTAGCAGCATTAAGTTTTTTACTTTATAGCCAGAACATCTTCCCAAAGCTAATGTCAACTTAAGAGTAAGCTTTCAATGTGTAACTTTGGCAATCCTACAAGAATACTGACTGCACCAGAAAGTGCCTTGTCATCTCTTGTCTGGGAAGATGGTGTCATTTTCCCGTTAGAGCTACAACCAACTAAACGCTAAGATATGCAGCAGTCAGTTGAATATTTTCATATGAAAAGGCGAATCCATAAATAGAAAACATTTTGGTGTATCCGCTGTTGAGAATACAGGAGTATCGGATACACTTTAAATTTTTAAATCCATATACTGATTTATGTTAACAATTATAGGGGTTTGGAATCGAATTAAAACTCGCAGTATATACATAGAGAAGAATGATCTTTAGAAAGAACATTTCTAGTGCTATATTTTAACTGCATCTAGATCTACGCGCTACAAGGATGAATATTGTAAATTAAATAAGACACGCTTCTACATTTCTAGCTACTAAATAGAAAACATGGTTATCCCTTTGTGTTACAGATTTCTTGGGCTCAGATCATGAAATACATCCATCGAGAATGAAAGGAATGAAACAAAACTTCCACAGCACAGGTCAGTAGATTCGTTTCTTTGTACAGCATATACTTCTTCGTATGAGTATCTTAAAACCAAGTAGAAACTCAAACAAGTTTGTATATTAAGACAATTTATTGGTGAGAAGAAGACAGTCTTGTATGGTCTTTGTATTCTCTTCTATGAGGATATTTCATTTCTCTTCAGACCAGGGGCGGACTGGCTGCAATTATCGTCCCTGACATTACTTATTATCGGCACACATCTTGAATTCAATATGATAGATATCCATTCGTACATATCAGTACATTTTTGTCATAGTATGTAAAGTTTGGGTGAGTTAAAGTAACGTATTGCATTTCTGCATAAAGATGGACTTAGGACTATTGGAAATCCAAACAAAAAATGTACAGCACAATCGCAATTTTAATTATCTGAATAGAAAATAGAAAACATGATTTTGAAATTATTTGAACTGACTCAAAGAGTAAAACCAAACACTTGAAAAAGGTGAGACATCCTAAATTCTTTCCATAGTATCCATCCACAAACTAAGGGCTGACTCATTGTTTCTGACTGTGTCCAAATCAAGGTCTTCTCGAACGTAGATATTAAAGGGGGGGGGGAATAAAAACATCAATTTCTACTTACTGGCATTCAAAGTCACACATTGGCGAAGCCTCCACTGGCTCTTTCTGTGCTGGCCCAACGGGCATTTGACCGAGTGACAATAGAGCCAGTCCGCCGCTGCTTCAGACAACTACAAACAATTAGCTTCTAGTTGATGTGAGTCTCTAGAGCACGATGTAATAACTCTAGGTTTCATTCTAGAAACTAACATAAGGGAAAGATACAAATCATCAAGTGGGTCATTTGAACTAGTCTCAGGTTACCTTAGTTTCAGTTTGTAAGAATATTGTGTCAATCAACCGCTGCTAGTAATACTTCACCTTTCTTAAATAAAAACACATTTTACTTTGCCATAAGTATAGTACTATTGATTATAGGCGAAAATGTGTTGTTTTTCTTTAAACAGAATCGAATTACCCACCAAAAAACAACAAAACACACAAAAGCTAGACATCAAACCTCATGACCGCCATTCCACCTTTCGAGCCACCTCCCCACTTGGCAGCTATTAATAATGTATGTGGCGGTGTATTTATGGGTCTCACATGACATCAGGACACCAGACGTCACTTATTTTATGGACTGGAGTCCTGCTATTGTTTCTTCTGCCTCCATTCCCGTCTATCCCCCCCCCACACACACACTCTCAACATACAGATAACACAAACACACATACACCAAACATCTCTTCTGGCATTCTCCGTGATCTACATTCCTCCCTGGCCCCTCCCCAGCGTGACGTCATGTCTGCACGCGCAATGTCCAGCCAGACACAAGCCATGTATTGATTCCTCCTTCACTGTTCGGTCTGTGCTTTCTTGACGTCTCGGTGTGTCTCGTCTTCATCCCCCTGCTAGTCACGTCCAGTCTATTGGATGGTCGTTTGGGTTTTTAATCCCTCTTCTCAGCTTGCGAACTCTTCGTCGGGTCAAAAAGCAAAACAAAAAAAAAAAAAAAACCCGGGTGGATGGACACTGTTCTTAAAACAGTTTTAACGATTTTCCTAGAAATTTGAAAGTTTATGTATATTTTTGGGAAAGAAATTATTAGTAATTAAGACAGGGTAAATTTTGGTTTGACAGTTACAATTTTTGACTTATAATAATCTAATAATCAAATTGGGCCTGCAGATCTAGACAATCTGTATCTTAAGCACATACGTCAGCGGGGTTTCCCACATGTCTTTATTACAGAGTGAAATAAATAAATAGACTTTCAGGAACATTTTGCGCACTGCCTTTGAAGTCTGGATCTAAAAACCTATCACCAAACTAGAATGTCTTTTAATCTTGTACTGAAGTAATCGCCCTTACAAAAGGTCATCAGCTTCGTAAAAATAAAAAACATGTTCTGATTTCTTTTAAAATTTATTTTTTGTTTTCTAAAAAAAATTGCTTGTCGCCATGTTTGTTGAATATGACTGAAACATAACACTGACTTTATAAGTATGACGTACATTGGACTAACGCTAGATGGCCAGGAAGGGATCAGTTCATTCATTTGTTACTTTCTTTTCTTGAGTTCTGACTATATTTAATATATGTGGTCTTCCCTACTGCATATGGTACTGAGGATTTTCACCTTTGCTTTTACTCTGGGCACAAAGTTGTTTTCAGCTTGTTTGAAATACTTGTGCTTGAAGTGAGCAGTCAAGTGAACACAAGTGAGACCTGACTCAGAAACGAGCTTACATTTGCATAGATTTATCCGGTCATTACCATTCTAAATTAGCTGCTGTTAAAATGAGACATCTGCTAAGTTTTACAATAGTCTAGACCCTAGCTGAGGCGCTTGATGCCACTTCCAGCTTCTCAGAAGAGACCTGAGACAAATTGTTCCGATCTAACCTATTCTGCGCAACTGCAGATAGATTTCATGCAGTTGTGACTAATTTGCACATCAAAAGGACAGTCTAGTGCAGGTGTGGGCAACCTTTTTGTATCGAGGGCCGCATTTTTAAAATATTGGGAATGGCGGGCCGCATATTTATATACAACTTATAGAGACACTTTAAGCTAACTGTGTAGAATGTCTTTTAATTCATATTTACACTGTATTATATTCACGTTTCTTTTTTTTTCCACACTCCACGTTAAGGAATTACAAGAGTTAGCAATTTTTGAAACCAATTTTACGATTTTTTTTTTAAATTGCTGTTGTCATTTTACATTAAAATATCCTGACAAATATACAGTTGTACTTAATGAGCAGTATTTTATTTTTTACACTCTTGCATAATGTTCGGAACTGTGGAACTATCTTACTAGCTGTTACCCTTGTGACTGCTGTCAAATTACAGTCAGTCAAAATCGACCAGTAGTAATGCTTGTTTAGTTTCCACAAAGGAAAAGGCTTGTTCACTGAATGAGACAATATATGTTCCGGAAGTTAAATGTCGGGACGAGAGAAACTTGCCCATCACCAGAGAATGCTGACCAAGTCCTTCAATGGTGCATTCTAAATCAAGAGACCCGAACAGGACTTTGGCACAAAAACCCTCCTATAGAACCAAAACTATTCAGATATACGATTACTGATCGGAACTCTTCAACATGTAAAATGAGAACGAAGAAGAACAGATGTATGTGTACACAAATAGTGTGAATAGCAGCAATTTATTTTAAGTGTGGAAATACAGCTTCTGGCATTCAGAAGATACCGTGGTAGTACTGACTGGAACTTCTCTTTGCTTGGAGATATGTCCTCTGGAGCTGAATCAGCTTCTGCGCTAAATGGTGAGCAGATGGTATTGAAATCTGGTTCTTGACGTCTTAAAATTTGCTTTTATAAATTGCACAATTAGGAAATCTAAATAAGTGTTATACTTTTAATCATTTCACTAGAAATAGTTTCACCTTTCAGCAAAGGAAAATGACAAAACCTATTTTCTTTTGCTTGCTTGTAGAAATGGAAAGCCTTGTTTAAAAAGATTTGACATGTAATTATATTTCATATGCAAAAAAAGCCTATCGTAATAGCAAACATGAAACACATGAAATCTGTCTTCCACTCTTTATTTTAAATATTGGTAACAAAGTCACAGTCAATGTCTTTCAAGTAACATAACAATTTCTTTCTTGACATTTTATATTCTTCTCATTTGCCTTGCGATGCTAAGATAGAGGATACATTGAATTTTTTGTTCCTAAATAAATACCTGTGGTTAACACACCTAATCATAATAAGGTTAACTACAATGTCAATTCTATCAATAATTTATTGAAATTTATGCAGCTTTGTGCAAACTTTCCTGTTTAGAGATTATGGTTGGAAAATATTTTTTATATAAAAACAAAAAACTATTTTGCACTATCAAAGATCGAGCTCCATCAGTTGTTACACTTGCCATCTTGTTTCAAGCATACCCAACATTTAACACAGTTCTTCATAGCATTAAATAAATACTGATAAGAGATTGTCTTGAATTGAGCGTATTGAATTATAACCAATAAGCATAATCTTCGTTTACTTGAAACTTTTTATAATGAGACAGTTTCAATAATTTATATAGATATTATTTTAATATATTTGCTTTTTAATCTGTATATACTGTGGGCACACCTGATTTCTGTAGGTGTCGGCGGGCCGCATAAAACACTCCGCCGGGCCGCATGTGGCCCGCGGGTCGTAATTTGCCCACCCCTGGGCAGAATGTCGTCATTACCAGAAAATTGATATTCTTGCTTTACCGTATTGATTACAGTATTGATTTTATGTCAAACATAACAATGTAAAAGTAAAAAAACAAAACAAAACAAAAAAACAAAAACAAAATAACACAACTTCCTAGAGTCGCCGTAATTTTTTTTCCTTTGCAGTTTCCTGGCCTACTTGGGTGGTTCCGTGGCCTCCCGTGGAGTCCATGTGGCCTCCTTTGAGAATGGCTGGCTTAAACATGATGAAATAATGATGTAAACATAATGTCATTTTAGTCGACAATGGACTTGATAGTGTTGCAAAATAGGAAAACGAAATGGTGTATACCAGTCATTAACACAGTCACACAAACACAGTCACACAAACAGATTCACATGAACAGTCACACAAACACTTGTCACAGAACAAGTTCACACGAACAGTCACGCGAACATAGTCACGCTGACACATTCACACCAACACTAGTCACACGAACTCATTCACACGAACAGTCACACCATCACTAGTCACAGGAACAAATCCACACGAGCAAATTCACACCAACACGTCACACGAATAGTCACACAAACACAGTCACAAAGTCACACGAACAGAGAACACCAACATATTCACACAAACACAGTCACAAAGTCACACGAACAGAGTCCACAATGTTGAATGGGTTTCTTCCATTGATTGCATCTATCAAAGAGGCGATTCTCTAAGACGCCTAATGGCAAGAAAGACTTGAACTATGCTCCTATCACGCCTCTTGCGGACTTGTAAACAAAATGACAAGCTAAGAACTGAGGTTATAAAACTTATAGAAACATTAGCATTTGCTTCTCTATTGTATCCTATTTTGTATGTAATCTCAGTGTTACATTTTACTGAATAATTCTTTAATGTTTGTCTGGAAGTTGGGATGTGTTTAAATTATCAAAATCACAGTCACGTTTGTGATCCTGATCAAAAACGTCATTAATTATTGACATAGTGATTATATTTGTGTCACGATTACTATTGTTGAAGATGTCAACATTTGACTTTTCTTAAGTCTAAGATCAACTTTCATCTGATTTAGGAATAAACTTGATTACAAAAAGAGTCTGTGTGATATGAAACACACACTCAGAGGCGGCCCCTAATGAGTACGGAATAAAAAAATGGGAAATCTTCCTATAGTGGAGTCTTACCACATAGTTGGGGTATTAGATCCTAAATAATATGACTCCCCCCCCCCCCCCCCCCAATTTCTTTGTTTGAAAATCAGACTAAATAGTGTCAACGTACTTCGTGTGATAATGGTGTCGCTTAATTTATACAAACTAGCAATTGTAGTCTGTGGCGTAGTATTAAATCAGGACCAATAGAAAACACTTGTAGCAGTGGTTGAAAAGTGTTTCAGGAAACTCACAAGATAGGCCTATCTAGGGGCAAGCATTAATGAGATGTACTGGCTCGCAGATTGTCTACAGTTTAGGCCTATCTAGGGGCAAGCATTAATGAGATGTACTGGCTCGCAGATTGTCTACAGTTTAGGCCTATCTATGGGCAAGCATTAATGAGATGTACTGGCTCGCAGATTGTCTACAGTTTAGGCCTATCTAGGGGCAAGCATTAATGAGATGTACTGGCTCGCAGATTGTCTACAGTTTAGGCCTATCTATGGGCAAGCATTAATGAGATGTACTGGCTCGCAGATTGTCTACAGTTTAGGCGTATCTAGGGGCAAGCATTAATGAGATGTACTGGCTCGCAGATTGTCTACAGTTTAGGCCTATCTAGGGGCAAGCATTAATGAGATGTACTGGCTCGCAGATTGTCTACAGTTTAGGCCTATCTATGGGCAAGCATTAATGAGATGTACTGGCTCGCAGATTGTCTACAGTTTAGGCCTATCTAGGGGCAAGCATTAATGAGATGTACTGGCTCGCAGATTGTCTACAGTTTAGGCCTATCTAGGGGCAAGCATTAATGAGATGTACTGGCTCGCAGATTGTCTACACTCAACAAGAAATACAAAGTGTAATTCCAAATTTGACTGTGGCAAAGGATGTGTATCAAGGAAACATGAAAATTTGGAGTTGTAATAATGCCTGACTTAATTAACAAACTAAATAATTATTACTGTAAGGGCGACTATAATGACTTTTTGTTTCGTTTTAATGAACTATAGTGCTGTGTTAGATGTTTACACAGTATGTGTGGAGCGTCAAGTACTCGCGATGATCATTTCCCCTACTAGTCGTATATGTACTTCTAGAGTTCGAGGAGAGACTACTGAATAGTGAACACATCCACTTGTGACTCAGTGATGAGCTGCTTAGTCAGCCCTGAGATCTTAGCTGCTCATCACTTGCCTCCTGTTTGTCCCATTCTATTGATTCAGCGTGGGAGTGTATTGCTCAATTGTTTGAACAAAGATTGACAAGAGTGATTGATTTCTAGTGATGAGGGCCGCTTATCAGGATAACATTGACTTTGATTGGCCTACCGAGTATTGCTGAACTAAACAGACAAGTTGATTACTAAATAACACAAGGAAATAGTTTCTGATCCAATGTCTATACATTTGTGTCATGCCTGTTATGACAGTATCTACAGGGAGGAGCCCAGCTGGCAGGGTAAATCGCTAATTTAAATCTAGTACAAGCTAGTAATTTGTCAAAAAAACACAAAAAACAAACAAACAATCACACGATAGCGGAATCATGTTTAAGGTACAAAACCTTATTAATAAAATTAGAAACATTTATTTCTATATGGATGCATTAATGGGGACTTGAAATTAGGTTGTGAATCAAAATTTTATTTTATAGTGATACATTTCTATTATGAATTTTCAAAAATTTGGTTTACAAAAAGATTTATTAAAATTAATTTAAAATGTTTAAATGTATGCTATTGGCTTAAATCTGCAAGATACCCTACCACTATAAATGAGGACTAAAGATGCACAATTGACAGCAATAGAACAATAGTTTGTTCAAGTTGGGAGTTGTAAATGGTGGGCGTTGACCGACAAAACGTAATGTTCTGAAAACTAAACAAAACTTTTTTTTAAAATTTTGTTTACAAAATGACTTTTTATGCTTACATTTTCTCTTCTGAGGTATTTGAAAACCTTTTTCTTAGTATATGTTATTTATTGTTCTTGCCTGCTAGAAGGTCGAGAAGTCTCGTTATCAATAATAGGTTGTGAAGTTTGTTTACTCTAGTAACATGTAATAAAAGGTCATGTTAACAATGATTATTTTTTTAATGATATTTTGACTTATCAGCTGAAAACCTGAAAAAAAATACAATAAGAATATTCACAGCAAAAGTAAATAAAAATGTATGCAGCTTGAGTTATTTAATTTTTTTTTTAAATTTGTAACATGACTTGCTTATGTATTAGACATGCTGCAGTTAAAATTTTATTGCTCAGATTTACACAGGCTTTCATTTTTTTTTTCATTTTGATTCATTATTTAAAGTAATAATTATGTTAGAACCGTAGTTACCATAAATAAAAATGGTTGCTAAGGAAAATGTGAAAGGGGCTGAGTGAGCTATTTTTCACGTATTTGAGTAAAAAAAAAAGTAAAATCTGTAGATTAATGTGCCTAGTTAATGAAATATGCTAGTATCTCAAAATGTCATACCTTACAATTTGTCATAATAGTTTCAGTATACTCTAAACAATTTTGTGTATTCACATTTCATGCTTATTATTGATTAAGCAATGTTAATAGCATGCATGTTCCTTTCAGTGGCCAATGGTACTAGTAACATAGTGTGATGCCAAATTTGACACCAAACAGACCCTCTGGAAAGTTCTAGATTCTAGTCAATTGCCGTCGGCTAAGACCATCTCGACCCGAAACATTTTCCTCTGTTCTTTTGTTTCGTTACAATTTAATTCTGTGTGCAGCGTGGGGGAGGGTCGGTCTGGTCCCTTTGACGTCATTATCATTGCACTGGTAGCAGACGGCTGGTCAACAAAAAACCGTTGTCGCCCCCTCTTTGAGAAAATAAAAGAGAGTTATATTCACTGGATCCTGCGTGTCCTCTGGAGGTCATGTTTTAGTAAGCGGTGCCAGCGTCGCTATGCAGATTCTAGCACCTCGGGGAGCTCGTAAAACCCGTGACAATGGCCTCTCTGGGGTGCTGTCACTAAACATCATCAAATGTTCGTCTCTGTGTTGTCAAGCACCAATATTGTAGCTAATGATTTGAGAAATAAAACGTTAAACCTTGAAAGAATGAACAAACAAATGATTGAAAGACGTTTTTCTTTTAAACTTTGGTTTTTTAATCTCTAGATTTCATTGGATACTGATAGATGAACTCACTACAATGTTTATCTATTACCGGGATGCAGCAAGCTTACGAAAAGAAGTGACATTAGTGCTAAACCTCTGAAGCTAGGATTTATTTCATGTTCAATCTCAATTTAGAGAAAGTCCTTTTAACAATCGTGTCACCCACGTGACCTCATGCACCAGAAATTTACAGAAACTTGAAATAGACGTTTAGAAAATACGAAACTGACCCGTTTTTTTCCGGAAACGCCAACGAGGAACAACTCAGTCTTTCATTGTGACATGTAATTAAAAGTGACATAATCATTGAATGTGTTTAAATGATTTAATCTTCTTACATGTAGTTAAACCTTGATTTATTTTATGATCAAATGGTTTCTGTGAAATATTTTTGTTTTAGTCACTCATGAGATGGATAGCAAAAATTGTTCTTTCTTTTCTATCAACATTTGAACTATTCAACTACCAGATTGATCATGAAGACATGGACATACACACACACATACACACACAGAGAAGTACACATTCATTATTTTAATTTTTGCTTACTCTCGTCATCTCTGAATCGTCGATTTGTAGGCCACCTCCCCCTCTCCTCCACCTACCCCCCCCCCCTCTCCTCCACCTACCTCTCCACCTCCCTCTCTCCTCCACCTACCTCTCCACCTCCCCTTCCCCATGATAGAATGTCTTTCAAGCCCCCCTTTATGTCCCCACCATGAATGTACCAAGTATTGATTAATTTCAACCAATTTCATCTTGAATACAACCCCAGCCGTGACTTGCTGCAATAAACCGATGATCTGACTGCCCCTCGTTTTGATAGCAGCGGGACGATTGATGTCCCCTGTTAAACCGATAGTTTTAATGCCTGCTGGTAGACACCCAACTTACTGGTTTTTTTTTTTTTTAATTGACAACTTTCCATAGAGATATTCCGAAATCTTAGCAGCAGCTGTCTTTATCTGTTACTTTTGAAAATGAAGTAGATATATATATCAATTCACACACTTGGATCATGACATAAATATCTAACTCCGGCAATTGTTTATACTTTTTTTTTATTCGACATTCCACCCTGAGCAGGTATGTTGGTTATTGTTCATGACTATTTTAGTACAATTCAATGTGCTTTGGAAAGACTTAACCACGTTCATTCCTACATTGGTTGAAGTTGTATCAAATGTAAGCTACTTTCTAAATGATATTCTTACTGACAGTCATATTCATGAGGAGTGCTGCTTCTACATTAACAAGTAGGATAGAGCTGCTACATTAACAAATAGTGCTGCTACATCAACAAGTAGTGCTTTAACATCAACAAGTAGTGCTGCTACATTAACAAATAGTGCTTTAACATCAACAAGTAGTACTGCTACATTAACAAGTAGTGCTGCTACATCAATACGTAGTGCTGCTACATTAACAAGTAGTACTGCTACATTAACAAGTAGTGCTGCTACATTAACAAGTAGTGCTGCTACATTAGCAAGTAGTGCTGCTACATCAATAAGTAGTGCTGCTACATTAGAAAGTAGTTTTGCTACATCAATAAGTAGTGCTGCTACATTAGTAAGTAGTGCTGCTACATCAATAAGTAGTTCTGCTACATTAGTAAGTAGTGCTGCTTCATCAATACGTAGTGCTGCTACATCAATAAGTAGTACTGCTACATCAATAAGTAGTGCTGCTACATCAATAAGTAGTGCTGCTATATTAGTAAGTAGTGCTGCTACATCAATAAGTAGTGCTGCTACATTAGAAAGTTGTCCTACATTAACAAGTAGTGCTGCTACATTAATGATAAGTTCTACTAATATTTTCCAGCTTGATGGTACATTAAGAAGATCATAATATCGCCTGCCTACTTGTTCCAAAATAATGATTCGTTCCGGCTGTTGACACAATACACAGACCGTTGATTTTTAATTGTGTGGTTTATATGTGTGTTAAATAAAAGTAAAATGACATTTACAACCCTCAATTAAGTGTTCACTTTAGGACGCTGAGTGAAATTGGTGCAACCAAAGATCAATTTTGTTTTCAAGTTGTGCTTCGGTTTCAGACCACGTAGTGAGATGTATTTAGAAATGCCAGTCATTCAGGATGTCGACATCTAGGTACTTGTTCACTGTGGGAATGTCTCTTGGGAAGGTCACTGGTAGACATTGATTTTACTCTCAATATGTGTTGGCAGATAGCTGGGTAGTCTTGTTTATCATATGACTGGCATTGTGATTCTCTAAACCAGACTATTGGAGCCAAGTAATTCTGATTAAAACTCATTTATCTTTTGTCTTGCGTTGTATCATCTTCTTTCCTGAACTAACTGTATACAAACTGGTCGAAGATGCAGAGGTCAATGTGTGTGTGTGTGTGCCTTGCATAGGTCAATGAGAATTGCAGCTTTAGAAAAATAAGTTTGTTTTTACTTGTAGGGGTCAAGGGGGGGGGAGTGGGAATAGAGATTTTCCTGAACGGACCAAGTCTCATCCACGGACCAAGTCTCATCCACGGACCAAGTCTCATCCACGGACCAAGTCTCATCCACGGACCAAGTCTCATCCACGGACCAAGTCTCATCCACGGACCAAGTCTCGTCTCATCCACGGACCAAGTCTCATCCACGGACCAAGTCTCATTCACGGACCAAGTCTCATTCACGGACCAAGTCTCATTCATCCCATAGTTCATTTTACTAGCTCTCTTTGAAATGATTTTGTTCCTTATTTCTACACTTTGACCAAATTTTGGGACTATCTATTAAAGGCTTGGAGTCCGAAGATTAATGAGGAATGTCGTATTTGCCGTGGCAACGCAGCCCCAGCTGTGACCTACATATAAATACATGATAACTTTGTTTTTCTTCAACCTAAACGCCTAAAATGCTATTTGAGCGCGAGAATTATAAAACGTCTTACACTGCTCTCTTCTCGTCTATGGTCTTCATTCAGTCACGATTACATTAGATTATTAGATTATAGAGAAAAGATTGTCTCTGATTTCGTTTCCACCTGCATTGGTTCATTAATGTTCCCTTATTGTGGTCTCTTTCCATCGGTCAGCACCTCCTAACACATGCCTTTTTTATCTTCCTGTTCATCTAGAGTCCGACAACTTGCCTCGTTTTTGTTCGGTTCGTATTAGTTCGAAGGGGGGGGGGGATGGAGAGGAAAGGGAGGCGGCGATGAATGTGGCGGGAAAACTTGGGCGCAGGCTAAATATGATCGATTTCTCGTCTGTTTATGTGTCCCACCCCCGGTTTTATGATAATAGTTTTATGATTAGAACCGGATAGATTATAGTATGGAATAGTAGCTTCTAGACAAATCCTGTGATCTTTTGTATCGTCAAGTCCACACGGAGGATTCATAATGAAGACAATTATTGAAATAACTTCAGTCGCCTATTAGTGGATCGTTTTGTTGTTTGTTTTGTTTTGAAAACCTGTTTTGTTAACAGTGGTAATGGAAATGAATTAGATCTATTTGTGACATGATCTTTTGTAAACTTCAACTCATTATTCAAATAGCTTAAGAAGGGCGGTAAGCCAAGCTCCTTTTCTATGTATTATCGTAGATTGTTATGTCTAGTTTGATTAAACTAGATTCTGATACTGGGGTAAAGAATTCTTTATAACCAGGTGTTAATAGATAATAGCTTTGACTGTAGAACTCAATGACTTGAAAACTGTGTTTGCTTAGCCATCTGTCTTTCTACAACGGTGTTTATAACAACTGAATTTGAACCATATCTTGCCCATTCTGTGGAGAATACACATCACCAAGAGATGCGTAAGGAAACATTGTAGGCAAACTGACGCTCGAACTGGTGGTATCATTTATTTATGTAGCCGCCAGCGCATCGTAACAATCTTTTTATTGATATTTTCTTTTATGTTGTTGTTTTTTATTATTATATATGTGTGAGGAGGGGGGAGATTTGATAGGTTTTTGTTGTCATGGCAACGCTTAGCATGTATATAGAGCGAGAAGATGTTGTCCTGTTTACTATGCTACAAGAAACGAGAGATTAGGATACACTTGAAACCATCTAGTCAAGGCATAACTAGTGCGTACGTTGATGTTTATGTTTAATGCTAGAGAAGGGATTCCAGATTTCTTCATTCTTGTTTGGAATTATTAAGTTTTCTTTCCACATAGTCTCTCACAACCAAAAACTGGGAGTTCAATTCCATAGTGCTTGACTGTAAGAGTTTTGATTCGTTGTGGCTTTTGTATTGGAAGCAGCATTTTTATTTTCTGAAATATGAAACTATTAGTTCTGTTATTTGGGGAGCTGAAGAACAGGTCTGTTTGTTATTAAAAATGCTAATAATTTAGAAAGCTAACATGTGAATCTCTACGTTTTAGTATCTAGAAAGCTAACATGTGAATCTCTACGTTTTAGTATCTAGAAAGCTAACATGTGAATCTCTACGTTTTAGTATCTAGAAAGCTAACATGTGAATCTCTACGTTTTAGTATCTAGAAAGCTAACATGTGAATCTCTACGTTTTAGTATCTAGAAAGCTAACATGTGAATCTCTACGTTTTAGTATCTAGAAAGCTAACATGTGAATCTATACGTTTTAGCATCTAGAAAGCTAGCCAACTCGTAAATCTGCTATTTAAATGGGCACCACTAAGTCAAGTCAGTTGGTTCTAGTTACTGAACTGTCCAGTCATCAATCTTTTAAATGACCGCCATGTTACCTCTCAAATGTAAATGTCCATGCAGCCAGTAGACTGCATGGCTATGAGCCAGACCAGACATTAAGGGCGCTTTCTGAATCCAGTGGAGGGCTAGAGAGATAAACTAAAGATCAATGATTTCTGTGTATATTGTCAAGTAACAGGGCACACACTATGTTGACTGTGATTTCAGATGTACACTGCCAACATAATGTGTACTTGTTGTCACGGACTTATCTGCTCTATGACATGGAGATACGTTCACATTGTGTGATGTGTCAATACGAACCGTAATATTGTTTGTTTTAAAACCAATACCGATACTATAAGACCATGAGCATAAAAACACTGATTTAAAAGATACGCAGACGTGTTGATGGCATGGAGATTGTATAGTCATTGAAACAAAATCATTATTTCAAGTTTATTTCAATACTAAAAGTATTGTTCATGTCAACATTAAAGTTGCTGTTTCATTACAGTGAACTAGTACATTAATAAGGAAGACAGGGATTGGAGTACTCCTATTTACTATAGTGTTTAGTTGGATAGGAATAACTCTGTTTACGTAGTCGTTAGAGAAATATAGTCAAAAAATAGATCGTCACTTAACACATTCAAGTTGCTATGGTGATGGTGTATTTATTATTATGTTTTTGCGTCAAAAATAACTTCATTAGAATTACTGAAAACAAAAACATTTGTTGGAACTTTTAAAATGTAACATGAATTTCAACTTTGGCCGCAGATAAAATGGTAGAAGAAAATTTCTCAGGTACAATTTTGCACCAGTTGTGATTTTGAGTAAATTTGAGATGAAGAAGAGACAAAACCTTTGCTATCTATAGCGCTGTGTTCAAGTAGACAAAACAGCAAAGATTCCTGAATCGGATTACATTTTCATAGTGAATGAAACTTGCTGTATCCAAGACAACTACTTACCTGCAAGTCAATATAAGCGGAAGTTCAGACGATGGAAATGTTTATCAACTCTTTGCTCTACAGTCAAGAACGTGAACCGTCAAGTCGCTATTTTCACAAACTCATTTCTCCCTCAAAACGGCACAGTATCCCAGTGTGATATAGACACCCGGCGGCCATCTCTGAGCAACTCACGGAGCCTGGCCAGGCTAAATATAAACGTGACGGCTTACCTTGTCCAGGATGATGTTTGTCAGGATGGTGCGCTCTTTTATGGGATTTGGTGAGTAAATAGGCCTGTCTAGTGAGTCTGTGTTTGTGAGTAGATATGTGTCTAGTGAGTCTGTGTTTGTGAGTAGATATGTGTCTAGTGAGTCTGTGTTTGTGAATACATAGGCCTGTCTAGTGAGTCTGTGTTTGTGAGTAGATCTGTGTCTAGTGAATCTGTGTTTGTGAGTTGATCTGTACCTATTGTCTGTTTGTAAGTAAATCAGTGTGCTTGTGAGTAGATCTGTGTCTCTTTTGTGTTTGTGCTTGTGAGTACATCTGTGTCTATTGTGTCTGTTTCTGTGAGAAGTTACGAATGTCATCGTGTTTTTATTGTCCACTAAAGTTTGCCTACTGCTTTGGGCGAGGAGATTCTTTGCATAGACTACATTCTTGTGTCTAATATTTCTGTATTTGCGATTAGATATGTGTCTTCATTACGTCTGTATTGCAAAGAATATCTTGAGTGTATTTAATGGCGAGCACATCTGTGTGTCTATTATTATTATTATTATTATGTCGAGTGGAACATTGTTTGTGTCAAGTGTGTCTGTGTGTATCTATTGCAGCCAGCAAGGGTGTCTGTGTGTATGTATTGCATCATATGTCTCTGTGTGTATGTATTGCATCATATGTCTCTGTGTGTATCTATTGCATCAACTGTGTCTGTATCTATTGCATCAAGTGTGTCTGTCTGTATCTATTGCATAAAGTGTGTCTGTATCTACTGCTTTAAGTGTGTCTGTATCTACTGCATTCAGTGTATCTATGTATCTTTTGCTACAAGTATGTCTGTATGTATGTATTGCATCACATGTGTCTGTATCTATTACATCAAGTGATTCTGTATGTATGTATTGCATTAAGTGTCTGTATCTATTGCATCAAATGTGAGTGTATATATCTATTGCAACAAGTGTTTCTGTGTGTATCTATTGCATCAAGTGTGTCTATATCTATTGCATCAAGTGTGTCTCTGTGTATCTATTGCATCAAGTGTGTCTGTAACTACTGCATTAAGTGTGTCTTTTTCAACAACCGTGTCTGTCTGTATGTATTGCATTAAGTGTGTCTGTATCTATTGCATCAAGTGTATCTGTCTGTATTTATTGCATCAAGTGTGTCTTTGTGTCAATCGCATAAAGTGTGTATGTATCTATTGCATCAAGTGTCTCTGTGTGTCTATTGTAGCAAGTGTGTCAATGCGTATCTATTGCAACAAGTGTGTGTATGTATACATTGTAACAGGTGTGTCTGTGTGTATCTTGTATCAAGTGTGTCTGTATCTATTGCATTAAGCGTTTCTGTATCTATTGCATCAAGTATGCGTGTGTATATATATCGCAGCAAGTGTGTCTGTGTGTATTTATTGCATCAAATGTGTCTGTGTATTTATTACATCAAGTTGTCTGTATGTATGAATTGCATTAAGTGTGTCTGTAACTATTGTATCAAATGTGAGTGTGTATATCCATTGCAACAAGTGTTTCTGTGTGTATCTATTGCATCAACTTTGTCTATATCTATTGCATCAAGTGTGTCTCTATGTGTCTATTGCATCAAGTGTGTCTGTATCTTTTCAACAAGCGTGTCTGTATGTATCTATTGCATCAAGTGTATCTGTCTGTATTTATTGCATCAAGTGTGTCTTTGTGTCAATCGCATCAAGTGTGTATATATCTATTGCATCAAATGTCTCTGTGTGTCTATTGTAACAAGTGTGTCAATGCGTATCTATAGCAACAAGTGTGTCTGTATGTATCCATTGTAATAAGTGTGTCTGTGTGTATCTATTGCATCAAGTGTGTCTTTGTGTCAATCGCATAAAGTGTGTCTGTGTGTATATATTGCATCAAGTGTGTCTGTGTATTTATTGTACAAATGTGTCTGTATGTATCTATTGCATCAAGTGTGACTGTATCTATTGCATCACATTTATTGAATGATTGAAACCTTGCAATTAGAATGATGTAAACTTACTTCTGGTATCGATGTACTCTGTTAGATACAATGTTCTTGCTTTCTCCCCAAATTAGAACATATCCATTTACTTGTGGTTGGGGAATGCTAAATCTGTCATCCATGATCACTGGAAGAAGTCTTTCCCTTTGCTGTTCACTTAAAAAAAAAAGAGATTATTATATACATTTAAAATTCATTAATTCTTTTTGTAAAACAATAAACTTACTTAGTAACGTATCAGTAGCTTGTACAATACAAAATAACATCAGCTAGTAAAATATAGGCATTTATTTTCTATGTTTTCTTTTAACCAAAATGATATACGGTTATTTTAGTATTTAACTCTTTCTCTCCGTAATTATTTACCACATTGTGGTGGAATCAACGTTGGTATCTTCAGTTAGGAGAGAAAGAGTTAATAGAGCCTTCTCTGTTTATGATACAGATTATCTAATGTTTTACTAATGGGTGTATTTTCTGTCTATTAGCATACGTGGAAACCATGTTAAAAATACTTACATCTAAATGTCTATGGAATGCACTGTATGGAAACAATGGCGGAGCCTGCGAGTGTTATTGACTGAGTCGTTCCTTGTTTAGGCAACACTTGTACGATCTAATTTACTTTGTTGTTTTGTGAGAAACACTGTCTTCTGAGTGACAGATCCAGAGCATTCGGTGCAGACGATTTGTATGACACTGTGTGATAACATTATAGTCCCTCTGACCGTTCTAAAGGACATAGATGCAATGTGTGTAGAATGTATATTACATTGTTATTCTGTAATGCTCAGATGAGGTCTTAGTAAACTAACATCATTATTACTGTACATGTCTACTGGTTTGGTTTTCTACTGACTTCTGAAATAGTAGAATGACAACAAGCACATGACAACATTCGTTTCAAGGGATAGAACTTAGCTTGTATACATGCAATTACATATTATTTTCTGTTTTAGTCACGGTTATGTCCCGTTGACTGTGAGCCTACAGTTTTCGTAAGTTTCCAAGAAGTCAACATTAAGAACAATCACACAACATCAGTTAAATTATCTCTGTTCTAATTAAGACATGATTAGGTTTTGTTTTATCATTATCATGTAAATAGTCATCTTTTAACTTCACATAATTGATACCAATACCGTTAGCCGGCCCGTTAGCGCATTCGCGGGCTACTTAATTGAGATAAGTTTCTAACAATGCAAGTAGAAGCTTCAGTGCTGAAACAAATCAGACTAAGCAAGACATGTGACATAGAATAGCAGCACGAGAGTGAGATGGTTATTGAAAGAAGAAGAAAACATGCTGCGACATACGAGGACTCGAACATTAGCGTCACAGATACCAATTGAACATCTGGTTAGCTTTCAGGCCACCAATCAACCAGACTGAAAGTACTGCAACATGTTTAGTTGCATGTTTTGTTTAAGTTGATCTCCTCAATGTAAGATAAAATACATATTTATTGTGTGATAAAAGCCAGCGAATGGTACTGTTTGGATTGGAGCATCAAGTTGGAAGCAATGTCAATATAAATTGACCAGTTCATTAACTCAAAAAAAAACAAACCCTTAAGTCGTGTACTATTTGGTGAGTCTTAAGTTATAGCAAGCGGTCGTAGACAGTACGTGAAAGTTTGTGTTTTACGGATACCTGTAATACAAAATACAATAAATCTTCAGTCTTAGTTATTAAACCCAGGTTCCATGTAGGTGCCATGAACTTCTGACTTGAATAGAGGTATTGTAATAAAAAATATAAATGCAATAACAATAAATTAGTACTGTATCATAAAGACCAAACAATAGTTTCTTTGAATAGTAAATGTGTGCCAGGTTTGACCTATCATCGCGACTTTTACAACATAGCCTTGATAAAAAGAGTGTATATTTCCATTGTGTTTGTCTACTGCTTATAAACCCGAAAGCATACTTCATTAACTTCATGTCTTCCTCTCTTGACTTGTTTTAGGTTTCCTTTTTTTTTTCACTTGTTGTTTAATGTTAGACTCTTCGAGTTAAACTTGTAAAACCAAGCACTCACTCAAACCTAAACGCGAATAGTGGGATTAGGATTTGAACTCCACTTGCCAGTCAGTGGCCATGGTTGTTTTGGCTAACAGCTGGCCCCATGGTTAGACTCGGGGTCTAATCTCCGGGCTGAGCTTAGGACAACATTGTCGGGACAGTTCGAAATGAGTAGGGGGACCTGATCGATCTGTTGTATTACATCGCCAGTAGAATAGTCCAGTCAAATCTACTAGAGTGGGGAGATCTTGATGTGACCTCCTTTTATACTGTTACTTACACCTTAGCTCTTCTATAAAACTTAGTGTTGTGTGTGTTTGTGTGTGGTCATGTATCGGTTGTCTTTATCGGTAGATATCCTGGACGTCTTTTAGCTGGCTTGTGCTATTCCGGGATGTTAGCCAACTGCTGATAAACAACAACACTAACTCAAAGAAACACAAAGGATATATCTTGTTACAAGAGATACGTCTCAGTGTGTTCAGATCGTCCTAGAAACCTTTCCGTTTTTTATGGGACTGTGTCGCGTCCTATCAAGACGTTAATTATAACTTTTGTTGTTTTTTTGGTCACCGTGTGCTGTTTGTACAAATGTGACTTGAATGTGACGCTGTTTGTTGCACTGGAGTACATTAACTAGGACAGTTCAGACATTGGACGTGAAAACTTCTTCTGTATAGTCTCTTTGCGATGAAAGCTCTTAGAAGGTTGAGAAGTCGATCCATTCCACATGCTAGTAAGTTGTTGTTGTTTTTTTGCTCACTATTTTGAAGAGCCTTCAATCTACTATAATACTTTGTAAAATAGGCAAAAAACATCTTATATATTTTTGGCAGTCAGTACCTTATACTTTAAAAAATGAGTGCTTTATAAATATAGCAGAGAATACATGAACAAAGTGGTCACAATTACTGTTCAGATTTAAACGTGTTTACGGATAACGCCTTATTCATTTTGGCAGAAGATACATTAGACATTTGAGGGACATCTTTCAGTAGCATTGTGTTTGGTAGAGCAGCTATTGAATAGGTTTGAAGGAAGAGAACGTAGAGCTGGTGTTATATAAACAGGGTTAGGGCTGCCTGCTCGTGTGGTATGTGCTCGGGACCGTCGTTCTGTTGTCTCGAAGGTCCCTGGTTCGAAACCTGCCTGCTGCCATCCCCGGCTAGGATGAAATATTTTTCAGAATCTGAAGGAACATTCGAAACACGTCCAACATTTTACAAATACCGCCCCATCTTTTTTTTTCTTTAAATGTTAAGACATAATTAAGAATATAATTTAATTAGAACTACCCACCGACTTCATCCTTTTTTCTCATTCTATATATATTGTTTATTTTGCCATAGGTCCCCTCCATTTTTCTTAGTTCTAACACTGTGATGTCAAGTTCAACTCTCCTTCATTTGGCCATCTAGTGCTAGTATCTATTACGTTGAATTGAACCAGCCCCTAAAGGGAAACATCACGTCTCACCATCGCCACAACTCTCCTCCTTAACAAATAGTATTATTTACACTATCTGAATATTCTTCTGATTTTCAGTTCTTATCTATGAAATACTTCATAGGATCTGAGACAGGCCTTCTCTGTGGATCGCGACCCCCTTGGGGATCGAACGACGATTTTCCAGGGTTCGCTCAAGGCCATCGGAAAAATAGATTTTTTTTGGTCTAAAAAACGTGTCGGTTTTCAAAGTGTTTCATGTGTAGTTCATGTTTTTAAAAAATAATTGTCATTCGAAGATAGATGTTAAAAACAACTGAATCAGAATCTATACAAGCATTTTGATTGTCGCAGAATACATATTTGTAACAGTTTCAGCTACTGTCCATCAAAAGGCGTGGTGCAGAATCCTAGATATTATTTCTGTGGTGAAGATTTACGCACGTAATTTAAAAGCATATTCATTTATTATTAGTACTAAGCCATCATGTTATTCAAGGTAACAATCTCATTATGGAACAAATTACGAAAATAGATCTCTGAAAAATAAAATATAATGACGATTTTTGGACGCTAGGGTTTTATTTCAATAGTTAAAGCAGAAATAAAAAAAAACTTCATTTGTTATGAAGCACTACAGATTTCATACAAGAAATTTAAATTATGATTACAGTTTTTAACATTAGCAAAAACACAGACGATATTACGCTTGGGGGTCGCCGCATTGTAAGCAATTTCAAAAAGGGGTCGCGGGACTAAAAAGGTTGAGAACCGCTGATCTAAGATATTTTTTTTCTTATTGCATCCTGCTCACATGCTACTTTGGCCCTATCCCCCCCACCCCTTTTTTAGTTTTCTTCACTTTCAATAAAACAGCCCGCATTTCAACAGACCTTTTGGTCAGTGTATTCTAGTATATGTAACGTTGAATTGGAGCGGCCCGCTTTAAATTCCCCTCCCAAACACATTCCCTTCTAGCCTGTCAACTCTTTATATCTCACTTTTCTCCCCCCCCCCCCGGCCTCTCAAAACAATAGAATTTTGATCATCAGTTCCATCTAACTGGACACTTTATAACGCTAGACGCTACTCCTTCCACTTATTTTTTTTTTGGGGGGCTAGTGAAATCGATTACGACTATCACCTACCTCGATCCTCCCCCCCCCCCCTTTTCCGATTCTACGCCTTAATAATACTGCATATACAATATTGAAATATTCGAAAGGCTCAAGTGTTAAAAATCATCTTAGGTAGAGGGTTATACATTCCGTTTCGACTTGTATTTAGATTGAATTACTAAAATTAAATTGTTCGAAAAACACAATTTAAATAAAAAATAAAAAAATAAATTTGTAAATAAATAAATATAAATTGCGCGCGATTAGAGACTTGAACCACTGACCTTTAGACCAGTGTGAGTTTGTAAGTGTGAAAGATAATGTATGTGTGTTTAGTATGTATAATATTTTTAAAAAATCGCCATGATGGAATTATTGAACCTATACTTTGTAGGCCTAGTTTACAATACCTTGGCCTCAATAAAAACATAGTTTCGCCTGATAACTTTTGATGTTGACTTGATGTGTTCTCTTCTCAGTAGCAAAATGTCGATACCTGACCTGAAGATGACAGGTTTAGGATTTAATATGAAAGGACTCGGCTTAAAATCTGGGTGAAAAAACACCGTCATGAAAATAGTAATATAGAGAAATAGAATCACGATTCCTGCGTTTTCAGAAATCAAAAACACACATAGGCAGAGTAAATGTATGTAGACTAAAAGAACGTTTTACTCACACAAGGAGTTATTAGTTTGAATGATAGTTGAACCATGCAGAAAGAAATTAGAAGCGAGAGAGAGAGAGTATATTATAGTTATTTGTCAGTATCAATACTACTTGCAGTGTAAAGCTGTTCATTTTCTGTTCTCACAAACTTAATAGTAGTGCTACGGAGATTTTTTGTGAACAAGTTCCATGTCTCACTTACCTGTATAAGTAGTGAAGAATTGATTAATGGAAACTTGAGCTTGCCATGTAATAGACACAAGTGACAGTTTTGTGATGCCTGATAAACGATCTTGTGTTCAGTGATGTGTGTGTGGATCAGTTTTGTTTTCAAGATCATACATTCTTAATGCGTAACAATATTTGTCAGTTGACTTATATGTGAATTTATTATCAACATATTTAGCATCTTTTCATCATCAATTTTTAATATTATAGGATAATGAAGACATATTTTCAGAAAACTTTCGGTAGTGAAAACACAATGTTTAGAATGAATTTTCTCTGGTTTGAGTCTGTCAGAGACTGTCAGTAATGCCTGATTGAACATTATGAAGCGAATCAAATAGGTCAATGTTCAAAAGAAAAAAAGAAAATAAATAATATTTATGTACTGAACTTCAGTGCTTCAAACTAGTGTCAAAGCCTGATGTACAAAACTGTTGATTTGTTTATTAGCTGCTTGACCATTGCTATGGTGGTCTTGATTTCGATTCGCTACAGTGGTTATGTAGTTAGGTTAACAAGTTTTCCACACAAATTCAATTCCCTTATAGTTCAAAGATAGAGAAAGAATGGTTTGCTTTACTTGTCAACGTAAACCCAAGACGAAGACAAAGCCTTTATCCGCCGTGGGTCTATTTCAGATAATTTGTCGCTGTGTGCACTGTGATAACTTTTCATGAGCTCTGAAATGTCTATGCAGTCTTGTTTCTTCAAGTTCCCCAGCTTTCAATGTCGTTAGCCTTTCATTGCCAAGTATTCTGTTCTAGACCAGCAAGCTTTTAAAGCGTTTCAGAGGAAACATACGTCTTGCTTCATTAAGCTCGCCTTAGGTATACGGTGTTAAGCTATACAAGATTGGTGCACTACCCAGCGAGTCTGTCGAATATTAGTACCTTAATACTGTCCACGTTGACTTTTACTAAAAACAGTATCAGTATTGTATGCTCATAATTGAACACGGACACCATTGTCTGACTCGTTTGAGTACTTTTGATACTTTGTATTGAAACTTGAAACTTCAGTTGTACAGCAAGATAAAGTGTGGGGACATAATTGCCTATAACTAATTAAAGCTTATGTCCGTCTACTCTACACAGTGACAAAACTAAGATGTAGCAAGGAATAGACAATGATCTAATTATACACGTTGACCTAGCCTCTAAAACAAATGTGTACAAGATCTGAGTTAGTCTGTACAGCAATTATGTACAAGATCTGAGTTAGTCTGTACAGCAATTATGTACATGATCTAAGTTAGTGTTTAAAGCTACATGATCTGAGTTAGTCTGTACAGCAATTATGTACATGATCTGATTTAGTTTGTACAACAATTGTGTACATGATCTGAGTAGTCTGTACATGTACTTCACTTGGTTTTGCTGGTGTTACTTGGTTTTGCTGTTGGTAATAGAATCAAGCCTGTATTGTTTTCTGTGTGTGTCAATCTAGACTAGACTCCTTCCCCCCCCCCCCCCCCCCACGTCTGCTGCTCTCCGCCACGCAAGGACAGCGTGAGTAAAGGACATGCAGATGTTGACACCCAATGTTTACTCACACTTGCCGTGCCTTGAGAAATAACCCATGAATCATCGCTACAATCGATACGTCTTCTGTCATAAGCATTCTTATCCCATTCTTTAACTGTGTGTGTGAGGTTCACGTGCTTGGTAGACTTTGTAATAAGTATAATCACAAAATAATAAGCATTGTCTTTCTTGTAACGGGCCTACCACTTTAATGTTGGCGTGGAGATGCTCAGTGGGCTGCTGTCACAATGCTCAGTGGGCTGCTGTCACAATGCTCAGTGGGCTGCTGTCACAATGCTCAGTGGGCTGCTGTCACAATGCTCAGTGGGCTGCTGTCACAATGCTTCTCTGTCATTGATCTCCTGAGTTTTGGATTCATACATTTCTGAATGTGCACACACAGATCACATTATCTCAGCTTGTCCAAGTGATACATTATCTCAGCTTGTCCAAGTGATGGTTGTCACAGATCACATTATCTCAGCTTGTCCAAGTGATGGTTGTCACAGATCACATTATCTCAGCTTGTCCAAGTGATACATTATCTCAGCTTGTCCAAGTGATGGTTGTCACAGATCACATTATCTCAGCTTGTCCAAGTGATGGTTGTCACAGATCACATTATCTCAGCTTGTCCAAGTGATGGTTGTCACAGATCACATTATCTCAGCTTATCCAAGTGATGGTTGTCACAGATCACATTATCTCAGCTTGCCCAAGTGATGGTTGTCACAGATCACATTATCTCAGCTTATCCAAGTGATGGTTGTCACAGATCACATTATCTCAGCTTGTCCAACTGATGGTTGTCACAGATCACATTATCTCAGCTTGTCCAAGTGATGGTTGTCACAGATCACATTATCTCAGCTTGTCCAAGTGATGGTTGTCACAGATCACATTATCTCAGCTTGTCCAAGTGATGGTTGTCACAGATCACATTATCTCAGCTTGTCCAAGTGATGGTTGTCACAGATCACATTATCTCAGCTTGTCCAAGTGATGGTTGTCACAGATCACATGATCTCAGCTTGTCCAAGTGATGGTTGTCACAGATCACATTATCTCAGCTTGTCCAAGTGATGGTTGTCACAGATCACATTATCTCAGCTTGTCCAAGTGATGGTTGTCACAGATCACATTATCTCAGCTTGTCCAAGTGATGGTTGTCACAGATCACATTATCTCAGCTTGTCCAAGTGATGGTTGTCACAGATCACATGATCTCAGCTTGTCCAAGTGATGGTTGTCACAGATCACATTATCTCAGCTTGTCCAAGTGATGGTTGTCACAGATCACATGATCTCAGCTTGTCCAAGTGATGGTTGTCACAGATCACATTATCTCAGCTTGTCCAAGTGATGGTTGTCACAGATCACATGATCTCAGCGTGTCCAAGTGATGGTTGTCACAGATCACATGATCTCAGCTTGTCCAAGTGATGGTTGTCACAGATCACATTATCTCAGCTTGTCCAAGTGATGGTTGTCACAGATCACATGATCTCAGCTTGTCCAAGTGATGGTTGTCACAGATCACATTATCTCAGCTTGTCCAAGTGATGGTTGTCACAGATCACATGATCTCAGCTTGTCCAAGTGATGGTTGTCACAGATCACATTATCTCAGCTTGTCCAAGTGATGGTTGTCACAGATCACATTATCTCAGCTTGTCCAAGTGATGGTTGTCACAGATCACATTATCTCAGCTTGTCCAAGTGATGGTTGTCACAGATCACATTATCTCAGCTTGTCCAAGTGATGGTTGTCAATCAAATCAATGAGTTGATGATACTGGCTCACTTGTAAATAACTCAAACTATCCCTAATGGATTCTACGAAACAGTGGCATGATGCGCACACAGTCGTATTGTTAAAATGTTACACATTAAATCTGCTAGATCTGTCGGCACTATTCAAAGCAAACTCTTTAGTACTAAAAGAAAGACGGTGGCTGGTGATACACAATGTTTGTGCTCTATTTCATGTGTGATCGATGTTGTGGAAGCACTAAACAATACAGTCTAGTCATGAGTTGGTGTAAGGAATTATCTTCAAGCCAAATAAATAGGTTTGCGTAATATTTTGTTCAAGTGAGGTACACAAAAACAAAACAACAACCCATAATGAACATGTATACACTGAAGATCGCGATATGTATACTATATGTAAGTCCAACAATTCTACACCAACTTCAGTGCATATAGTGGGTGAACCGTGTCCAGTTTTGGGTGTACCGTGTCCAGTTTACAGCGCGTTTCTCTACTATCTGGAAGCAAGACATCTCTTCATGTGTTAACTTATTAAAAAGTTCTTTCATAGGAGGTCACACTGCACTCGTAACTTTAGATTAGGTAGCTAACCGTTTTTTTTTTGTTTACTCTTTGTATGTTATCTTGAGTTTTCTTGACTCTATTTCGATCCTAGCATTGATTTGTGTACGCCCAGACTGTGTCTTTATCTTAACGGAATAACACGGCGAGGCTTAGGCTATAATCAATACCATTTAAAAGGTCTTCATAAAATCTTGTGTTATAAATCCGTTTCAATGGACTGTGCTTGAAAAGTGTGCTGTCACCGCTCCTGGGTTTTTTTTTAGCAAGAAGCAGACATGACGATTATCGATACGGTGACCTCACTGGTTTCTTAACACGAGTCGTAGCGGGAATATCCCACGAAGATCGAAGTAGAGAGAATCCTGCTCTGGTTTTTTTTTTTACTCACATTTCGTTAAACAGCAGCTATTGTAGACTAGTCGCTGGACATAAGGGCGAACTTATCGTTGTTTTCCCTAGCTCGAAAGTGGATGTTTTCTAAAAATAGGTATGACATGACCTCATTTGTCCAGGTTGGAAAACCCCCTCGACTAAATGCAAGTTTGATCAGTGTGACGCTGAGCGTGATTCATTGAATGGATTCTACTCCTAATGTCTCCAACCTGTCAGATCACAGCGGACTATGAAACTGTCAGTGCTGACATGTCGTGCTGATATATGTGACCGGATACTCGAAAGCAGCCCGTCACAGTAACTGTATAATGTCCGTGCAAGATGTAGGCCAAGTTGACTTGTGAGATAATTCATTAGTGTGATATTAATTCATTGTGCCACGGATATACTGGTGTTTGTGTGTGTGTCTACGACAAAGTATACTGCGTGTTTTTCTAAAAAGATAATTTCATTAAGTTGTAAGTTTTTCTGTTAGTTCGTCTTAACATTCAGCTCTTGTCAGCTTGCTTGAAGTCTAATAAACGTAGTCCCCTAACCCTGTCTAGTGTCCTCGTGGTGTGTACTTGTGTAGGTAGACAAGGGTGAGTAAATATGTCAAGATTTACCTGCGGTCATGAAACGGTCGAGTGAATTCTTGTAGGAGTGGTGAGACAGGCGTGTTGTGTTCAAAGACACTAGTATGTGGATAGCGGCCAAGAAATTCCTGGGACCAAGTGACTGGCTATTTCAGTGGACATTACGTCAGGTGTAGTCCTCAGCTGGAACTCAGAGAATGTCCTGTGTGTCCTGTATGGGAGGCAAGAGCCGCAGTGTGTTTCCCTTCAAACGATGGAAAACAAAGTCCAGTAAGTGTTTGAGCTCTCGCGTCTTTCTTTCTTTCATACATGACATGTGTGTGGACTGAAACACTTAGGGAGTTGGTCACATTAGGGGGGATACAAGCAGAGAGAGGGTTTTTTGTTTGTTTGGGATAGGCACCATTGTGTCCAACCATCCTCGCGGTTCCGTCAAACTTCAGCTGTTGGGCAATCTTCTAGTGTGCCAGCGGTGTTATTAGGTTTAAGAAGTGCGGACACACATCCGTAACATGACGTTTTACTTTTTTAATATGTTGTTTCGTTGTGGTGAAAAGTATGAAATTTGGGGAGGGGGGGTGGGAGCTGCTGATAGTAATATGTGACATAAATCTGGTTTGTCCTTTTCAAATGATCAAGACATTTTAGAGACTCGAGTTCAAGGTAGAAGAAAACTTTTGTGTATGCTTACTCTGAATGGTTTGTTTTGAAGTCTGTTCACTTTGTAAGCTTCCTAGTGCTAACTAGAGACAGTCAATACTTTGTTCTTAGCTTGTAAGCATTATCCAATTTGATTGATTGTTCTTTTGTAGCTTTCTACACGGAGAACTGAAATATTCGTGGTGTTGAATCCAAACTCTCGATAGCAAACATTTGGTATAAAGGAGAATGTGATTGTTGTCTTTGTCTCCACTTATCAGTCCTTGATCTTGTGTCACACAGTACATGTCTAGGCATGGTTCAAGTATCTTCAACTTTACTTAAGATTATAATTATTTTTTTTGTTTGTATTAAACTGACTGCTGGTCGTAGGTGCAAGTCAATTAACACACTTTTTGTTCAAGGAATGCAGTACAAAGATTGTATAGAGTCAACTGTGACGTTAGAACACACTGTAGTCATGAACTTATTGAACTTGAGGTTGTATGGTGCATTGACACAAATGTAGATCTAGAGCTGGTCTCCTATTGACCTACTCATCAAAGACTGTAGTTTACAATGTTGGTAGACACTCGTACGTAGCAAGAGAGGAAAAGGAGAGAGAAAAAAATAGAAGACATATGAAAGAAGATCTTTCTCTCTCTCTCTCTTTCTCTCTTATATATATATATATATGTGTGTGTGTGTGTGTGTGTATTGAGACAAAGAAAGATAAAGACCCTAGTCATTCTTCCTAATTAAAACAAAAGAAATAGAATTGCTCTGTAAGCCATGCTAGTCCAGTGCGGAGAAAACAACAACCATAGCTCCTTTTTTTTTCACGTCCATCTTCTGACCGTCCAAACTTTCACCGGACTTGAGACTCAACATCTAGTCAATGTCATAGTTCTCAAGTCGCATGATGCATTGCCAGGCCAGGTAGGATTACAGCGTCCGAAACTGACTTCGGAAAGTTATGGTGAACCCCCATTGTCAACCTTGACCTCTTTGCTTTCGTTTCCTTTACCCTACAATCATTCAAGCGAACAACTGAAATGCAACAATAGTCGAGTTACGTAACAGTGCATGTAGAATGGAGCTAAGTCAAACACTAGTGTCTTTTTGGTTAACGGTTCTCTCAGAAATAACATTTTTTCTTCTTGAAGTCATTTTCACCACAGCAGGCAATGAAAACAGAATAAAACAAAGGATTTTTTTTCCATTGTAGTGCAACATTTCACTTGATGCTCATAGACGACATAGAGTGTCAACATTTATGAATGAAATACTAGATATGTGTATAACCCAAAGAGTCACAGTCTAAAGTAGACCATGTTTATTTCCCTAACACTATTTATAAGCACAATGTCTGCCGCTAATTACTTTTACATTTGTGTGTGAGACTCCTCGAAATGTGACTGCTGCCTACTGGTTACCTTTCAACAATTGTACGTAGGAGACGAATCTCCAGTGTTTCTCAAACAGTTATTTCTGACCATCCATTATTTTCTTTCTCATCTTTCATTTTTCTTCCTTGTCTTTTCTGACGATCGTTTTTTTTTTATGCGTTCTATTCTACTCTTGTCATTTTATTATCTCCACGCAAACACTTAGTTAAAAAACACACACAAATAAACAAAAAACGCCTGCTGATAAGACCACTAAACGTGCTGATATTTCTTGTTCAATTTGTTTCGTTCACTTCGTGACTCACCTATACACTTCCAGTTCAGATCATTGTAGGCTGTAATTAGTCTCATCTTCTTCAACTGCGGCATTGCACTAAATCACATGTCTCTTCTCAATTCACCACCTTTGTTTGTGTTCTCACTCGTATTTCTTGAACTATGTGATGTCCTTTAGTTGACATGACATGAAACACACACTCATTAAAAGTATCAGTACAATGTTTTTGTTTTCCACGGTGTGTTGTTTGAAACTATTCTCTAATTCATGACCAAGTATCTAACAATACACAGCTAGGTAGGCCTTTAGTTTAGTGACAGAAGGACACTATGTTTGTCTAATCCCTTTCAATACCATCCACCACGGTTTCATCTCTCATAGCTTCAGTGATCATCCACCACGGTTGTGCCCATCCCAAGCACACGTTACTGGTCTCTGTGGTAGTTTACTGGACTCCACCTGTTAGGTACCCGACCTTTTGGTCGCAGCACCACGTGACCTCCCGACCAGAAGAGATGAAGGAAGAGTATCTGGCGACTAATCGGACACGGAAGTGACTCCATTGTGTGGCACTTCGTTTTAGTGTCAACAAACCCAGTGCCAGGAGCAGACTCACACTATGTGATTATTCAGGGGCTAGTTAGATCTACTTATGGCTTCACTCATTGATAATATATGTACAGATAGGTGCTATTTATAGAATTCTCAAGCCAATATCTTCTGTGATCTGTTAATGTCCCTGGAATGTTATTGAGACGCGTACAGCGAGTCAAAACAAAAGGTAGGTCTAAGTCCATGATAAACTCATTTAGTGTAGTCTACTAAATCTAGTTGTCTAGTAAGTCGGTTACGTAACATTTTTATTTTAATTGGCTCTCCATCTGTATCTCAATGGTTCGAAGGCCGGCTACTCTTTGTCTTGCTTCCGTGTTTACAAACATAACCTAGATCTACTTTTAAATGACCATGTATCTAATAAAACCTTTATTTAGTTAGTACCCGGGCTCTCTATAGAGCCAGTAATCATTATAATTACGTTAATGAAATGTCGAGTACAGTATTGCTAATTTATTTGTTTTGGAACTTTATTGTGATTAAATCAAATGAACACAGTGTTTAATGGTGTTTACACTAATCAAAATAAACAAAAAGACTGATATATAATGTACAAACTACAATTCTACATGTAGGCCTAGATCTGAATTTTGAGCCCTAGTTTACTACCAATGTTTCCAACAATGGACTAACTCATTGAGATATTCCCCATTGAAAAAGTCGGATAATCTCTTTGTTATAATCTCCCTCGTGTGCTAAGAGATTGACAATCGACTAGCGCTGAAGTCACAATGTTGTGTTGGTTAAAGGACATCTGCATTGCCTGAGCTGTGTGTGCAGGTCTGTGTGTTATCTTGCCCAGTTAATCAATAAATGCCTGAGTGTTGACACTGGCTTTTTACCTTTACTTGGAGTGACTGAAATTAATACTCGATCTAGCACACATTATGCACCGAATGTAGGTCACAGAACGTCATCTCTTAGCTGTGTCATTGCATCCTTCATCGATAGTACTGCTCTACTCATATGGACCAATGCGTCACACATTTGGTTGATCTGTGTATGTGGGTTGCTGTTGTTGTTATTCAATACAAGTTTGTTTTTGTAATGTCATTCATTTGTTATTTAATACAGAATATATTTGTTATAATTACCAGTAATATAGATGATTAATTTCGAGCGAAAAAAAAAGGAAATTTAGTTGGACTACAATCTACAATTGCCCACCTTCTCATTACTATTATAATAATACCAGTATAGACGCAAGCATAAGACCTGCCTATTTTGAGCTTTTCTATAGAGATGCTATTTGATCTGCGTTTAGACATCAAGACATTCTTCTTAAGAACAAGTAAAATGAAAAAAAATGTGGATACAAGTCACACTTTGTAATCATTGATTTCAATTTCACAAATGACATTCAAATTGACTTTTACTGGACTCAACTGAAACAGACTTTAGATCTAAGTTAAGTCCAGTTAGTTCTAATAGAAAGCCTAGTTACGTTGAATTCAAAGTCGCTATGCATAAAAAGTAAGGTACGCGATAGGTCTCATTGTGAAGCCCCGCACTGTGCATATGTATATCCGTGTGTGTGTAGTGTGTACTAGAAACTGTATTAGAAGTTCATCTCTCTATCTGTCGCACTGACTTTCTCGTGGGCACGGATTTCCCGTTTCTTTGTCCTTAGCTGTCATACTAGCAGTTGGACCCGTCTTCACAAATGGTGAGAGAAGCGTTGCGCCCCCAAACCCCTCCCCCCCCCCTCCTCCAATCTCATGCCCTCTTTTCTCATTCTTCTCTTTAATCTTGTCTCCTCCCATCCCAAAAGCAAGGATTTAGAGCTCTTCAAAACTGTTTTTTTTTTTTTCATTCACGTATTGTTATTTTTGGATATACTAGAATATTTTTTAAAATAGGAAATTTTACTATACATTTTCTCAAAAGAATAACAAACACACAAAAAATAACATTATACGTTAGAATTATGCTATATTTAAAAGAATTATGTACATAGTTTTTAAAACTAGATCTATATTTTAATGTTTGTTGCATTTGTTAATCGATGACTTTATTCTAAGAAACTATACTACCGAGCCCTTGTTTGGCTTGAATAAGGGAAACATAACTGAGTTTGACAATGTCTACCTCATATAACCCCGGTTGTCTTTCTTTGTCTCTCTCTCCTAACTATGATTAAAGCCTTTGTTTTAAATACATAAAATACGTTGGATTATAGTGAGCGTGTCAATTTAAAGCTAACGAAAACACAAAAAATTTGAATGGCCCTAAAACATTTATTTATTGAAGAACATACACCAACAGGATGATATTTTACGACTACCATTAAAGCATGTCTGCTTCTTCAACATCGAGACTTTTCATAGTAGTGCATAGTAACAAGAGACACATACAGAATTGGGATTGTTCAAATCTCTAGTACCGTATCATACATAGTCACTATATATACCGCGATCAGTTAATTGAACAAGCGTTAGCCTTATTCATATACACAGCTAATGAAAGAGTAATATCATTCGTTGTTGTAAGAAACATTCGTTTTTAGTTCTTATTGCAATAAACTGAATCCACAGTATTGATTTGAGGTAATTTTTAAAATTGTCTAACAGGAGAAACAACTTTCAAAAGCATTCCCAGTTATGTTAGGCATACAAAGTATGGATTCTACTTGACCGGTATTTGTCTTATTTAAAATACAAAGTCCTACATTTAATGTTTGATATCAATGTTCCCCTTGTAACAAAAGCACTGCATCCGTTTTTGAGTCCTTATCCCTGGGAGTAACACATTTGTATTGAAACATAAGAGCCATACAATTACATTTTGGCACTATATCTCCGTCTTTCTCTAGCAAACTGTCATGTATAGCCAACGTTTGTAATCTTTTAAACTCATGGAAATAGACTTTTTTTTATATTCTTTCTTCATCGTTCTCATTTTTCATGTCGGAGTGTTCATATCAGTGATCCTATATCTGAGATGAACTGTGCAGTGGTTTCTAGCTCAGACAGTTCATATCAGTGATCCTATATCTGAGATGAACTGCGCAGTGGTTTCTAGCTCAGACAGTTCATATCAGTGATCCTATATCTGAGATGAACTGCGCAGTGGTTTCTAGCTCAGACAGTTCATATCAGTGATCCTATATCTGAGATGAACTGTGCAGTGGTTTCTAGCTCAGACAGTTCATATCAGTGATCCTATATCTGAGATGAACTGTGCAGTGGTTTCTAGCTCAGACAGTTCATATCAGTGATCCTATATCTGAGATGAACTGTGCAGTGGTTTCTAGCTCAGACAGTTCATATCAGTGATCCTATATCTGAGATGAACTGCGCAGTGGTTTCTAGCTCAGACAGTTCATATCAGTGATCCTATATCTGAGATGAACTGTGCAGTGGTTTCTAGCTCAGACAGTTCATATCAGTGATCCTATATCTGAGATGAACTGTGCAGTGGTTTCTAGCTCAGACAGTTCATATCAGTGATCCTATATCTGAGATGAACTGTGCAGTGGTTTCTAGCTCAGACAGTTCATATCAGTGATCCTATATCTGAGATGAACTGCGCAGTGGTTTCTAGCTCAGACAGTTCATATCAGTGATCCTATATCTGAGATGAACTGTGCAGTGGTTTCTAGCTCAGACAGTTCATATCAGTGATCCTATATCTGAGATGAACTGTGCAGTGGTTTCTAGCTCAGACAGTTCATATCAGTGATCCTATATCTGAGATGAACTGCGCAGTGGTTTCTAGCTCAGACAGTTCATATCAGTGATCCTATATCTGAGATGAACTGTGCAGTGGTTTCTAGCTCAGACAGTTCATATCAGTGATCCTATATCTGAGATGAACTGTGCAGTGGTTTCTAGCTCAGACAGTTCATATCAGTGATCCTATATCTGAGATGAACTGCGCAGTGGTTTCTAGCTCAGACAGTTCATATCAGTGATCCTATATCTGAGATGAACTGTGCAGTGGTTTCTAGCTCAGACAGTTCATATCAGTGATCCTATATCTGAGATGAACTGCGCAGTGGTTTCTAGCTCAGACAGTTCATATCAGTGATCCTATATCTGAGATGAACTGTGCAGTGGTTTCTAGCTCAGACAGTTCATATCAGTGATCCTATATCTGAGATGAACTGTGCAGTGGTTTCTAGCTCAGACAGTTCATATCAGTGATCCTATATCTGAGATGAACTGCGCAGTGGTTTCTAGCTCAGACAGTTCATATCAGTGATCCTATATCTGAGATGAACTGTGCAGTGGTTTCTAGCTCAGACAGTTCATATCAGTGATCCTATATCTGAGATGAACTGCGCAGTGGTTTCTAGCTCAGACAGTTCATATCAGTGATCCTATATCTGGGATGAACTGTGCAATGGTTGAAGTTTGTAGCGCATTTAACTTCCAAACACACACATAAAAACAGTATCAGTAATCCATATCTATTGGTCTAAAAACTTTGACGGTGCCATGGAAAGATCAAATCTTATACCATCGCATCGACATCTCAATGGCATTATATGTCCATTCAACTACTGAACAGAGTGGATTCTGTTTTTTTTCCTACACGACACAAGTAATATATTTGCGGCATCACTAGTGACATAGAACATCTTCAATAACTTTGTCAGACAATACAGGGCAAGAGGAAATGGGTTAATCATCGTCCTTCGCGTGACTCGGCTCCATCTTTTCAGTCCACCTTCACGTATTTCCGGTCATCCACCTCGTAGATACTCGTTACTTTGGTCAGTTTTATTACTGACCTCCCAGGAGACTTTCCATTCAAGTGTGCTTGGGACAGAGAATCTGGGGCTTGTGTGTGTGTGGGGGGGGGAATGCATAATTTACTTTGACTAAAAAAAAAAATCAGCTACTTACTAGTTTATTTACTACAAACTTAGGGTTTATTCTATTTCTTTATTAGTAAACGTACCATGTATGCTGCACCATTTGCATTTACATGTGTATAGACCAACTGTGTATAATAACACTTTGTAGCTGTGTATATTTACACGTATTTGCTTGTTTACGTGTGTGTAAGTATCTGTCTGTACTTTCTATATATGTATGTGGACACTAATGACATAGCTAACGTAACAGTATAAGGAGTCAGCTCTGGAGATGTCCAGTATATTGGATTGACTGGTGCCCTACATACGTATTTACTAGCACAAAGATGACCACTATATATATTGATTGCCCCATCGCTATGTGTCGGTTGTGGTGCAATATAAATTGGAACCTGTTATCTGACCCTGGTTCACTAGTCACCAGTGAAACATGTTACAAGTGAACTGATGGAGAAACATGTTGGTGAACTATTTCTCACAATGATAGCAAATAATTGAACGCCAGGGACCGCTCGAGTCTCCAGGCAGGATCGTGTTTCCTTTTTTACTATTTCCTTGAGATTTTGACCAAACAAAAAGTGACAACCTTTTATGTTTGGAAAGATAGAACTAATAAAAGAGAGGAAAATAAAAGGATGGGGGGGGGGTAGTTGTCTGACGCTAGTGGAGAAGCCAGATATTTAGTTCTGAAGCCAAAGATAAATGGGTCGAACATTAGAGGCAACAGAACAGTTCAAAGAGTAAATATGAAAACAGAGAATAAAGTGGTTGGTGTGAGAGGAAGTTGTTGATAGGAGAGTGAAACGAAGTAGTTAGGAAATAAAATAAATCCCAGGATAGCATCTCCAAGATTTAAATGAGTTACCTTTATAATTCAAGGATTCAGTTTCATCAGGGAATATTTGTGCTAAATGATAAAATATTTGTGCTAAATGATTGAACATTTGTGCTTAATGATTCAACATTTGTGCTTAATGATTGAACATTTGTGCTAAATGATTGAACATTTGTGCTACATGTTTGAATATTTGTGCTACATGTTTGAACATTTTACTTAATGATCGAATGTTCGACTTTCACGATTGAATAATTGACAATGACGTCAAAACCTGGACTTTTTGTGTCGCCTCTGTCTGGACTACGTTTGTTTTGTTCTAACACATTGTACTGACCTGATGTTTAGTGTCTTCAATGTGGACCTTTTGCAAATACCCCCATGAAAGGCTGCCATTAAGGAGTCAGACAGTAGCAGTATACACTCATCTATCCTCCTCCTCCTCCCCCCTCCACCAAGTCAAAGGCCAGCCTCTCAGGTCCTTTTTTTCTCCTCACCATAACTGGAGGGCAGGATGACATTTGGCCAGAGCGCGTGCTCTGCTGTTTGGCAGACTAATTGTGGGGGTGTCAGTTTTGTTTCTAGCTAAGGAAGCTGTAATGGTTGAACGTTATGCATTACCTGTGCGAGAGGACGTCTTCTTGATACTGTCGTAGAGCAAGGCAATGTAGACTTTTGTTTTTACACTTTGTACTTAGTCTATACTATACAGTGTTGGGAATGAGATGTTCTGATTATACAGTGTTGGGAATGAGATGTTCTGATTATACAGTGTAGGGAATGAGATGTTCTGATTATATAGTGTAGGGAATGAGATGTTCTGATTATATAGTGTAGGGAATGAGATGTTCTGATTATACAGTGTTGGGAATGAGATGTTTTGATTATACAGTGTTGGGAACGAGATGTTCTGATTATAAAGTGCTCAGTGGATACCTTTAAGGAAGTGATCTTAATGGACGCTGTGGTTTTTGCTTGCCATTTTTTTAAAAATCTCTATGACTTCTTGATATTGTAGATTAAAATTATTTTGCACCTTCGGTTCCGACATGTTCAGCAGGCCTCAAACAAGATTCTGTGATCGAGAGGTCAAGTTTTTATTTGTTACCTCAAATCTCTTGTGTTCGAGTCCCGATGGAAACACCGAGCATTCTTAATTGAAGGTCTTGTTTCTGAGATCATCCAGAATCCAATGGGTAGTTGTTTTTTTTTAAAATAAATTATGTGGTGACATCTGCACAATGCCCCAATTAACCGTATACATATATTCCTAACAAATTGATAAGTATCACTTTATGAGAATCAAAGAACAAAAGTGTTTTTTTGGAAGTCGTTATTTAAAACAGATAATCTGTTCTCTTTTGGTCTTTGACATTGTATCTGCTTTATCCTTTGTTCGTTACTAGTTTTTATCATTTAAGTCTTCTTTGTCGTTCTTGTAATCTAAATCTGTGAACTGATGGACGTATTAACTTATGGACAATATGTTCTCGTTTGGTCGTTCTTAGTTTGTATATACTTTATGATTACGGCGCCTCGTTTTGTAGAAGAAAAAAGAAGCCACCAATGTGTTAACCATAATAAGAACAACTACAACTCTACATAATATACAATTATTTGGTAGACTGTCGTTTCTTTCCCTTACTAGACGTACGCTGAAATGTTGTTTACAATGTTGAACAACTTGAAATCTTAGAAAACAAAAAAGATGCCTCTCGTTAAATCACTAGTGTTCCTGTCAACTTTCCATTGGCTAGGACATTGTCTTACTTGACTTTGTGTCATGAGTATGATATCCAATTGTTGATCTTTCTATTCAATCGGAACAATCAGTTTCTTCTTTAAAACTCAGTTTTGTGTTTGTTTGTTAATGGTGATCATGTGTCTGAGACAATAGTTAATCATGTGTCTGAGACATTAGTTAATCATGTGTCTGAGACATTAGTTGATCTTGTGTTTGAGACATTAGTTGATCGTGTGTTTGAGACATTAGTTGATCTTGTGTCTGAGACATTAGTTGACCTCAGTTGAAACATTTGTTTGAATTCTAGCTTCTCACATTCCTAATTCTCAAGGTGACTTTCACGGGTTAGAGTTTGGTTTGAAACATTTTAATTTTTTTTTGCAAATAATATATTTCTATGTTCTTAGATGTACACCTCTTTTCTTCCTTTCATTTTCTCATGATCATGTCTTTGTATGACTAAAGTCAATAGCAGGGCTATACATAGCGAAATAGCACCACCTATTGGATAACACCATCTATTGGATGTCTGACATCAAAGTAACTAGGTCGTGTTCGAACTTAGCAGGTGTTTTACTTTACCTATAAGAAAAAAGGGGAGGGAAGGATAGAATTAGTAGAAATACTTTTTTTTTTTCTTAACTATACGAAGTCATTGTGAAGTAGTTACAGTTCCTTCTCAATGATTACCTCCCCCACCCCACCCCCCACCCACCCCCCATTCTTGAAAGTGTTGCCATGGAAAAAAAATGTACGCTATTAGTTTAGAAAAGATAGTAAAAACACGACATCATAATATTTTAGACCATTCAGAGTTCTGATGTAACGGCTACTTTTTTCTATTCTGAAAGCGAAAAATCTAATTTTTTAAATCACTTATGCAAGCAGTTTGTTTCATAAAAATACACCACTTTTACTATTTACTATTAATAGTAACTAATACGGGAGGCTCCTTAGTAGGGGAGATGACTATATACCATATTTTTAACACATTTATGACAACGGTTTTAGATTTTTTTACATTTATATTGCTAAGTTAGGTAAGTTGTGTTATAGTAACTACTACATTTACACAAAATTTTTGTTACTTTTTTTAAGAGAAAAAATCTATAAGTAATTTTTCATTTTATCGCAAGGACTGTATAATTATGCAAAATAAACCTTATGGCGATACAACACTGAACTAAAGGATTTTAAAATATTTTTTTTTTTACGGAAATATTTTTCCTTGAGGAATAAGAGATTGTCCCTTTACAAAACAATTAGTGCAATTTTATATTCATTATCAGACATTAGTTAGGCCAGGTTCACATCTAACTTCACATTCACTTTCACCTATCCTTTGGTCTGTGGACTGGTGGGGCACCACATAAGATCCGTCAACCTTTTTTCTCCATTCTTCTCTGTCATTAGTCTTTGATGTTCTAATGGTCTTTCTGAAAATATTGAAACCTGCCTTTTTACCTGCCTGGGTGGACCATTTCGGGGGCCGATTTCGAGTTTGTGTCTCCAAACAAATTATCTTTGTAAATTTTTTTTTTTTTTTTACATTGTATAAAATTTGTTGTTCGCATTTCCTGGAGATTTCTGTGTATTTCACTTTCTGGTATCAAACATTGAATGCTTGATAACACAGTGCTGGATGACGTCGATATCATAATTTTGTTGACATGTACATTTTAATTTGAGCTCTATATCTTTCTGCAAGTGCATCTATTCTATTATTTAAGCTATAATCCCATTGCTATGGCAATGTCTTCGATTTCGAAGATTAAGGATGAGTGCAGTGTTTCACATGACTACGCAAACCCAGTTGCGAACTGCCTATTGATGCATCATGATCTGGTGCAAAGCCGTTGTCAGCCTGCAATAATCCATTTATTGGATCTATATTCCTATAATTACTTTTATATCCCTTTAAATATATACTAGACATGTTACCCTCGACCCGCGGGTCTTTATTTGCGCATTACTGTCGATATAGTCACTGAGAGTGTTTTGTAAACAATTAAACGAAATAATAATGTAGTAAATAAAGCGAATGTGTCAATGTAAAAATAGTGTGAATGAAGCTATCAAATCAAAATAGCTAATAGGCTTAAATCCATTTTTTCAAATTGAAACATTTGCTTGTAGGCCTACATATATATGATTAAAATTTGAGATGAATAGACTTAATTGTGTATGTTCATGTGTTAAAGTATAAAGTAGATCTTAAGGTAGACATAGATCTAAATCTACACTAATCTAGAGTTAAAAATTGGCTTTTATAGAGTTCAATCTGTGTTGCGCATGCGTGACCTTTTTTCATGAATGAATATAGGCCTATCTCTACACGGTTACGCAGCTTTAGCGAACAGCGAACGAATGTATTAAAAATGCTTTAGAAAAACAAATTTAAATGTTAATTTGATTAAAATCTGAAATGAATGGACAATAATTAGTATGTTTATGTGTAAAAGCATAAAACTATCTTTGCGAAAAGAAGTTTTATTATCTTAGAGTTCAATAAGAGTTTTAGACCTAGGCCTAGGAATAGACTCAGTAGAGAGATGTGTTAATGTGTAACCAATTGGTAATGTCTAATGAAAGAATGTTCGCCAGGAAATCTGTAGTCATATATCAGGAACTAATTTATGTAAAAAATGCTTTTGAAACACAAAATTGAAGGTTAATTTTATTATATAATGAAATCAATGGATCTTCTTTTGTATTTTCATGTGTCAAAGTAAAAAACTATGTGCGCAAAGTGTATTTTTTAAAATTAGATCTAGGTCTATATCCTTTCGATCTTTCTCATGTCAACATTGTAGACATGGCCTAGATCCATAAAATACTATAGCTGTAATAGAGTCGGACAGCTTTTTTTTTTTTTAGGGTCTTAAGTTTGTTTTAGGGCTACAATACATACACTACGGTTTAAGTTAGTACCCAAGGAACATTCCTGCCAAGTTTTATCAAGATTGTCTAGCGGTTTTGATGTCTATTCGTCACATACATACATACGCTAAACATTCTACTTTATAGTATATATATATATATATATATATATATATATATATATATATATATATATATATATATTACTATTGTAATATATATTTTTATATATATAATCCTATTAAAGTATCTATATTCCTACTATTATTACATTGTATAATCATATAATTCTATCAATAATTTCATTATACCATCTATAACCCTATTATTATATTATAATCGTTTCTATACATCCGTAATCCTATTATTATAAATTTTACAATTATTTCACTGACCTGAATATAAAATCTTGAATCTTACCATTCAGCTTCTTTAGCCGTGTGCCATTTGGTGAATGCTCTTGTAGTTAGGAATATTGCCTATCAAGTGATTTGTGCTATCAGATCTCAAACATAGGTTCAAATGTTAGATACGGTATTGTTTTCTGTTGAATGGAAGAACTAGACGATCAATACAATTGCAGAGAATAACTGCTAAAGGCTTTTGTTAATCGCAGACACTACTTAACGTGTCCTTATGTATCGGTGAATCCTGAGATCATATACCATTTCGGTGGATTTATATGTCCATGTGTCAGCGAACACACAGGGCCAGAGAATGGATTTTTTTGTCATTTGGAACAAGTTTTGGGCAAGTTAAAAAAAACAACAAGGCATTGTACTTCCATGACAGACACTTACATTTGTACTTCCATGACAGACACTTACATTTGTACTTCCATCACAGACACTTACATTGGTACTTCCATCACAGACACTTACATTGGTACTTCCATCACAGACACTTACATTGGTACTTCCATCACAGACACTTACATTGGTACTTCCATCACAGACACTTACATTGGTACTTCCATCACAGACACTTACATTGGTACTTCCATCACAGACACTTACATTGGTACTTCCATCACAGACACTTACATTGGTACTTCCATGACAGACACTTACATTGGTACTTCCATCACAGACACTTACATTGGTACTTCCATCACAGACACTTACATTGGTACTTCCATCACAGACACTTACATTGGTACTTCCACCACAGACACTTACATTGGTACTTCCATCACAGACACTTACATTGGTACTTCCATCACAGACACTTACATTGGTACTTCCATCACAGACACTTACATTGGTACTTCCATCACAGACACTTACGTTGGTACTTCCATCACAGACACTTACATTGGTACTTCCATCACAGACACTTACATTGGTACTTCCATCACAGACACTTACATTGGTACTTCCATCACAGACACTTACATTGGTACTTCCATCACAGACACTTACATTGGTACTTCCATCACAGACACTTACATTGGTACTTCCATCACAGACACTTACATTGGTACTTCCATCACAGACACTTACATTGGTACTTCCATCACAGACACTTACATTGGTACTTCCATCACAGACACTTACATTGGTACTTCCATCACAGACACTTACATTGGTACTTCCATCACAGACACTTACATTGGTACTTCCATCACAGACACTTACATTGGTACTTCCATCACAGACACTTACATTGGTACTTCCATCACAGACACTTACATTGGTTCTTCCATCACAGACACTTACATTGGTACTTCCATCACAGACACTTACATTGGTACTTCCATCACAGACACTTACATTGGTACTTCCATCACAGACACTTACATTGGTACTTCCATGACAGACACTTACATTGGTACTTCCATCACAGACACTTACATTGGTACTTCCATCACAGACACTTACATTGGTACTTCCATCACAGACACTTACATTGGTACTTCCATCACAGACACTTACATTGGTACTTCCATCACAGACACTTACATTGGTACTTCCATCACAGACACTTACATTGGTACTTCCATCACAGACACTTACATTGGTACTTCCATCACAGACACTTACATTGGTACTTCCATCACAGACACTTACATTGGTACTTCCATGACAGACACTTACATTGGTACTTCCATGACAGACACTTACATTGGTACTTCCATGACAGACACTTACATTGGTACTTCCATCACAGACACTAACATTGGTACTTCCATCACAGACAGTTACATTGGTACTTCCATCACAGACACTTACATTGGTACTTCCATGACAGACACTTACATTGGTACTTCCATCACAGACACTTACATTGGTACTTCCATCACAGACACTTACATTGGTACTTCCATCACAGACACTTACATTGGTACTTCCATCACAGACACTTACATTGGTACTTCCATCACAGACACTTACATTGGTACTTCCATCACAGACAGTTACATTGGTAGTTCCATCACAGACACTTACATTGGTACTTCCATCACAGACACTTACATTGGTACTTCCATCACAGACAGTTACATTGGTAGTTCCATCACAGACACTTACATTGGTACTTCCATCACAGACACTTACATTGGTACTTCCATCACAGACACTTACATTGGTACTTCCATCACAGACACTTACATTGGTACTTCCATCACAGACACTTACATTGGTACTTCCATCACAGACAGTTACATTGGTAGTTCCATCACAGACACTTACATTGGTACTTCCATGACAGACACTTACATTGGTACTTCCATCACAGACACTTACATTGGTACTTCCATCACAGACACTTACATTGGTACTTCCATCCCAGACACTTACATTGGTACTTCCATCACAGACACTTACATTGGTACTTCCATCACAGACACTTACATTGGTACTTCCACCACAGACACTTACATTGGTACTTCCATCACAGACACTTACATTGGTACTTCCATCACAGACACTTACATTGGTACTTCCATGACAGACACTTACATTGGTACTTCCTTCACAGACACTTACATTGGTACTTCCATCACAGACACTTACATTGGTACTTCCATCACAGACACTTACATTGGTTCTTCCATCACAGACACTTACATTGGTTCTTCCATCACAGACACTTACATTGGTACTTCCATTACAGACACTTACATTGGTACTTCCATCACAGACACTTACATTGGTACTTCCATCACAGACACTTACATTGGTACTTCCATGACAGACACTTACATTGGTACTTCCATGACAGACACTTACATTGGTACTTCCATGACAGACACTTACATTGGTACTTCCATCACAGACACTTACATTGGTACTTCCATCACAGACACTTACATTGGTACTTCCATCACAGACACTTACATTGGTACTTCCATCACAGACACTTACATTGGTACTTCCATCACAGACACTTACATTGGTACTTCCATCACAGACAGTTACATTGGTAGTTCCATCACAGACACTTACATTGGTACTTCCATCACAGACACTTACATTGGTACTTCCATGACAGACACTTACATTGGTACTTCCATCACAGACACTTACATTGGTACTTCCATCACAGACACTTACATTGGTAGTTACAGTAGAACATTTTTCCGTGGCTGTGGAATGAAGATGAAAACTTAACAAGAGAAATTTCATGATCTAGCTTCTGTAGCAGCCTAGAGAGACAATGTTTGTGTTTGTGATGTTGAGAACAGACCAGCCCCATGTCATTGCTCTACGAATCGGTCGACTTGATAAGGCTCACTTGAGACTGTTATATAGTATCTTTCGACTACGGATAGTGGGTTGGGGGATGGTGCTTGCGTAGGCTTTATAAGTTTGATCTTTTGTTAGCAGGTTCTTGCATTCTTTTCCCTTTGGTTAACACACACAATAAATGAAAAAAAAAAGGATTACAGTGCAATGGAGTGTATTTCAAATATTGTAGCTGATGATAAAGGATCATACAAATAGTTGTACTGTGAATTAATTAAAGTGTTTGGTATCTACGGAGTGCAAACAATTGTTTCCACATCTTTTGGGCTCTTAACAAAATAAACTAGAATCATTGTTGAAAATCGTCATTAGAAACTGCGCAGTTAATTTCTTCAAGGGAAATTGTTGCAAAGGAACGTCTTTGTATTTCAAGTACAGGTTGGATCCAAAATGTAAATCCGATGACCATCAATTCCACTGTATCTGGGAAACTTCGTCTAAGCGTACAAGTAACAGAGATCTTCTTTACGAGATATCAAACACTTTCAGTCTCCAAGGAGAAATCACGAAAAGATGAAACGCACACTGTTAACACACAATATAACCTATTTTCATCACTATAATCACACAAAACAACAAGTAGAATGAACATGTTGCTTGAAAGTATCAGCCTCAGAGACACCGATATAAGCTTGTATTACAATACCTCAATTCAAGTCACTCTTTCATGGAGGGCGGACGCTGATAGCAAATACTGCTCTAACGATTTTCCCAGAAATTGAACAGTTGATGTATATCGTTGAGAAAAGAATTAGTAGCACATTGGCCACATGGGGGAAAACTCTAGTTTGACCTTTATAATATTTCAAAGTAAAAAAATAAATAAATGTAAATTTGGCTAGAGACTTACAAATCTATCTAGTTCTAAAGCCAATATGGCTAGCGAGCCTTAATACTGTATTTAGCGATAACAGTAAATCTCATGTTGTTTCAATTTTATTGAAGTTTATAAGCTTTGCTAATATTTTTACGTAAATCTAATATAGATTACATCTATATTCTAGATCTAGAAGCACATCTAGACTAGATCTTCCGAGTTCTAGATATAAACTTAAGGTCTAGTCTTAGACCTAGATGTCGGTATAATAAACCTAGCCATCAATAATCGCATGTCTTCCCGGCTGGACGAGTCAGAAAATGCGAACGTTCAACTTCAGGGCGATCATCTGGCGGTGTCACGGGTTCGATACCCGAAATGAAGCAAATGTTTTTTAAATTATACATTATATTTAAAAAATATATTTCTCATGCTCAATTTAGAAATTGAAACTTCTTCAGCTTAATGGTAGGGAGAAACCAATTATCTTCCCTTTCATGAATTTTCTAGAAGTCATTGTAAAAATAAACTTTCTGTTTACACTTGTCTTGTAACCTTGACACGTAATGACACATAACAATATGAGTAATACCATACATACATTGTGACGTTTTAGAACGCGTTGTAAAAGAAAAGAGCAGTCTGGTCACGGTGTAAGCTAATCTCTAAGGACTGTCAAATACAGATGACGGCCCAAGTCCTCACTATGTTTCTGGTGCCCTGAAGACATGGCCGCAGAATATTTTGGATTATCAGATGGCGGACTTGTCATGAACTTGTAGCACGCCTCCAGCACTGACACTCTGTCATTTTGTATTCGTTTCACAGGCTAGGGGGCTTTTAAGCCTTTCTTTCATTTCCTGACTCGGTCCCTGACACTGCGCATACAGTTTGACGTCCATAGCTTGGCCCCAGCAATGACTTTAAGACCACATTGGGCCTTCGAACCGGATTATACATCTTATATGAATGTTTAATGTCCTTGCCAATAGCTCGTGGAATATTTTTTTTATCGCATGGACACGGTGTTAAGAGCTTGTTAACTCCCTAAGCGAATAGACTTCGCAATTGAATAAATGTTTAGCTCTGAGCCTGGCGCATTAATCTAATGAACGTTTTTATTTTGTAAGCCTGTGGACTATTTCTTGTCCCATGTTTTAGGATAATAATAAAAGTTGTTTTCATGATTTGCTTTTGTTTTTTTACTTTCACGTTCGTAATAGAGAAATGAACAGCGCTTTTTGGAAAATGAGACATAACCATTGGCCTTTCTTTTGTCTTGGAACTAGATGTTACTGGTACCATTGGCATTTCTTTTGTCTTGGAACTAGATGTTACTGGTACCATTGGCCTTTCTGGTGTCTTGGAACTAGATGTTTCTGGTACCATTGGCCTTTCTTTTGTCTTGGAACTAGATGTTACTGATACCATTGGCCTTTCTGGTGTCTTGGAACTAGATGTTACTGATACCATTGGCCTTTCTTTTGTCTTGGAACTAGATGTTACTGGTACCATTGGCATTTCTTTTGTCTTGGAACTAGATGTTACTGGTACCATTGGCCTTTCTGGTGTCTTGGAACTAGATGTTACTGGTACCATTGGCCTTTCTTTTGTCTTGGAACTAGATGTTACTGATACCATTGGCCTTTCTGGTGTCTTGGAACTAGATGTTACTGATACCATTGGCCTTTCTTTTGTCTTGGAACTAGATGTTACTGGTACCATTGGCCTTTCTGGTGTCTTGGAACTAGATGTTACTGGTACCATTGGCCTTTCTCCGCCCCACCCTTTCCTTTTTGTCCCTATTCTGAAAGTACTTAGGCTATATACAAGTTCTACGTTTAAAAAGGATTAACAAAGAAACCTCCTTGAGTCTTTCTCGTGGATCTGTTAATGTCATTGTGGGACATGATGGATGGATATTCTTTTGTTTGTTCGAGCTAGACAAAGGTACAGATAAAAGAAATGATTTTACACGTCAATGCTTTGTGTAAGACCCCTACCATTTTTTTTAACCATCTGATTTAATAAAAGGATTTAACTCTCTTATTTATTATTCAGTGAGTCTCACTTGTGTTGAGATCAAGGAAATCGATTACTTTGTAAAATCAAGATGTTATTCATATGGACACAATGGAATAACTTAGTTGATCCTATACGTGTGCTTAGGGGAACCCAACATTTTGAGTTAAGGTACTCACGTCTTTAGTCAAATGGAGCAGTGCCAATCTTTTGCATCCAAATTTTACCTTCATTTTAACACAAAATGTTTTCTTTTTATTTTTAATTCGTTTTAGGAACTCTATCAGTTTGTTTTTTCTTATCTTATATAATACAGACGTTACTTCAAAAAAGATGATTACGTCCTACGCGTTTGAAAAATCATAATTAGTCCTAATAGTTGTTTTTCACATGATCTACATTTCTATATTTTGTTGGTATGGAGTAAGGACATTATGCTTGACTAATTAATTAATCTTTTAACTGATTTATGTTTTGTTAGGTACAATTACATGATTGAGTCAACATAATTGACATAATAACACTTCATATAAGTTATTTTCTAAAACTATAAATAGATCTATATTTTTTAAATTTTAACTTCATACTTTGTCTGGCATCATTTACACTATTACCTTGAAATCTGTTCTGAATATCTCTGTGTATTCATTGTGAAGAACAATGTCGTTATTAACCATCAGAGCCTTCTCAAAAGTATAGAAACCTATGTAAATAGTACTGTAACTCTAACATAGAATACGTGAGTCTGCCTTTAGTGTAAGGTGTTCATTTGTCCAAGGGATTCTGTTTTATAAATAACTAAAGTTTTTAATTCCTTCAATTTGTTTTCTCCAAGGGCGCCATATGTCCTCCCTAAGGAGTTGGTCTTAGAGCCGTCTCAAGCAGTTTCACTACATCTTGTGTGTGTGTGTGTGTGTGTGTGTGTTGTTGAATTCTCTCTGTATTCTCTTGTGTGTGGCTGCGCGTCTTTAAAGATTTCATCTAATGTTTGTTTCTTTCTGACTCCATTCCACTATCTGGGGGCTAATATGTAATGTACTCTCTCTGTAATGGGCTAAAAGTCCTCTAGTACTGATAGAGTTGGTAGAAGGCACTTCTAGACACTAATTCTAGCTCTTTCGCTGATCTTGGTTCCCCCTGTGGCCCATCTCCAAGGATGACATTTTTTTTCCTCAAGTGTATGCTGTGGTTTGAAACTTTTTTACTGTCTCTGCTATGTGTCACAATGAAGTGATACTTTCAACACGCGCACGTCTTATTGTAGATAGTGATAGTATGTAGTTCATAGTGTCTGATAGTCTTTCTGAAAGTATTGAAACCTGCCTTTTTACCTGTCTGAGTGAACCACTTCGCGGACCGATTTTATTTGCGTTTCTACACAAACTGTCATTGTAACCTTGTTAAATACTGAACCAGTTATATTGAGTCTTAAATATGCATGCTCAGTATTTACAAATAAAATCTAATCTTACAAATACAATGGTAAAATATATCAACATTTCGATCGTACACAGTGAGGCTACTTTTCTTTTATTGTTACGATCTTGTGTCATGAAGTCTTGACCTTTGACATCTGCACTGTTAGTAGAGTTGGTCGAAACCATTTGAATTACATTACACAATACTAACAAATAGTAGGATCAACCAATATTAGTTAGTTGTATAGGGTTATGTGCTTTTTTAGGTAACACTATATGACGTACTATTTAGAACAGCTACAAGATCATGTTTATTTATTTAATATAAAAAACATTGTAATTAGGATGACCACTTGCTGACTCACGGGAACGTCAGTTTTGATTGAACAAGTGACATGTTCGAGTCTTTCACTTTAAAACAACCAGACCTCTGTGTTTGAATGTTTTCAGCTCATTTCCGACTGGGCTTACGAGTATGTTTGGATCTCTAAGGGAAATATTTATAAACACCAGGTAAGCACATTTCACAGAGTTGGACCTGAAGTGTACATCTCACGGGATATTTATCTCATTTCACCGATAGAAAGTCGATAACTTTTCTTTCAACAAGTATTAGATAAATAGATGCCAAGAGAACGTGTCAGCATTGAAATATTTAAAACAACGTTTTCACAAATGTGTATCTGAGATTCCAAGCTGTTTTTGTTTAATTCTTACATTTACACCAGCAATGACACTAACACTTCAACATCTGTGTGGGGAATGTCCAGTCTTCCCATTCTGTTATTAAGCATACATCAAAAAGCCAAACAGGCTCTCCAATACTTCATGAGTGTGTTTGCTAACGATATTCACTTTGCTATAAATTAGTATAGATAGTTATTTTTAGCGGCTCCCAAAAGGGGAAAAGACGCTTTCAGTTTTGTGTGGAATGTCCGTCCGTCCCGTTCAGAAGATAGTGAAAATCCGACATCATAATATTTTAGACCATTCAAAGTTCTGATGCAACGGCTACTTTTTTCTTTTCTGAAAGCGAAAAATCTATTTTTTTTTCATAAAAATACACCAATTTAATTTAAAGAGAAAAAATCTATTTACTATGCACGAAAGTTGGACATAAATTATAGTAATAATTAATAAGTAGTATTCATATTATCGCGTGGACCGTAGGGTACTCTCCCTCCGGTAAAAAAAACGTAACTATAGGTCATTTTTTTTTACTGAAATGTTTTCTTTCTTGAGGCTTTGAATAAGAGATTGACCCTTTACAAAACAATTAGATCAATTAGATATTCATTATAAGACATCAGGCCAGGTTCACATCAAACTCCACATTCACCTATCCTTCGGTCGGCTGGACTGCTGGGGCACCACACAAGATCAGTCAACCATCTTTCTCCATTCTTCTCTGTCATTTGATAGAATTTCATTCTGTTTTTTCTGAAAATATTGAAACCTGCTTTTTTACTTGCCTAGTTGGACCACATCGGGGACTGATTTTGAGTTTGTGTTTCCACACAAACTGTCTTTGTAACATTGTTTTTTTGTGTTTCTGGTCGCATTTGCAACTTCTCGCGTTCAACGTTAAACCGTATATTGTAAATGTTGAGTAAATGGTAGACATAAGTTTATATAAAAGCATAGACTTAAAGTAAATATTCTTTTTGCTTCATTGGAAAAGTAAAGAGCTAATCTCTGAATTGACTTTGAATTCGATTTAAATAGAAGAAACTAATTTGTGACGAAATATTGAATGGTTAAATTTAGGTCATTGTCAATAACGGGCTGACCAAAGGGGCGTATTTAACAAGAAGACAATGTCTACTATTCCGAAAATGAAAGATGAGTGCAGTGTTTCACAGTACCACGCTAACCCAGTTGCGACCTGCATATTTGCCACATTTAATGCAGACAAAGCCTTTGTCCGCTAGGGGTCTACTTATGTTTTTCTTTCGTCGTCTGCGTCTGTCTTCGGCAAAGTCCTTTTTTTTTTTTTGGGTCTCACATGTGTGTCATTCCTCTTATCTCTCGTTGTCTATTTCAGAGGCTATCTACTTCCGGCTGGCTTACCAGTATTTGACCCTTCCTGAAATACATAACATTCATAGAGTCTGTTCAGAATACTAAGTAATACAATTAAAAAAAAACATTTGACAACAAAATTAAGGCCGTTTGCATAAATGTGTTAAAAATATGCTAAATCATAATGTCCCTATGAACAAGAGTACTAGACTCTCTCCATTCTTTAGCCTAAATTCTGAAGCGTTAATGTTAATTAAAATGAAGGTAATTGAAAAAATATAAACTATTATTAACATTCATGTATTTGTAGTACAATGACTGGCCAGCATGTATTGAAGAATATCAGTTCACTAAGGGGAAACTACTCGATATTTATTTGATTGAAACTGAAACGTTGTATCCCTTGTTCTTTCTAAATGGTGGCCACTTCAGCCAACCTTCACATAGATTGTAGTGATTGGGCCCGGCGCAGTTCCTTGTTCTTTCTAAATGGTGGCCACTTCAGCCAACCTTCACATAGATTGTAGTGATTGGGCCCGGCGCAGTTCCTTGTTCTTTCAAAATGGTGGCCACTTCAGCCAACCTTCACATAGATTGTAGTGATTGGGCCCGGCACAGTTCCTTGTTCTTTCTAAATGGTGGCCACTTCAGCCAACCTTCACATAGATTGTAGTGATTGGGCCCGGCACAGTTCCTTGTTCTTTCTAAATGGTGGCCACTTCAGCCAACCTTCACATAGATTGTAGTGATTGGGCCCGGCGCAGTTTCTTGTTCTTTCTAAATGGTGGCACTTGTCTTCAGCCAACCTTCACATATATTGTAGTGATTGGGCCCGGCACAGTTCCTTGTTCTTTCTAAATGGTGGCCACTTCAGCCAACCTTCACATAGATTGTAGTGATTGGGCCCGGCGCAGTCTTAGCGAGAATTTTATCACCGTAGGACCTGTCATAGTTAGACTGATAACTTCGGGATGCCTGCGTGACTCTACAGATACGGCGAAGCTGGGGGTTTAGTCATGCACACCTTGTAACAGGCTCAGACAGTTTTTTTTTTCCTAATTATAATACATTCTGATGTGTTAGCTAGCTGAACAGTTTAGAAACAACAACTTAACATAACACACACACACAAATAAAAAGAAGATGTGAACATATAAGCATGACGTTTATAAGTATTGTTAGACAAAGAATGGTCAGAAAGAATGTTCTCATAACAAGAGTAGCCTTACATCTCCCTGTAGTCAACACATTAAAAGAGGGAAATAGAAAAAATAAAGGCATTGAATGTAATATGTGTATATTAACACTGTATAACCAAATTGAGACTAGCAAATGACGTCTATTATTTAAAATAAGATAAGATAGCATTTCTGGATGGTTTAATAAGTATTGTGAAAAAACAACAACACAAAAAACAAAGCTTATCTTGGAGGAATAACTGCCATATATCTCAGCACTACATGAATAATCTCCCATATTTCTATATAGGAAAAAAATTAATTTAATAACACTACTTCTAATTGGTTTAATTTATTGATTTATGTATTGTCATCGAGTAAGAATAATTGTGCACATTTCAGCAACATGAGAGCGAGAAATCGTACCAGTTGTGGAGTGTTTGGGTTTTTTCTCTTGTTACTTGTTCGTATGTACATAACATGTGCATATTTCTCTGAGAGTTCTGCCCAGGCCGTGAGATTGCTGTGTCCCTAGGCACGAGCTAGTTGCTTCACGAGTGCGTCTTCTCATGGAACTGTGAAGTACTGAATCTTTTGTGTAGACTCACTTGTGGGGGTCTCACGGTACCCCTCTCACAGCACCACTAGGTAGTCGTACTTATCTAGCATTCTACAGGATGAACTTCAGAAAACGTGTTATTTTAGGTTAAGCTGGCCACTATTGTTGGCTCTCTAAGGAAGTTTGATCATTTAATATTAGATTTCTTCATCATTTGGTATTTGGTTTCTATGTTCAAAATAGAACCTTTACAAAATAGAAGGAAACACTTTAACAGAGTACACATCTACAGCTATTTTAGTATAACTAACATGTCCACTGTGAATCCAACGTATTCTGGAGTTGTTATACACTCTACATATGTCTATTATAGCCCTACCAACATCTACAATATAAGACAAGTAGTGCTTTTTGTTGTTGTCAGTTCAAGAGATGCTTGCATTCTATGTATTATTTCCTGTGCCCTCTAATACTAAATGGAAGATATAGTCAAAATAGTTGTTTAGTTAGCCAGACGTTGTGGCAAGAGGGCTGTGCTTGGTTTAAAACACACACACACACACACACACAGGAATGTTTTCTATGGAATATTTAAATCCATGTATCGGATGTTGCTCAATCATTACCTGCCCAGTTGCAAACACGACTTGAAGTAATAGCGAGAAAATATCTACATTCACTAGACATGAGAGACGTTATCTGGTCAGATGCTTGGTGGGCAATCTATTTACAACTGACATAACATTAAGCACACCAGTCTGACATCTAACTCCTGATAAGCAGTGAGTCTGGAGATGTAGATGTGAACTAAACTTGTGAAACATTTGTTTTTTCGACACCGATGCTTTCACTGATAATGTGTTGGTGCTGACACGGTGTGGTGTGGAATATAGACTAAGGGAATATACCAAATATATATAGTATGTACATAATCTGCCTCTCCCCCCCCCCCACCACTCCTGCCAGCCAACATGCTTGAGACGTCATTTTTTTTTCCGTGTCATGCCTTTAGTCGAGAGTTCAAACACCCGAGTCCCGCCACACCTGACTTGTGGAACAGGTAGTCTCTTTCGTACCAACACCTCTCTTCCCCCTCCACTTGCCACCCCATTTTCCCCATTGACTTCTTCTTGAAGTGTGTCACAACTTATAAAGTGGTTGAGATCTTCAATGATTCGGATTACTTGTGGATTTATAAACATACATGTTTTTTTTATTCAGCTGTGAACAATTCATGTGTTGTTGGACTTGTGGTGTTTGGTTATTGATTAGTACAGGTGTCACGGTGACACCAGTTGGTATAGTTAGTATGTTGTGATATATAATGTGACATAGTTTAGACTTTGTAGGCCTAAACTAGTTTATCGTATTCAAGTCAACCTGTCATCTATTTTGTTGACTTGAAATATTTGACTTGAATATTATCATCTCTTTGAATATATTTGCTCGTTCGACCTAACGTTTGTATTTACAATAATGTATGCAGGCTCATGTTTGTGTCTTCCCGTCTAAAGGTATATTCTTATTGTTTAAACAAGTATGGGAACAAACGTCCACTGATTTTAATTGGTATAATCATACTCAGTGCTAATCCCATCTCTTTTATTGACCTGTCTCTCTAGGTCCTTCTGTTACTCTACCTCCGAGTGACATGTCATTTGGTATCTAGTGCTTTAGAAGTTCATGCATTGGAAATAATTGGGACTAGTCTTTTATAACAGTCGATTAGAAAAACGAGTGACTACTGGATGTGTCTGATGAGCTGAAGCTCAGTCCTACCTACTAGGAAATGGTTGGTCTGACACCGAACTCTAGGATAGGAAGCGGAGTTCCCAGGCGATACTTTCTCTGCGTGACAGTGTTGGTTAGATTGGACAGGATTGGTACCTGTCACGCAGACATGTGCTCTACCATGCAAGCCACCGTGAACGGAAGTGAACGCATCACACCATCGCAAAGACCTTTGATGAAGTACCTCATTGTGATCACTTTATTGCATTCAATTAGACCAAACAGGAAGCTTTGTCATCGACCATTGGAAACGGTATTGATTAAATACAAATCTTGAACGACTTTGATAAAAGCGTAATAGTTTGGTATGGTAAAAGTACACTAGTTCAGTTATTGCAAGTTCTCTACGGAAGTCTGTTGAAGTGTTTCATGATGTCTACTTTTACCTAGCATGGCATTTACAAAATAGAACATTGAATGGACTTGTTATATGTTTGAGAGTCTATGATTGTTTGTTTGTTTGAATGACTTTGTAAGTTAATAACAGCCTCCTTGTATTGGGCAGTGGTTACTTGAGCTCGGTAGAGCGCGGACGTATATACTGGGCAGTCGTTACTTGAGCTTGGTAGAGTGCGGATGTATGTATTGGGCAGTGGTTACTTGAGCTCGGTAGAGCGCGGACGTATGTATTGGGCAGTGGTTACTTGAGCTCGGTAGAGCGCGGACGTATATATTGGGCAGTCGTTACTTGAGCTTGGTAGAGTGCGGACGTATGTATTATGCAGTGGTTACTTGAGCTTGGTAGAGCGCGGACGTATGTATTGGGCAGTGGTTACTTGAGCTCGGTGGAGCGCGGACGTATGTATTGGGCAGTCGTTACTTGAGCTTGGTAGAGCGCGGACGTATATATTGGGCAGTCGTTACTTGAGCTTGGTAGAGTGCGGACGTATGTATTGGGCAGTCGTTACTTGAGCTCGGTAGAGCGCGGACGTATATATTGGGCAGTCGTTACTTGAGCTTGGTAGAGTGCGGACGTATGTATTGGGCAGTGGTTACTTGAGCTTGGTAGAGAGCGGACGTATGTATTGGGCAGTGGTTACTTGATGTCATACAAGTCACCGATCAGCGGAGTGTACGTCTATTAAGACTCACCTATATCTTATTCACTGTCCATGCACAGTAGCAAATAGTGGTATGTTCTTGTAAATAATACCACTATCTAATTTATAAAGCATAATGTAAGGCGTATGTATGTATGTCCCTCGTAGAAATCAAAATTATTTGACCAATCTTGATATTTAGCTAGTATATTATATTTTATTAACAGTTATATATTTGTCATAAGAAGGCTGTTACACAAACAAGTCAGAAAAACTTTTTTTTCCCCGAGCATTATGTTTAAAGGTCTCAATATTTAAATTGATTTAATCCTGGTAAGTCTTAATATTACATGCACTCTGCCATTTCACTATACAGCGGTCACTGTTTCTAATAGCTCAACATTACATTAAAACCATATACAGTCGTTTGTTCTATACTTTGGTGTGTGGAACTGAATGATTATGGACAGGCTGAAAGATGAAATCCATACAATAACAGCAAAAGCTTTATTGATGCCTGGTTCTCTTATTCAACTCTTGCGTCACACAGTAGCCATTAAATCTAACATTATTCTATAATATCAACAATGACGTGGCCTTGTTGGCTTTTAATCACATCCCATTTCCACAGAAGTCTCCAGTCTGGATCTTTCTGCTATTTTTAAGTTGAAATCCTGGCTCACTCAAAACTAAATCTGGTTTAAAAGGGGAGATAACCGCGCATGAAACACACGGGTTGTTATTCTTGAGTGGCCTTTTTTTCCCCCTGCTACAATCATTTTTATAACAAATATTTCCTTTATGTAAACTCAACATTAATGCAGGCATTTATAGATATCCAACCTGTGCATAAACAACATTAGAGCAATATTACCTACTCTCTAACAGAATCTAAATATTATATAAGTATAGATTTATACATTTGAACAGACGGATGGTCTCATATTTCACACGAACATTTCTTTACAGCTCAGCTTTTTCATTATTTCTAATCAGGGCCGGCCTTAGGCCACTGCAACCTATGCGGTCGCAGTGGGCCCCGTGCTTTCAGAGGCCCCGCGCTAATTCTGATGTGTAATATTTAATTGCAAAATATGTACGAAAAATTCCTGGAATGTCCAGCACTTATTAAAACCTCGTGAAAACTCTTACAAATCTCCTAAAAAATAGACAAAATTGTCATTCATTACGGAAAACACCAATCCTACGCGCGATTAAAAAAAATGCATTGTCAGCTTTAATGTTGGAAGGTTCGTAAGGTAAAGTTAACTTGATCGCAATTTTGTACTTTGAAAAGAATGAATAAAATGCAAAGCGGAATTTATTTCTAATACAAAATCTTTAATTTCACTTATTACACTTATTCCCACCCAGACTAGGCCCCGCGCAATCAGTTTCACATATGGCCCCGCAATTGCTAGGACCGGCCCTGTTTCTAATTATTATAGAATGTCCATGTGTGTCTACAGCATAGTTCATCTAGTAGACGAAGAAAACAAATTGTTCTAAATAATTGCATCACTTCAGATGACTGATTGTAGATATCTTGACAGATCAAGTGTACTGTGGTTCCTATGGGCCTGGCTGGTATTGAATAGTTGTGGAGCACACGTCGTGTACAATGATCTTCCAGTTGTCATGAGTCTTTTTGAATTCCTTTGTCGAAAAAGATTGAAATGTACACTTTATTTCCACGAGCTTGTAGGTTTAAGGAACAGCAAGAGCTCGAGACAGAACACTGAGTTCAAATGTTGGTAGAGAGTTAAATTTAGAAGTAAATTGTACCAATTGAATGCATCCATTATTCGGCCTGTTTAGTTATCAATGGTGGAAACTTTTTTTTTAGTCTTTCAAGAATGATTAGTTTGTTAATGCATACAATGACTATAGCAATGATGAATCTAGAATCTCAATCAATCGTCTCCTTTGTTCTCACTCTCTCAATGGAACCTCTATTGTACACAACTTTTCATAGATTTTATAATAATTCGCCACTTATGTCCAAACCGACATAATCTTTTCCACACAATAGCTGTGGTATTAACGAATGGTTGGCAGTAATGCCAGAAACACGGTGTGAGTCTCAGTGGTCATTGTTCGAAATATGTATAGTGTAATTGTATCTGTTGTTGTGAAGCAGCAACTCCTTAAAACTGCCTCAGGTCTCAATATTCTAGAATCTAGATGGTGTGTTACAGTTTGTCAGTCTACAGTCTACACCAGTATCTCAATACATGAGTCTGTGCTGTCGCACTCTCTAGCTTCACTAGTGATTTCATTGTGGAATGGATGCACTATTAACAGGATTCGAACATTTAGGCACGAATCACCTTTTTTTCCCCTCTTTTTTATGTCGGCCTTTTTATCATTTTGTCAGGATGTCCCTCATAAACAAGGATTTCTGTACTGGACTCGCCAATGTGATAATCAGATTATGTCAGGGTGACAATAACTACAGCGGCCCCACTGAATAACAAACAAATGAGGCTTTTCATGGAAATGTTCAGAAAGCAAAAATATTTGAAACGTTGAGAGATTAATTTGGAAACGCTCTGTGACGGGAACACTTTGGACAAACATAACTCCATCCCTCCCCAACCTCTTTCTTCTCCTGTCTCTATCACACACACACGCGCTCTTTGTTTGGCCTCTTTGAGACGTGCTAATAAGAAATGAGCCTCCACTGAGGCTTTGTGCCGGACAGCTGTCTTTAGACACATCATGATGATGGCAACTTTTCTGGCGTACATTTGGATTTCTGTCATTAGGTTGAATTGTGCATTCCTTTGTCTAATTGTCTAGAATTCTTTCATGTTTTCTGTCTGTTTAGCTTCACTGTTTGTGTTTGAAACATAGACTTGTTATACTAGAAACCTTTATCTAGGACAAAAAGACATAATCTACTAATCTACTATGAAGTTTGTCTTTCCGAAACGAAATTTTGTAACCTATTGACCAATCTTCTTTGTCCCAATAATTTCAAATGAATTTCATCTGAAGGTTATAAAAGTGAACATTATTTCAGGTTAATCGTCACGATTTTTCTTTCTTTTGCAAGTAGAACTAAATCTATTGTATTTATTCTGTGAGCTCCATTTTTATTATTTAGGATTTAAACTATTTCCTGATTCAATTATTTTTTCTTGAGAAGATACACCCATTTGTATTGTTTATGTTTAACTCTATTGCTGTTTCTAAATCAGATCTAGTGAATTTTTAGAGCAATGGTTTGCTATGAACTCTTCCACATATTACAGGTTAAAGTACAACGCTAGTTCTAGCCGAATGTTAGGCTTAACTTATATGCAGTGGACTTTGATTAAACAAGCAAGATACGCTGTGTTGTTTGTGTCGGACGTAGACAACAGGCTTTATTTCGATGTAATCGGCTATGAACATTTCATGCCGCTTTATTTTACACTAGTATCTTATCTTATCTTATATAATACAGACGTTACTTCAAAAAAGAAGATGATTACGTCCTATGCGTCATGCATTTAGTCATGCATATTAACCAATGACTTAAATTCTGCCAAGTCACTGATTTTCCTGGCTAGCTCAGGCAACCCATTCCATGCTCTAATAGCACTAGGGAAGAAGGAGTATTTGTACAAATTTGTCCTAGCATATGGGACGAGGAATGTACCTTTATCTTTGTGTCTTTTAGAGTATTTTATTAAATTTTGTTTTTGTATTTGAAGATTATGGTTCAGTGTTTTATGTATAATTGCTACTTTACTTTTGAAGTCTTCTGTCTTGAAGGCTTTCTAAATTTAGTGATTTTACTATAGGTGTTACTCTAGTCAAATGTGAATATTCATTTATTATGAATCTCACTGCTCTATTTTGTGTCTGTTCCAGTTTCTTAATGTTTTCTTGAGTTGAGGGGTCCCAAACGGAGGATGCATATTCTATTATTGGCCTAACCAAGGTTAAATAACATTTTAGTTTCATGTTCTTATTTGATTTATAGAAATTTCTTTTAATAAATCCTAATACTTTGTTTGATTTTTTATAGTTTCATCAATATGTGGATTCCATGACAGTTTTTCATTTATTATAACACCTAGGTATTTTGCGTTTTTACTCTGTGTTACTGGTTTACCATGAATAAGATAAGTGGAATTAATTTGTTTTAGTTTTTTTGTTACTCTTAACAACTGACATTTTTCTGGGTGGAAAGACATGCTCCAATTTGATTCCCATTTCTGTAATTCATCTAATTCTCTTTATAAAATATCTGTGTCACTAGTCAGTGTATTGCCTCTTATGATCTAAATATCGCAATAAATAATTGCCCACTATATCAGTATTTGGTAGTAACTATGATTTGTGCATGGTACATTGTACTACTGTGTGATTTTCTCCACAGTACCGTCCAACTAGAAAGACAAATGGGGTAAGATTGATAGCCCCTGCAATTACTAAACAGCCTTGTCTTTACCTTTAGCGTATAATTGCTAGATATAATGTTACAGCCCTCTTCTGTAACCTAACAGGGGCCGCTTTGGCTCAGTGGTAATGTTAAACACCTGAGATAAAAGTTTCCCCAAAAATCAAAAATTTAGCCTAAAGTTGTCATGTCATGTTTCTAAATATTGGAGTTAAGTTTCAAACATATGTTGGTTATAGATTAGCTTTATTTTTTTTGTGTGTGTGGTGACACTTGGGTCATAGGTAAATGTGAAACAATCATAGGCTTTTCTCAAAGTTAAACACTTTGCAGTCTTTGTATCAAATATTTGCAGTTATAAAGAATTTACTTCAGTTGTTTTTGTACAGAATAGTCATGAGTCCTAGAATTTCTGGTAATGTTGTAGCTTCTGCTTGTTCAGTAGGAACATCAAAAGTTCATTGCTCCACGGACCAGAAGTTGAGATTGAGTTTAGTTTAGAATGTTTTTATTATGTTGATGAAAGTTTGATTTTTTGAAAGACTTAGTGTCACAAGGAATTGATTTGTCTAGTTGTACCTTACTTTGTTTCCTGCGTCACGAGGTACATATCTTGTATTGATGTGACCTTTCCGAACTACGCACGAGACCTAGGTTTCACTTTCAAGAGGTCGTAAAGACAAGATAGTAAATGTCAGGTCGTGCAAGGGAATAGTGTCATCGGCAGTTGCTTTTAGTACCCAGTAATAATGACATCTTGACTTTTATCTTATTTGACATGATTGTAATTGATGCATTGGATTGGGCAACTTTGTAAATATTGACTCGAATAACGTCAGACCTCATTTCACATTTGATGGCAATAAATTCATATGATTTCTAATGCTTGTGTATGTCACATCAGTCAGGAGACTAGGTGCACCGTTAAACTCTGCAATTTCCAGAGACGTTTTATCTGTTTGCTGTCTAGAAATTTCGGCTCACTTTTGTGTTAGTTATTGTCATCGTATAGTGGGGCTCCGCTAGTGTCTTGCATTGATAGTCAAATTATTGTCATCTAGAAGGGTTCCGCTAAGATCTTGCACTGACAGAGCCACATTCTTGTTTGTATTGTTTCAAATGTAGAAATGTACAGAATGTATTTTATATTAACTTTGAAGGATCTACATTTACAATCACGTCGAAATGTGTTTTATAAAAATCTCGTTCGGTCACTTAAAGGTGGACACTAAATTTCAGGATAACTGGTCAACAGAGCAATTGAAAGCATGACAGGATGATGACAGGAAAAAATGTTCCTATTGACAGCTTACATTGTACTGTCAAACATCTAGATTAGTAAGCAGGTAATGCAAGAATGGATCTATTTTTAGTAATCTTGCATTACATTGGCGACCAGAATATTAGATCAAGAGACAGTCTAGTTGAACCTAATCGCTGGTATTTAGATTATTGAGTTCTATTGACATGATTTGTATAGATCAAGCCTCGTGATCCACTTTAGCGTCGACTAGTCCATCTTGTGTCCGGATCAGGTTAATTCCAACTCAATGATGTTGTCAGCTAACAATGTAGTTAGTGTTGGTATGTTCCATTGTCCAAGGGTCCAGACCCCGGTACATTGCTTGCTGTCTGTGGTGTAGAGGTTGTAGCATTCCTTTCGCTCAGTTAAAATCACGTGATGTCTATGATGCGTTCACTGTTTCCCACACGCTTTCCCCATTTCAGTGTATTTCTCCAGTCGCTGCAGCCAATCAGCACTGCGCTATATTTGGTCTGGAATCTGTGGGACTACATCAGATAGAATATTGGGATGGCAACTTCATTGAAACTTTTACACATACATACACACACACACACACATGTTCTCGGTCATAGCCATTCCCGAAACAAACACATACAGGCAGGCAGCCAGGACAGACTGGACAGCAGACAGATAGACAGGACAGATAGAATAGACAGATAAGTTCGTTCTCACGTACCCGAATAAAGTCACTATTCTTTCGAGACCTTTTACTCAATAGATCAAGTAAAGCTCGCCAGTTAAATAGTTTACTATATTAGAGTGTATTGTGGCCATCACAACGACCACCCTTCGCCAAGAAATGCCAGGCACATATTAGATCTGAGTGGACTTGAATATTCAAAACAGAGCATTGAAAATCCCTATTCACTTTAGTTAAGACTCTGAATTGAAGACATCAATCCAACACTGTTTAAATACCGAAACACATAACATTAAGACCTGCATACATTTTGTTACTGTGACCTATGCTATAATATTATCTTAGTTCTTGTGTTGCTACTAAAGCAAGGTGAATTAAAGTTGTTTTCTGTCTGGTATGTAGACACTGTTCACTGTAGAACTATACAAAGTCAGAAGCATCTTCAAGAACTTCAAACCTTCTTTAATATATAGGGTACAAGTTTTGATCATTACTTACTTGATATGGTGTTTGGGAACCTCTAGGTTCACATTCTCTACAGCAATTTGTAATGTTAGACATTTTATTTAGAACCTGCAGTGCATTCAAGGTTGAAGTCTAACACCATCGCTCCCCCCGACTAGCCAGTCAGTCATCCGTGGATGTATTGTTCTGGATAAATGATTCTGCTGAGTCTGAGTCAGCCTTTAATGTAGTTGTTGGCGACAATGTTCTACCTGCTGATCTGCTTCAGACTTTCTAATCAAGGTATTGCTTTGGATCTACCGAAACAGGTTGTTTAGCTAAGGTACTTTCTAAGGTACTAAGGTGCTTTCCTAAACTGGAATTGAATTGGCATTCTCTGACATGAAACAAATTAGGCTGACTCAGTCGTTTAGGTGAAAAACATTTCGTTAAGGAAAACCGAAATATTATTTGAATAAAAACCTTTGTTGATTTAGTAGGAGAAGTTTCAATGTATTTGATGTAATAAATGTGTGTGTGTCTAGGGAAGGCGGATGTGTAATTTTTTAAAATTACTTAATCTCGGTTTACACTTAAGTTCTACATGTATTCTATTGTGTTAGTAGGTAAAACAAAGATTCATTGTTATATAACCTAAAAGCCATCCTATCTATCTATCTATCTATCTATCTATCTATCTATCTATCTATCTATCTATCTATCTATCTATCTATCTATCTATCTATCTATCTATCTGTCTGTCTGTCTGTCTATCTATCTATCTATCTATCTATCTACCTTTCTGTCTGTCTGTATGTATGTATGTCTGTTCGTCTGTCTGTATGTCTGTCTCTCTCTATGGCTGTTTTAGCGTTCGTCTTTCAGTCTAAACATGTCGGGTGTAGTCTTCCGATCTTCTTACCCTTTGCTGGTATTCGTGTCTGCATTTCTTCCTGTCCCATTGTGTTCCACCAAACTGTTCACTATCTGTCCTTTGTTCCTATCCCCAAAGTCTGCATTGTGAACTGTTTTTTTTTCTTAGATTACTTTTCTCAAACACAACTCATTCACACAAAGACTGACTATAGATCTACCTTGCTCATTGACTTTCAACTCGTCTTGTTAATGTCAATGGACGCATTATTTAATGAACATTTGACAATGTTTATTTAACTGACCAGTTTCTTTTGTCCAAAAACGTTTGCTATTGTCTGACTCCCCCTTCACGTAAACCTGTGTCTCCACTAGTTACATTAGTCTCTGAACTCAAAAGTAGGAAACATTCCTATTTGGCTTGGTCTGTTTGTGTTTGGTGAACGTGAGGCAACAATAAGCTGACCGACCTTAACCCTTGGGATGTTTCATCTTGTAGGTCATGGACCGGCCCGTTAGTGTGGGGTGGAAGAGGTCACACTGTGCAGTGGAGTGTTTCTACTGGACTTGTTAGATTTAGGAAATTCCTTATTCATTTTTTTAAAGGTTGGCTGTGAATAGTCGATTGTATCACTAATCCGAGAAACTTAAATCTGTTTATTTCTCAATGTTCAATATAACTACAATCTTGATTGTGCAATCTTGGAGATCCGATTCTACAGAGATTAAAAAAGTGTGCATTAAAATTATTATATGGCTTAAAAAAATGTCTAGTTGATCAATACTTTCGTATTCTGTACACCGGATACACTCAAAAGTTTGGAATTTATGGATTCGCCTCCACTTTGTGAAAATCTCCACATCTTAACGTGCTTACTGCGTAGTCTTCAATGTGACTGTTTTATGTAAATTACTTCATGACTGTGAGTTACTTTAAAAGTTGTTGAATTCACTTTGTTTCTAGCTTGGTTCATGTATATTTGAAGATATCTTACTGTCAATGTATTCTGGTGAAGTCCCAAACTCACCTCTCTCTGTGGTGCACACACATTTGACGTGAACAATCGTCAAGCAATAGAACCCATCCTGTTACTAAGTGTATGAGAGCAGTGAATACCATGCAGTGCATCTTTGGTGCACATGTTAACATGTCCCTCTCCGCTATCTTTGTACAACTTGAAAAACAATTTACTTGTAAAGTAATTAAATAGTTTTCATGAAAAGTCTTTGAAAATGAAAAAAAAAGAGTAAATTTGTTACCTAGGATAAACAAAAGAAACAACATATTTATGGACCAATACACCTGAATGTAAGGGACTCAGTGGGGTCATTATGTTGGGAACAATGTTTTTGTTTTAGTTACGTAGTTCTTTTGTTGGGAGAAATGTGACAAGAGTCATTCATCGGAAGTAGGGATTTGTTCTCTTTCCATTTGGAAGTCCATCAACTTTCGGAGAATCATTTTCTCCTCTTCCAATTACTGAACTACTACTTCTTGGAAATATTTCTAAAGTCGCCCAATGTCAACATTTCCCACTATTTCTATAGCCCAGACATTTACTGAATATAAACACAGGCTCGACTGTTTCATCTGGATCTGTTTTGTTTCCTGGCTTCATTGTCCTGTTTTGAACAATTGCGTCCATCTCATTGCACATTTCCTTACACAGTTGCCTAACTTGAAATGTAATTCTTATCTCCTTTGCAGCCTAAAATAGTGACTACCCCTCTGTAGTAAATGTTTTGGCTCTTCGTTTCTACTTAAAAACAAGTGTTTAAACAATAGGCCCATTAATTCTTGGTGTCATTGACATAGGAACAATGGAGACCAGACTAGTGTGACCCTGACAGAGAGCAGGGGTTCTTCTTTTCCTCATTGATCAGTATTGTAAGACCGTTAGGATCTTCAGATAGTGTTTTTTTTTTCTTTTTTTTTATACAAGCGTCCTTATCCCTTGTGATTAACTGATTTATAAATCATATCCAGGGCCGAATTTTGTTGACCTACACCTAAGGTCAGTGGAGAAATGTTAAGCTCCTTGTGCCTGTGTGGAGGGGAAGTGTGTGTGTGTGTGTGTGTATGAGAGAGAGAGAGAGAGAGAGAGAGAGGCTTGTAGTCACTAAATGTAATATTGACTTTTCTGGATGGGAAGTTTCTGACCTAATTGAAGTGTTCGTTTTCATCATTTCTTCTCCACAAAAAAAAATGGGGTGGGGGGAGGGAGGTGCACATTACAGGGTTCAAGAATACTTCTGGTGTTTTTGTTGTTTGCTCATTCAAATGGTAGTCTCTAGATCTTTCTTTCAGCACTTTGTTCCAGGATGAGAGAGTTGTGAAAACGTGATCGACTTCTGCTGACATAAAGTTTGAGAGCACGCTTTAGTTTTGTATCACTTTAGTTTGGGGAACATGGAGACCATTGAGAAAACAAACGTTGATAATTGTCTTTCCTTGTCTCCTTGTCTTTCCTTGTCTCCTTGTCTTTCTTTTTCTCCTTTTCTTTCCTTGTCTCCTTGTCTTTCCTTGTCTCATTGTCTTTCTTTTTCTCCTTTTCTTTCCTTGTCTGCTTTTCTTTCCTTGTCTCCTTGTCTTTCCTTTTCTCCTTGTCTTTCCTTGTCTCCTTGTCTTTCTTTTTCTCCTTTTCTTTCCTTGTCTCCTTGTCTTTCTTTTTCTCCTTTTCTTTCCTTGTCTCCTTGTCTTTCTTTTTCTCCTTTTCTTTCCTTGTCTCCTTGTCTTTCCTGTTCTCCTTGTCTTTCCTTGTCTCCTTGTCTTTCTTTTTCTCCTTGTCTTTCCTTGTCTTTCCTTGTCTCCTTGTCTTTCTTTTTCTCCTTTTCTTTCCTTGTCTCTTGTCTTTCCTGTTCTCCTTGTCTTTCCTTGTCTCCTTGTCTTTCTTTTTCTCCTTGTCTTTCCTTGTCTTTCCTTGTCTCCTTGTCTTTCTTTTTCTCCTTGTCTTTCCTTGTCTTTCCTTGTCTCCTTGTCTTTCTTTTTCTCCTTTTCTTTCCTTGTCTCCTTGTCTTTCCTGTTCTCCTTGTCTTTCCTTGTCTCCTTGTCTTTCTTTTTCTCCTTGTCTTTCCTTGTCTCCTTGTCTTTCTTTTTCTCCTTTTCTTTCCTTGTCTCTTGTCTTTCCTGTTCTCCTTGTCTTTCCTTGTCTCCTTGTCTTTCTTTTTCTCCTTGTCTTTCCTTGTCTTTCCTTGTCTCCTTGTGTTTCTTTTTCTCCTTGTCTTTCCTTGTCTTTCCTTGTCTCCTTGTCTTTCCTGTTCTCCTTTTCTTTCCTTGTCTCCTTGTCTTTCTTTTTCTCCTTTTCTTTCCTTTTCTCATTTTCTAGTTTTCTAGTCATCAAATGAGTTCCAGTCCTTTATAAAAGGATACACTTGTTTGTTTTTATCACTATGTAATGACTTGCATCACGTATGGAAATAGTGTCCAACCTTGTTCGGCTTGTGGGCCCTGCACATTTCGGAGACATGTATCGCGAGACACAATAACGAGAATAATCCGCGAGTCCTATAGATCCTAGCCTCATAGACTTTAGTCTGAACTATGGGTATGAGTTTTGGAAAGGGAGGGGGGGGGTCGGAGAGTGCTGCCTCAAGGACCGGATATGGCTCGTTTCGGAATCACTTGGGAAACATTACTGTTAACGTCATCTGTCATGAGAAAACATGATGTCCATCGAAGTACCCAGTTGGTTCACTCTTTAAACTGGACCACCACTTAGTAATCCTAAATATCCATTTCATTACAGCACAGTAGCACAGAAGCACTACTTACTAACTTAGCTTAAATAGCAAGCGAGGCTTGGAATAGCAACAATTATTCACTTGAAGTGTTTTCTTATTCCATTTTTTGTTTGTTTTAAAGACACTTGATCAATGTGTGTGTGTGTGTTATAGCAGAATTTGGTATTTCGAAAATGAAGCTAATTATTTAAGACATTCGTTTTTTTTCTCCCTTTTTTTTTTTTTTCATTTTATTTCATTATCTATTATATAAAGTAGAATGTGAGGCGTATCTATGTATGTATGTTACGAATAGAATCAAAACCGTTTCACCAACCTTGACAAAACTTGGGAGATATGTTCCTTGGGTACTAACTTAGACCGTAGTGTATGTATTGTAGCCCTAAAACAAACTTAAGACCCTCAAAAAAAGTTGACAAACTCCATGAAAGCATTATAACTCCATCGATCTAGGCTATGTTTACCATATTTACATGATAAGATCTAGATCTAGATCTAATTTTAGAAACTACACTTTGCGCAGATAGTTTTTTACTTTGAACATGAAAATACAAGATATAGTCTATTGATTTCATTATTTAATAAAATTAAGCTTCAAATGTGTGTTTCAAATGCATTTTTAAATAAATTCGTTCCTTATATCTTCGAATTTAGAATTTCTGACGAACATTCTTTCATTAGACATTACGCGAAATGTTACACATCTCTATTCCTAGGTCTAAAACTCTAATTCCACTCTAAGAAAGTTTTATAATTAAACACATGAACATTCTAATTATAGTCTATTTATTTCATATTTTAATCAAATTAACATTCAAATTTGTTTTTCTAAAGCATTTTTCATACATTCGTTTGCTAAAGCTGCGAAACCGTGTTGATATATATTTATTCATGAATCGCGTACTAAAAAAGGTCACGCATGCGCAGAGCAAAGTCTTCTCGCAGCGCAGAATGAACTCTCCAAGCCAATATTTAATATTAGTCTAGATCTAGATCTATGTCTAACCCAAGATCTACTTTACACTTAAACACATGAACATACAAAATTAAGTATATTCATTTAATATTTTAATCAAATATATGTAGGCATACAAGCAAATGTTGTTGTTTTTTAAAATGGAGTTATGTCGATTAGCTATTTTTATAGCTTCATTCATACTACTTTACATTCACGCATTCGCTTTACTTATAACATTATTATTTTGTTTAATTGATTACAAAACACTCTCGGTGACTGTCGTGAATTTGCTTTTTTGATATATCGACAGTGATACGCAAATTAAAACCCGCGGGCCGTGGGAAATATATGTGTAGTAGTATTATAAAGTGTACTAGATCTATACATTCGCTTAACCCTGAGTTTTTTTTCTCGATGAGAAGGGGGAGGGGCGGGGTGAAATAAATGTTCTATTAAATTCTAAACAAACATTCATTTATTTTGAAGAGAACACTGGGATGATTTGTAGTCAATAGTAACCACAATATTGATACGGTACTCTGCAAGTAGGTCGACTAACTTGACGGCATTTCCTTAGACCTAATATCATCCATGACTGGTTTCAGTGTGTTGCTCTATTCGTAGATCTCATTTCCATTGGGATGATGGTCCTCGTGCATAAATGATGAACTGTCGGACATTGTTCAGCTGTAGGAATCTACCTATACACTAAGCAAGCGAGTGAACTGTCGGACATTGTTCAGATGTAGGAATCTTTCTATACACTAAGCAGGCTAGTGAACTGTCACACATTGTTCAGCTGTAGGAATCTATCTATACACTAAGCGAGCTAGTGAACTGCCGGACATGGTTCAGCTGTAGGAATCTATCTATACACTAAGCGAGCTAGTGAACATTTACTATGCCCTATGTTCCTTGTCTTTGTCCAAATTCTTTTAGATGTCTCATGGTTGTGAACTTCAGTTGAGAAGATTGAGCTATGCGGTTGATAATGGAAAGCTTTAAAAAAATCCCAATCAGAGCAGGAACGGGGCTGGTAACGTCAGACCTTCTGATGCTCACACACGGTCTTCATTTTGATCTCTTTGAATCGTTCTTAAACTTCATCAAGAATATATTCAACAACAAAAAAAGCTTTATGTTAAGCATAGTTGTATCAATTCGTTTGGATCAGTCATGTCATTAAATTTGTAATAGATCTAGACTAACAATAAAAAAAAAAGCCAACACGGTATCCACTCTGCTAGAGCCTATGAACATGGATGATTTTGATATATTGTTTCTATAGTCTCGACCTATTTTTCATGTTGTGTTCACTAAGACTCAAACGACGACATCTAAAGGGGACTAATTCATCTTATACCACCACTTCAGTCAAATATAAATTCTTTCCGTAGTTTAAGATAACGAGGAAAAAATTTTTTTTTACAAAAGTTAATTATCTAATTAGTTAATTATATATATATATATATATATATATATATATATATATATATATATATATATATATATATATATATATATATATATATATATATATATATATATATATATATATATATATATAAAATTATTCTTGTGTTGTGAGGTAGAAGGAATAATTTTGCAGAATTTCAGCTTGGAGAGTTGCGTGTGGGAGTAATAACGTGAACAAACGTTTGACCAGACAGACAGAGTGAGTTGATTTCAGCTGGTTATGTGAAAACTAGTATTATTTAAATGGGAGCTAGAAGACACAAGAAGTGGTTGTTGGAATGGCCAGACGACTGTACGTTTCGAAGAAAGACTTAGGTGACTCGCTCCAATCCACTGGCTACTGTTCTATTGTTTGCTTTTTCAAGTCGTGGGGGGGGGGGGGTAGAGGGATTATTGACTATTTAGAATAGGCTTCCGATCGAATAGTTGTATCGATGACGCATCCAAAATCTGATCAGTAATAACGTCATTGAATTGGAAGCACTAGTTTGCTCATCTTGAATGTTATTTGTTGCGAGATTCTCAATAGGAATGATATTGTTTTAGTACAAGTGACTTGAAAGTAAAATACTTTGCACTGTTAGCATTCAATAATTTAAGCTGTGATCTGCTTATTTCCATTCTATCACGAAATACAGCGTACAATCTTAGTTTTAAACGGAAACACGATCTATACAAGGGAAAAAAAAGTATTTTAGCTCTTGAGTTTAAGAATGTGTCTAAAATTTCAATGTCTACATTCCAAATCACAAGTTGAGACGACACCGCAAGGCTGAAATGTACATTGCAAGAAAGAAATTTACATCTAAATTACATTTGGAAAGCTACCTGGTTATGTGGTACTCCCTCAAGACTGTCATCACGAAGGTCTCAAGTTCGAATCCTGCTCGCCGCCATCTCCCGCCATCCTGCGGGAGGTTAAGGCTGGAAGTGATAATCTTCAACTTTTAAAGAACTCCCAATATTGAAATCAAAACTGCAATTGACGTCTACTCTAATTTAACTCTACACTAACAGTCTCTGATAGGGCAAGCGATCCCACTGAGATAGGAATCTACATTGCAAGAATTGTCTAATTATTTCTCAGACTTCATGTTAATCATATATGGAACAATTGCTAATACTCGTTTGTGTCATTGAATACCATCGTCACTAGTTGACTTGAGCTCGGTGGAGCTGGGGTGATGGACCGAACTAAGTATTAATCATAGAACTAAGTCTTAATCGTAGAACTAAGTCTTAATCAAAGAACTAAGTCTTAATCAAAGATCTTAATCTTAATCAAAGACCTAAGTCTTAATCAAAGAACTAAGCCTTAATCAAAGAACTAAATCTTAATCTTAGAACTAAGCATTAATCAAAGACCTTAGTCTTAATTGTAGAACTAAGTCTTAATCAAAGACCTAAGTCTTAATCATAGAACTAAGTATTAATCAAAGAAGCAAGTCTTAATGAGAGACCTTTTGAATACTCTTTTTTTTCTTACAGCATTTATTAATGTTTTTGTTGTTGTTTCAAACTCTGATGAAAGTTATTGAACTAACGAGCCGCTCAATGGATCAACGGACAGAAACTGTGCTCGTGTGTGTGCCAAGGAGGATGTTACTGAACGAGTAGGGAACACGAGGCAATACATTGACACGACTCACTCAGCTCTGCTGTCTCCGAGCTCTAACCGAAACTGTAACTTTGCCCACCCCCTCACTCCCCCCTTTCCTCCTCGACGGTACCCCCCCCCCTTTTCACCCTCTTCTCGCTTCGTGTCACTCGGCCTGGTTGAGACAAATATGGTCCATGCATGTACACAACTTTGATGGTCACTCACACTGATTGGATGCCAACAATTAGATTGATTGTATTGGTGCTGGTGATTAAAGTGTACTCATTGATTGTATTGGTGCTGGTGATTGAAGTGTACTCATTGATTGAAGCGTGGATCGATTCACTTTTATTCTCAGTGGATATTCGTTTTGACACATGATTTTGTTTGTTTTGTTTTGAAATAGCTCGGATCTATTCCCATGGGAACAATTCAATGACATTTATTTCTTTATTGTATTGTAATTTTTGTGTTCGTCTTCAAGATTGTTACGATTAAACTACGTGTTACAATAAGTTAAGTGATACATTTCAGTTGATTGTGTTCGATATAGATGCTGACTGAGCCCTCAAGTAAGTCTCAATGTACCATTTCGTAGGCTGCTCTATTCCCTGCTCGTGCTCAGCTTCACGTTTCTACTCGCCAATTGACTTCATACAAAAGTTGGTTTTGTCTCCTTATGACTCGCTGATTAGTTTTAGTAGTACTTTTGTTTTCTCCTCTGAATCTCTGAGCTGACAGACTTTGTAGATAAATTTAAACTGAAACACATAAGTGTGTATGTGTTTGTATGTCTTTCTTTCACAAGTTAGACTGCCATCTGGTATACGCTTCTATATATCCGAGACTTTTGATATTGATATCATTGGAAACAAGATTGGAAGTGATTCACTTTCAGAACAGTAAAGATACGATACGATTGTGTAAACTTGGTTCTAACTTTTTAAAAATCTTCTTCTACCAATTCTTTCACTTTTAAATCTTTTTTATTTCTCTATTTTTTTATTCTCCCTATCCCCCCCCCCCGTCACTTTCTCGGCCCAATTGTTCAAACATCATTTTGGCTGCTTACACTCGATCCAGTTCATGATAGTCCATGTTTTAACTGCGGAGTGCCACTTAAAGTTTCGGGGGGGGGGGGCTCTGTTGACTTGACATCAAGGGGAGCCTACTTTAGCTCATCTCCTATGACAACACCGGCTTTTTTTTTTCATATCCTTTGACAAGCCCCATCTCCCGAAACGCCCCCCCCCCCACAAAAAAAAAAAAAAAGCCACAAAAAACTCATTAAGTAGAAACACTGATCTGTGAAATGTGAGAGACTTCTTTGTATGGTGACAGTATGTATATATTCATCTGCATCTTTCTCTATAGTGTGCGTAAGTTAAACTACTAAAGTAATCGAATTCCATTAATTTGTGAAAGTTTCTAGGAAGGAATACTAAACTATTGCCCACGCAGTTTCACCTTACATGTATTATAATCCCCGGCCTTGGATAAACTTTTTATTTCTTCACAATTATTTTAGCGTCGACATCTATTGAATGCTTACTTGATCCATCTTTTGGAGTGAGGCATCGATATTAGATGCTACCTATATATTCACCTAAACTTGAACATCAACTTGAAAAGTCTGCCATATACACAAAAACAAAACAACAACAAAAAAATCCGAATCTTTGTAAAATAATATAGTTACCATTCCTTATAGAATTATTAATGTAAATCCGTTAATACAGCGCTGTTGAACAGAATCTGAATAGGTCAAAGTAGTTTTGTCAAAGTTCTCAACACGAGCCTGATGCTCTTGAAATTTGAAAAATGGTTTTGAAAAGTGTTCGCGGAATAAATGTTCACTTTGTTTCGTTTCTTTTGGTTCAAGTTTTTGTTTTTCATATATATGAACATGTTGTATACATAGACTTCTAGATTAGATCTAGACTGGAAACCGGAAACAAATTCTTATCCGCCATTGATCGATTTACGGACCTATATAATATTTATATTTATGTACGTAACTTTTTTTAAGCTCCAAGGGAAGTCGCCCAAGATCAATCTTTTCTGTCTTAGAAACGTAATGATCTTTAGTTTTCAAAGTTTAGAAATAGTGCAAAATCATTTCTCGGATTTTCTTTAGAGTGGGCTATTAATCACAGAACTTTATATCCACGCTAATATATAAAACAAAGCCATTTCCTAGTGTTTTTTTTTTTTTTTTTTTTTAGTTTTGACCAGTTGAGTCATAATACTTGAGATCAACATGTGCACCAAGTTCTTGGGAAAGTCTTACATGTGCAGACGTGGGTTTCAGACAACATAAAACTAGCTGTCAATTAAATTGAGAAGAGAAATTCATTTCGTAGCTATCGCTTAAGTGTTGCTTATAATACGGGTTAGTATATTTCTGTGGCGCAAAGTGGCACTCATGACTCACACTTGAAGTTCTCCTACAGTCTCAAGTCTTCGCAGAAGATATCGCTCAAAATAATTCTATTTCAGCACCGATGACATTAAGTTGGCCCCAGTAGCGAAATAAGGAGAGAATTGTTTGTATTTCATTCAACACTTGTTTCTATGTTTCCGTGTAACACGTGACACTGCGTCATTGGGTAGAAGGAAGAGACGTAGAGATACACGGGTGACAGTGACTCTATAGAGTGAGACAGAAGTTCAATGGCTGTTTGCAGTGAGAAGAATGGAGATTGAGATACTTAGTGAATGGACAATGTGATTGATTGTGGCCGAGAAAGTGAAGCTAGAGAGATTATATAACAGACAGGACAAAGTGTCATTTATTCAAACACATTTTCTGATGACAGCAAATATTACCAACAAAGAAATACAGTGTATAGATTGAAAGCATGTCAAGATTTGTCAGCGCTAACTATCAAACACTAACGATGTAACATATTCACAGTTCTCAATGGAGCTCTTGGAGATCTCGGGGGAATTCTCGCGCCTTTATTTGGGGATATTAGACAATAAAATGATCCCAATACATCTACATACGTGGACCGGAAGCTTGTTTTTGTGATAACGGGCTGGAGACTTAGATCTCTTTGTCTCTGGACTTTGAATTCTCTAGCAAAGAAGAAAAACACTGGGAGAAAACAAAAGCCCTGGAGATGTTTGTATCTGGCCAACACAATTAGGAGCTGGTGTTACTCTTAAGTTGTCTAACTAAAACACGAACAACATTGAACAGGCCATGGCGAAGGCAGCTGGACACTGGTTATTGGTCAGTCCAGTGCGGTGACGGGGTGGGGCCAGTTGGAGAGGTCTAACTTCTTAGTCAAAGAAGGCAAAACGTCATTTCTTCAATCTAATTTAAAATTCATCTCGTTGTACCACATACTTGTTACTCAATCAGTGCCAAATAACATCGGCGGTGTTAGGTTAAGAAAGAAGCTTTCTCCTAGACAAGCTACTGCACCAGGGGCTAGTTGTCTGAAATTTTCTTTCTGCCTCTGTCGCCCGGTCCCAGCATCTCTTCTCAACCCTCACCTCGCCCTCCCCCCTTTCCCAACTGAACATAGCTATACCTCTAGCCTTATGAATGGAATGGCCTGACGTCATGGTGTAGCCGGAAGATGAGTAATCCTCCCTTTATGATCAACTTCAAAAAGAGTTGTTGGCCTTTAAAAAAAAATGGGTACTTTTTCTTGAGCCTTGCAGTAAATCGTTTAATCGTAGAACGTTTATAAATAATTTATCTGACGTGATGCAGTTTTGATCTACAACAAATTTTCTTCTCTGTTGTTTTTAAATACCACCCACGCTTTGTCTGTGCTTGTATTCATCGCTTGATTGATGGTGCCTCATTGCAGTGACACGATCAATTGGTATTCTATTGATATCTTCCAATAAGTTCCTAAGAATGATCCATTTATGACGTCATCGCGGGTCGGAGGTTGAACAATGCATGAACGTTAGTCAACCAGCTACATCTAGATATACACATTTTGTTCTGACTCACTACTAAATAAATATCAGGTTGCTTATAAAATATCAACAAAAAAACCAACCAACAACTATGAAATAGAATTAAGAAAAAAATGTTTACTGCATGATCTTCTCCATTGTATCTAAGAACTCAAGTTTTTCTCGTCTGTTTTTAGACAACTTTCCAGTGCTAGTCATAGGTAACAAAATCAAGATATTGGACTCAAAACAATACATATGTTTGTATGTTTTAATATGTAGTAAAGTAAAGTTCCCCTTTCAGACCTTGAGGTCTACAGGGCAGATGATGTAAAGGTCATCTGATTCTGTGACCTATGGTTAACGAGGGTGTCATGTGGCCAGCACAACGACCAACCGCCTTTACTTTTCCTTAACTACTGTCAGGTACCGATTAGAGCTGGGTGGACTCAAAGGCGCCCAAAGATCCCGAAATAAAAAATCCCAGTCTTCACCAGGATTCGAACCTGGGACCTCCGGTTCAGAAGCCAAGCGCTTTACCGCTCAGTCTCCTTTTAGTATGTACCAGTTTCAAAGAGATTTCTCACAAATGTCATAGTTTTTACATCTCGCTCTCTCTCTCTCTCTCTCTCATTTGTACAAAGATCACCTTCCCTCTTTTTTTTTTTTAGCCCGACTGCGGACTGGGTCATTCATTTCTTTTTAAGAATTTACAGACGGTTGTTCGTGTTAGCTACTGGAACTTTGAATTGTACATGACTAATAATTAAAGTCTAATGTGATGGTGTCTGTGTGTGTGAGGTCCTGTATTTTAAAGAAAATTTTTTTTTTTTTTTCAAGCGGATTCCTATCGATGGAATAGTTAGTAAGACAAGTAAACACCTAATCATGCGTCACAATAGTTAGAGCTTAAAGCAAGGAAATCTGTTTCACTTGTGTCTCGAGCCATTATCAACCATCTGTACTACAGTCTGTTGTGAACATAGTGTTTAGACTGAAATGATCAAACATATAGATCTAGTTACTTTTTAGAAGGTTCTAGCAAGTTTTTCTAATTTAGAACGCATGGACACATACCCAAGACGCGTAGACACATCTACACACACAGACACATCTGCAACGGCATACATAGACACAGCTCCGGACAACTGGACCTTACTTCTAGAGACATAAACATCCAATTACATTGTACTAGTTCCGTGGACGTCTGCAACTAGAGGGTGTGAGAGGCAGAGACCAATCAATGTCGGTAAGGGAGGAGGTGGCGAGATGGGAGGCTGGGGGAGGGGCGATTCAAACATTTTCGTGGAGGAGATCCCTAAATGAATGCGCATTATTCTAATGTGAGGGATACATTGCCAGTCCATTCCGACTCTAAGAAGGTTACATTTAGTAACAAATAAACTGGAAATAAATCCCCATAGAACTGGCAGTCCCTCTCACTACTTCGGTCGAGAGGGAATAGTGTTTTATTGAATTAGTATAGCAGAGTGTTTAGTTGTTTAACGACATATATATTTACTTTGTGTCAAGCTATAAACTGTGCAATTTTATATTTTCTCACGATTGTACAAGGAAATGTGATCAAATGATTTAAATATATATTTATATATTCGTTGTTATATTTATATTCGTTTTGGAGTTGGCCCAGTTTCATTTTAGATTGAGCAACTTCCTATGCACACTATCCTCTTGCAGTATTGGATATTCTCTCTCTCTCTCCTATGTAGATCTCTCTCTCTCTCTCTCCCCTTTTTTCATTATTCATTTTCTTTATTTACCTCCCTCCCCCCCCCCCTCTCTCTTTTTCTCTCTCTCTCGTGAGCAGTCTGTTGAACTCTGGACAATTTGCCAATTAATTTCATTTTGGGCCAGACCGTGGCTTTGGGTCAGACTGACACGTAGATCTATAAGTTTGTTGATTTGTTGCTGCAGTTTGTGATGCTAAGCGGCGGTGTCCGTGGGGCTGACACAAAGTGGCTGTGATTGCATTTCTACATCAGTCTGGATTGTAGTTCTTAGATCGGGACTTTAAGAGCTATGGCTCTTTGATGACTGCTGTACTTTGAATTTATTTCATTGTTTATTTGGTTAATCTTGGTTAGAGTAATGTGTATCAAGCCGCACATGATTGTGTTTTATGTCATTCAAAAGATCAACTACGATTCTGGACGCTTTAGAAACTGAAAATATTAAAGATTTAATAAGTGTATTATGTTTTACTGATAATGTCACTCAAATGTTGTCATTAGGACGCTGGAATATGTATGTTTTTCCTCCATGTTTCTTTAGTGTCAGCTGTTTTATGGATCTATTTATTGTGTTCGATACAGAAGTAGATCTACTATTGAACTGAAATGTAGTGCTATTGAACTGAAATGTAGTGCTATTGAACTGAAATGTAGTTTTATTTAGTAATAGTGTATTCTGCGGGGAGGACGTGCCAGGATGGAACATTGGATATGATCGACCATTGAGAGCGTGGTGCAGCCACGAGAGCGTGTCCTTCTAGGATGGCCCCCAAGTCCTTATTGTGTTCCTGCTTGGGCTTGTGCAGGGAGTGCTTCAGGGCCAAGAGGAAGCGTTCCAGGAGCTTGATCCCTTCCGGGAGATGTAGGCGTAGGAAGGCAGACGGGGGTCTGAGAAACAGGTCCTCCGGAGGTAGAGCAGAGGAGGAGCAGTATTGCGTGGGTGAGGAAGACGACGAAGATTCCGACGATGTGGATCTCAACTCTAGATATAGTGCATTTGATTCCCCTTTGTTTAAGAAGAACAGTGTGGAGAGACAAGGTAAACAACACTCTTAGCTTACAGCACTACGAGTGTACGAGTCACTTAGACCTCATACTTTTTGTTTTCATGTCAGCAACATGTAGTTCAACATTTACTTTTTAGTTTTCATAGTTTTTTTTTTTTTTCTTGAGTCCTAGGTATTCTGTTGAGAGATCCTGCTACATTATGAGTTCAATAATTGTCCGATTCCATTACAATATTTTTTGTTTCGTTGTTTCAATTGTATAAGGTTGCAACCTTTTGTATGAACTGTTTTGGCCTTTGTTGAAATGTGCGTTACGTCGGCATGGATTGCTGACCTATTGGGGTGGTGTGTTGCCTGGTGGGTCATTGTACTCGTGCCAGACATAGAGGAGTGACAGGCAGTGGATACAGACGTACTAGATTAACATCTCTTAATATGTGTGTATGTGTGTGTCTGGGTAAAGGATGAATCACCCCAGCTCCCTCGCACTGTCCATGGTGAATGACTTCCTGTACGGAAGCCATGCACACTTGATGTATTTTCTTGTCTAATTACGTTTCGTACTGGTAGCTTGCATACAGCAAGACATGTTTTAAAATGTACACAATCTTCTTGGGGACATCTTTACTTATACAACTCTTGAGAGAGTTTGTCATATGTGCTCACTGATCCTCTTTGATGACATCTTCTTGTTAACTGCCATTGAGTCCATTTCTATACATTGACATTAGTTCTTGCCCTTTAAACTTAAAGTGTTCAATTGAAATCCTTGTAATACATAGCAGTGATTTTTTACGTAATTTAAACGGACCTTGATCTAAAGTATATGCTGTCATTAAAAGCAACAAATCACCTATGTTATGTTATAGTTTTTATTGAACTGTCATCTCACTATCAGATATTGTTTTGAACAATTCAAAGGGTTCATTAGAAGAACTCACCAGTAACTCTTTGTCATTTACATTCATTTCTAAGAGTTCCGTTGGAGATCGTGGTTACTGGCAAACCAAAATGTTGGCAAATGTTAAGTATCAAGTCCAAACGTGACGACAGATGATTTTGTACGCCGTTACAATAGTACTACATAGTATGTGGACTCTGCCTGTCAGTATTAAGTTAAAGGTCAATTGTGTGTCTACATTCAAGTACATTGAGGTGGGGCTGACTGGCCTAAACCGCTTGGCTACCTACCTAGGGGGGGGGGGGCTTGTGTTTGATGTGGGCAGAGTTGTGTTCGCCGACCGATTAAAAGGAGCCTGGACAGCTTGACCATAGTCCCCATCCCTCGAAAGAGATGCGGAACAGAACGCTCTGAGCTTTGACTTAGCATGAAACCCACAACAAGAAGGAACTCAACAAAAGTAGATGGACAAACAATACAATGTCATTGTCAAGAAGACTGAGGATGTGACATGTTGGTGTGGAGGTGTAGAGTCTCTATGTACTTGTAATACTCTGTATGAGATTTCTGTCGAGGATCTGCTCTTCTTGATCTACGTATGTGTACTTCTGACACCAAATATAACCCAGTCTTGAACTGTGGCCACACATATGAAGATAGAACGAAGATTGAAAATGCCGATTCACGGACATGTAACTTGTTTCTTGGAAATAGAAGTAAACTACAGGCACAGTTCTGGCTAATGATATATCCGATAGAACAAATAATTTGTTGTACAAAATGATTAAAGTATATCCTTCCACTCTAGAAACTAAAGTCCAAAGGTCCTGGACAGGAAACAAAGTCCACACTGATGAACTATGAGTTACATTTCAATTAAAAAAAAAAACCCTACAGACCTAAACAAACAAAACAAAACAATCTTCAAGTAAACAACTTGAATTACCCCCTCCCCCCTTTTTTTCTCTTTTTAAAGTTTACAGGAAACCCAGAATGACCAGTACTCAATCTTGACCATTTCTAACATGCAGTGTGTAATGATGTTCTTGTAACGTGATTTGCTTGTTGGCTCTTGGAGAAGCATGACACATCGTATTGTTGCTTCTACATGTAGTTTGGGGTCAGTCCATTAAACCAGAAATGTCCAAACTACTATCTCCTTTGACTCAGTTCCTAACTTGTGTCTACAGTAAATAGTGAAGCCCCTGAGAATCGGTTCCACTGAAATCGACGATTTTTTTTTTCGGTTATACTCCCCATGACATGTTTTGGTGGAAATTGGAATGACCCCAAGGTCACTAAAGGTTGGGCACCAGTCCAGTCCAGAACTTGTTTCCATTGTTCTTGATTAGTAGGCTGAAAGCATGGCGCGTGCGTAGACCTACCTATTAACTGATCTAATAGTCAAACTTACAGGCTAATTAAGTGAATTTCTTGTTTCTCCAGACTCCTCACTTGAGCGAGTGGACACAGAGAGGCGGGGTAGCCTCCCCCTAGTGTCACCTTACAATGGCAGCACCGAGTCAGTGTCCACCACATCAAAGTTGGCGGTAAGTGATGGAAAGGGTGGGGAATGGTGGTGGTATTACTTTAAGATACGATTTTGTGTGTGTGGGGGGGCGTACTCCATAAACAACATAGAAAAAATATAGAACTGATTAGAGTATGAATGGGACTGTTTCAATTCAACTTAAATTGGTGACTAATATAAGCTATATTTGATGTCATACTGTCATGTCATGGAGCAGACACAAAACAGAGCAATGAGGTTCACAACAAACAAATATTCACATTTGACTAGAATAACACCTTTTGTAAAATCACTAAATTTAGAAAGTCTTCAGGATAGAAGACTTAAAATTAAAGTAGCAATTATACATAAAACACATACATAAAATCATAGTCTTCAAGTACAAAACAAAACCTAGTGGAATCTTCAGAAAGACACAAAGATAAATGCACATTCCTTGTTCCATGCGCTAGAACAAATTTATACAAATGCTCCCTCTGCTTTAGTGCTATTAGAGCATGGAATGGGTTGCCTAAGCCAATCAGGAAAACCAGTGACATGGCAGAATTTAAGTCATTGATTAACATGCACGACTAGATTGACCAAGTAACACGCCTAGGAGGTAATGATCTTCTTTTTTGAAGTAACGTCTGTATGTCATAAATATGATAATATGTTCTTACTATATCTCTGGCATGGCTGACATCTTTGTTTCAGAACTTGTTCACTAAAAAAGGATTTAAGAATAATTTGAAAAGAACCAAAAGTGCCACAAAACTCGACAGAAAGCGGTCTAGTCCAAACCTGTCCGAGAATGACACGTAAGTACTTATCACCCCCCAGCCCAACCCGCCAAATAGTCCTCGTATTGTCTATTCAGTACAGCAGATAGAGTTTTTATTGTTATTGTCTTTCCCAATTCATTATGTTTGTGTGTTCCTATGTATTCAAGTAGGCATATTTTAGTGTTGTTCTGTCTCTGTCTGTAAGCGTGTCTTTGTGTGAGAACTTTTCAAGCACAACATTATGAACCAATTTGTAGTCAGAGAATGCATCTGGATGAAGCAACACATCTCTGTGACCTTAATAACACGCATAAATTATCAATACTTTTCATTAGCTACACCTTTATTATGGAAAGTTTCCTACGGGAGACTTGGCATGCAGAAACGAATGGACAGGGTGTACTCATTGATTGAACTGTAGTTGCTGTGCATAACAAGAGCTCAATTGTAAGGGAAACAACCATGTTGGGCATGTTGACTGAAAAATATGTATAGGTTATTCCCCCTTAATAATTTTAACAATGAAAAGAAAATGGAAAGGGGAAAAAAAGCGGGGGTGTGTGTGTGTGGGGGGGGGGAGATGGGGCTTGCTATTTCTGAGAAATTTCGACATGAAACAAAATTCAATCAAATGTAATGGTATATTGATATCAAATAATCGAGCTGTTCATTTCATCCAACAGTTCATTATATTCATATATTGGATACATTTTATTTTAGGTTGCCATATATTTTTGTTCCTCCTAGGGGCCCTACCGATATTTGCAGTTAGGGACTTGTGAAACTCTAGTAAAATGTTTATTGTTAGTAATAGTGCTGTGGTGAAAGATATTTGACGGTGAGACCTAGGAACTAGTTTACTTAGACTTGTGTGTAGTTTTAATTCAAGGACGATGGCCTTGTTAAGTGCTGTGTGTTCACTTTGTCTAGTCAGTGTGCAGAGACTGAGGCTTATCAAAGTGAAAAGAAGGAAGTGGATGTTCATTTCTCCTTCATCCTGTCAGCAGTTTGTAGCTGAGCTGTAATCTCAATGTACATAACATAACGGGGTAAACGGTGGTCGTTGGGCAAATGCGGGCGAGGATTTTGTTTGTTTGCTTTCATTGCATAATTCTTGAGTGTTTGGGGCTGTCTCCCTTACATCGTGGAGCTCTGTGGAGGTCTTGTAACATTCAGAAGGCCTCCAGCTTTCTGTACACCTGTACTCAAACATTCAAGGGGAATACACTTCTCTGTGATTCTACTTTATCGCTATTCACTCCCCTTCTTCTGCAGCTAATCAGGTCAATGAAAACCTACGTCTTCAACATCAACAAAAACAAAACAAAAAAAAAACGTTCACATTGTTAATGGTGCACGACGCCACACCGGAATTTAGGACATATAAATTACAGTGTTGCTTTGGAAAGTGGAATTCCAACGATCGAAATTCGGACAAATGAATTGCAATCCTGACCTGAAAGTGGCCTTTCGAGTACAGATCGTGGACATGTAAATAACAATGCTGTCCTGGATAATGCCTTGTGGACAAATATATGACAACAAGCATAGGATGTCAAGCTCATTTCTTTCTAAGCTCAACAATCATTAATGATTTATGGTCAGCAGAACGAGCAACTGCCCTCACTTTGGCCAGTACATCAAAGTCAAATATTGTTTGGTCACTTAGCTCTACAACCATTATTCCGTCAACTTTTAGTGAATCTTTTTTTCCAATACCGAATTCTTGTCTACATCTTCAAACACGAGAGAGAGAGAGAGAGAGAGAGAGAGAGAGAGAGAGAGAGAGAGAGAGAGATTTGTTTTGTTGACTACCAGAGACTTCACTGATACTGTACGTGCCGCTTGATGCATGAAGCTGTGCTGCAGTCGTCTTGTTCACCTCTACAGTATGGACATGTTCCGCTGTTATTTCCTGTCTCTCCCAGTCCTAATGAGTGTCATGGATGGAAAGGTCAGCTGGCAGAATGTGACATTTCTAACTAGCTGGCCCATCCTCCTCCAGGCCACGGACCTGATAGTGTACCCTGTGTCTGGAGAACGTGACCTTACAGCCTAGCCTCGTACTGGAAGTAGAACTATATGTCGTTCTATTGAGTCACTATTGGGACTTGTTGGATTGTTCTATACTAAGAGTTACTGCTCTTCTACTCGAATCCATTTCACTCTTGAAGACACATTTTTTAGACAGCTGATGGTCATAGTACATGTTTAATTAAAGCTCAATAACACTGGCGTCCTCTCTAAGCTTTAAGTAAAGTTTATTAGGCATTTGGCATTTGGAAAAAAACAACAACATGTTAAATGGAATAACCACCAATAGCAACCAGCACAAGGTTTGAACTTGATTTATTTGGCTTGTCAGCCTTAGTCCTGTGCATATCATGGCTCTTATGTTACACTGACTCACCGGAAACTGAAGAGAAGAATTGAGTGGGAGCTCATTAGTAACCAAGACAAATTATGTTAAGACAATCCTTTCTTTATCTTAATGCTACATCTCTGTCTGTAGGGTGAGATTGTGAGACATAGTGTATGACGTCTCGTCTCTCCTCCTCCCAACATGTGGCTAGTGGAGGAGTTACAAAGGCAAGTATCAGAGGAAGAATAAAACCTCACACTAATACATGTATCACCGTGTTTTAGGCAAGATGGTATACTTTATGGAGACTTGATCTTCGATTACCAGTTCTAGTCTGAGATAGCCTGACCTCCATATCGGCTCTTTGGGCTGCTCAGTTAATGTGGTAGAGACTCAACTTCTTCTTAGCCTTTTGACTGTTTTACTCGCTATGCATTCCATTTTACCTGTGGTATACCCCCCTTCCCTTTTTTAAAACACCCTCCCCTGTTTTCCAAAAAGAAGAGCGAACCCTTCCATTTCTTGTATTTTCCCACACATATCGCCAGTATTGAATTACTTACCTGTCCGTGCGTTTGTGTGTCTGCTGTATATATATATATGTGTGTGTCTTTGATGTAATAGTGTTTTACACGCTAAGCACATAGTATGTGTGGTTAGATCTACAGAAGACTAATTACCCAAGTAGAGTTCATTCTCCCGACGCCTTTAATGTTAGTGTGTCTATACGATGGAAATGATGATAACTTAGTAACGAAGTCGTGATTTAGAAAGGAAAAACTTGTGGGCTTATTTTAAAGCATCAGTACAATGGACTTCTCACCTACCTCTCTCTACATGGCCGCTGACTACAAATCTGTCCAATATACTCACCACCTATATCCTGTTTGACCTCTGACTTGACTGTCCATTATGCTCACCACTTAGCCCTGTTTGACCATTGACCTGACTGTCCCCCATTCCTCCACTTGACCTCAGGCCAAAATGTTTTGATGTGGACCAGGACCTGTCCACGCCGAAAAAGGAAATGGAAGGTTAGAAACTCAGGACCCCTCGCCACTTGGAAAACGAGCCGGCCACTTGTCTTTGGTTCATCTTCAACTCAGCCCAGCAAGCAACGAGCTAACGTGTTGGTTTACACTAGTTCCGTGCAGCTATATTTAGGATCAAGTTAGCTACACAAATAACTGTCAGTTAGTTAGTCTCACTAGTTACTAATGTTTCAAAACGTTAATGGGCCTGAGTTCTAATTTGTCTTAACTCTCATATTCCTTGCCACTTAATCTGCAATGAACTTTGTCACTACGACATACGCTTGTATATCTTTGGAAACGTCATGCGCATGCGCATGTATATCATCGGAAACTTGTTTGTACATTGAAATATACGTCATCACCATCATTCTGACGTTGGAATTCAGACTCGGCTCAACTACGGGACCTTATAGCTGTTCGAATGTTTGAATGAAACTAGAGTCACTGCAGGACTTTGTTTGGAAGGAAACTATTTGACTTCACTCTAGGAAGACTGCTGTTTCTTCTTCTCCCTGAGCTTGTCATGATAGTCTACCACTAGATTACCCCTTAACAGTTTGGGCCAATTGATTGTTGTTTTGTTTGTACTTGGTAATGGTACTAGGAAACATTTCTGGATAGCAGGAACAACTAGTCATTATTATATACCCCCCCTCCCATTAAAGCCTCTCTTTACCTGTTCAATAAGTAGATACCATAAAACAGTCTACCAGCCTAGTCTGCTGCATGCTCCGATGAGTACGCTAAGTCAGCTCACGTTTGGGTTCGTGCCAGTTGAACGTTCAACCTTTCATGGCCTCTCCCCCCCCCCCCCCCACTCCACTATTTTGCTGGTTTGGCTTTTTTTTTTTTTTACTTCTCCCAAATTCATTTCCTTTTTCTCTTTTTCATAAAGTTGTATTCAGTCTGTGTGTGTGTTCACTTAGTGTGTGTGTGTGTTAGTGAGTGTTGCGGCTAGATACACACAGACACGTAAGTCCACGTTACTAGAACAACACTCCTGTGTTTATTGCTATTTCACTCTGACAGACGCGCTGATGTAGTGGCTTGTGTTGTTTTCTCTCTAGTTTGTGTCCCCACACTTGAGAATCGTGAGTACTTCGTACTTTTCACAAGATGATAGGAAAACCGATGCTAGTCTTGAGATTAAATTCGTTCTACGGTCCTGGATGTATTTATGTAGTAAGTGTCCACCTCTGGGCCCGGCTGCTCTTTTATATAGCCAGTGTACTGCCCCGCTTTTCAAAGTTGGTGCAGATAAAGCAGGCAGGGTGGTGTGCCCTGTTATCGTGATGGTCAGAGTGATATCTGGAACATGTTTATGGCCAACTTGGTAGACGTAGCGCAGTGAAATAATCCCATGAAAACATCACATCTGTGTGTACACGCACTAGTTCTCACTTGTACGGAAAGTTCTTGTGACGCTATATTTCCTACAGCCTGATGTTTAGTGTAGACACGATGTTTAACTTGTGTGTGTGTGTTTATATTAGTTGGTTTATTGTTCGCCTACGTCGTGTGTGTGTTTAAGTATAGTCTAGCCAACACATAATTGGCTCAAGTCATGTATGGTTAGTGTATGCTAGGAGTTAAACTCATAAAATACAATTGACTTATTGTATTTTTAAAAAAGTATTATGAATATCTACTTGACTCGGGTATTTAAAGATAGATTCAATGCCGGATAAAGGGGGCAGGGGAGCTGCGATCATCGGTTGACAAAGGTTATAGTGGCTTTTAATTCCTATACAAGAGAGCATTTCCATTCAGTCACTCTGAGTTATTTCTTGGGTTAGTTTATAAAGCGTGTGAATGGAAGCTCAACAAATTGAATCCGTAGGACCAAGCGTGTTTGTGTAGTTTTCAAGCTCTGACCTTAAAGTTTAACTATGACTACTATGATAGTTAACAGTAAACAATGTCACTTAAGTTGACTTGGCTTGACAGTTTGGTTCTATTGATCTATTATGCTTGCTTTTGTTAAGTTCACGTACACAATTAGTATTTGGAACTATCACTATTGCATTGAATAACATCTTCAATCAGATTGTCTATGCCTGCGGAGTGACACATGTACTAACTTGCCGCTGGTTCACGTGTGTGTGAGCTTATGTATTTGCTCGACCAGTCCAGTCAAGCTACTCACATTCACGTAGCTGGGACTGTCATTTAAATGAGTCACTGTATTCTCTTTGATGTGATACTGTAATCTATCGGTCACTCTGGCCACGTGAGTATCACTGATACAGGAACTCTCGTGCTCACACACACACACGTGTTAGGCGATGGATCACGTGGAAACATAGCCTGACGTTTCTCTTGCATTTCACGTTTAGAGCTGTGTAGCCGTACACCTCTGAGTAGCACCAGGCCTAGCACTAGATATGCTGCACCGGTTCGTATTACGCGTGCTCTTAATAAAACACGCACACCTGCCCAGACAGCTAGCACGCGTGCACGTGTGTAACTTGAACAGCGGAAGTGAAAGAACACTAAATCACGTCCTGACGATGCAGTGCCTGGCTGAAAGACCTTTCCGTTGTAGACCCAGCTCCTAACTTAATGTAACCCAGCTTGTCACTACGGGCAGCTACAAGTAAGGGGAGATGAAAATTCGCTGGTCATAAAACCGAATGACCTCCGACCTTCTTAAAAATGTTGAAACGACGCATACAAGTTAATAATCCTGGTTTTAAACGTGTTTTTGTCAAACATTTGTATTAAAGTAGGAAGTCGCCTCTAAATAGGGAACTGGTCCAAGGGGGAGTTAAGAAGCGTGGCGTTGGAAGAATAGGAACAGAAGCAAGCAATGCCAATTTTGACTACTACAGCTCTGTGTAATGGAGATCCCGCTCATCAACATACTACCACACACACAATCACACGCACATCACATACACACACGCTTTCACTATAAATAAACATTAATTATTCAAACAAAATCAGTGGCTCGCATTTTTTGTCTGCAGTTAGCCAGCTCGGAATGGGATCGATTGTTTAGAATGGCATAGCCTTGGTGAGCCTCTAGTTCGGAATGTTGTTTGTGGCTGTCTCTTGGTTGAAACCTCTCGTTACAAGAGCTTTGTTTTACTTGGCCAAGTGTTAAGCCGAGAGGCTATTGAACTGTTTGGATCCGGCCTTTCGAGGAGATGCATGCACTTTTTTTTTTTACTGTGTTGGCATGATTGCCATTCTAACTAGTGGAGATATATGAGATAGAGGAATGACTATATTTAGAAACACACAATGTGACCTGTCTTTTTGGTGGACTCTTGATTGCTAAATGTAGGCATACTAGACTACAGCTGTGGATATTTCTGAACAAACAGTAGTTCTCTGGAGACACGACAATGTGAACTGTCACTGTAATGGTCTTGGATTGCTAATTGTGAACACTCTAGTACTATTGTGGACATCTCTGAAGATGAGCAAACCTATCTCCAGGGATAGATTCTCCTCGGCCTCCGAGAAGATCAGGAGGAGTCGGGAGGTATGTACCAAGAGAGGGAGGATCCTGTCTGAGAAGAGTAAACAACATGTGGAAGTGGAGGAGTTTGTACAGAATGAGGAAAGGTGAGTAGTCTCTCTGTGTGTGAGTGAGAGTCTGAGATAGAGACGTAGACATTATTGTTCATCATGGTCAGAGCTAATATGGCCTATTTCTTGGAGTGATGAATTAACTTGCTAATCAATCTAGTTCATATCAGTTAATTTATTGTATGTGTCAACGCCCATTTCAACTTGATGTACTTTATGCGTTTTTTTTTTTAATTCACTTCATAACAGCAAGTAACGGACTAGACGGATACGTGGAGACATTTGAGTGCTACACAGGAAGTAAGGAGACTAGACGGAATACGTGGAGACATTTGAGTGCTACACAGGAAGTAAGGAGACTAGACGGAATACTTGGAGACATTTGAGTGCTACACAGGAAGTAACGAGACTAGACGGAATACTTGGAGACATTTGAGTGCTACACAGGAAGTAAGGAGACTAGACGGAATACGTGGAGACATTTGAGTGCTACACAGGAAGTAAGACACCTGCACGAAAAGACATGAAACTAGTGACATTCTGATAGGCAACTAAAGCTGACATAGACTAGAAGTGACTAACTAGTGACATTCTGATAGGCAACTAAAGCTGACATAGACTAGAAGTGACTAACTAGTGACATTCTGATAGGCAACTAAAGCTGACATAGACTAGAAGGGACTAACTAGTGACATTCTGATAGGCAAATAAAGCTGACATAGATTAGACACTAGGATGACAAGAGATAACCACCACCTCCATTATAAAAAAAACATTTTTTCCTTTCCAGTAATTTGGAACGTCCATATCTATATATTTGTTTCATGCTTTAGGCTGCTATCTATTTGGTTTTATAGTCCACACTGTATACGATTGCTTAACTTGTACCATTCTCTTCATGCGTCTGTCAGCTTAAGAAACGGATGCTATGCTAAATCTGTACAGCACACACATGGGATGTTTTGTAGTTTGTTCACTTCATGACATAGCTATCTCTTCCTTTCAGTAGCAAAGTACTTGTCACTCTGGGCACAAAGTAGGTCCAGTGCTGCTGACGTCTTAGATCTGCCTGGAAAAGAAGTCAACAATCCATGAACACTCCATTGCTTCTTTCCCTCCAACAGCTGGCCACTGAGTCTACTGACCACTGAGTCCACTGACCACTAAGTCCACTGACCACTAAGTCCACTGATCTAGACATTCGATAACACCGTTAAAGTTTGTCTACCCAACATCCAACGTATATATCTGATACAGGTGGTAGTGTTGTTTTGTCCAATTGCTATGCCATCCAAGTCCCCTGGTTCTATACATCTACAGAACGTGAACTCAAAGGTATTTCTTCAGTCACTCTAGAAGTACACATTGTTTCTGTATCTAGCGGTCCTGGGGTGTCAAGAAATACACATTTGAAATAGAATGCAGAATCCATGATGCATTTGATGACATGTGCGTGTCATGTTTGACATATGCTTATTAAGCATTCAGCAACTCCAACCTTCGTGCGATGTACGTGGGAATTGAACTGTTGTGTTCGTAGTGTCCAAGTGTATGTACTTGTTTGTTTAAGATCAGGTCTTATGTAGCTACTACTTATTGTATGGTCTATGTGTTCATGTCATTCTCTTAGTGTTTACTTACTTTGAGATTTGTTTCTTTGACAAGCATGAGTTGTAGTTTTGATTTTGTTTGGTTTCGTTCATTTCTATTCTTTAGTGGGGGAAAGCATGTTGTTCTTTTTTTTTCAAATTTCAATGTTATTTGTTCCTTAAAAGGTAGGAATATATATGCATATTTGCATGCTAATTATGGTGCTGGGTATTGGGACACAGTACTATGTTGTGGTCATGTCACGTCAATAAAAACCTATTCAAGGAACAAATAATGTTTTTTTGTGTCTGTGACCCAATGTATTGCATGTATTCTGTTGGATGTGCCCATGTTTGAAATAGTCTGAATAAGAACATTGAATACAAATTGTTTAACAATTCAAGTAAAAAAAGAAAAAGGCGTTGAGTAACTTACAAAATGAATGTTAAAGAATCAATTCTAAAGTAGATCCTAAAATGTCAGTCTTTTAATCCTCTCATAATTTTCTTTCAGAGTTGGGAAATTTAAATTGATCATGTTCACATTAACTTAACACAGACTTAATCATGTTCATAAACTTATATACATTATAAAGCATTCTAAACAAATAATATAACTTTGATTTAAATTACTTCTGTTGGCACTATTAACCCAGAACTATGTGTTTTACACCAACAATGCCTAAAACATTCCTAAGAGTTCTCAAGTAGGAATGCACTGCACAATCACTAGTTGTCACGCCATCTCTTGTCTCCTATTGATTCTGCTACAGCATCCCCCCGCTTGTTTCCTGGCCCGATGATGTCAGAGTTATGTTTTGTTATGATTATAACTTTGTCCATGGTTGTCATTAACTCCAGCACATACTCCCCTTCTCCCCCCTTATCCAATTCATTTCCATTTAGCACCTCCCTGATGGGCACACTGAGGAGGACCATGAGCCTGGGCCGGCTCAGCAAGAGAAAGGGTAAAAGTAACAGAGAGTTGGCAGGAGGAGGCGGCACCCCTCCGTCGGCCTCCCAGTCCAGACAGATCACTCCGCATGCCTCCCCAGCATTGTGAGTAAAAGCCTAGATAACATCCTCTTCTACTCAAGCTTAGATAACATCCTCTTCTACTAAAAGCCTAGCTAGAGCTTTAAAAAGTAGTGGAATAGCTCAGCCTTTTCTTTCATTAGTCAACATCTTCTCTCTCTCTCTAGTTCTCTGTCTATCACTTAAGTCCCGCCATAGAACTCAACAAGAATGGGTTACAGGTAATGGTGGTTTGCTTTTCTTTATAGCTTCTGGACTTGTTATTTTTTTTATCTAGTTCTATATTCAGTTAGTGCTTCTCAAACCTTTAAGTTAGTGTTTTACATTTATGTGTTAGACATTATGATGAGTGAATAAAGATAAGATACATTTTAAGTTCTTCGATGTATTTGTAAATATTTTAATGAAAATTTATCAAATGCTATAAAAAATATATTATGCTTTGCAAACTCATTTCTTCAATGTCTAAATAAAGAGTAACTTGCTACTGTCATGTGTAAGCAAGTATAGTTTGAGAAGCACTAGTCGCTATTTAACTAGGATGACAATAACTGTTTTGCGTACCATCAGTGCTAATAGTCATGCCAGTAGAAAGTTCCTCACACTATATTTCAACACCGGGATGAACTTTTCAAAGGATTTATTTATACACAACCTTTTCGTTTGTAACTATTAGCTCCTTATTATGGTGAAGGTAGATTTAGGATGATACGTTGTCCAATGTTACCTTGTTTCACTTTACACTAAAAGAACATAGCACCTTGGGCTTTTGAGAATTATTGCATTGTTTGTGTGTGGCATTTAGTAGTATAGCTTAGATCACTGTAGTAGATCCCTGCCAAACTCAACTGTTTATCTGGGCTATTTAAAATAAGTTGAAATCTTCTGCATTGTTTATTATTTTGTCTTCTATTTTGTAAGGTTCGTAGTATATATATTTAGTGTAACTAAACAACTTTCTTTAAGTTTATTTGATATTATTTTTTTTTTATTTTAATGTAAATCTGTTTCTCTCTAATGTTTATTTATAATAACTTAAATTAGTTTTAGTAAAATAAAAATGATTACTAAAAGACTGACCAATTAGTTCTGACTAGAAATAGTTTTAAATCAGTCTCTTTTCTAAGTCCTCGAGTTTGGTCCCTAAGTCTTCTTACATCTTCGTCAAGTCTCAGAAATCTACTAGTTCTAAACTTTCTATGTACTTAAAGTACTGCCACTCACGTGACGTGTTGTCGTCACTGAAGATGTTAAGATTTGTTCTCGGCCGTATTGCGCAGTTTAAAAGTTACTGTCCTTACGTCTTATATCAGATAACGTCCAAGTTTTCAAGCAGCCTACACCAAGACTTGTGTAGCTCGTCATCACTACCATGTCTGTGTAGAGGAAATCTAGTGCTTTTTTTTTTTTAAAACCCAGCTTTAGTTTCAGATTCAGTTAGTCACCAATAGTTCACTACTAACAAATATGCTCTTCACATTGTATCCTGGGTTTAGTTTTGAAAGCGTTTTGTTTTTATTCTGCACCTTAATGTAATCTAATGTTGTTTTATTCGTTTCGTATAGAATCTAAATGTCAAGACAGAAAACCGTGCACTTCAAGCCACATAGAAACAGTTATTGACTTCCTTTTCTTCTTACTAACATTTGAGTATTTGATAGTGTTACGTTTTCGTTGATTTATTACAATGGTAATGAACTATGTTTTTATTTTTTGTATGTTTATCTATGCACATCACGATTTCAGGTTCTGCCCATGTTTTTATTCTTCGGATGACCAACTGTCCACTTGGTAGGATGGACTGTTTCGTTTTTTGTTTTTTTTTTATTTTGTTCAGTTTTTGTTCTAATTGTTATTTTTTGCTGTTGATTGTATTTGATTCTAAGTGTTTGCAGTTTGTCTTTATCAGATATATAAATGAGGTCCAATACACTCTTGTATACCTTCGAACTATTAATTTCATAGTTTACTTTGAGCTCTCCTGAAATTCCCAGTGCCGTAGTGACAATGAGTTATTTAGATTTGATCTATGCCTCTCAACGTTCAATTATGTCAAAGATTGTACTTCTTAGAACGCGTAATATAACAATTATTATTTATTTTTTTTATATTGCACAATTTCTGGGAAAAAAAATATATAGCTCCTTTAAAAAACAACAAACATGCCACGGTTGACCGATTCTTCAGGTTTCAAAAGTTCAATCACACTATGAACCTCCCCACCTTTTTTCCCCCTTCTCTTATATGTGTTGTTACACCCTGGTGATTGCCCTTAGCATGCAAGAACTCACAAATTTTACACCTCACTGGCCTATAAAATGCTAACTTGTCTGTTTCAAAACAATGCGAGGTGATACTGATTTAGTGGTTACTGTCTTCACACAGTCTGCGTAGCGTACTTTATTTTTATACTGTTTTGTTTCCAAAATTCTGAGTATTTAGCAGGACACTTTTTGCTTAATTTTTTGTAGAGGCTAATTGACGTGGTGGCCTACTAGTTAATTCTTCCAGTAGTTCGTGAAACATCTCTTCAGGCCTCGTGAAACATCTCTTCAGGCCTCGTGAAACATCTCTTCAGGCCTCGTGAAACATCTCTTCAGGCCTCGTGAAACATCTCTTCAGGCCTCGTGAAACATCTCTTCAGGCCTCGTGAAACATCTCTTCAGGCCTCGTGAAACATCTCTTCAGGCCTCGTGAAACATCTCTTCAGGCCTCGTGAAACATCTCTTCAGGAATCGTGAAACATCTCTTCAGGAATCGTGAAACACCTAGTCAGGCCTCGTGGAACTCTAAGGTTCCGCGGAACACTGGGAAACATTGCTCTATATTTTCCCGTTGGACTTTTCGAGTGGAATCTGTTGGATTTATTTAAAGCCTGTCATTTCTTTCCACTTTCGTATCGCTCTATCCATTCAGGCGAACACAATTCACACATACGTTTGAGATTATTAGCTACGAGATCCCAATATTTAATCATGGTCATTGGGATACATAGAAGAAGACATCCAATTAAATTTTTGTCACGCTTAAGGCCGCCCTATGTCCCTAGTAGTTTATTTTTTCAAAGCTTATACTCACCTGGTCTGTCTGTCTGGAAGGGTGTCTGGAAATGTAGGCACCGCGACTTCCCAATATCGGATCAAGTTGAAAGTTTGCACAACTATACATTGTCGTTGACAGCACATTAATAGATTAAAAATAATATTAACCAATTAGTTAACAATAAGTGGTAAATATTTAATTTTATTTTATATTGAAAAGGAGAGATAAACCTTGCAATATTAATAGATATGGCAGCGATTGAACGGTGGACTCCCTTCACACAATATAAGCTTTTTTTTAAAAACAAAAGTTGTTTTTTAGCGGCCCCCGAAAGGGGAAAAGACGCTATTAGTTTTGTGTGAAATGTCTGTCCGTCCGTCCCGTTTAGATCTCGTAAACTAGAAAAGATAGTGTAAATCCGACATCACAATATTTTAGACCATTCAAAGTTCTGATGCAACGGCTACTTTTTTGTTTTCTGTTAGCGAAAAATCTAATTTTTTAAATCACTTATGCAAGCAGTTTTTTCATAAAAATACACCACTTTTAAAACTATTAACCATTTAACACTTTATACACTTCAGGCTCTTTATTAGGGGGAGATATGTATCTCACATATGTAACACATTTATGCAAACAGTTGTATATTTTTTGTCCAAAATTTTGGTTTTTATATTTGTATTGTTTATTTATGTAAGTTATGTTATACTAAGTACTATATTTACACACAAACAATTGTTTACTATTTTTTTAAAGAGAAAAAATCTATTTAGTATGCATTATAAGTTAGACATAATTTAAAACGAATAGTAATCATGTAAACTGCATTTTCTTGTCCTTTTTTTAATTTATCATGCACACGTTGTGTTAATTGGAAATGTTTCTGTTGTTTTTTTTTCTTGAGAATTCGAATAAGAGATTATGCCTTTACAAAACAATTAGATCAATTATTAGACATCAGTTAGTCCGGGGGAGGCGCGGTATCCGAGCGGTAAAGCGCTTGGCTTCCGAACCAGGGGTCCCGGGTTCGAATCCTGGTGAAGACAGGAGTTTCAACTTTAGAATCCTTGGGCGCCTCTGAGTCCACCCAGCTCTACTGGGTACCTGACATTAGTTGGGGAAAAGTAAAGTCGTTGGGCTCACCCTCGGTAACCGTAGGCCACAAACACAGATGAACTTGACATCATCTGCCCTATAGACCACAAGGTCTGAAAGGGGAACTAGTTAGGCCAGGTTCACATCTAACTTAACATTCACCTTCACCTATCCTTTGATCTGCTGGATCGTTGGAGGACTACACAAGATCTGTCAACCTTCTTTGTCCATTCTTATCTGTCATTTGTCTTTGATATAATTTCATTCGGATGTTCTTTCTAAAAATATTGAAGCCTGCATGGGTGGACCACTTCGGGGGCCGATTTTGAGTTTGTGTTTCCACACAAACTGTCTTTGTAACCTTGTTCATTTTTCATTTTGTTTGTCGTGGTTTCAAGGTGTTTCTAGGCATTCAATGAAATCTTAACGTCTGCTAACATGTTCAGCTCCGGGCGAGGAACTGAACGTTTCACATCCACACAGACTGTCACACAAGCAGAGCTGGGTGTGTAATGATCAAGACGTGCCCCATTCACCACGTGGGTTATTAACATTCTCCAAATTGTAGGTGCTGGCTGCTGTGAGGAAAGTGGATTGGCTGTAGGGAGACATTTAGTCCTAGCAACCGAAATCTCTCTCATTATTACCTAGTTGTGTCCCTTGCCATCTTTCTACACACATGCAACGTTTCTAGTAGCAAGTCTAGACAGAATACTGTTGTCCCTTCCCTTACGAAATAAACAAAAAGAAAAAGCCAAATACACTTTATTTATATATATATATATATATATATATATATATATATATATCAGGTGGAGAAAGTTTTTATCTGGTTGTTGTCTCAATGTTTTGTTGACTATTTGGTGATCCAGTGGAAGACGTGGTTACATAAGAAAACTAGATGATCTAACCTCCTCTGCCTGGAGAGTGTTTCAAATAATCTTCTAGCATTCCCTTCATGTATTGGTTTGAAAAATTAGGCCACCTCAGAAAAAACCAAGCAGATCTACATCTAGTCAGCGTATTGATTCTTAACGCTACTAGCCAGCTATGTGCTCAATGTATCGTAAAGAAATCACGTCGACCGTTGCAAATTACCAGCCACGAGTTGTGTCCCCTGAGGTTTGATGCATACCATAGCTTGATTGATATTTTGTTGATTTCAAGGAACTGTGCTCATTGTGAAGAGTGCAGTGGGTGCACTTCATACGGTCAGTTCTTTGTGTATGACCATTCAGAATTTCATCTTTTTGTTTACCTCAGCATCTGTCAAAACTCTCTTGTGCGTCAAATTACTTTTATTTTATCTCTTATTGTAAAAGTTTGTTGCTTTGAAATTAAAGGTCAACAAAAACAGCATTAAAAAAAAATTATTAAAAAAAAAAAGCTTTAAAAGATTAAATTAAGTGTAATTGTATCAATTAGTTTGGATCAGTCATCTACTTATATGTATGGTCGACCTGGACCTATCTGTGCGATAGAAATATTTTGACCAATGTTTTTGTTTAGCTGTCTCAATGCACTATGTGATCCTATCCTGTCTGGACCAGTTGGGAAAGGGGAAGGGAAGGAAAGAAACAAGGGTGGGGGGTATATTGTGAATGTTTACATGATTGTTTTTTAACTGCATAAAAATGTTTACTCAGGACTCAAAGATTCCTCATGGACTAATTCAACTTATACCACCGTATCTGTCAAGTACGATTTCTTTCCCTTGTTCAAGATACCAAACAAAATAAATAATTACCAATATTTAATTTATTAATTGGTTATTTTCTTTTTTTATGTAAAAAAAATAATTGTGCAGAATTTCAGCTCCTAGATTGGGTGTGGGAGAAATAACATGTTCAAACTTTTGACCAGACAGATTGAGCTGATAAAAGCTTTGTATAAAATGATTATGCTGTAGATCTGACAGGGTTTTTCATTGCGTTGGCCTAGCATAGAACTTATATTGCTCTTGAGCCCTTTGTGTGGACCATAAGTTTTCCTATACAGCGGTCTGGTTAAAGACACTTAATACGATGCCAACTATTAATAAAGAGTAATTAATGTTGACTGGTCCTAGTGGAAAGAAAGAAAAACACGATTGTGTTTGGAGTGAAGACATAAAAAAGGAAGAAAGATATATGTTGCATTACTGGGGGGGGGGGGCACTACGCTGCTGAACAAATCCAATCTTCTGCATGCACTGCGTTTTGTGCGTGTCTGTGGTTGTTGCAGATGCTGGTAATATTGATGTGCTGGGTCAGCTTTAAGAAAGGGGCGGTAGGGGGGCCAACATATCGGTTGGGGGAGATGATCCAATCAGTCATTCAAACACACGGACGGCCAGGAACACACCATGACAGCGTCTCGCTTCTTTTAGCACGCGCGCGTTAGTGGCGAGAAAGGGAGGCGAGTCGAGACTTGGCAACAATTTAACTTTTGAACTCATCATGGAGTTGTTCTAGGCTGTCATTGTTGTTTTCTATGCCAGTTGACCCTCGACCTTGTGTAGGATCATGTGCTACTTTGATCCCCTTGTGATAGTTGTTTCCTTTCTACGGATTAGATACACCTGAAAACAAAAGAATGATTTAGACAAGTCAGCATACTCTTCCATGCTGACAGCAGGATGACCAGTTCAAGGTTGGATACAACCATATAGTCTGTAGTAATAGTGGATATGTAGTTCATGGAACAAATTGTTGTTTTCTTTTCGCGTTTCATATTCTGAGTGTACATTGTGGTCGGAATGGCAATGAATGGATTCCTGTGCGTTTCAAATGTAAATCTAGATATCTCGTTACTTCTTGTGATTACAAGGTTACGTCAGCTGTTGATTAGTTGATATCGTCAAACCATATACAGATTTCTTTGTGTATGCTCACTGGACCGCTGTCTTGGTTGGCTTGACTAGGTTTACACCTATACAAATTTATTATTAAACGAACCGGTATACTTTATAGAACAAAGATCCATTTAAATTTGGAGAAGTTTGATATAAATTAATTTTGATCTAAATAATTTTGTAACATAATCACATGGAAACACAAGTACGGTCCCTTTGTGCCTCATGACAACAATTTTTGTACAATTGTGACTTACCAGGAGTTATGTTTCACTGGACTGTACTTCAACTAGTCACCAATATTTCTGTGCCATAGACTCCTGATACTGTGTTTGTTCCAAATTTCATCAAATTTCACGATGTACACTCGCTAAGATTAACTTAGGTATAATCTCTTTGAATTCCATCTCGTCAAAGGACTACTATTACCTTCACTAACTGGCCAGGTAAGCTGATACAAAACTTCATAACTTATATAGCCGACAGAAACTGGCCAGGTAAGCTGATACAAAACTTCATAACTTATATAGCCGACAGAAAAAAAAGCCTGGGTTAAATAGAGCAGCAGCCAGCACTGTCTGGAGATTTTTATAATAGAATTCTTGGAGGCTGTCAGAATTTCCAGTCTCAAACACTCTGATCTATATCAAAATTGAGTGGGATGTTTTACTTCAATGTATAACCAGTATTTAATTGGTTCAAGCAACCCTGAATATAGTATGATGTTCATTCTGGGTAGAGTGTGTGCTTTTCAAAAAGGGGGAGGGTGCAATAACTAAAATATGGAGTCCAGATAGGAGGCGTGGGTACCGTGTTTGAATCCTGGTGAGAACTGGGATTTTTAATTTCGGGATCTATAAGGGCGTCTCTGAGTCCACCCAGCTCTAATGGGTACCATTAGGTGGGGTGATACATTTTTTTTTTAATTTTTTTTTTTGGCTCAATCGTTTGAGATCTTCAGTTCTGAAGAGTTTAACTCTTTTGCGTTCTTTCTAGAAATAAAAAAAAGGGCCTATTAATAAACTCATTTTCATTTATCTATGCAGTTTTTTTTAGTAACACACTTCCACATTTGTTGACATGGAAAAACTTGTTGAAGGATGAAAGTGATGAAGTCTTTTGACTGAAAGTAACTGATTGACATTATTTGAAAATAACATAAATATTTGAAAGAGAAAGGAAGAATACCTCTATACTTACTCTAAAAGAAATAAGAAATGCTATCACATTTATTCTGTGATACGGAAGAGCATCTGTTTGTATGGACCATTTTATTATTTTGAAGACAAGAATCGCATTTACTTTTGAGAAATATTTGATTGTTTGCCCTTGTTATGGATACTCCTTCTGTCACTTTGTCCACTTTTTAAAAGTGCATTCACGCCCACTCTGCGATTAACGGTTAACGAGCAGGGTGTTATGTGGCCAGCACAACCACCAACCGCCTTTACTTTCTCAAACTAAAGTCAGGTACCCATTAGGGTTGGGTGGACTCGGAGGTGCCCTAAAATCCCGAAATTCAAAATCCCAGTCTTCGCCGAGATTCGAACCCAGGATCACAGGTTCTGAAGGCAAGCGCGCCCCCCTTGTTCGTGTGTACCAATTTCTAAACTAGCATTTCCCTCTGCGACTCCTGCTCGCTGTCAGGTCTCAGGTGCATTCCAACTGATCAACTGACCATGATGTGAAAGGTCGCTGTATGTTAATACAATACTTAGATGCATGGACACTGGCCTCGCTTTCCTTTGCTATTAGATAATGAGTCTCGCCAGTGGTATAGGTTACGTGCCATGTTTCCACGGCATTGTTGTCATCACTAGACTCAATCCCATTTAGACACGGGCCTACTTACACATTGAGACAGAGAGATCTTGTCAAATAGTACAATAGTAGTTGCTGATGTTTTGTTTGAATCCGATTTGTGTGTGTGTGTGTTCTTTTATTGGAATAGATATGAAGTAATAGCACTACCCGGCTGTCCTTGGACCGCTAAATACAAATATCTGACAAAGTAAATCTTTCTTTGTTCACAGTTTTAATATCTAAGGTTTTGTTTTCTTTCCTTTTCCCATTCCCCATGTGTTTGTATACTCTAATGGAGAAGTGTACGAGACAATAGTGTTTAAAGAAATGGATTTAGAACAAGTGAATTCATTGATTCCGTTCTAAAATTGTGAAGTTCAGATTGTTTACAGTTACGTACCAATAGTTCTCATTACTACCGACACATACCAAGACCTGAAGATTTCTGTTTCTCTTAGAGTTTGCTGGCTGCATGCATCTGAACGTGTAAGTCGATCTCTTACGAGTATTTGGCATTGAAGATAAACAAGATCATTTGACTGGACTTGTATAGAAAATATCTTGCTATATAATAGGCGACATTGTAATTAGGTATCCGTAAAATATATTGTAACGTGAAAGGTTGTTTCTTTTTTAGTTCACCTACTAGGACCGCGTTAAAAATAACTGTCAAGATGGCGCCAGTTGATTGTCCCATCCATCAAAGGTCTGCCTTCTCAAAATGAATCTAAACTGAGTCACTTGAGGCTTCTGTCGGGTATACAAACAAAATCAATAATCTTCAGCTATTACCCAGTTTCTGTTCTAAATGAAGTCTCTTATTACTGACTGTACAGTATCGGAATGTAGACAGTCAGTGTATATTTTCATTGTGTTTGTAGCGGTCTCCCAAGTTTGAGTTTGTATTCACGTTTTGATGTCAACAACAACAACAAAACGAAGTGATTTTGAAACTCAGATTTTACCATCATCTGTATCTGTGTTCAACCATATAGCTTAGATGTGAACAAGAAGTATTTGCTTCTCCGCCCTGTCTAGTAATAGAGTCATGTTTTGGAGTACGACTTATTGGCAGTGGTCCCCAAGAGTTTGTGTGAGAGACCACATTTATTCACTTGTTGAAAAATGAAATTAGCACCGCTAATTCCAGGACATTCTGAAAGCACTCACACACTATGTACAAGACACTATGTACAAGACACTACGTACAAGACACTATGTACAACACACTATGTGCAACACACTATGTACAAGACACTATGTACAACACACTACGTACAAGACACTATGTACAACACACTATGTGCAACACACTATGTACACAACACACTATGTACAACAAACCATGTATACCACACTATGTACACCACACTATGTACACCACACTATGTACACCACACTATGTGCAAAACACTATGTACAAAACACTATGTGCAACACACTATGTACAACACACCATGTAAACCACACCATGTAAACCACACCATGTACACCACACTATGTACACCACACCATGTACACCACACTATGTGCAACACACTATGTACAACAAACCATGTATACCACACTATGTACACCACACTATGTACAACACACTATGTACAAAACACTATGTGCAACACACTATGTACAACACACCATGTAAACCACACCATGTACACCACACTATGTACACCACACTATGTACACCACACCATGTACACCACACCATGTACACCACACCATGTGCAACACACTATGTGCAACACACCATGTACACAACACACTATGTACAACACACTATGTACACCATATAATTTCATGGTTGAGATGTTTAAGAACGTATTTGTGTTCTGTGATTGGATACTTTCACTTACAATGAAGTCAAAAAGAAAATACTTCGATCCTTGTCTTGGTCCTCCAGCGGCTGGAGCACGTAAACCACACCATGTACACCACACTATGTACACCACACCATGTACACCACACCATGTACACCACACCATGTGCAACACACTATGTGCAACACACCATGTACACAACACACTATGTACAACAAACCATGTATACCACACTATGTACACCACACTATGTACACCACACTATGTACACCACACTATGTGCAAAACACTATGTACAAAACACTATGTGCAACACACTATGTACAACACACCATGTAAACCACACCATGTAAACCACACCATGTACACCACACTATGTACACCACACCATGTACACCACACTATGTGCAACACACTATGTACAACAAACCATGTATACCACACTATGTACACCACACTATGTACAACACACTATGTACAAAACACTATGTGCAACACACTATGTACAACACACCATGTAAACCACACCATGTACACCACACTATGTACACCACACCATGTACACCACACCATGTACACCACACCATGTGCAACACACTATGTGCAACACACCATGTACACAACACACTATGTACAACACACTATGTACACCATATAATTTCATGGTTGAGATGTTTAAGAACGTATTTGTGTTCTGTGATTGGATACTTTCACTTACAATGAAGTCAAAAAGAAAATACTTCGATCCTTGTCTTGGTCCTCCAGCGGCTGGAGCACGTAAACCACACCATGTACACCACACTATGTACACCACACCATGTACACCACACCATGTACACCACACCATGTGCAACACACTATGTGCAACACACCATGTACACAACACACTATGTACAACACACTATGTACACCATATAATTTCATGGTTGAGATGTTTAAGAACGTATTTGTGTTCTGTGATTGGATACTTTCACTTACAATGAAGTCAAAAAGAAAATACTTCGATCCTTGTCTTGGTCCTCCAGCGGCTGGAGCACGTAGTACAGGGGTGGCCAACCTACAACACAGGCGCCATAAGTGGCAGCACAATTAGAAGTAGCTCATTTCACTCTCAAAAAAAAAAAAAAAATCGAGAGAGAGCATGCCTGTTCAGCCGAAATTTTTATTAAACTAATTCATATAATTATTAATATTCTCAATATTGGGTTTTCTTTCGTCAATGAACATACTCTTTCTTTTCGTTAGTTATGGGACTTTGGTGAGTTTTTGATGTTACATATTTAAACTTTTAATTTTTAAAGAGATGATTGGTCTTAAGTCATTCTTAAGTCATTAAGATGATCAGAGGTAGCAAAGCCATGTCTAGGAAATCATCTATCCAATAAAGTAAACTAAAGTATACTAAGCCGTCAATGACTGGTAGAGCTACTTGGACTGTAATCTTGCTCAAAAGAATTTTAGATTGTCCACTTCTGAGACACCAGTGTTTTATACACCAATCTATATATATAATTCTCTTCATGGCTCAAGAGTTTGAACATTCAGTAATGGACAGATCACTCTTTTATTTCTGCAAGTCGGACGGACTAGAGTTACCCCACGTAATTTTAGAGGCGAAAAAAAACGGGGGGGGGGGCGGGACAAGTATTAGTAGTATTCACCCGTCACTGAATAGCAGGACCGGACTTAACCATTGTGACCAAGAAGTCATGGAAAGAGAACAAGTAATCTACTCTGTATTCACCCGTCACTAAATAGCAGGGGCCCAATGCGAAACGGATTTCACGGGGCCCAGTTTGGGTAGGGATACGGATGATAGGTGAAAATTAAGAGTTTGTATTACAAAATATATTCGTCTTTACATTTTATTCATTCTTTACCACGCACAGAATTACTACACGAGCCTTGCGTGTAGCAAAGTCATACAGTATTTCATAAGAATTCTGATCCCTACATAGATCACGCTCAATAGCAAGAATTACCAAATGTTTCGATCTATCTACGACAATTGTTGACCTCAAGTAATTATTCATTAGTTTGAGGCGCGAGAAGCTTCTTTCACTAGATTCCACAATTACGTGTATTGCATAATGCCGTTTTTTTTATCGCGCGTAGGATTGGCGTTTTCCATATTGAATGACTCCCCAAAATGGCAATTTTTGTCTATATATTTCAGGAGATTTGTATGAATTTTAAAAAGATTTTAATAATCTCCGGATATTTCCAGGACTTTTAGTATATTTTGCAATTTTTATGAGATTTCCAGGAGCTCCTGGTAAATCGACACGAGGCCGCGGGAAATCTGTTATAGGTTATAAAATGCTTTAATTTAATAATTTTTACACCTAAAATTAGCGCGGGGTCCACTGCGGTCGCATAGGTTGCAGTGGCCTAGGGCCGGCCCTACAAAATAACGGCGTATGCTACGCCGACGGTCGACTTGTATTTTTTTGCGAGTAGTACTGAAATGAATCTGAATGAGAGGTGAACAAGATTGGCGCTTGGAAGCAAAAGGTTGGCCATCCCCTGACGTAGTGTATCTGGACGTTAGTTCCCACGTCTTGTACTGTGAGGAAGTGGCCATGTGGGTATTGTTCCACACACTTCCCTCTCGTCACCACCCCTGCCTGCATCATCTTGCTCTTGATTAAATTTCTTTTTTAAGTAATGGTCCTTAAGTGTGTATGTTTATGTCTGCTTGTGATGACATAAAAGTGTACACCTGTTTATGTAAATGGACGGTTCAATCAAACACTTTGACTGAAAACATTTGATGCTAAAGTCATTAGTCAGTAACAGCATGACTACGTTAAAAAAGTCCGAGAGCTTCCTTTGGAACCACTGGAAAAACACTGGCTGCCGCGGGACGCCTTCAAGACAAACAGTGTTCGGGCGACATTACAGTACATACCAGGGCTTGTCAGTATCGAAGGAAACGTGAGGGCTGACTTGCTAAGTTCTTATCTTATCTTATATAGTTCTTATATAGTTCGGCAGCAAACTGGACCCATCGGAAGAGCCACAGACATTTGAGCAGGCTCATCGATTGTTGGCAGTAAAACAGGCAGGGTGCGGACAATTGTAAATGGACCCTCGAAATCTGACGACTATTGGCAGTAAAACAGGGAAGAACAGGTTGTTATTGCTAGGTTCAGAACAGTCGGAGCTTACGTAACACCAAACAAATGACGTTTTTTTTTACCCCTTTTACCCCCTTATAACAAATCATAAATAAAAACCTCCCCTCCCCGTTAGAGTAACATAACAAGAACATTCGAACTTGACAAAGTACTTATTGATGAGTTATCATTTGCCCAAATGTCATTTTTCATCTTGGTATCTATAAAAATGATGGGGAAAAGTCTCGACTTCTATAGGTGCATTCATTCCCCCTTCCTAACACTGTTTACAAACATCAGGCGGCGCCGGAAAACCCGTTGGTATTTTTTTCTTTAATATTTGTGTACACCCCTCGTTGGACCCGCCAAGTCGAGGCTTAAGGCACTGTATATGTTAATAATAATAATTTAATGTATGGAGCGGTGTTAACAAACAAAATGTAAGCTCAAGGCGCCATGATAGCATTACAAACATAAACACGAGAGTTAAAAGGACAAACTCATCTACAAAAAGTTTTGTTATTTCATTTGAATATTTTCATTTGTTTTGTTAGGTGACCAATCTCTAGACCCCCCCCCCTCCTCCCCCTTGTAGTTGTTCGTAACAAAATTGCATTTCTCTCCCTTAACCGTTACGTTTTCTTTTAACAAAGCTTTTATCAACTCACTCCGTCTGATAAAATGTAGGCACACGTTATTTCTCCCCCATCCAATCTCGGTTCAAGCTGAAATTTTGTACAATTATTTCTTTTACCTGACAAAACAAGAATCAATTAAAAAATTAACCAATTACAAATTAGTTAATAAACTATTAAACTATTAAATTAATTATTTTGTTTGGTATCTCGTACAATGGAAAGAAATTGTACTTAATTAACTGGTAAGGTGGTATAAGTTGAATATTATACTTTGTAGTGAGAAAAGTTTGAAACTAACAATAGGCAACTATAAAACTTTTTTTAATAAGTGCATTTAAAAAGCGATCACCCAGATGTATAATTCTTTCTCTTCCTCCCCCCCCCCCCCCAACAACCATTCTAGATCCATAGAAGTGATAGATGCCAAACATGGAATAACGAAACAATTGGTCAAAATATTTGTAGTGGCACATATGTATTGTATTTGGTCTAGATCTATGACCTATTTAATTACATAACATATCCAAACTAATTGATACAACTACACTTTATATAAGCTTTGTTTTCCTTCTTTTGAAATGACCGTATTGGTACGCCTCTTCACAGATTTACGATTCAAAATAAATACAAATTAGAGAGTGTTAAAAAAAAGGGTATCTCCCCTAGTTCGTATGCTTTGGATAGATTTATCTTTCATATCGCAGCGTGACTCCCCCACACATAACGCTTTATCTGTGCCCCATCGCTTCTCTGATCTCTTAATGCCTCTTCCCGCCGCAGACAACAAGGGAAGGAACCTTACTACTCACTAGTGTTGAGCATCTCGGTGTTTTCACAGCAATGGGGGGGGGGGGGTGCTGGCCGGCTAGGGGGTGGGACATCGTGGTGAGCACCCGTTGGGTCAGCACATGTGGGTCTGGATTTCATCAAACGATGCCAGCAGATCTGTGCGCCAAGGCTGACACATGAAAGAAGTCCGAATCTATGAAGTTAGCCGCCACTGGGTTCATTGCTGTGTGTAAACTATGCAGGCTAGTGTGTGTATGTGACTGTAGGAGTGTTGATTTGTATGTATGAACCTTACCTGGACTTTGGAGCAATAAGTTTTCCAGGTGATGCTGGCAGACTAGAACTTAGGCCCAGGGCCGAAATAGTTGAAGAGATGGTGGCGGATTAGGTTATAACATCACGCCTTGCAGATTTCATTGGCTTGTAGTTTTGTTGTTGCTGTTTTTTTTTTTTGTTGTTGTTGTTTGTTTTTTGTTGTTAATGTTGTTTTTTTGTTGTTGTTTTTTTTTTTGTTGTTGTTGTTGTTTTTTTGTTTTTTGGTGTAAAGAAAAAAAGTTTGCCTTCACAGAATGAGTCAGCACTATTTGGTATGCACACAGTCAAGGCCGAAATAGATTTTTTCTTAACTGGATCTGGCACATTTTGTTCACCTCAAATAACACAGATACCGATGTAAAAATAATGCTGTCTAAACGATATAAGTTTGTGGTTCGGGTTAGTGTTATTATTTCTGTGTGTGGCTCTCTCATGGACATGCATTCAAGTGCTTGCGTAAGCACACACACACACACACCTGGGTACTTTGATGTTCTCATTGTTTGGTATTGGCCTGAAAATAACTATTCACCTTCCCCGCAAGACATCTATGTATACAAGATCCACTAACAGAAAGTATTCATTGTCCCGTTCATTTGCCTCTTTTAGTTTTAGGCGTCAAATGACACGAAACACAGTGTACAAATATTGACCTAGACAGACAGTACAATCCAGATATATCAAAGATTACCCCCCCCCCCCTTTTTTTTTTTGTTCTCTCTGTCCGTTCTTGAATTGATTGTTTGATCACCCAGCAGGCTTCTAAACGGGTTGATTGACCGCCTACTGTTGTGGTCCGTGAAGAGGATTAATGGGGGAAGAGTGGGCGAGTGTCGGTAACTTTGATTAAATATTTAGTCTTTATAGTTACAGTGACTTTTGTTGACTCAACACAATTTTTTTTATGTTGGCATAATAATGCACTGAAAGTAAGACAATGGCAGATGTACCTCACTGTTTTTTATCTAGTCAAGTAGCATCTTCTTCTATATCTCTTACAATTTCTAATCTACTTTTGAAAGAGTTGTTTACCTTGCTTGATGTCTTTTTTTTTTTAAAACCAATTTCAAGTCCTTTAAAAGAACACAGACTAAACACTTATTCCTTTCCACGTGATACACACACACTATTGAATAGAAATGAAAAGTAGCAGTGAGAGACTGCGCCTACCGAGGCCCGAACCAGTGACCCCTGGAAACGATAACAGTAACGCGCTGCAAAGTGAACTTAACCTCTAGGCCATCGGAATGGCCCAAAAATTTTCTTCTGGTCCAGAGTCATTCGTCCGTATGCAAATCACCACCCCAGTGGGTAATGGCCACATGCCCAAGCTAATCCGCCCCCCCCCCTCCACCTCCCCACACCCGTGTTCACTAACAAATTCAACAGAGCCGAATACAGACAGCACGTTAGGCTGATATTAGACAAACAATGTCTCTATCCAATTGTGTATCCCTCATTAGGACAAATGGACACTATAAATACACTACGTATAGAAGCTTAAGAGAGTATGAGCAATTAAACTGTAAACGTGAATATAGATGTGAAACTAGATGCTGAAACAAATGAATGATACATACATGTTGAACATCAATAAACAGCAGCACCAGGAACCAAGTGTTTAAAGGAGAGAAAATAGTGAATTAGATGCGATGAATATAAGGGCCTTCGCCTACCGAGGCCCGAACCAGTAACCCTGGAAACGACTACGCCGCCAGGCAGTAACTCTCTGCAAAGCGGACTTGAGAACTTAACCTCTAGTCTAGACCATCAAATTATCAAAAAAAAAAAAAAAAAGTTCCTCTGGTTTAGAGTCATTCATTGGTCCCTGGTGCTGCGTTTCATTTCTGTATCATTCGTTTGTTTTAGCACCTAACTTGACATTGATATTTCCTTTCAGTGTGAGCATATCATATGTAACATTGGATATTTCTGACACATACATGAGTTATTTACCATAGCGCTAATGTGATACTAGTCCTAAGATGTTAGATGTTCAAAGATTGAGGTCTGGAGAGGCTGACTGCACCCGGACCCTGTACGTAAGAAGTGACTCCCAAGCCTCGGATTGTACAGTCGGGGAGGAGGGGGGGTGGGGGTTCAATGCACGATGTCTTCAATTGATAATCGATATGAATAGAGGCCTGAGCTGAAGTAGCTTCTGTCTTTACAAAGTATAAAAAAACAACAGATATGAATCGCCAACACTAGAGGTCGAACAAGAGAAATGTGTGTAGAGTTAGAACAAGAGAAATGTGTGGAGAGTTAGAACAAGAGAAATGTGCGTAGAGTTAGAACAAGAGAAATGTGCGTAGAGTTAGAACAAGAGAAATGTGCGTAGAGTTAGAACAAGAGAAATGTGCGTAGAGTTAGAACAAGAGAAATGTGCGTAGAGTTAGAACAAGAGAAGTAAGTGGCGAGATCTTGATCTAGTTACCGGTTCTCAACACAAAATACTGGTTAGTTGATTAGGAAATGTGTAAGCTACGTTAGGTTATTCATTAAATATAAATTGAACTCGCGGCGCATCTTGTGATTAAAAAGTAGCTTCAAGAAGTACTTGGCATCTCCATTAATTCAATAATGTGGCTGTCAACAAGATCATGTGCATTCTTCGTACAATAGATCTCTTTCGTTTTGAGCCAGCACTTCAACATCCAGGAGACATCTTGTACAATACATCACATGGGATGTGTCATTGGTTTGGTTTTGGTGTAGATTTTTGTTTTCAATGAGCGAATATTAAAATCGATATTTGGGGTGTATTTTGACATGACATTGGAAATGATTGCCTTAAAAACGTATCGACTTAACTCTTGGAGTAGTTCTGTGCCAATGAATAGGTCAGATTGTATATTTGAACTGTTTTGTTTATCAGTATTGTGTAGAATCAAGTTAGATTTTTTTTAACGAATAGTGACAGTCTGTTAATTGCCTATCCTTTTATGTCCGGCATGCTATCGCTTCACTGACCTCAAGCTATTCGCGGGTCAAAGTTTGCCCACCCCGAAGATAAGCCAAGCACTGGCTGTAAACGTTCGCCTTGTATCACTGGGTTTGATGGCTCCCATCTCAACAGAGCACAAAGTGAAGGCACACAGTCTATGGAAGTGGGTCTCTTATCTCTGGAGCCAGGCCTCGATCACCTATTTGTATTCTTGGGCTGGAGGGAAAAACAAAAAGGGGGGGGGGAGAGGGAAGAGTTCGCTTGACAAATGTCCAAACAGTTTTCGTCACGGTTAGTCTAGGCCCGCTTAGGTCTGGCTCTCTGACCAGGAATGTTTTCAGACTGATCTATAGACCGGGTTTAGCTTTCACAGCTTATTGACTTTAGTGGACCTGTTGAAGATTTGGACATAAGCATGACCTTTAACGGTGTCTGGATGGTTCTGTTCACTAGGACATGTGTTGGTTATAGACCTTTGCTATTACCTAGTCTGTGTTAGCGCTCATGTAGTTACCAAGAGGAAGATAGCAGCTATTCTTTACTGAATGGCGGGAATTAGTTAATTATTATTTTCCATACATTGAATTTTGATTTATATTTTTCCTTTCCAATCACTGAGTTCTTGACTCTAGACAGTCAAGTAACTAGCGATGAGAACTATATATTTCGTTGTATAGTTTGAAAACACTGTGAAAGTTTCTTACATTAGGATGCTTGCTGCTTCGTGAAATAGATTGTACCACTCCTGGACATGATCGAGATAGACTTTCTGTAGCTGTGTGTTTGGTTCTCTTAGTACTCTTTCATCACACTGAATAGAACGATTTAGTTTGAACTCACTGGCTTCTTTAGTCCCACGCCTAAATGATCTTTTGGTCAGACTTCTCAACCTTTAGGAGTCATGTTTCCGTTCTTTGTCATAACAGTCTCCGGCATTTACTACTGAAACTATGAGTCTATCTGCTTAAGTAGTGTTCTGAGAGATTTTAAACCTATTGCTGTCAGGGTGTATACAATAGTTCAAACAGACTGTGTTGTTTTAAGACTAGTTTTAGTTTCGCACATCGAAAAGACTAGTTTTAGTTTCGCACATCGAGTTAAAGGTTTAAGTTAAATAAATCTGTTAGTCTAAAGTCTAAACACTAGACTTGTATCTTGAACCTGAGAGTACAGTGAAACTTCCAAATTTCTCTTGTTCGATATGGCATGGTCCAGATGTCAACTTTGGTTACCAAGTGACACTATCGATTGTTCTGGTCATCTGTAAAGGATGAATGGTTCTGAGGACTGAATGTATCGATCTCGTCCAATAGTGAGTCACCTTGTTGGGGGGCTGTTCATCCATTAGTCAGTGTCGATAGTTTTGAATCGATCACGTTTGACATTGCATTCCTTGTATTGGATGTTATCCCACATGCCATGCTGGACCACATGTACAGGTGACAGGTTATATACGACTGTGTTTGGACCAATTCCTTGATGTGTGTCTAGAGACTTCAACGTTTACTCGTTGTGTGTAGAGGCTATGTTCAGACTTTCAGACATAGGAAAAGACCAACAGATCATAATTAAATGATTTCCTTTGTTAATCAGGCAGAGATACGAGTTGCCGTTTGTTTACAAATTAGTAGTAGTACTTGAGTTTGGATTACTTGCACATTTATAGCAGAGGAGCGTAGTGTAATTATGGCGTTAAATTGCCGTGTGTTTTCTCGACTTTGACCGGAGTCAAACAAAGTTCATGAATATCTCGTACATCCTTATTTTCTGAGACCAAAGAGCTATTAGCCCGTACTCGTAGCGAAAGGAAGGGAACTGTCGGTCTAGTCTTCAAATCTGTCTCGATCGCGTCATGTAGACACAATAAGACACTTCATATTTATGAATAGTTGTTCTTACAAGTTTCTCATATTTGTACGTATTTTGGATCTGTTCAATTTGTTGTAGGCGCCTTGAGACTTAATGGATTAGGACTATCGTTATAAAGTTGCATTTTAGTTTAAGCATAGATAATCTTGGAATCAGTTCAATGACCTAGCGCAACACATACGATTCATTGAAGCCATTGACTTTCTAGAAGTGTAGTGTACTGTCGAGTTGTATGCCTGTGGTAACTGAGATTGTTACATTCAAATATTCTTAAAGTTTGTGACTGGTTTGAAAATGTGTTTCCATTAAATCACCTTTTTTTTCTTCATTGCTGTCTTGTAAGGGCGTAGGCAACGCTGTCATGTGCGTCCTCTTCATTGGCTAGTCTTCTGCTGTTTGAAATGACGTATGTCACGTGTTATGAACCTACCAGGTCAGTGAGAAAAAAAGTTGCCCACCTACACGGAGTACACACACAAAGTTGATGGTCAGTGTGTCGCGTGTCAACCTTGGTGTGTCCCTCATCACCCTCTGGAGCAACATTTTTTTTTATGTCTCCTACCACCCCCCCTTGACCTTTCTGCGTGAAATCTCGATGAGGTGTATACATGATTGAAGGTCTAGCCCCCATGGTAGATCTTTGTGACAACAAAGTCGGTTATCAATGAATGTATTTAGACTCGGTGTGACGTGTACCCTGGGGTCGCAGCGACTACATCACCGCTCGGCCTAGTTTCACTTTCAACACCTTTGTAAAAGTTCACCTTTTCTTTAGTGTTACTAAGTTGCCTCTACACTTGAAACAATGTAACTACAGGAGTATATGTCTAGGCAACACACAGTATTAGCTGTAACAACATACAGTCAACTTCAGACATGGACAGTAAAGTAGACTAACATTCGAGTGTGTGACAAGAGACGCGAGAATGACCAGAAATAGTGGATTATTCTCTTGTATTGGTAGTGGTGGACGTTATGTAAACAGGTATGTAAACATTGTTTTGTATAACCAGTCTAGTTCGTCTACTAAATGGTACATAGATGAAGGAAACCTCTGACCATAGCTTAAGTACACCTTTTTTCGAATTCGCTTTTATTTAAAACCTAAGCTTTCATAAATAAAAATCATTCCGTCCTTACTACCCTAGTTCATGGCTCTGACTTTGTACACACGAGTGTGTTGTCATCGCTTTTGTTTTCCTACCTTAGCATATCATGGGCGTCTTTTCTCCCCCCTAACCCAACCTAAGACAACTGTTGTCATTCTTTGTGCCGAGTCTACTAAATAACGATATTGAAAAAAAAAGTAAAATATAAAAAGTACTTTCCAAAAAAAAAAGAGACTATTCCTCCTGTATGAAGCCGATGAGTCTTTGTAAAAGTGATGACTTTGCTCTGAATTAAGTTTTTTTTTTTTTGTAAACACGTATTAATAAATTGTATAAGTCTGAATGTACCATGTGTATTGTGTATATTGTCACCAATGAATTGTATCAGCCCAGCTCATGAGACGGTGCGCCAAATGTTCTTGAACGTCAACTTTTTTTTTAACGAACACATGAGGACATTGAAAACAAAACGGTCAAACCAGAGTTTTCTCTTTGTGGCCAATTAGTCATTCTTTTCTCAAAGATATACCTAAACTGTCAAATTTCTAGGAAAATGGTTGGAGCCGTTTTCGAGATCCGTATCCACCTAGGTTTTTGAACCGATGACGTATTAAGCAATTAAAAAAAAGTTTTATGCATTTATGAAAAATGGCCCTAGTGTTACCATCATAATTGGAAACACGCCTAGGTCTAAAGGTACTGAAGAAACTAGGTACACCTAGGTATTGAAGACAAAATAGTGAGTTTTGAATTCATTACGTTAAATTTAGATTTTAGTTTCCCCAAGGTCTCCCTTGGCTCTTGTTACACTAGAAGGTGACCCTAGTATGTCAGGAACCAACACATAACCCTGGTGTGTCAGGAACCAACACACAACAAACACGCAATCTTATGAGGTGACCAATGTTGACATAGTAGTCCATAAACTTCCCTATTGCGGGTCCCAGGCTAAGAGAGAGAGAGAGGAAGTCTACCCACAGGATGTTTAATGATGGTGACACTGCTGTCAAACAGTTGTGTCAATAATGTCAGTTGGCTGGTCATCGTTACTTGGCCTTTGTGTTGATATTGGCATGAGACGCGTGCTAGCCATCAAGTAGGTAGTACACATACCTGTGTATAATAGTTAGTTGAATAGTGTACCTGTAAATTAGGTCAGTACTGTAGTTCATGTAATCTGTTCTAATCGACTAACTTCCTAGTCACAGACAACTATTGAGCTAAAGTATAGGACCCGGAGTTTAACAAGTGAAAATAAAGAAAAACAAATGTAGGAAGTGCCTTAGGAACAATACATACACACACAGCTATTCGCCCAAAACACCCGTCTCTTGTATTTTCTTTAAAGACACATAAGAATCCCAACATTACTTAATATTACATCCTTTCTTATCATATGTTGTGTAATAAAATATGTATGAGCACATTAATGTAGTTTTAGTGTGCTTTAAGAATATAACAGAAGTAGATATCAAATAAAAATAGTGATAAAAAGACAAGTATACATGGTTTGAACCAAAGGAGGCAGCAGGGAAATACCATTCCGTCTCACTCAATGACTACTAGATAGTATCTTGAACATGATCATAATACTGAGACCTAAAACATGACCATACAAATATAAAAAGTCCTGTGTCTGTCTGGTCAAAAGTTTGTACACGTTAGTTCTCCTACACACTACCTCGAATTAAGCTTAAATTTTGCACAAATATTTTATTACCTGACAACACAAGAATCAATAATAATAATTAAAAAAAAAACTACTAGTTAACTATTGGTAATTAATTCCCTTGTTTGGTATCTCGATCAAGGGAAAGAGGTTGTATACGCTACTCCGTTTCTCCCCCCCCCCCCCCCCCCCAATTTTCCATACTTGTCTAGACAAGTGATAGAATCATAGCGTATTGCTAAAGTTACAAGCATGAAATAGCGCTAAACAAACAAACAAATGGTAACAATATTTCTAATCGCATATATTTATTGTTGTTGGTCTAGATCTATTACACATTTAATGACATGACTGATGAAACTGATACACTTACATTTCGTATAAGCTTGGTTTAAAAAAAGTATGTGTTTTCTTGTTTTATTTTATAACCCCAAAGTTCCTGGATACATAAATCTAAATACAAGATATGTTTTAACACTAAAGACTTAGAATTGTCAATCATACCGTTCCTATATGTCACGAAGACACTTGTCATATGTCTGATAGAGTTTTTGTCCTATACGTCACGAAGACAATTGTCATATGTCTGATAGAGTTTTTGTCCTATATGTCACGAAGACACTTGTCATATGTCTGATAAAGTTTTTGTCCTAAATGTCACGAAGACACTTGTCATATGTCTGATAAAGTTTTTGTCCTAAATGTCACGAAGACACTTGTCATATGTCTGATAAAGTTTTTGTCCTAAATGTCACGAAGACACTTGTCATATGTCTGATAAAGTTTTTGTCCTAAATGTCACGAAGACACTTGTCATATGTCTGATAAAGTTTTTGTCCTATATGTCTGATAGTTTTCAGTCGGTGTTTCCATATTCCACTCTGTTGCTACTCTGTGTCTACGTGTGTTTGTGTGTGTGTGTGTGTTTCGTGCGTTTGTGTGTTCGTGTTTCGAGTGCTGCGTTACGTCAGGGCTAGAAGCTTGACAAGCTCGCGTACATTCCTCAAGTCTCCACCACTCTCCTGCCCTCCCCCAGACGTGCAGTGGTGAGCGCTTAAAATCTTGACACTTAGTTCAATAAGCCTGGGAGAGTGAGCCGCTCTGAAAGGGGAACATGAGTGTTTAAGAATGGGATATTGTTAGAACTGGTGGGATTGTCTGAATATCTCTGGTGTCTCCGGCTTTGAAGGGATTCACATGATCAGAATGTGACAATGGAATGAATTCAACACTAGTTTAGTATAGCAGATTCTGTAGGTAAGTGGCACATTTATCTGGTGCTACTATCTTTTCTTTTAATCGCATGGCTATAATTGAAATGGATGATACAATGGTTTTTAAACAATCGGTAGACTTAGTAATCTGTACAGCTATTCATGTAATGAAGTCTCTTCTGGCATGTTTCAAGTCAAATATAAGGTACCCATGAACTGTGGGCTTCTTTGTATAAAAAAAAGTTTACTGTGGTGGAGATCTACCACGAAGGGTTGTAATCCTAACTCCTGGACATGTTTGTTGTTGTATAATTGTTTTTGCCTTTGACGTGGTTCCCCTATTCAAAAGTATATGGTCAATATTATGTGCAAATAAAAATGTATCTATGTTGTTTTTTTTAATGCAATTACCTATTAGACCGTCTCATCTAATAAGAATCTTTTGAAATGAAGTGTGGAGCTAAACAAGACCAGATAATAAATCCATTGTCATTATTCATTAATAGAAACTAGATCGATAGCTGTAGTACATAAGGTATCATATGCTGATTGGTTCAGCTTTAATGCGATATGCTTAAAGTGGTTGCTGGATTCTTAACCCGATATGTTTAGTACGGCTCGATGATTTTTAAAGTGATCTTTTTTTCTTAAGGGATTTTCATTATAGTCATGACTCTTTGTATCTGTTGTCTGTATTTAGTACAAATTGCGACTTTATCAGTTCGTCATTACAACTCTAAATACGACAACTATCCTGTACATTCATATCTAGTCAGAATCTGTTTATTCTGGCATGTAGACACTTGGTAGTCTAGCCTGAGTGTTCAATGAATACTATCTAGACTGTGTCGAGTAGCTCTACTGAATGTAAGGCGACCACGCCTACTGGTAGACTTTGATAGAATGATTCATGGCCATCGTCAATGTGACACTGGAGATACATTCACAACCAAACTTCATGTAGATATTTAAACTCTCATTAGCTGGAGGATTATTTTATTTTGCTGTATTGTAGACAGTTCACTAAAGCTGACACACACACTTATTCTTTTGGAAATAATGTTTCGCAAAAACACGCACACGTCATTTAATACAACAGAAAAGTAGTTCTCAAACTGTGGTCTGAGGACCCCTGGAGGTCGGTTAGACTATTGTAAGGGGTCCACAGAAAGCTGAAAATTATATACAGTTTAAATAACTTCTTCACTAAAAGCCAGTTGGGATCATTTAAATCATATAATAATGAGATCGCCTCTCACTACTGTGTAATATGTTTATTACGAACTATTCTATGACGACTTAAACATAAGATTTGAAGTCCTTCTTAAACTTGTTTTAACAAAAGAGACCACATATTCTGATTACAAATCAAGATTTTATTTTTACATCCTGCATTGACTTTTCATGTCTTCTTATTTGGTACAATGTGGATTCATTGCCGTCATGAGCCTCATCACAAATCAAAGAAACTGACTAGAAATGTGTGCTCGTTGAGATTGGCGGTTGCAAACATTGAGCTGGACATATAACCCCTCATACAATTTACAATACATTACTCGCCGAGTCATTCATTTGTGTAAATACTCCTTCAACGAAATGTTTTTGTTAGCATTTGCAATGGACCTCATTCACCAATCGTAAACAAACACCCCTCAAGTCACGTGACAACCATCAGCTTAATCTAGACACCAACATGGAATCTATTGTTAGAAAACCACTCTTGCTTGTAAATTTTACTTTTGTTAACTTGTTAGACTATTGCGATGTTATAAATGCAGCACATGCATGTGACAATGATTACAGACACGTAATTATCAAAGGACCAACATTGTTCCAAGAACATTTTGTGACAGAGATTAGATTTAAATCTGAGGAAGAAACACGTTGTCACTACGTTCAGGCTCGAGTCAAAGGCGAGATTAAGAAACGTTCTGCGTACAATGTTACTGGAGTCATTAGCTACAATGGAAAGGTAAGCTACTTTTAAATTACCATAGAATCTATGACTATCAAACTATAGAGTATAGATCTTTGATCTAGATTAGTCAATCTACTTACTTAAAGACTAGATCAAGTACTTATTGACTTGTTTAACATATTAGTTAGGCCTACTAGATTACCAGGCACTATTACTGAGTATTATGACTAGAAATGTTGAAAATTAATGATTATAGATCTACTAATTTATTAATTATGTAATACATTATAAATAATAAAATAATAAAAATGATACATTAACAAGTAATAGAGTCTCTAGATCTACCTGGATCTAGATTACTTTGACTTGAGATATAGAATTATAGGCCTATGCTATGTAATTCTTTTTATTGTAGTCAATACCTTCTTTACTAGATCTAGATATATATATATATATATTATATATAGACCTATACTTATAGTCCTAGTCTAGACTGTCTAGAGCAGTGTTTCCCAAACCTTTCCTTATCGGAACACTTTACACACTATGAGTATTTAGTGGAAAACTTTTCTTATTTTTTAAAGAGATTTATTCACATGGTAGCCTACTAATTAATTATTCCAGTAGTTCATGGAACACTTATTCAGGCGTAAGGTTCTGCGGAACACATTTTGAGAAACACTTGTCTAGATTGATTCTAGAGATTAGATCTGGAATAGGGCTAGTTCTAGAAATCAAGATATATATATATCATTTACTTATCACCTAGAATAGAGTGACAAGATTTATAATGTTATTAACACAATTTAAGTCATGAACATTGTAGGATTCAATATAATTCTAAACTAATAAATCTAGATGTCTACTACATTTTATCTACATTATAGATTTAATTTAAATTAGAAATCATATATTCAGAGGCAGTGCAAGAGGTATGCGAAGTGGGCATAATCTACATTCTGTGAGTGGGGGTTTTATAAAATTAGTCTATGCACACCTATTAAGTTTAGAACATCTAATGCATTTATATATATGTAATTATTAATTTTTGTTTAAATTTATTTATTCTTTCAGGTCATTGAAGGAGAGTGTCAGTGTGCAGGGGGTTGCAAGCCCGCCTGTTGTAAACATCTTTTTGGTCTTCTGTCTGCTCTAGAAGACTATAGCAGAAAAGAAATGTATGCAGCACCAACAGACAAAATTCAGACATGGCATCAACCTGCACCTAAAGCAATTTCGCCTCAGAAAAAGAAGGATAGTTTTAGATGTGATAAGACTGGTCTAACAAATTTTGATACCAGTGTTTCAATGTCTGCTTTGGCTGCCTTACCTCGGAACACTCCTATATTTTCAGTTCTTCAAGCCGATCCTAAAATATTAACCTCTGACATTATTTTCTATGACAGAACTATACCTTTGCCAGCTTTTGTCTTATCAGGCATTGGCAAAGACCTACCAGCTGAACTTCCTCTTTTTCAAATTGTTTTTTATCATGAAAAAGTGAGAAAAAATCTAGACGAACTTGTGTATTTAGAGAGAGAGACAATGCTGCAAAATTGTGAGCAGTGGCGCAGAGAAAGAATTTATCGACTAACAGCATCAAATGTCCATACAATTCTAAAGAAGCAGGATAATATTGTGGATTTTGCTGCTTCTTTACTGGCAAATAGTAGAAAAAATTTTAGTGCTGTTTTGCCTGTGAGATTAGGTAAACTAAGGGAACCCTTGGTGACAAATATTTTGAGAAATAAATTCTCCAAACATATATTCCGCAACACTGGACTAGTTGTTCACCCACTCTTTCCTTTTATTGGAGCTTCTCCTGATGGGCTGCTTTACCGTCCTGACAATCCAATGATTGTAGAGATCAAATGTATATACAATTCTTCCAGGCAAAGTCTTATTCAGTTATCTGATAAAAGGAAAGATTTTTGTCTTGAATTTTCTAAAGACAAAGGCAACTTTGTGCTTAAAACAACCCATAGTTATTACACCCAGATACAGATGCAACTGTTCTGTACAAATTTAGATACTTGTTTATTTGCTTTGTTTTATGATTTCAAACAGCCTCTTTTTCTAGAAGTCATTCATATTGATCAAGCATTTTGTACAAATGCCTTGTCTCTGTTATCTAAATTTTACTTTCAATATTATCTTCCAGAACTTGTTTCAAGGGATATCTAGATGTTTTATGCCTTGTTCAATTAATTGAAACAGGAGCCAACTTGGTTAATAATTATCATCATAAACCCACCCAACTATTATTATAATACTGTATATAGTATTAATCTTATTATTATTTTTTTATTTTTGTGACTTTTTGACACCATTGTATCGAGCATTTAAATCAAGCATTTTGTTAAAATGCCTTGTCTCATTTATTGTTTTATGAATGTCTAGATGTTTGATGCCTTGTTCAGTTCATTGAATCAGTAGTCAATTTGGTTTAAAGTTATTTTCTTAAATCTACCCTCAACTATTATTGTACCAAAATACATGCATCTATATTTTTTTTTAGCTTTGTGATTTTTGCGATTCATTTAAATAGATATGATACATTGTTATAGCAAAATAAAGTCTTTGTTTCTCTATAAGTTATTTTTTTATTGAATGATATGAAAAAGTATATTGTACACAAAGAAGCTGATATTATTACTAAACATATATATACATATATACACATTTTAAACATGAAATAAACAAGCTTATATTAATAAAATATGTACACCAATTTTAAATTTCAAGTTGCCAGATAAAAAATTGATAAGTCATAATAAACCAAAGTAACAACATTGTAAGGGGAAAACTATATTAATAAGGAAGTAATATTTAATATTTCTGGGCACTGATCTGTAGAAGTACTAATAAAATAGTTTATATTAATAAATTATATACACACCAATTTTAAATTTGGGACCCCTCAACTCAAGAAAACATTAAGAAACTGGAACAAACACAAAATAGAGCAGTGAGATTCATTACAAACGAATATTCACATTTGACTAGAGTAACACCATTAGTAAAATCACTAAATTTAGAAAGCCTTCAGGACAGAAGACTCAAAAGTAAAGTAGCAATTATACATAAAACACTGAACCATAATCTTCAAATACAAAAACAAAATTTAATAAAATACTCTGAAAGACAAAAAAATAAAGGCACATTCCTCGTCCCATATGCTAGGACAAATTTGTACAAATACTCCTTCTTCCCTAGTGCTATTAGAGCATGGAATGGGTTGCCTGAGCTAGCCAGAAAAACCAGTGACTTGGCAGAATTTAAGTCATTGGTTAATATGCATGACTAAATGCATGACGCGTAGGACGTAATCATCTTCTTTTTTGAAGTAACGTCTGTATTAAATAAGATAAGATATACCTTCTGAAAATAAGCCATATAAACCTAATAAATTATATATGAATAGGGAGGCCTACTGATCAAATATTAACATTAGATCCACTTTTTTTTTTCCTACTTGTAGGAATCTAAGTCGATATTGAATATACTACTACTAGATTGTAACTAGACCAGAATTTAGCAAATATTAATAGTAATAATAATAGGCTGTTTAGTATTATTTAAAGTCGAATCAACGCTAATAGAATTCTATGTCTATATCTTATTCTATATAGTATCTAGAATGACCAGATCCATCTAGCAGCTAGCTACTTGTAGATCTATTTCTACTAATTTCTAGTCTAGTCACTAATGACACGTCTAATCTAGAAATATTATAATCTAGACTAGTTGTTTTATTATTTACATGCTTTTTAAATTTAATTTATAAACTTTGAATAATAATCAGATTTAAAAATCTAGATCTAATTCTGATTGTAAATTTAATATAATGTATAGATATAGACTCTAGAATGCTAGAATAGGTCTACAGATTCAGATTATACAGTAGATTTGAGTAGATATAGAATCTAGAATAATCTAGATTACTAGATCTAATTAATATTTTAAACTATTTATATCTAGAAATTCTAGAAGTAGAATCTAGATCTAGATTCTGAGCTAGACTTATATAGATCTAGATTCTTATCATCTAGATCTAGTCTAGACCTACTAGTCAAAGACTTAAATATCATCGTATTACTACTATTAGTATATAGTACTTCTAGATGTAGAATATAAATATAGATTAGATCTAGATTCTATAGATTATTATATGCTTATAGATCTATCTACTTACTTGTAAAAGTCTGGTAAATAAAACAGTCCTCCTCAAAATGCTATGAACATATTACAAAGTGTGCACTTGCAGTGAAGTTTGTACGTTTCAGTTTGACAACCCATTCTTTGCATAGCTTTGGATTGGTCACAGGACAACGATGAAAACCTTTTTTTTTTCTCTACATTCTTTTTTATGTTCATAATAATTACAGTCAAATGCAACGCATAGCTTCCCCATCTTTCAGGTACTCATCTATACACACAAGTGAATCGTTGATGGTTGTCACGTCACCGTACGTTTCGGTGAATGAGGTCCATTGATATACTTTGCATTTAGGTAGGGGGTGATTGGGACACAAATGTTTGAGAACCACTGCAATAGACCTCTGACAAAGAAACTGGTTGTGTTTTTTCTCTTGCTTTCTTCAAACAGACTGATTGATAGCTGAGCGTTTTTATATTTACTATTCATGCACCGACGTACTGACGTGTGCTTTTAAACCTGCAAAATCCACTCACTTTATTCACAGACTTTGACTCCGAATACAATCAACACAATGACGAGGTGTCTACTCTGAACATTATTGCCAGCAGAAAGACAGACATGACAAAGACATAAAGTTCTGTCAGACCCAGCTCCGGTTGTCACTGACTAGTCCCGAGGTTTGATGAGTTCCGTAACGTACGTGCATACAACTTGGGACTAACTTCTGAAGTTGCCAATTGGAAGCTGTCGTCTAATAGATAATTGTTCTTGCTTTCTGAGTGGAACTTTATAAACTACGAGAATCTCGTGTGTTGGCCTCATCAGTAATTGACATTCTCTGCTCACTGTCTTACACACGTAGCTAAAAATAGTTCCTATGAACTGCAGTGGGAACACGTCCCTTGTCCTCTCCCCTCTTCATGTTTGTTTTGTTTCACTTTCACACCAATGCTCTACACATGTCATGTTTCTAGTCCACAGTCACCTAGGTACATTGATACGAACACATAGCATCGTCAATAGTCTAATAATCATCTGTAAAATAGTGCCCTTTTCCAGGGTTAAGGAAAAGTGGCTGCGCAATCAGCTGTGACCTCAACTGACGCAATCAAAAACTGTTGACTGTCGAGGGTCTTTTTGTTTTTTTTGTCTTTAATATTACGCGATACATGGTCTTTCAGTGCTGTGCACACTATCATACAGTGCTGTGTATTCTATTATGTAATGTATACTTTCATGGATTATTTTGTACGATGCGTCAAGTGTATTAAATGCAACGAAAATCGTGGCTTGTTCTCTTGACAGTCTCCACACATTGCCTGATTTCACTAAGTACTTCACATCTTAGTTACCTAGTCTACTTTTTGTTGTGTTTTTTTCTGAGCTAAGAAATAGCAAAGTATGAAATGATGAACTTAAAAAGACTTGACTGTGATTTTGTAAGTTGAGTATTTTGGTAAGTCTGTTGTGGGTGTACTGCATGTGTGGTACTAGTCAGCATCTCCCCTTTACTGTTCTCCTCAACACGCTGTTACTGTTTTATCATGTTTAGAATCAAGCCTATTCAAACTAAGACAGAATTTGGAATGAGTTGATTTTATTCTACACAGTGTACTTTCTGCGTGTTACACATTTGGCTAAGGTTTCACTCTTGACAGTGTTCGCAATAGTTTTCTAAACTTTCACGGCCTAGTATATAGCACTTGTGTATCTCTTGCAAGACCAGGAGTACCTCACTTATCACACATCTATTGGATAAGTTTTCGGACGACTTATCACACGAGCTTGGAGGAATCACTTATTGTTATCTCTAGCTCCCCCCTCCTCGTGATCAGTTAGGCTAAAGTTACCCGCGGCACGTGCAGGGAGTGCTCGCTCCAAAAATAGTTTCAATATTTGAACTCAGCTGCCGTGACCTGGAGTTTTAGGTTTGAATTGTTTAACGCGTGCACTAGCGCTGGATCTGGAGTTTAGTGGGTGATTGTAGCGGTCAATTCTGAAGTTAATACTTGTGAGAAAAGGTGAGGTCAACGTTTAATCGGCTAGATCTACCCTTTCTATATTAGTCAGAATTTTGACCTAGTGTCAGAAGTAGGTCTCGATAGTTGTTGTTTTTTTTTGTTGGCTTACATTTTGATCTCGTTAGCAGCTTAAGATGAAAAAAAAAAGCATTGGTAATAGAAGTAGAAGGATTCATCTAGTAAGTGTTACAGAACTGTTGAAATAGGTAGCATCGTTTGTCTTGTTAACCGCTTCAATTGTTTATAACTGAGCGTTGCATGGAATACATGTGTGTTAGTCTGGTGTACCGCTGAGTATTATTGTACCGAATTTAGGAAATTTAGGCACCGACTATTTAGCACCCAGAAACTTAGGCATCGGATAATTAGGCACTTTTTGACAAGGCGGAAAATTAGGCACCGGAAAATCAGGCACTCTTTAATAGCGACCTTAATTTTGAACATAATTAAACAATTTTGACGCATATTTTATCCTTAGGCTATGGGCTCTCGGTGACGCTATCAAAAAATAGCAACTAGAACAATTTCTAACTGCATTTTCATGATACAATAAAAAAGCTGAAACATATGGGGGGAAAATGACAATCCTGAGAATGTGTGGAGAAAATGACTCCGGTTTAAGAGCCATTATGTAATAAAGACATGACAGGATACAGGGGAGGGGAGGTAGAGATGATTCTCCTCTCACTGCTTCACTGCCGTCACCAACCCCCCCCCCCCCCCCCCTAAGGTGACGGATGTGTTTTTGAAATTGATAATTACGCAATATGTGTACATATTTAGTTACTAATGTAAATACTTTAGCTTTATATAATAATATTATACAATATTTATTCTATATTATGTCTGGAAATGTTGGTGATAAATAAAATGGCCCTCTCCCCAACTACTTTCACCCTTAAACTGTGCTCGTGTATTCTCACTGTTTCTTGAGTATCTGTTCTAGCGGCTTAGTAGGTACCGCTACACGGAGTTCTAGGGTTGAAAACAAAACCTTGTGTTTGGCTGTGGATAGCTCTTACCACTCACGTATTGATTAGCTTTGCTTGTGTTCAATTTGTTGGCCTGCTCTCGACATCTGCTCAAACACGCACACACACACACACACACACACAAGTAACCATGAGCAAGTGAATCGTGACGTCCGTGGCAGCCACTAGATTAGTTTTACTGGTTCGCTCTGATCCCGAAAGCCTGCAAAACTGTTAAGGCCATGAACGTATTTCCGCGGGGTGGCCAGGCCCTGGGGGTGATCCTAGGGTTATGACGCTTCTATCGATCTGGTCACTCAATCACTGTCTGGAAGTTTAAGTCTCAAGTAACAGTGGACAACATTGTACACTCTGGAATTGATTTCTGCTTGGAATGGGTCAGGGCTTTTTTTGTGTGGGGCTGTGGGGGGGATAGTTTTCTGAGAAAGTATTTGTATTCTCCCAACTACTTGAACTAGAATACTGTAAGACCTCTACAAAATGTAGTTGCTTTTTTTTTTTTTATAACGTTTGCATGTCTTGAAGGTGAAACAGGGCTATTGTATATTAACAACATTAACAATATAAAGATAACAATAATAGAAAGTCGGTCATGCTAACTTATAGTTCTTAGTTACGGCACCTGGTAATACCTGACATTTCTCGCACGTGACTTGAGCTTGTGTGTATGTCCGCCTGACTCTAAATTTGAGCAGAGGAAGTACAGGTGTTATGACACTGTGCTGGCCATAGAACATTCTTTTTCATGGACACTCTATGTTGTCTAAAGGGCATTATTGGCACGGTGTGTGCCAAACAGTTATAAGGCCATTTTTGCCTTATTCTCTTAGGTATTTCTAGTTGCCTTGGGTCATCCCAGGTCACTTTAAGTGGACTAACATCCATCTTCTTCACATTTGCTGTTAGCGTCAGGGACGAAACGCTAGTGCGCTTCCCCCCCCCCCTCCGATATAAGGTGTCTACGGTGTTGGCCCATATATATGGCCACTAAGTATGAAAAGGTTTAGGTCTTGTTTCCCTTACAGTACCGAGAAGTGAAAAATGTTGCACGGACTTATGAGACAAACTAAACTGGTTATAGCTGGGGGAGAGGCTACATTGCCAACACAATCTTATGAAGGCGTCTGTCCAACAATGTATTTGCTACAATACAAATATCTGGGTACTAAAGCTACTCATAGAATACACACGATTGAAACGAATACTTGATATCACGATTTTTGTTTTTCTTAGACATTTTTGTTAGGTTTGTTGTAATGATTGTGTTGACGGTTTAAGTGTAGGCCTAGCTCGTGCTCTGTACGTTCATCACATGTAAATATGACAAGTAAGGTTGCGCTAAAGCAATTGTTTCCGAAACTTTCTAACGGAACATTTCGCACATGAAACGGAACACTTTGATTATTTTCTAGTTTAGAATTTTTCCTATTTGTTTAAATTATTAATAATAATAATCTTCTAAATTTTATCATTTTTAGTATAAAAATACAATAAAATACAAATATAAGCATTAGATAAATTAAGGTTTGATCACTTTGATGGTATTGAGTCTTTGAAGAGCATAAAGCTCTTAAAGCATAAATGAGATCCAATACCTGGTGTATCGAGCTTGTTACAATACCCTGGTCTTGTGGTAACATAAGAAGAAATGATGCTTCGCACAATGAGATTGTAGGAGACGATGTAAAAACAACCAGATTTTATTGTACAACATTGGGAAACTCTTCAGACAAAACTTTGTTTCGATATAGCCAAATCGAGAGCAGTTCATAGTCATGTTGTTATAGAATTTTCCGTTCACGAGAAGAGCTTATAGAATGGATTTTTCTGCTCTGCATTTACTGTGGAATTATTTCACGCGTAGACTTACAAATTAAATACTCCAATTGTTTGTGGATCACCTGGTCAGGCCTCGCGGAACCCTAGTGTCCCGCAGAACACAGTTTGGAAACACTGTGCTACGGTCGATTGACGATTGCCAGGGGTCGCCAAAGACCATCGAAAAAAATGGATTTTTTTTGTCTATTCTTCTATTCCTGTGCGCGTGTGCGGGGGGGGGGGTCGTGGCAGAGTGGATGGTTGTAATAAGGGGTCCCCGAGCTTAAAAGGTTTAGAACCGCTGGGTTAGGGTCTGGCTTTCTTCATAGTTCTATCGTTGATTCTCACACAGAGAGTTCTTTTATTGTTAGGATTTAGCAGTTTAAATTTAGTTGTGTTTATGTGCAAAAACTCCTCGTAATGTCTGCGGTAATTGTCTGTCCTAGTTTGTATAGTTCTTATCTGATTCAACTGTACTCATTGCTTTCTAATGTAGGGAGATCTACACATATATGAAAAAAAAAAAGAAATAGTGTTACTAGTGGTATAGAGACATGCTATGTGAGCCCTCTTCCATTGCTAGTCCTGAACGCTGTATCCAAGCGGTGAAAGAAAAACTTCAAAGCTTTGATGCCTGTAGGTGTAGAACATGACAATCTAGGAAGTTGTATGATGTTTTGACAGCACAGGTTTAGATCAACATTTTCTAATAGGTTGACAGGTTTTCTTCTTCACAGCAATTTGTATTCCAGTCTCTTTGTTCTTTATTTAGATTTTTTTTAAAAACTTTTTTTCTTTTGATATGACGTCATTGTTTCAAACAGCAGTTGTTTCGAATGTAGACCTACGTTCACACCACCAGACATCTCTCCATTCATGTCTCTTCTCTTTCTCCCTCCTCCTCCTCCTTCTCTGTTCCTCTCACACCTCTCTCTTTTTTATTTTGCTCTCCCTCTCCTCCATCGTTATGTTTTTCATTTTCTCCACCCCCCCCCTGTCCACACACACACACACACACACCGCGATCAAGTGGAATGGTAGAAGTTCTAGTAGACCGGAGACTCATATCATATAGTTTTACGCTGTCGTCACATGTTTACATCTACAAATCGAATGTTACTATAAAACTGGATTAAGGTATTGTGATGTTGTCTCTAGTGGAGTGTCAGTCCTGGTAGCGTGTGTGTAACAACTGTAACATTTCAAGTCATTACCTGCGCAACTTATTTACTTGAAGGGGAAAGGGAGATGAGGTTTTGTCGTTTTTTTTACTCACATGAATGTCTCACTAGTAAGATTACAAAAGAGTAAGGAAAGGATGCCCCCCCCCCCCCACCCCTTCAATGTCTACTTCTAGCTCTGTATCTTACCCCTACCCCACACCCTTATGGTCCCAATATAATAATTAATGTTTCTTTTACACCGAACATGTACACCAACAATCCATTTACTGATGAAATTGAATTATAGACTAAAACCTTTTCATGTGCTTCATAACAATGATCTTCTTCTAGTGGGATCTGAATAGAATGTCAACATAGGAAGTCTCAATATAGAAATGTATACAGGTTTTCTGTGCTGTTCAAGAAATATAACCCGTTGCATGCGATTACTGAAGGAACACATCTTTAGAATGTTTACCTACTGAACTGCTACCGTGGGAAATCTCTGAACAACTTGTTCTTCTACATACGGATGTGTACATGTAACACGGTAGCCGGTCGGTAGCAGGTTATCTCTGAACAACTTTCCAGTTGACAATGTGAGGATGTTACGCAAACGACCAACTATTGTCGCTTGTGGGCATGTTCGTTATAGAAATGGTTATCACAATTTTCACAGGTCGTATTCAGTTTGTATGCTAATGTTCTTTTAGTAGAATGTGGGTTTTATAGATAATTGACAGGATAAGAAAAAACTATATTAGGATACTCTCTCTCTCTCTCTCTCTATCTCTCTCAAATCAGACATTTCCTTTTATTTCTGCACTTCTGTCTTAGATAGCTAATGACACTATATTACCAGAATATAAGCTGGCGTGACCAGACTGAACAGAACCCTGGACAAAACGAGCGTTGGGCGAAGCTTTAGATTTGGAAATGTCTCACACACTGGTGCCGGTTATCTTTACACTTTCCCACTTGATGGGATTAATATTGATGGATCGCCCTTGACTCATGATTTCGTCTCTTGTTCTATCTCCAGGTCTCTCATAAATGCTAAGCTCCGGAGCTCAAGGTCACACGAGTCCCTGCTAGCCACACCTCCCAGCATGCACTCCTTCGACCTGAGGGACCCCGATGTGGAGGTCAAGCCGCTCCACAGCAGCGTGCTGGGTCAAGGTCAGTGTTTCAAGGTGGCTACTTCACAGGGCAGCAAGTACATCTCTTGCACCACCGCAGAGGAGAGAGACAGATGGCTGTCCAGGTAAGAGATGACCCTTTTTTTGGGGGGGGGAACTACCTAAACTTACCTGGAATACCCATATGGAATACTCGCCCACGTGGAATGCCCATATGGATTACTTGCCCACGTGGAATGCCCATATGGAATACTCGCCCACGTGGAATGCCCATATGGATTACTTGCCCACGTGGAATGCCCATATGGAATACTCCCCCACGTGGAATGCCCATATGGAATACTCGCCCACGTGGAATGCCCATATGGAATACTCGCCCACGTGGAATCCCCATATGAAATACTCGCCCACGTGGAATCCCCATATGGAATACTTGCCAACGTGGAATCCCCATATGGAATACTCGCCCACGTGGAATGCCCATATGGAATACTCGCCCACGTGGAATCCCCATATGAAATACTCGCCCACGTGGAATGCCCATATGGAATACTCGCCCACGTGGAATGCCCATATGGAATACTCGCCCACGTGGAATGCCCATATGGAATACTCGCCCACGTGGAATCCCCATATGAAATACTCGCCCACGTGGAATCCCCATATGGAATACTCGCCCACGTGGAATCCCCATATGGAATACTCGCCCACGTGGAATGCCCATATGGAATACTCGCCCACGTGGAATCCCCATATGAAATACTCGCCCACGTGGAATGCCCATATGGAATACTCGCCCACGTGGAATGCCCATATGGAATACTCGCCCACGTGGAATGCCCATATGAAATACTCGCCCACGTGGAATGCCCATATGGAATACTCGCCCACATGGAATACCCATCTTTGTAATTGACCCAAGAGTTGCGACTCTTGCAACTTTAGGCACACGGAATCTTGCCTCCATCTGCCTGTCTGATCAAAATGTTTTGTCTGGGAAAGATTCCAGCTTTTTTTTTTTTTACATCCCTGTTATCGATGGTTTGTATCCCGTGACGCTGTCAGTTGTCTTACATTAAAACGTCCCCTTGAGGAACGGTGTGTGGATAGTGACATGTTTGTTGAGGCTTCCTTCCATCCCCGCCAGTGAAATGAACTTGGTCCTTCGGCACCTCAACGGAAGTTGTTTTGTTTTCTCGGGTGGAAACGGTGGTTAGAGGGCACGACTAGGCCAATATGGATTACCTAACTGAAATGCCCCCCATCTATAAAACCATCTCATCATGTCATCTAGAATACCCGACTCTTTTACCCATTGGTCTTTATTCAAGTCAAATTTTGAATCACTGTACCCCCGCCCCAGAACTTGCTGAGTGCCCCCGCATCAAAACTTGTTGATCTATGTCTTGACAAGTCTGAGAAGCTACAAGAGCAGGATTTCTGTACACAGCTTTTGCAAGAGAGAATTTTCTAATTTCACACTCTAACTCACATGTAGTTTGACGATGGTGGTATTACTTATCTAGAGTACCCATCTGAGATACCTATACCGGTATTAAATAATCAACTGGAATACTCATCTAAAATGACCAACTAGTCATCAAGAATACCCAATTGTATTACCCCTGATTAGTTCATGGATCGCACGGCTCAGGCCAAACTTTGTTTCACGTTCCCCAGCTGCAGGGAGGAAAAGGAGACAATGTCTCATGTTCCTATAGGAAGACAGTGTCTCATGTTCCTTTAGATTGCACCAGACTTGCTGGATTCGGGCTCCACAGGTCTGGGAAACCGACACATTCTCGACTTGTATGGTGACATATTTGCGTTACACACACGACCAGGGTTTCTGACAAGGTTTTTTTTTTTGTTTGTTTTGGTTTGTTTTTTTTGCAAGATAGGATTGGAACCGCTCAAGCTCTCACTGAAATGGATGATAAGGATTAACTTTCTAGAATACCCACCTGGATTACCCACTTAGAAAAATGATAATTGACCAGTCACTTGAGCATTTTGTTTGTTATATCAATATCACTATCAAGACATAATGCCGTCCATACAGGTTGAAATGATCTGTGTTGGATAGTATTGCAATTGCCTAGTTCACTAGTCGGATCTTTAAAATAAGGTGGCAAGATAAAATAACCAATTAGGAAGTGCTACGAAGAGCAGGGTGCCTGGACATCCGCTCTGTTATCAGCAGCAGACGCCTTGGCTGGCTTGACCACGTTCGTAGAATGCCAGTAGGTTGACTTCCACAAGACATTCTGTATGGCGATCTAATAGAAGGCAGGAGAGCCGCTGGTCGCCCACGGATGTATGCAAACGCGACATGAAACTCTTCAAAATCGAAGCTGGGAAAAAGTAGCACTGGATAGATCCACATGGAGAGAGAGCATAAAGGAAGGGTCTCGGATTGCAGATGTCATACACAACAGAAGCAGAAAGAAGGGTGAAAATGCAACGGCGCCTGGTGATTATATATGCCCAACCTGCGACCGAAGCTGTGTATCAAGGATTGGTCTCTTAAGTCACAGAAGAAGTTGCAAAGGGAAAAGATCGTCTCTCGAGACGTTAAATGCAACAGAGTTCACTAGTCTAACTATGACACCTGTCCTTTAGTATTCACAACAGACTTTTTTTATATTATTATTATTAGCATGTTCTAGTAGCCATGTCTTAATGTGTCTATTGTTTTGTTTGATCAAGTTTAAGAAGAGCTCATCGTCCCCACGAAGAACATCTAAGACGAACAGACAGCTCACTCAAACTGTGGATACTAGAGGCTAAGAATGTGGCGCCTAAGAAAAGGTGAGGACTATTGTAATGGCAGGACTGCCTCCAAATTGGCTAAGTATGTAGGGTCTTAATGACTGTCTATGTAGAGAAACCATTGTATATGTGGTTCAAATCGCCAGATCAATTCAGTCAACTGGTATTACTCTACAACGTTTTCTAAAGTCATACTAGAGACAGTCCATGCCATTGATATCTTCTCTTTGTCCAGATTTGTCCCTTTTTTAAAGACAAAATAGGCCGTTGTTGGTGATGAGGATTCCTCCCATTATCTTTTACTTTTTTAAACCTAGTGTCACCACAACTTCAAATGTCAAGTTCTAGCACTGCTCCATGCAGGATTCAACGAAATCCTTACTTTTCAATTTCTCCAATGTGAATATAAGTTGTTGTTTTTTTTAACTGGAGATTTGAGCTGCAGATAGTTATACATTATGTCGCCACCCATCGTTATGTAGGCTCTTCTTTCTGAAGATTGGGATTGAAAGGGGAGATAATGATCAGTTTTCTGCTGACTAGAGTTATCGACCATCGTTTTTTTGGAGGGGGAAGATTTATCCTTTTGGGATGTACCCGTCTGATTCCCTTGGCCGACAGCCCAGCATAATTAGCTCATATTCTTTCTAAACCCACGGCCTACTGTGGAAATCATAAAGTGTTTCTATAAATACTTTCTAAAAAGATTTTTTTTCTAAAAGTCCCTGTTAAATAAACGCAGTTCTGAGCTACACGAAGGTCTCGAGTTTCTTTCTGAGAGACAAGGTTTGGCTAGCTGGGTAGAACTAGTTGATTCTCTCTACAGAATGTTACAATGGTGTCAGAAAAGTGAACATTTCGTCAGATGATTGAAGTAGACATTGTTAAAAAAGTTGGAAAAAAACTAAACTTGGGATTTCTTTCTGGTTTAGTTGTGTGTTAAGGTTTAGGTGGTCAAAGAATCATTACAGACACAATGTCATACAATGTTTTCATGGCTTGTGGGTTAGACTCTAAATGTCTAGTGATGTGGGGGGGTGGCGTGGTGGTTACCAACTCTGAGTACCTGACTTACGTTGGGGGAAAACAATGGCGGCTGGTCATTGTGCTGGTCACACATTACACCCTCTTGTTACACCATACAAACAGGTTACCTTTATATCATCTGTCCTATAGATTCCAACCTATTTTATATCATACTATCTAATGATATATTCAATCCCATCTGGAAAGAAGAACATGGTATATCATTTGGAAATTTCGCCACATTTTTGTTAGTAACTTCTTGTAGTTCGTCTTGATTGTTGACTGGTGAACTAAAGGAGGCGTTGACTGCTCAACTAGAAGGACCAATCGGTGAACTAAAGGAGGCATTGACTGCTCAACTAGAAGGACCAATCGGTGAACTAAAGGAGGCATTGACTGCTCAACTAGAAGGACCAATCGGTGAACTAAAGGAGGCATTGACTGCTCAACTAGAAGGACCAATCGGTGAACTAAAGGAGGCATTGACTGCTCAACTAGAAGGACCAATCGGTGAACTAAAGGAGGCATTGACTGCTCAACTAGAAGGACCAATCGGTGAACTAAAGGAGGCATTGACTGCTCAACTAGAAGGACCAATCGGTGAACTAAAGGAGGCGTTGACTGCTCAACTAGAAGGACCAATCGGTGAACTAAAGGAGGCATTGACTGCTCAACTAGAAGGACCAATCGGTGAACTAAAGGAGGCATTGACTGCTCAACTAGAAGGACCAATCGGTGAACTAAAGGAGGCATTGACTGCTCAACTAGAAGGACCAATCGGTGAACTAAAGGAGGCATTGACTGCTCAACTAGAAGGACCAATCGGTGAACTAAAGGAGGCGTTGACTGCTCAACTAGAAGGACCAATCAGTGAACTAAAGGAGGCATTGACTGCTCAACTAGAAGGACCAATCGGTGAACTAAAGGAGGCATTGACTGCTCAACTAGAAGGACCAATTGGTGAACTAAAGGAGGCATTGACTGCTCAACTAGAATGACCAATCGGTGAACTAAAGGAGGCATTGACTGCTCAACTAGAAGGACCAATCGGTGAACTAAAGGAGGCATTGACTGCTCAACAAGAAGGACCAATTGGTGAACTAAAAAAGGTATTGACTGCTCAACTAGAAGGACCAATTGGTGAACTAAAGGAGGGATTGACTGCTCAACTAGAAGGACCAATCGGTGAACTAAAGGAGGCATTGACTGCTCAACTAGAAGGACCCATTGGTGAACTAAATGAGGCATTGACTGCTCAACTAAAACGAGACACATGAACCATCCAAAAGTCCCCATCGAACTACATCGACACAAATATTAACATCACCTTTTTTTTTTTTAGCGCCCTTCAAAAGTGAAATAGTCCGCTATTAATTGTGTTTGGTCTGCCTGTCCGTCTGTCTTTAGATCTCTAGAAAAGATAGTGAAAATCCGATATCATTATGTTTAAGGTCTTTCCAATTTCTGATGCAACAGGGTTTTTGTTTTGTTGTTTGTTTGTTTTTTGAGAGCAAAAAGTATCATTTCTAAAATCAACTATGCAAGCAGTTGCTTTTTTTTCCCATAAAACACACCATTTTTACAGGTATTCACTATTAATAAGAAAAAAAAACGAGACTTTTTAGGGAGGTTATTTTTAGAATATCTTAAACACATTTTTGCAAACGGTTTTGGATTTTTTTGTAAAAAAAATATTTTTTAAAATGTATATTACTAAATTAAATACTTTCTGAAAAAAAAATAGCTAATTATATTTTAAAGAAATAAAAGACAAAGAATCTATATAGTCTTATCTTATAAAATACAGACGTTACTTCAAAAAAGTAGATGATTACGTCTTACGAGTGTTCCTAGGTCAATCTAATTATAAATTTCCACAAACAGTCTTCGATTTTTGCCAAGTCACTGGTTTTCCTGGCTGACTCAGGCAGCCCATTCCATGCTCTAATAGCATTAAGAACGAAGGAGTATTAGTACACATTTTTCTTAGCATATGAAACGAGGAATGTGCCTTTATCTTTGTGTCTTTCTGAGTATTTTATTAGATTTTGTTTTTGAAGATAATGGTTCAGTACTATTTAGTATGCATATTGAATCTAATTTAAAACCACACAGTGTTTCCTATTCTACACGTGAGGAGCAATGCACAATGACCATAATTGAACGAAAGGGAAACGTTTATTTGTTGAGGCTTTGAATGAGAGATTGGCTCTTGACAAAACAGGTTCACATTGAACTAGATCTTCATAACTAGCAGTTCATTGAATACAGAGGAATATTTACACAATAAAAATAGTAACCTGAATAAATCTCAGCCCCTTGTGGTATTACGTAGTTGGTTTCAATTAACAATACAACAGTATCGGCAACACTTTTGACACGCCTCGACTCTTTTTTTATGCATTGACGGAGATAGGGTTGTTATTGGTTTATATTTTCATTGAAGTTTGTGTTATCACCCAAACTGTCTTAGTAACCTTGTTTTGTGTAACTTGTTGATTGGTTCTGGAATGAATTAGAATGAAAGTTACTATGTATTGATTGTGGCTGCTGTGTATCTCTCATCCGGAAGGCTACATTAACATAAAATTTTCACCTTACGCACTTTAAATATTTTTTTTTTATAAAGATATAGCTTTATTTATGGGGCCACTTAATTTTTATGTGAATGGGTTTTTTCTTTTCTATTTTCTTTTGATCTGAAGAAATAATATAATATGTATGTGACTTGCTTGTGTGTGTGTGTTTAGAAAATTAGCCGTTCTCGTTTAGAAGCGTGGCCTCTGTGATACGTTTTAGATAGAAGCGTGGCCTCTGTGATACGTTTTAGATAGAAGCGTGGCCTCTGTGATACGTTGTGATAGAAGCGTGGCCTCTGTGATACGTTGTGATAGAAGCGTGGCCTCTGTGATACGTTTTAGATAGAAGCGTGGCCTCTGTGATACGTTGTGATAGAAGCATGGCCTCTGTGATACGTTGTAATAGAAGCGTGACCTCTGTGATATGTTGATTCTGATAGAAGCGTGACCTCTGTGATATGTTGTAATAGAAGCGTGACCTCTGTGATATGTTGATTCTGATAGAAGCGTGACCTCTGTGATATGTTGTAATAGAAGCGTGACCTCTGTGATATGTTGTAATAGAAGCGTGACCTCTGTGATATGTTGTAATAGAAGCGTGACCTCTGTGATATGTTGATTCTGATAGAAGCGTGACCTCTGTGATATGTTGATTCTGATAGAAGCGTGACCTCTGTGATATGTTGTAATAGAAGCGTGACCTCTGTGATATGTTGTAATAGAAGCGTGACCTCTGTGATATGTTGATTCTGATAGAAGCGTGACCTCTGTGATATGTTGTAATAGAAGCGTGACCTCTGTGATATGTTGATTCTGATAGAAGCGTGACCTCTGTGATATGTTGATTCTGATAGAAGCGTGACCTCTGTGATATGTTGTAATAGAAGCGTGACCTCTGTGATATGTTGATTCTGATAGAAGCGTGACCTCTGTGATATGTTGATTCTGATAGAAGCTTGGCCACCATGCAAGTTCTATTAAACGCATACTATTTTTTTTCATCCTAAATGATCAATTATTGCCTGATAGAAAAATGTATAGTTATATTTATTTTCCTTTATAAAGTAAATGACTGGGGTGCTGTAGCCCATTATTGTTGAAGGTAGCATTGTTACCTCGGTGTCACACAGCATGAGTTCAAAACGCCCCCAACAGTGAAATGGAATTTGGCATTGAATGTATGACCTAGTTCTGGACTTGTCAGAATGTATTCACTGTAGTTGAATCAAATAGAGGCGGGGGAGATGAAACGGTGTCTTAAGGTTCCCACGGTATGTCTGGAGTAAAGGAACCTAAAGCAAACACTTGCACTCCCTAAGTGTGTCAAGAAGCTAAGTGTGAGGGCCCAGACTTGTGTAAATGTAAATGTCAGGTCACGGGGTTGCACGAGATGTGAATGTAGACTTTGAGAACCTGGACTACAAGGATTGTTGATCAAACTAGGAGGTTTTCTAGTGGGGAATGTTTACCATTGCTTCTAAATATAGACCTTGACATCCTTTGTGCACTTACACACTGGCTGGTGGACTCATCGAGGATGTAGACTACATCAGGGTAGTGGCAAGACTTCTATTCCCTCCTACATCCAGGCTACAAAGTTCATCAACCTTCTACTATGGTTACCTATAACTTATTCAAGGTTCTTGAACTAAAGAATAGTATTATGTCCTGTACATGTATGTGTGAACCTGATTGTTCCTACCAACCCACATCATTGGCTTCCTTAGCTGTCTTAGGCATTGCCTGTTCTAATGACACTTGGGAAATTAAAGGTCAACTAAGGAATAAGAAATGTGCTTGTATCCTTGTGTTACTGGGTCTGTCAATCTAGTTTGTTAAATAGTGATTACAAATGATCATTGCAAATCCTCATGAATAGTGAGAATGTAAAACTCATCTTAAAGACATTAGTTCACATTGATCTTCCAAGGACTTCATAGATATTTGAACAGAACTTGAACAAAATACAAATGAAGGTTAAAAAAACAACAACACAGCAAAGAAAACATAAATACACAATAAGTTATTAGTTTGTTTTTGTTTTGTTTTGTTTGTACTTTAACTTCCTGTCATTTGTCCAGTAAATCCACAAGTAATTGTATCACAGTTTGGCAAAACAACACAAACTGCAACAGCTCAACATAACTGGAATCTGTGGAAAGAACAGTTTTTGTGAACTGATGTTAGAAGTCCAAGAACTTCTTCAATATATGCTCAAAGTGATTTTTATATGTGATTACAAAATGTTTAAAGTACTGAAATGAATGTCCTCTAGTATGTCAAAGTGATCATGTAGATTGCAGCTAATGATCTCCCCTGTAGGTGGATTCTAAAAACATTTCTCTCTCTTGTTTCTCAGATATTTCTGTGAGATTCTACTGGACCGGGAACTGTACGCTGTGACATCTATCAAAACTATGACTGAGATGTTGTTCTGGGGGGAACACTTTGAGTTCAAGTAAGTCTCTCACATTGTTCTCACTCAACTGTTTGACTCTATAGTTCATTTATTTGAACTCCTTTATATGCACTCACGCACTGATTTCTTGATCTGACAGGAACCTACCAGCTGTAGAAACTATCACCATCAACCTGTACAGAGATGCTGACAAGAAGAAAAAGAAAGACAAAACCACACTTGTTGGTTAGTTGTTTGTTCTTCTTTGTTTCCATCATGTGTCTGGGAAAGTAATGCTAATAGGAAGATCATATCAGATTTCTTGTATCTCAGACTATTTAGTTTATATCTTTAAGACTTGAACACAATTGTTTTAATTAACATAAATTATCAATGTGAACGCTGTTTACATGAATCATGTCAGCCTTTGATTGTATTACCTTGATGCTTTGCAAGATTTTTTTATTTGAGTCTTGTTGTTCATTTTATTAATTAATTGGCTAGATAATACAAGTATAGCTTACATTGATTGGAAGATAGAGCAAAGTTAGAATTAGAAATAAATGTTCAAGTCTCAATACAAATATAAACACAAATGTCCAACTAAGCAACAAATACATAAATAAATATATCTAGATCTGAATGTACTAAACGTTTATAGGAATTAAAGACAAACCAGAACCTTGATACTATTTAGACCCCAATCACAAGAATGTTCTAGATTTTCAAAGTTAATCATCTTTTTGGCTAGTAAATAAAAATAGCCCTAGCTCTGCTTGTGTTTAGGCAATACAAATTTAAAGTAATGGCTCTAGGCTTTGTCAAAGAGGCTGAAATTTTATACATTGACATGTTTAAACAAATGGCTTAACGATTGTGTAATGTTTAATCAGGTTACATCAATCTGTGTCTGTCTGAAATCAACAACAGACAAGTTATCGAGAAGTGGTAAGCAGAATACTTTTGCTAAATTTATGTTTGCTGAAGCATATCTTGGTTTTACTGTGTAGACTTTGTTATAGAATCTAGATGCCTGTGTGAAATAATGTGTAGACTTGAATATAGAATCTAGATGTCTGTGTAAAAAAATGTGTAGACTTGGATATAGAATCTAGATGTCTGTGTAAAAAAATGTGTAGACTTGGATATAGAATCTAGATGCCTGCGTGAAATGTTCTTATATCAGTGGTGTGTCACTTTTACAGGATCACCTGCAGCTCTGGAACTGTGGGTAAAGCTGGTAAAGAAACCAAGAGTGAGCTCCCCATTATTAGAATCAAAGCCAGGAAACAAACTGTTGACATATTACCTCTTGATGCATACCAGTCTTTCATTAAGGTCTGTAGATTTCAATTAGCATGTTTTTAAAACATTTTTTTGAAATAGGTCAATGTAAAAAACCTAATCTATGAGATATCCCTGAATATAAATATTTTTAAAAGACCTTGCCTGATGAAGGTGTCAAGAATTTTAGTTACATTTATCTTAGGACATTTTTAGGCTTAGTTCAGATTTTGTTCTATGAAGATCACAACCCTAACCATTTATTGACTGCACACTTTGTTTGTGTGTGTATGTAATACCTAAGCACAGATTATTTAACTTCTCTGTTTGTGTGTGTATGTAATACCTAAGCACAGATTATTTAACTTCTCTGTTTGTGTGTGTATGTAATACCTAAGCACAGATTATTTAACTTCTCTGTTTGTGTGTGTGTGTCTAGTACCTAAGCACAGACTACAAGAAATTGTGCCAGATGTTTGAGCCACTGCTGAGTGTCAGAGAGAAGGAAGACTTTGCCACTAGCCTGGTGCACATCTTACAGAAACAAAGTAAAGCCTGTGAGTTCCTGTCGGATATTGTCATGGAGGAAATCTCCCGGCTGGGTGAGTCCTGAGCAGTTCTCTTAGAAGAGGATCTGCTCAAAGGAGAGGCTTTCTCCTCCTAGTTAGGAAATACATTTATATTTGATCACATTGTTTTGCTGACTCTGTACACTTTACGTTAATGCTGATCAGAACTTTTACCACTTAATTCATAAACATTGAGAATAGCACTTGATGAGCATGAGCTTTTTAAATATTTTTGTGGTTCATTTTTCTTTAATGATTCCTTCTAAAGTTCTGTTTCCTAAAATGTCTAACTTTGTATGGATTGTGAAGAACTCATTGAGACTGTGTCTATGTCTAGATGATGAGCACTTGACCTTCAGAGGAAACAGCATTGCAACCAAAGCAATGGAAGCCTACATGAAACTCGTTGGAGAAAAAGTCAGTAGTTCACTTCACACTTGACACTTTTTTATTTTGTTACATTGAAACATTCAGATTTTATCGTAGGCTGTACAGCTCTTCACACAGAAGAATAATTTACTAAATAATTAAATTATTTTGTTTTTTTTTAGGGCGGGTCATCAGGGGCAGACAGGCTATATGGGCAAACGCCTGGTGGGCCAGTATGATTTCTGATCAGCTGTGTGGAGAGGTGGAACTGCTGTGTGGGCAAAATTGTTACCACCATAGCTAATGTTCAGGCTTTCATCTTATTTCTTTGAGATGATCCATAGTCATTTCAGGACTAAAAATTTTAAATGGATCAAGTCTGTTGTTGTTCAGTTTTACAAATGTACAATTTATTGATGGGCAGGTTTTGTAATAATAAGCTTGGTTTATTTTTTAGATAGTGCTAATGCAAGTAGCTTTGATATGAATGATACCTTGAAATGTTTCAAGAATTTGCTTAAAAGCATCTTGACACAAGAACACTTTCAAAGTTTCATGTTTAAAACTGTTGGTCAAGTTTGTTGATGATGGACTGTTTTATCCTTGATCATATAATGATTGCAAGAACTTTCATGTTGCTCCCTTTTCAAAAGTTATGCCTCTTTTAGTAATATCAAACCATTTCAAAATTATGTAATAAAGTATTATATTCAAACTAGTTGAGGCTGCAATTTTACAACCAACTTAACCTACTGAGATCTCCTTAAGTCTGTCTAGATGTAGAAATATAGTACATTAAATTAGGCCTTTCTGACTAAACCCACTTTTGCATGCTTGAGTTCAGTTTTCGCTGCATTTTCTAAACTTAATTTGAGGGGCTGGTATCAATAATAGATGTAAACCTACATAGTATGACAATGGTCCAGATGGTATGGTAATGCCGGGGCCAATTTTGACACCCAGTCCACCCCTGCAGATAATAAAAAAAAATCTAGATGTGATATAAATATTTGTTGTAAAGATGAAATATACAATTATATTTGAGTTAATATTTTTGATTTGTGTTTATTTCTCCTAATGCATAAAATATTAAATTGATAATTTGTTGTTTTTATTTACCAGTATCTTCAAGACACTCTCAGTGGATTTGTAAAAGAACTGATACAGACAACTGATGACTGTGAGGTAGATCCCACAAAAGTGCCATCTCAGCCTCTCTTGACTTGTCAACAAAAAAATCTGGACATGTACTGCAATCTGGTGTGGGCCAAAGTCATTGATTCTGCTATACGCTTTCCTTAGTAAGTGTAGGACTAGGCAAAGTACAACTAGATAAATGGGATATTGTGGCTGTGCAGTAGCCTGGTTCAAAGCTCTAGTTTAAGTTCTTTAAATTGAAACTAAAAAAAAAAAAAACATAAATAAATATACATATCCTAAAACTTATATCTTAACTTTAGAGAACTTTACAATGTAACCTAAATTAAATTTTTCAATGCGTTTAGTTTTGAATTTTTGGAATGAACGCAAATGTGCAGGGGGGAGTGGGGGTAGAGTTACTAAAATTAACTAAACTTTCTGATCTAACACATTTAATTTTATTTTAAAGGAAATTAAATTAGCTACAAAAGTGTAATAAATAAAAAAAATTCATTTAAAAATTCAATAGATTTGAACCTTTAAATTTTACATGTAATCCTAAAATATGGAAAAATCTAAAACTAAATACATTTTTTACTTCATATGTCATTAAAGATTAACCAATACACTTAGAAAATTGTTTTCATCACAATATTTTGGTCCCATGAAATAAACATAAAGATAAAAGAATCACATCAGGAAAAAAGACAGAAATAAAAAGTTAAACATTCTAAACATTATAATCCAAGTTATTTTCTAAGAGTAATGCTGTACTTAAAGATTTGTGTTAAGAAATATAACAACATGTTACACAATTATCCTGTTAGCTTCAGTTCAGGACAAGCTGCATGATTATCATTCCTTACATTAATCTATATAACACAAGACACAAAGATGTTCTTCATTCACAAAAGGTTTAGAACTCGAGCTCAGTTTCATTAGCCTTGGTCCAAACCTATTTTAAAAGATATTAAATGTTATTGTGATAGAAACCTATTTTAAAAAGATACAAACTGTGGTTGTTGTGATAGAAACCAATTTTAAAAAGATACAAACTGTGGTTGTGATAGAAACCTATTTTAAAAAGATACAAACTGTGGTTGTGATAGAAACCAATTTTGAAAAGATACAAACTGTGGTTGTTTTTCTGTACATTTAATGAATGTCATTAAATCTCTGCTATTGTTTGTTGCAGTGAAATGAGACAAGTGTTTGCCAATCTGCGTGAGAAATGTAAAGCCCGAGGGAAAGAAGACTACAGTGACAATCTGATCAGTGGATGTATATTTCTACGTTTCCTTTGTCCTGCCATATTGTCTCCTAGTCTGTTTAATTTGACTCAAGGTGAGCAGAGACAGAAACATTAACACAAACTCATTTAAACAGTTTGAACATGTACTACTGACAAATTAGAATTTTTTTCACTTAGGATCTAAATTTTATTCTTTTTATTAAAAGCAGTGAACTGAAGTACAACTTCCTGACACATTTCATCTGAACATCTTATTCTTTTCCCTATAAGACTCTTAATGTGTCACTAATACTGCCTGTAATGTTTCTGTCAAATTATTTATAACAAATACTTTTATCATCATATTGTATTGATATTGAAATGTATTTAATTTCCTATATTCATGGTTAGGATTTTTTTTTAAATTTTGATTTAAATATTTTAAAGTATTTATACATTTCAATGAACAAATTTATATATATTTAAATCAAGCAAGAAATTCATTCTATTCCAAATCAAATAATAATTTCCTTTAATAATGGCAATTTGTGTGAAATGTTATATTATATTATTTGATTAGGAATAGAATGAATTTCTTGATTGATTTCATAATTTATATAGACCAGCTGATGAATTTTTAAATGTATTTTTAATCATTTTTGTGTGTTTAATTTGATAAAAAAAAATTAAATATGTATTTGGACCTGACCTGGACCACATCCCATGTCCCATCAAATAACACTAAACTGTTCATATCTCTTCTTTATGATGCCCCAGAGTATCCCAATGAAAGAGCTTCCAGGAATCTAACACTGATTGCCAAAACTATACAGACCCTTGCCAATTTTACACAGTAAGTTCTTAAACTCTTATGTCCTTAGTGTGTTTCTGATTGCGCCCCAACTTGCTTTTGTTTTCTGTCCATAGTTTGCTACATGTTCTATATCTGTGAATGTATTTGACATCTAAGATTGAGTTCTTATTGTTTTATATTAATGAAATTGATAGGTTTGGTGGCAAGGAAGAGTTTATGATCTTCATGAACAGCTTTGTGGAGAGGGAGGCCAGCAACATGAAGACTTTCTTACATAAAATATCTGTGAGTCACAATAGAGCATTCAATGAGATAGTATGGACAAGAATGTTTAGATCAGAGATTAACGATAGCCTGAGATAAATTAAATACTAATTTAATGTCAACAGAACTAAGAAATACAAAACACATTTCAAATAAATATTGAATATTGTTATTGCATAATAAAAACAAATAATGAATCACTTCATACAAATTAAAAATGACCAGCAAGACAATGCCTCAGACAGTAAATAGACCATATGTTTGCTATTACTGTGTGTATGTATTATCTAGCATAAAGCAATGACATCAATGAGGCAGCACTATTAGTATAACAGCATTTGTTTGAGCTGTGCTAATGACATTATTTCAAAGCAAGAATTAGCTGTTTTAATAACCACTGATACATTTTTAAGACACAAAATTTAAGTCACTATAAAAATATTTTCATGACTAATCTAGACTATTTTGTTTATAATTTAAATTTTGATTTTCCTGTATTTGTGCGAAATCATCTAGTAAATTGTTTTCCTCAGTCAGTTTTTTGTTTTGTTTTTTACATTTTTAATAAAAAATTATTAAAAGTTTATTGTTTACAATTTACTATTTATTTATTTTTTTTGTATTTAAACATTTCTGGATCTGAAAATGGCAAAAAAAAATAAATACTGTATCTAATTTCAATTGCAGTAAATAATATAAACAATAAGTACACTTTTACAGTTTCACTAGATAATTGATGTTTTCACAATTGTTGCTAGTTTAAAAATGCATTATGAACCAACATTAACACCATAGAACTAGTTTGTCCAACAATACCAAATTTTACTATGTAACAAAGAATTTATTGAACCAAATAGTATTACATTTTATTATGAAACCAAGTAATATCCAATTTTATTGTGAGCCTGAGGATTCCAAATTTTACTGTTAAATTTTATTATGAAACATGTACTTGATTTTATAAATTTAAAAATCCAAAGTGTTTATATTTGACTGAAGTCCTGCTCTAATGTTCAGTTTTTACTTTGTGTGTTACAGACTGATGAAGGTAGCAACCAGTTCCTTGAATTTGATGGTTACATTGACCTTGGCAAAGAGTTGTCTGTTCTTCATTGTTTAGTGTCAGAATATATGGAGAAACATTCCACCCAGGTGTCTTCTTTCTACTCAGTTTTGTTATTGTTTGTTTTATTTACCTAAATCAGGGTTTCCCAAACTGTGTTCCAGGGAACCCAAGTGTTCCGTGAGGCCTGAATAGGTGCTCCACGAACTACTGGAATAATTAACTAGTAAGCCGCTACATGAAATAATGTCTTCAAAAATAAGCAAATTGTTCTGCTAAATACTCAGAATGTGTTATTGTTTGTATTATTTACCTAAATCAGGGTTTCCCAAACTGTGTTCCAGGGAACCCAAGTGTTCCGTGAGGCCTGAATAGGTGCTCCACGAACTACTGGAATAATTAACTAGTAAGCCGCTACATGAAATAATGTCTTCAAAAATAAGCAAATTGTTCTGCTAAATACTCAGAATGTACGAAGTGTTCCGTTAACGAAAAAAGTTTGGGATACACTGACCTAAATCAATGTTACAAACTTTTTTCTCACCAAAGTAGCTTCTGTGAGATGTTTGTTATGGCTGCCTGGTTGTGTGATATGTTTGTTAGGCTGTCTGGTTATGTGATGTTTGTTATGGCTGTCTGGTAGTATGATATGTTTGTTAGGCTGTCTGGTTGTGTGAGATGTTTGATATGGCTTTCTGGTAGTGTGATATGTTTGTTATAGCTGTCTGGTTGTGTGAGATGTTTGTTATGGCTGTCTGGTTGTGTGAGATGTTTGTTAGGCTGTCTGGTTGTGTGATTGATATGTTTGTTATGGCTGTCTGGTTGTGTGATATGTATGTTATGGCTGTATGGTTGTGTGATATGTTTGTTATGGCTGTCTGGTTGTGTGATATGTTTGTTATGGCTGTCTGGTTGTGTGATATGTTTGTTATGGCTGTCTGGTTGTGTGATATGTTTGTTATGGCTGTCTGGTTGTGTGATATGTTTGTTATGGCTGTCTGGTTGTGTGATATGTTTGTTATGGCTGTCTGGTTGTGTAAGATGTTTGTTAGGCTGTCTGGTTGTGTGATATGTTTGTTATGGCTGTCTGGTTGTGTGATATGTTTGTTATGGCTGTCTGGTTGTGTAAGATGTTTGTTAGGCTGTCTGGTTGTGTGACATGTTTGTTAGGCTGTCTGGTTGTGTGACATGTTTGTTAGGCTGTCTGGTTGTGTGATATGTTTGTTAGGCTGTCTGGTTGTGTGATATGTTTGTTAGGCTGTCTGGTTGTGTGATATGTTTGTTATGGCTGTCTGGTGGTGTGAGATGTTTGTTATGGCTGTCTGGTTGTGTGATATGTTTGTTAAGGCTGTCTGGTTGTGTAAGATGTTTGTTAGGCTGTCTGGTTGTGTGATATGTTTGTTATGGCTGTCTGGTTGTGTGATATGTTTGTTATGGCTGTCTGGTTGTGTAAGATGTTTGTTAGGCTGTCTGGTTGTGTGACATGTTTGTTAGGCTGTCTGGTTGTGTGACATGTTTGTTAGGCTGTCTGGTTGTGTGACATGTTTGTTAGGCTGTCTGGTTGTGTGATATGTTTGTTAGGCTGTCTGGTTGTGTGATATGTTTGTTAGGCTGTCTGGTTGTGTGATATGTTTGTTAGGCTGTCTGGTTGTGTGATATGTTTGTTATGGCTGTCTGGTGGTGTGAGATGTTTGTTATGGCTGTCTGGTTGTGTGACATGTTTTTCAGATTGTTGTCACAATATCCTGACTTCTAACTCTGCACCCTTTTCACTACCATCCTCTGTTGTCCTGTCAGAAGTTAGGACTAGGCTGTAATAATCTTCATTTCTGAAAAGTTGGAAACTTATAAACAAAAACAAAAACCAAGTAGCTTTCAACATCACCCCTAACCCTTGAGTGAAACATTGTGTGGTCTACAGCTTGAGTGAAACATTGTGTGTGGTCTACAGCTTGAGTGAAACATTGTGTGTGGTCTACAGCTTGAGTGAAACATTGTGTGGTCTACAGCTTGAGTGAAACATTGTGTGGTCTACAGCTTGAGTGAAACATTGTGTGTGGTCTACAGCTTGAGTGAAACATTGTGTGGTCTACAGCTTGAGTGAAACATTGTGTGGTCTACAGCTTGAGTGAAACATTGTGTGTGGTCTACAGCTTGAGTGAAACATTGTGTGGTCTACAGCTTGAGTGAAACATTGTGTGGTCTACAGCTTGAGTGAAACATTGTGTGGTCTACAGCTTGAGTGAAACATTGTGTGTGGTCTACAGCTTGAGTGAAACATTGTTTGGTCTACAGCTTGAGTGAAACATTGTGTGTGGTCTACAGCTTGAGTGAAACATTGTGTGTGGTCTACAGCTTGAGTGAAACATTGTGTGGTCTACAGCTTGAGTGAAACATTGTGTGGTCTACAGCTTGAGTGAAACATTGTGTGGTCTACAGCTTGAGTGAAACATTGTGTGGTCTACAGCTTGAGTGAAACATTGTGTGGTCTACAGCTTGAGTGAAACATTGTGTGGTCTACAGCTTGAGTGAAACATTGTGTGGTCTACAGCTTGAGTGAAACATTGTGTGGTCTACAGCTTGAGTGAAACATTGTGTGGTCTACAGCTTGAGTGAAACATTGTGTGGTCTACAGCTTGAGTGAAACATTGTGTGGTCTACAGCTTGAGTGTGAAACTTGTGTGGTCTACAGCTTGAGTGAAACATTGTGTGGTCTACAGCTTGACAACAATGTCTATGGGTAGAAACTTGTAATTTTTTAGTGTGACCCTTTTGTAACTCTATTTGTATTTGTGTATTTTGTTATCAGACTTCTGGCAAACAGTTTGAGGAGCTAAACCAGTTGATCAACAATCTGACAAGTGCTTATGATGACCCCACTGTTGGTCAGAAGAAAACTCCTCCTGAGCCTCGCAATAGGAAGTCTCAGATCTACGACAACTTGGTCCACATCCCCAGTCCAACCAAAAATACATCCGAGACATCAAACATGCCTCGCTCCAAAAACATGGTGTCTTCTTCCTCTACGGAGATCCTGATAGAAATTTTGCAGCAGTGTGGGGAGTCCAGCGAAGACATAGCTGCCCTGACCAGCAGGATCAAGCCCTCGGATGATGGAGCGGAGGTAACTGCCTCATCTTTTAAACACTCCACATCACACACCGTGGTTAAGTCTAAACATGAGGCGGAACACAAAAGCTATAGCGAGCGTAGACTGAATGAGACTTGGAGTCGGATGGTCCATGCGGCCGATAGCGGTGAGATGTTTGATCTGATTCCATTCATGGATGAAGACATGCAGAACTCCTCCGCAGAACTGGAGTTGAATGCTCATGGTAGCCAGGTAAATGAAGGGAACACGCACTTGACTCAAACATCATCATTGCATAGTTCAACATTCTTTGTAGATAAGCTTTGGGTTTTTATTTAATTTCTGGTTGTGTAGATAGTTTGTAGATAGTAAACTTAGATATACATTTGACTGTTTTCTACATTGCAATTTCAATCTTTCAAACTTAATATATTTTTACAAATTGAACACTCAAGAATGGCTTTTAACATGGGAGGAAGCAAGCTTTTTTTTTTTTTTATTATTCACATTTTGTAGTTGATTTATGCCTGCATTAGCAAGTGTGAGACGCATTATGAGGTGGCTTTCATTTCACTTGGTTTCTACATGGGTGTCAATTATTGACTTTGGATTTTTTTTTTATTATCATCTTGCATGCTTATAATTATTTAGAACTGTTTAAGTGCTATTGAAAGAATGAGCTTCCACACAAAAATTTATTTGAGATTAATAAAGTTGGTCTTTTTTTTATTCATTAGACTTCTATTTTCTCTATAAAATATTTATGTTTAAAAAAATGAAACTATATAAATGGAATGTTGTAGGGTATATGATCTCTGTAGTCTGTGCATCATTTATCATTACCATTATTACTTTTACTGGGGTAGTACTTGAAATATTATTTCTTCTTTACTTTTGTTAAAGTGATTTCTTTAATACTTGTTTGATCCATCCATGCGCTATACCAAAAGTGTTCATTATTTCTTCATTATTACACGACTTTATAACATATATTTGGGTTCAACAATTTAGCTTAATGTAGAACTGATTTTTTTTTACATGCTTTATCTTGTTAATTTTTGTTAATTAAGGTGTCTATTGGTCCAGTGTCCACTGTAACATCCTCTGGCTATCAATCTAATTCCCCAACTGACATGTCCAGCCACCAGCAGGTTATTGAGCTGACCAGAGAAGTGACCAGATCTCCAGTCATCCATTATCCTGTTGCTGTAAGTCCAGAAAGATTTTGTTTCTTGTTAGCTAATGCTCAGCTTTGTTTTAGTTCAATAAGATTCTGACCTGGAATTTGTCAACAATCTGTTGGGCTACTGGGCATTAAAGTTTTCCTCTATTTCCACTAAGTTTAGTTCTCTTTTCTCTTATAGTCTAAGTGTCACGAGTCGATGCTGTGACCTAGTTCCATCTGTTTCTAGTAGCCGAAGTCAGGTCATATAAGTCCAGAAAAAACACATGTTAATTATAGTCATCCGAGAAAGAGGTTAAGGGAAAAAATAGCATATGTCAGTTTCTAGAAGGTCACAGTTATGAAAATAATTAGGATAGAAGATTCTATGATTCTGGCTAGAACGGTTTAGGAAAGTATAAATTAGGAAAATTTAGTCAGGGTCCTCACATTTCAACGGTCCTTGCAGAGGAACAGATCCTTGCATTGTATCGATTTTTTCATAGTAATGGTCTTATGTTTTAATGTTTACGGATCCAGTAGTTGAAGTTACATAAATTGAATTTGTAGCTTAAAGTTGGTACAGTAACAAGTTATATCAGTTAAAGTTGTTGTATTAGAATGTTTCATTTTATGAAGATATTTAAGTCAAGTTGTTATTGAATTGAAACTCTAACTCTATGTGTAATTTAAAGAAGTTTAAAAAAAAAAAGTTAGACGAGAACACAGATATTACTTCAGTGTGTTATCAAGTCATTTATATAATCTCCAGCAAGATGATTCTGTTTGAACCATAATTAATATAAAAGGAAATACCAACAATGTATAAACAGAAATCATCACACTAAATAATGTCAAGTTTAATCTGATTTGTTTTCTTTATGTGCTAACTAAATTTAGAAATGGTTTTTGTCTTTTTTTTCTGACCCAGTTGTAGTGCTTGAAACTAAACAATGTTCTCTTCACATGAAGGTTTAAATATTTGTATTATTTCTGTTCCAGACACCCCCACAACCACTTGCCTTTGCCAATCCACTCTTCAGACATCAGCAGCAGCCTCGGACAGGAGGGAAAGTAATGTCTTCTGCTGTGGCTACTCACCATGGCATGACCCTGGCGCAGACAGTGCAGAGGGTTTCTAGTGACTCCTCGCTCAGCAGCGATGATGGTCAGGCAGAAACCGATGGCAAGCCATCCTATGTGAAAACATCAGACTACAGCTCTAACATTGCACCACTTAAAAAACTTTCTCAGCTGTCTAGCTCCAGCAGTGATGAAAGTCTGAGTGGAAAGCAGCTGACTAGCACTTCAAACTTTGTACATTCAACATCTACCAACTTTGTCTCCCCTTCTACAAAAGTGTCGTCTGTCATGTCTTCCTTAAATGCCAGCACTATGAATGGATGTAGTACATTTCCACGACGATACCACCACAATAGGCAGCAGGACCACTCTACAGCTGCGGCTGGAGACATCAATCCACCTGCCCTGCCAAAAGAAGCGCAAGACAAATGGGAGACTTCCTCATCCAGCAGAGTCCCACTCTATCAAAGACAGTTCTCCAACCCTGCTTCAGCTGCCCCTACTGTTAAGCAGCCAACAAGACCTTATCAGAACAGGGCTGGACTAACCACAAACCCTGCTGGACACGTGCAACAGAGAAATATTTCTGGCAAAGGTGTAGCTGGATTTATGGGGACAAGCCTGGATGCTCAAAGCCCCCAAAGTAATTTAACCACATCTAGTCCTTCTGTACCACCAAGAAGTATAAATAGTGGTAAGAAAACTAATGACCTCATTAGCCCTGCAGGTCATCGCCAGCCGCCTGGAATATCAAGCCCAGCGTCTTACAGGAGTAATGGCAATGTCAACATGAATTCTAATGCCTTCTCCTCTCCGAAATCCTTAAACTCTCATGTGATCTCTCACAGGCCACCAGCATCTGCTATGGCTACATCCACTGGGTGGCAAATGGCCCATCAGGTAGAGCGCTCCAGTTCCTCTCAGGAAAACAGCAGTAGCAGCAGTGACTCATCTCCACAAAGCCTTGTAAGGTCCACCCAACACCAGGTGGGAGGCATGCATGAGTCCAGTAGCGCTCACAGCATCAGCTCTGCCCCCTCCTTGTCTCAACCCTGGAGCTACACACCCACCCACAGTGACTCCAACAGCTCTTTGAGTAGCCTGACTAAAGTGGGGAGCCAGGCTCCAGCCAGGAGTGACTCCAGTAGCTCCGTTGGAGGAATGAACATGTCTCACAGAATCTCACAGACACCCAGTGATTCAAATAGTTCTGTCAGCAGTGGTAACAATAACAGTATGAGTTTTTCCAGCTCTAAGCTGGACAACAGGGGTCAGTATTTGTCCAGCTCAAACCCTTTTAACTCCAGACTCTCAAGTATTAGTGACAGCCAGATACACACCAGTTCTCTTCAGTCTACCCCTCTGCCACAACCACCTGCATTTCTGACCTCTAAATACTCAGTCGTCCATCCTGCTAGCCCAAGGACAGAGAGATCAGCCTCGTACCACTCCACCACTGACTCTTCCAGCTCTGGTTCTAGCTCTAGATCTGCATACATGGTGTCTCGAAGCATGGATCTGGGCTACCTAAGTAAGCAAGGGGAATCTCTGAAAAGAGCCTCTACAGATTCCACCTTAAACCAGCCCCCCAACAGTCTCTCCCCTACCAGTTCTGGTCAGTCCAGGTCGCTGTCTAGGGAGGACAGTGCCCAGTCTGTGTCATCCAGTGCCAGTACAACAGCTAATCGCAGACTTTCTCCTCAATCCACTGTGCACATGGGCATCAGTTCAGTTCAAAGAAAACTGCAAGAACAAGAAAGAACCAAACAAGAAGTAAGGAAAAATATGTTTGTATTATTGCAAAAAGATTTTACAGAACATTTAGAAAATTAAATGTCAGCGGATATATTCTAAACCATTAGCTGAGCCAACACACACATTAACATTTGAATTTGTTACATATTTATTTCTTATTGTTGTAGTTGCATTTTCTGATGTTTTGAGGATGTCACAAATTTGTTGACTTCAACTTGCATTCAAATCATCAACTTTCTTTCTACCTGGGAGTCAAACAATCTTCTAGTTTCTCTATGCATTCTAAGCTGAAGTTTGGGCCAGAATATTAACCACTAGTTGCAGTTTGGGTATCCTTGACATCCCCCCATACACAAATACATTTTTATTTTTCTTGAAAGTATTTTTTTAAACCTTTGATGAATAACTTAATATAAACAAATAGAATTATATAATTTTTTTACAAAATGTTTTTCTCCATTCATTAGATACAAATAATTTTTTCTTATTGAACCTTACTTTTACAGCTTAGAGTTAGAACTCAAATTAATAGGCTGCTATGTTAAAGTAGTCAAATTTCTGATCTTGTCTGATAAAAATGGGTCTACACATTTGTCCATTTATGTTCTTTTTGTTATGTAGTTGTACAGTTTCAGTCATTTGGTATTACTCAATTCCATTTTGATTTCATGGTACAGTATGAACAAGAGGTTCATGTTCTCCGCCAACAACTCCTGGAGGCTCAAGAAAGACTGCAACAAGCTGAGATGAGACTCCTGGAGCATGAAGTAGAGACCCACAATCTGATGGGAGAATGGCAAAGTAGACTGGTGGAGTCAGAGGAGAAAATGAGGCGACAACAGGCAGAGAAAGATGAACAAATGAAAACTATTATAGTCAGGTCAGAACAGCCAGACTTTTACTTAGATGGGATCAAAAGCCATTGAATAATTTGTTCATTTATTCTGAGAAATTGTTTGTATCAAAGGATTATAACTGAGTCATTCTGGGTAGATTTCATTGAATACTCTATTTACCTTTTCTTTTTTATTACTATGGCTTTGCTATGGTTTTAGAACAAATGACTTGTGCTCTAAGTTCTAAATATGTGATATGTTGAGGGCACCACATGGTCTAAATTGTGCTGATGTGCCAAAATACAAAAAATACAATACATCTAGTGTTGGTGAATTTTTTAAAAATGTGTCAACTTCAGATGGCTGCCTGGTCATGTGATATGTGCTCTGGACTATTGTCTTGATGTCTGAGGTTTGAACCCTGCCTGTCGCCATCCTCCAATATCCTCTGGGTAGTTTGGGCTTAGATGTAATCTGTGTCAAAACAATCCACATATTATGAGTTGAATGATAAAATGTTTTGATTAACTGACATGTTCTCTGACTTACATTTCAGACTTCAGGTGATTGAGGAAGAACTCAAGAAAGAACAAGCCGATATGGCCAGTGCAGTGGAGCACAAGCAACAAGTGATAGAGGTCCAGGAACACAGGATACGTAAACTGGATGAGGCCAACAGTAAACTTCTTCTGTCTCTCGCTGACCTCAAGGCCAGGGCGGCCAGAGCTGCAGCATTGGAAGAACGAGATGAGAATAGTAACTCCTCCCCTGCTACTTTGTGCAATGGGGATGTTCAGGAAATAGCAGGATTCAAAACTAGTTCTTGTTAAGTGTTTTCCTAAGGCTTGCATCAGCACTTGAGTTTGTCCAGGACCAGGTAATATCACTAGTTACTAGACTGCACACAGCATTTCTTTGTGAAAGACATATGCTTGACTTGAAGCAGCTGGATATATCAACTCAGTGATTTCAAGTTTTACCATCTATTCAATTGGATTATCTGGTGCATTTTTTATATTGACTACATAATGGGACTTATTGTCAAAGAAAACTGCTACATTCTTGTATTATATATATATATTTATAAATAGATCTAAGTTAATGACTACTTAACATGTGGTTGGTCTTAAACAGTGTACAGTATTTATAGAACAGTGGGCTGACTTGAAGCTGTAGTGACACTGAAACAATGATGAATGTATATTTCTGTTAAAAAAACATTTTTTTGTTGCCCATGTTTCAAGTTGTTACATATTCTTGTACTAACAATACAGGGAAAACAGGTTTGTTTTTAGGGTGTGGAGCCTGTCTTGTTAGCATATCCTCCTGTAGCATTACTGTTAGTGTCACACAAATGAATGTTTCATTCAACAAGTGAAAATGTACTGCTAATTAACAATTGGCTTTGGTTCTAAATGTGTGTCAAATGTTATGAAGCCAAACAAACGACCATCAGTTTCTGATGATAATGTTTTTAGAGATGATTTGTTTTGATGTTGTGATTGTGTGCTTTCAAATAGTTCATGTCTGATTCAGGGCCAGCCATAGCAGCTGAGGTCTCCATGTTCTAGTGTCAGATTTTACTTACACTGAGAGAGACTCAAAAGTTATTTCAAAAACTGTGTCTAGTGTTTTATCCCCAGTGCCAAGGTTGTTTTTTTCTTTAAATCCAACTCACACTGCGACTGTAGTGAAAGTTTCGAAGAGTCTTAGTTCAGGATTTTTTAAAAGACTGGAAGCTAAAAAAAAAAAACTCAAACTATTGAATTCTGTAAAGAAATGTCCTTAAGCTCTTTTATTCCCTGATTCTAGTGATTCTGTGTCTCAAGATACATTGAACAAAATGTATAACTCTAGGGATCTCTTGACTAGAGTCACTTATATCTTTGTTTTGAAGCAAAACAAATGGATTTGCTTTTATTGGTTTCATTTTTTCAAACTCAAATATTGTTGAATCTGAAATTGAATGCACTGCTTTAGATGTTGGAGAAATTCTTCAATTGAAGGGAAGCAAATCTATTGATCCTTTCAGAAACTGTCCAATTCAAAGGTTTTTGGTCCTGACTCTCTATAGTTTTGTACTGGATGTTTTTGTACTGTCACTAGTTTCATACAGAAAATATTCTGATCATTTGACTCTGTATTTCTTTTCATTTCTGAAATCAGCCTTGACATTGCAACACAGTTGGGACTTTCATATCACAACATTGTCATGTAGAACATCAGGTAGGGTGTAATGTGTAATGATGTAATGTCTCATGTGATAACAGATCTGAAGTGTGTTACATCCTTGCCCTTCCCTTTTCATGACCCTTTGTCCTTTTTTTGTTGTGTAATGAAACTTTATCCAAAGATTCAATAGAGAGCATTAAAAAAAGTCTGTTGTAGTCTTCCTATTTTACACTGGTGCATCACACACACACACAGTTTCATTCTTATAGAATCCTTAAAACCTCTGCAGTTAGAGGCTCATTTTGTCTCTCACTTTATGTATAGATTTCATTTGCTGACTTCTTTTCATTTTATAGCAGCAAGCTAAGTTTCATTAAATTCTGAAACTTCAACCTGTCGGGCAAATCCTATTTTGTTACGTTTCAACTCTCCTATCTCCTCCTCAGTTGGGCAGACAACTGTTGAATTGTATTTTGATGTTTGGGACAGGAATGGATTTTGATTTTCTTGATGAATTGAGAATTGAACACTAAAAAAATTTTCACAAAATGTTTGCAGACGCTGTGTAACATGTAGTCCAGTCAAACTTGTCTTATGTCATACTGACCTCACTGGCATTCAGTCTTGAACACGTTGTATTTTTAATGGGTTTAAAATAAAACAATTTAGATTGATTTATAAACAATTAATTAGTCAAAACTTTAAGATTATCTGTAGACATGAAGTCAGCAGCTCTGTGGTTGGGTGTTCTTTTTTAACAATGAGACTTTTAATGAGTTCTCTTAACAATAATACATGAACACACACACACACACACACATTCTGCTGTGTCTATTGAATGAACTCAGTCACCTTTCCCTAATACCATGTCTAGCCATGCAAAAAGATTTCCCAAAGTGGTACCCAGTGCTGAGAAATAATTTGACGCTATTTCACTGTTAACTTGTGTCAAGGGGGGGTGTCTCTTTAGAGGTTGTTGTGACGTTTTGTGTTATTCTACATAGAAACAAAACTTGTATAATGGTGTCCATGTTTCTATTCAACACAAAAAAGGTGGACACTGTGAGCCTCTTTCCCGAAATAAGACTTTGGAACTTCACTCTTTTGATCTGTTCAGTGCCAGGCTCAGTGACACCACAATGTTGACTTCAATGTCTCCAGGCTTCTGAGATGAGTGGGATTTATTTTGTGTAGACCTTCTCTGCTAGTGCATAATTTAGTTATCAGTATTGTCCTACCAAGTTCTGGATGTCATGACATTTCTCTTCCATCCTGTACATTCATGTTTCTGCCAATGTAAGTTGTCACTGCTCTTTCAGTTTTTGTGTTCAGTTTGTGTCAGTCAGTGCTACATCCTTGATGTCACTGACATGTATGATAGATATTTGAACTCGGTATGAAGGTGTTGATTGATTGGAGAGTGATGGTATAGCTACCCAACTCTTGTATGAATGTGTTGATTGATTGGTGCTAATCAACTTTTTATGACAACTAAATTGTAATGGTCTCCAATCTGGCAGTTACCTCCCCTATGCTGTTCAATGACATGGAAAGGTTGTTTTTTTTTTTTTTTAGAGTTGGTTGACATTGGGAAGGCTCACTTCTGTAAGAGGTCATTGTCACTTAGACTCTCTACCATGAATTATTGCTACCTGTTTTACACTTCAAAGCATAATACAATAGTACCAAACTATGGGAAAATGGACAAATGTATTGTCTCCACCAGATGTTTCCTGGCAAGTATTTGATGTCTCACATAGTTTGAAAACAAACAAAATTCTAGCTATAAATAATGTTTTGAAGTCTCATTATGTTTTTTTTTGTATTATGATCAAAGTTAAATGTACTGTTCTATAGATTTACTTTTATTTATGAAATTTTCAAAATTGTATAACTCTTTTTTTTAATGAAAATAATAATAAAAAAAACAACAGTAGCCATAACTGTACATTTTTTTTATATTTTAAGTTTTATTTAGGTACTACGACATATCCCAACATTTCTGACTGTTAGGTAGTAGCTTCATATTGTGATATATGTACTTCCATAGTTTGTATCTTTGTGGGTAAGCCAACTTTTAATTGAACAAAATAGTTGAGTGACTTCAAAGTGTGACACTGAGCAAATGTAGAACCAGAGGAGAGACTTGGCTGTGTTCATTTTTGCATTTTTGTCTTGTCCTTAAGTTAATTTATTCTTGAATGTTTTGACCATGTCAAGAGACTATCTACTAATGTCATGAGCGCTGTGTCTGTTTGAGTTCTATAAGATAGTGTTGGACTGAGACCAAATAAAATATATTCAACAGTGAAGCTCTGTCACTAGTTGTCTGTTTTTTAAGTGAAGTCTCAGGTTTTTTTTTCTGTTCATTCTGAATCAAAATAGAACACTGACAGCAATATAACTAATTATATTGACAAGAGACTGCAATGCAACAGAGTGTGTCACTCATGTGTATCACAGAGTGTATCACAGAGTGTATCACAGAGTGTATCATGTTAATGATGCACGTGGAGAAGTGTTAAAGTTACCTATCTGTTTTTGTGGCCTACGGTTAATGAGGGTGTCATGTGGCCAGCACAACGACCAACTTCCTTTACGTTTTCCTCAATTAATGTCATGTACCCATTAGAGCTGGGTGGACCTAGAGGTGCTCAAAGATCCCGAAATTGAAAATCCCAGAATTCAAACCCAGAACCCCTGGTTCAGAAGCCAAGCGCTTTACCACTCAGCCACTGCAACTCCTTTAGGAAGTGAGGTGGCTTAGTAAACATAATACAAGAGAATACTATTACACACACTCACACACACACACACTCACACACACACACACACTCACACTTAAGATAAAGACTGTCCTGTGTGTGTGTGTGTGTACTCGGTATTGAAGGTCTTAGTTGTTTATTTGTACAAACACTTCATCCTAAAAGCCTACAAGTTACCTAGAAATGTTGTTGTTGTCTTCTTTATTCTACTGTCTGTAAGACGTCAGTCTCCAGCACTATTTGTAGAGCTACACACAGTCCTAGAGTCCTCAAGTCAAAAGTCCATTATATAGTGGAAAGTTAACTACTTGGCTACTACTCCGTTCTGGTATTAGTTCTGACTCAGAAGAGTATTTGACAAGTTATGAAGTATAGGCCTAGCTACTACATTTGGAAGAGACATAGAGAATCGCGATACCTTCATAGATCCGATTCCATTCTTTGAATCTCGTCTGGTACGAAAATGTAATTGACACTTTCTCGAAGGTTCTAAGATTTTTTCCATCCACTTTTAAATCTGTTTCTTGCAAAGATTGAATCTCTTTTTAAAAAAAAACACAAAACATGAATTCTAATGGAAAAACAGCTTTCTTAAAGCTAATCTGACAAACGTCACACCATAACATAGAAGAGGGTTTAAGGTTGAGTTGATGTATGTCATCCAATTGACTATTATAAAAGACTGCATAGACATCGGATGTCCCTGTGTCACCATGATCGCAGTGATGATAGATGGAAACCAGCAGACGGTGAAGGCGATTACGATCGATCCAATCGTTCGAATAGCTTTCAAGTTTCTTCTCCAGCGATGTGTTAAAGTTTTTCTGTCGTCTGTGGACTTACTTCCAGTGTTGGTATGTTTAGGCAACTTGAAAAGAGCCACCGTGTCGCCTAAAGATAAAACTGTTTCCTGTACGATGCTGTCTCTAACTGACGAGGGAGTACGATTTTCTCTGTCATAACGTTGAATTTGTCCAGTTCTTTTTGACCATCTGTAAATGTCCACTAAAATAAAGAAATATAAGACATAAGTAAGAATAATTGGAGTTACAAGCACAAAGTAAACGAAATAGAAAATCACTTTGAAAGATTTCTGGTAAAAATGTTTAATTATTTCAAATAATGATTCACATTCTGGCATCTCAAACTGTTGGCCCTGAAGAGAAAACATTATGGAGAGAAGGGTCACTGGCACTAACCAAGCTAGGGATACCATTATATAGCCAGTTTTCTCTGGCAACACCATGTACCTTGTTGGTTGACAGACGGCCAGGTACTTATCGAGAGCCATACCAAATATATGACTGGCTGACAAAGCACACAGAACGATACTGAAGCCCTCCCAAAGTTTCAACAAGGTTGATCCGAGAATCCATTTTCCGTTCGTTATAACTAGAAGAACCCCAGGTGGAGCTTGAATAAGACTTATGAGTGCATCTATGACAGCCATGGAAGTTATCATCGTACGTGTCATTTTGTTCTCATTAAAACAAGTCGTTCGATAAAGACAAAGGGCGATGATGAGGGCGATGTTGAACAGTAAAGTGAAGATAAGGATGAGAAATCCGATGACTGCTAGGAATACGACCAGATTTAAGTCAGATGAAAACTTTTGGTATGAATCGCCGTCAGTAGAGCATTCAGTTTCATTAGCAGGCACTGGATTGGGCATTTTAGTTGGATAAAGGTGTTAATTCAGTTTTGAAAATTATCTACGCTGAAGTAGATTCAAAAAAAAAATTACATAATTTTTTTGTTCCTCCATTGAACTGAAATCTGTTTAAACGTTGACATTGATGACAAGCACACAACACAATTACAAATGTGAGAATGTTTTAGGAGTGAAACTAGACATTCATTCTGCTTTCCACTAGGCCTACAATAACTAACAGGTCCGCTATAGTAAAATAAAGGTTTAAAATAAAAAGCTCACTGGTTTATATCCAAAACGTAATTAATCTGTGTTTCTGTACATTAGAAATGATATCCTTCAAGCTTTGTCGTATGATGAAACATTTCTAATCAAGTGCTAGAGCTATACTAATTGATAAGGTTTTAAAATGTATTTTTGCCCATCACACTCTACCTCGATTGGCATACTCCAGATCAATAGTGACGTGTTCTATCTATTTACTTTGAAATGTGACAGACTCAAATGAGTTGTTGTTTAGATAGTACGCCAAACTCACCACACAACTAATACAAATGCCAGGTTACACTTCAGATAAACAGAATCAGCAAGTGAAGCTAATGGATCGAGTCAGGCCCGGAAGGTTTGAGTCTTGTCCTTATTCTCTATGGAGACTGAGGGTCAGTGGCGTCACTAGGCAGGTGCAGGGGGTGCGGTCCGCACCGGGTGACACCCAAGTGGAAAAGAATTATACTTTGGACGCAAAGGCGGTCTTTCCTTTCAAGACAAAAAGTCGGTTGTATGTGCATTGTAATTCTTTCAAGTTTTATTATTAATTATTAATCAAGTAAAAACGGCATTGTTGCCAAAATTTAAAAAATTTGATTATTAAAACTAGAACCTTTCCCCATTAACAGCCAAATCGATTCAAGCGTTTTTTTTTAAATAAGACTTTTCAGTGCGTCTAAAACAACGCAATTTTAAACCCTTCTTCCTTCTTATGTCAGAACTGATACATTTCTCCCGACTGACGTACAATCGTACTATTGATACGTGAACAGAACAGGCCTGCAACAAGCCCTCTTGCTCAACACGATCAAGCCCATTTCAAACTTGCATGTTATACTGCAGTGTTTCTCAAACTGGAGGGGGGGGGGCGGGTATGACAATGTGGAGAGGGGAAGCCTTTTAAATTATTTTTCAAGCGTAAAGTTAAAAATTTGTATTTTTGTTGTAGTTATTGATCATCGTCTTAGTATTAATTCAATGAAATGTCTTTCTTAGGCCAGATATTCTCACAACTGTTTGTTGATTGTCGTTATTTTGACAACTTTTGTGTGACGAAAATAAATGCTCCGCAAAGTAATTTCTAATGTGCTCTATGTGTAGTTTGAATATGTATCGCATAACAATATTGAACTATGTTGACGCCTTCTTTATTAGACTTAGCTTGGCTTACGACTTTTTTTTTTTAACTTGAATGATTAGTGCGCTCTGCTTGCTAGAAAACACTTCAATATCGTAAAGTCCTTGAGTATTATATGTTAACCCTTTTTGACACGGGCTCTGCATACTATGAGGGAAAAAAAGTGCTGTAAACGCCAGAAAATAATGTATAAAGCCCAGAATGCAGGAAAACGTCTGACAAAGCTTACGCGCTTCCCCTAGATCTTTTCGCTTAAAGGAAGGGGGGGGGGGAAGCCGATTCCTCTCTAATGCTATTTCCAGTAAAAACGTTTTTGATTCTACAAAACAATATTTACGAAATCAAAATTTAAACGCACTAGCTTTTAATAAACATTCACTTCGTACGTACATTTTGATTCTAAACATAATGTGAATATTTATAGAAAATTTTGTCATAATTATACACATCTTTAATTACTTTTTCTTTTTCGTTACATTCTTAAAAGCCTTTCTAAACCCACTGTGTGAGCCATCAAAGGTTTCCCTTTTGGCTACCTAGCTTACTAAGGGGATGTGATACAAACAAATTGTCTAGCAACAAACCTAAAGGTAAATGTTTGAGAAACACTGTGCATTTGCCTCGGATGTTTCTCACACTACAGATCCAGCCCGTCTAGCTCTTCTTAGAATGTATTTGTTGAACCTGCGATTTCTGACTAGGAGAAATGAAGCAATCTAAAACCAAAGAAAATACATTTTTAAAGCTCAGAAACTTTGAAAAAGCTTGACCAATAAATGACTAAGGGGGCAGAGAACATTTTTTGCTCTCGATTCTAAAATATTTTTGATTGTAGTAAAAGTTTGAATAAGATGAGCACGATGTAAAACAGTTTCCGTAATGTGTCAAAGACTTCAAGTCTAAGAAAGAAAAACATGTTAAAAGATGTTTCTTAATTAATACACTTACATTTTAATATATATAATCATCAAGGATAAAATGTCATAACCAATAACATTGAAAATAGAACAGAGACAGACTGATTTTACGTTTTCGTAACAATGTTGGGAAATGTTTGGAGACTGTTGTTGGGAGTTGAGGTTATACCCTGAGCTTCAAGCACCGGGTGACACCGATCCTAGTGACGCCACTGCTGAGGGTCCTGAGTTTACAAGTAAGGGGTATAAAGAAATGAGAACTTCACTAGTGGGCTCCAACATGAAGTCTTCACAAGTGAGTACGAGAAGCAGAATTATTGAATTCATGCAGCAGAACAGTGCCACAGTGAAGTGAACGTAGAGCCATGACAAATGCAATCGATGGGTAGTCAAATGTGAGTTCACAAAGCTCCTTGCATCTCTTTTCCAATGTAATTCTACCAGTGAGAGCTAGGCTACTAGTGAGAGCTAGGCTACCAGTGAGAGCTAGGCTACTAGTGAGAGCTAGGATACCAGTGAGAGCTAGGCTACCAGTGAGAGTTAGGATACCAGTGAGAGTTAGGCTACCAGTGAGAGTTAGGATACCAGTGAGAGTTAGGCTACCAGTGAGAGCTAGGCTACTAGTGAGAGCTAGGCTACCAGTGAGAGTTAGGATACCAGTGAGAGTTAGGCTACCAATGAGAGCTAGGCTACCAGTGAGAGCTAGGCTACTAGTGAGAGCTAGGCTACCAGTGAGAGCTAGGCTACCAGTGAGAGCTAGGCTAACAGTGAGAGCAAGGCTACTAGTGAGAGTTAGGCTAACATTGAGAGCTAGGCTACTAGTGAGAGCTAGGCTACCAGTGAGAGTTAGGATACCAGTGAGAGCTAGGCTACCAGTGAGATTAAGGCTACCAGTGAGAGCTAGGCTACCAGTGAGAGTTAGGATACCAGTGAGAGCTAGGCTACCAGTGAGATTAAGGCTACCAGTGAGAGCTAGGTTACCAGTGAGATTAAGGCTACCAGTGAGATTAAGGCTACCAGTGAGAGCTAGGCTACCCTGAGCTTCAAGCACCGGGTGACACCGATCCTAGTGACGCCACTGCTGAGGGTCCTGAGTTTACAAGTAAGGGGTATAAAGAAATGAGAACTTCACTAGTGGGCTCCAACATGAAGTCTTCACAAGTGAGTACGAGAAGCAGAATTATTGAATTCATGCAGCAGAACAGTGCCACAGTGAAGTGAACGTAGAGCCATGACAAATGCAATCGATGGGTAGTCAAATGTGAGTTCACAAAGCTCCTTGCATCTCTTTTCCAATGTAATTCTACCAGTGAGAGCTAGGCTACTAGTGAGAGCTAGGCTACCAGTGAGAGCTAGGCTACCAGTGAGAGCTAGGATACCAGTGAGAGCTAGGCTACCAGTGAGAGTTAGGATACCAGTGAGAGTTAGGCTACCAGTGAGAGTTAGGATACCAGTGAGAGTTAGGCTACCAGTGAGAGCTAGGCTACTAGTGAGATTAAGGCTACCAGTGAGAGCTAGGCTACCAGTGAGAGTTAGGCTACCAGTGAGATTAAGGCTACCAGTGAGAGCTAGGTTACCAGTGAGATTAAGGCTACCAGTGAGATTAAGGCTACCAGTGAGAGCTAGGCTACCAAGAGATTTCAACAAAAAAATAAATAGTTTTTAGCCGCCTCCGAAAAAGGAATAGTCGCTATTAATTTTGTGTGGTCTGTCCGTCCCCACTCCAGTTCGTGTTCAGATCTTTGAGATCGCAATATTTTAGACCTTTCAAAGTTCTGACACAAATGCTACTTTTTTTCTTTTCCGTAAGCCAAAAAAGTAATTTTTTAAAATTAACTATGCAAGCAATTTCATAAAAATACATTATTTTTACAATTATTCCTTATTAATAGTAAAACCTCGGGAGACTAATTAGTAAGGGAGGTGCGAATTAACTATTTTTAACACATTTATGCAAACGGTTTTAGATTTTTTGTCAAAAAATATATTTTTTAAAAATGTTATTTCTAACTTTAGTAATTTCCATCATACTAACTACCTACATTTAACTAGAAAATATTTGTATTTTTTAAAAGAAAAATCTTTTTTGTATGCATATAATTTAAAACAATAATTAATACGTACATAATCATATCATGCATTTGAACATGTGCTTGTTATAGTTATAAAACCGTAAACCATAGATTTTTTTTTAAGGTAAAGTTTTCTTTGTTGAGACATTGAATGAGAGATGGCCCTTCACAAAACAATGAAATCAATGAGTTAATCCTTCCATAACATTTATTTAGGCAAGGATCACATTGGACGTCACCTATTTCTTAGTCTGTTGGGGTACCACACAAGATCTGTCAACCGTCTCTCCACTCCTCTCTGTCCTTTGCCTTTGATAGAATTTCATTCCCTGTCTATTCCTTGGTGTTGTCGTCCCATCGCTTACTCTGTCTTCCTCTTCCTCCTGGTACTGTTCCCTGTTTGCGAGACCTGAGGACCTTGTGATGTGGCCATACAGTTTGTGTTAATGGTTTTTGACATTAATTAGCAGGTCATCGTGGGGTCTAATAGCTGTATTAATCCTTAGAATATTTTAGATTGTTAACGACTGTATCTGGCTTCAAAATTAAAAGATCCTAATGCTATAATCTAGCCAACTGTGTTTTGTTCTAAACTGTCACTTTGGTCATTTGTTCTCACATCCTGCTTGAGTTTCAAGAATAGATCAAAGGTAATGTTATGTAGACAGTTTGCTTATCTTATCTTATAAAATACAAACGTGTCATGCATCTAGTCATGCATGTTAACCAATTACTTAAATTCTGGCAAGTCTGATTTTCCTGGCTGGCTTAGGCAACCCATTCCATGCTCTAATATCACTAGGGAAGAGAGAGCATTTGTACAAATTTGTTCTATCATATGGAACGAGGAATGTGCCTTTACCTTTGTGACTTTCTGTGCATTTAACGGTGAACTAATGCTGTATTCAAACAGTACTGTACAGTGTTGTATGTATAATTTTTACTTGACTACTATACTTTTAAGACTTCTATCCGGCTTGCTTTGCATCACCGGTAAACAAAAAAAAAAACAACTAGTTTAACTAAATCCACTTTCAAAATTTTGAATAATATTATGCAGCCTATATTTTCTGTTTATTAATGTGAAATGTAAATAAAATATATTTTGAATATCATATTTATTGTTGAAGATCATCATTGTTCTTTGAGAGGACTTTGAGTTGTGTCCCCTGCTCAACTCCAGTATTATAAGAAAAACTGAAAGAAAACACAAGATTAAGAGTGCAAAGTAAAGTCAAAACCACAACGACGTCGACATATGAAACGAAATTTATTTATTTAAATTTCAAACATAAAATTTAAATGCAACGAATAAAAAAAGTACATTAAAAAGTAAATCCATTATATCGGTATGTTTCTGATAGCTCATAAAAAGTGAACAATTTCTTTTCCTGTACCCATAAGGCAGTGGCGTTGCCATGATTTCACCATCTTTGGAATCCCGGGAGCTTGATCTCTTTTGGGGGCCCCTGCATTTTGCATAATATTTAATGTAAAAAACAATTTCGAACACATTCATTTGGGGGACCAGCTAAAGTGGGGACGGGGGATTTTCAAATTCTCCCCCTACCCCACCCTAGCTACGCCAGTGCCCGAGGATTTCCAAGTATATAGACTGGCAGACAGAAGCGTTTTATTCGCCAATTTTAGCTGCTATTTCTACCGGAAGTGAAAGACACACTGACAGCTAGAGATTCTGTAAATTGGCACGTCATTCCAAATGTGTGATCTTTAGTTGACTTGAATACCATTCATACAATTGGCTACGTAAAGACTTTTGAGTGGATCTTTAAAAGATAATTATTTCAATACTTGTTGTTTATTATTCCTTATTAACTATTAGGTATAAATTGTCCATTAAAAAGTAACATTTGTCCCGCAAAAAAATGCTATTTTTTAAAATATTTAGAGTTCATAAATCATCCATTTTATAGTCAGCGAAAAACGTGTACAGTATATAGAGAAAATATGAACCTCCACGATAAAGAGTTCAAAATATGTGACAACTTCTGTATATATCATTTTCTAGGTGGCCCAACCATGAGGGACACCACGCACGCACGCCGACTCATTAACCCTCGATGAAAAAGTCATGGGATGATAACTCTTTTATTTCTACAATTTGATTAGAGAAGGGCGGGTTATAAAAAAAAGAGGGGGGGGGGAGAGAACAAGTAATCTTTTCTGTATATATAATTCTCTACAACGCCCAACTATATTTTAGACTTTGTCATGACAACGAATAAAGCACAATTCCAAACGTTCAAAAAGATGTGCCGGTATCTTCCAAAACCTGTTTTCAGTCATGGACAATTGTATATGTTGCTCTCTCCAGAGTTCCTTCTTTTCATTCAATCACAGTCGTTTGCCCAAACTCACCCTATTTGGACAGGAAGTGTTCACCCGTCACTAAATAGCGGCGTATGCTACACCGTGGGTCGGCTAGTTTGAATATATTTGTTTATCTTGATGTATTTGTTATTCTATCTATAAAGATTTTTTTCCTCCTTTAAAAAAATCACAACTTAAAAATGTGTTGTTGTTTTTTTTAAAAATATTTTCTCTTTTCTTCTTACGCTAAAGAGATTTCATCCAAACAGATGATCAGGTTGTCCTCTTGACTCACATCAGCCACACACACAAAGACGTTTCTCCTTTGTTTAGCTGCTACTGTAGCCTTAGTCATCTCAATAGGAGATTAAAATGTGTTCTTGACTTTCTTGTCAGATTCATACGATCAACTTTTCTTCAAACGACACTTAGACAAAAGTAGTTACATTTAATTTTGCTGTACAGTCTTAGCAATGGATAAGATAATGTTCATTTATTTAAATTTTATTTTTTAAAAGACATTTACTCTAAGCCACTTCTAAATTCTCTTTATAAACAACAAGTCTCTTAAAGCGGACCTAACAAATTTAATACCAAGACATAAACAGAAATTTAATGTGCAGTTAAAGTACGTTAGCCAGAAACTAAAAAGACAAAACTGAAGTGTCACAGAATAACCGTTGGATGATAAGAAGGCGGTGATCAAGGAGGGGAACCAACACAGAGAAAAGGCGGTAACAATGGACCCGATGGTTCCAATAGCTTTTAGAGATCTTCTAGCTCTAAATGGTGTACGGGCTGGGACGTTTAGAGATCTGTTCTTAGCTGTCTTAACATCTACTTGATCTGCATGTACCGAGTCTCTGATCGCACCAATTGTTCGCTGTGCATCTCCATGTTGGGATCCACTTGAAGTCGTCATCTGTTTCTTGTCGACTTTCACAAAAGTTCTTGTTCTTTTCACCCATTGGCGAATTTCCATCAAAATGAATAGATACAAAACATAAGTGGCTAAAATTGGAAGGACCAGAGCAACGGCTGAAAAAATCCAATCGAAAATGTAAAACGATTGTGATATATATGCTAGGATATTTCCATGGAAACAAAGATCATAAAGAGTCATTTCAGTGTTACCATGTACAAAAAGAAAAATGACAAGACTTATTATAACTGGGTATAGCCATGACAAAAGTATCATAATATAACCAATTTTATCTGACAAAACTCTATACATGGTTGGATGGCAGATGGCCAGGTATTTATCTATAGCCAAGCTACATATATGACAGGCCGATGCTATACAAAAGAAATAACTGTAGCATTCCCAGAGTTTAAACAAAGTTAAGCCTAGACTCCACCGACCATTAGTTATGAATAGCAGAGATCCTGGCGGAGCTGACAAAAGAGAAATACACAAATCCACCACAGACATAGATATGACAATGGTCCTAGTAATCTTGTTGTCATTCCGAAGTGGTTTCGTGTACCTCCACAGGGCAATGATAAGCGTGACGGTCATTAATGCCGTGAATACAATTGTAAGAAAAACAATGACAGCTATGACAACAATTAGGTCTAAGTTACTTGAGAACCTCTGGTGAACAGTCTCATTGAGTGAAGGGCATGACGTCTCGTTATAAGAGCTTACATTTGCCATCTGTATGTAATCAACACATCTGTCTGGTGCTGTAAGAAAGAAAATACAAAGACACACTAAGGTCTTATAAAATGTGGCAGCATTAGTTTTTAAAGTTCATTGAAGATCATTTAAAAACCTAACATTCAAAACATAGTTAAACAAACGATTATAAATAAGCTTAAATTTTGTTTAAAAAGATCCACTTGTAGATCTTATCTCCTGCCTATGGCACCTTTTCCCAACTGTTAGTAACATAACTTACACATAACATAATTAAACATAATTTACATACACCATATAACTTACACAAAACATAACCTACACATAACATAACTTAAACATAACGGTAACATAGCTTACGCAGAACACATCTTACACTTTTAACTTACGAAGTAAAATGTTATATTTTAACTTACACATTTACAGTTTCATCAGATACAGAGAAGCAGCTCGTAAGATAACTTTTAAGTTAGTGAATGGCCGACTGGTCAGGTGATGGCTGGCTGGTCATATGATGGCCGCCTGGTCATGTGATCCGGACTGTCGTCACGATAGTCCCGGGTTAGAACCCACCGCCATTCCCTGACGTTTTGCAGGACATTTAGTCTAGGACGTAAGAATCATCTTAAGTTTTGAAAGAACGTCTGAGAAATTACAACTTACAAATACTTGTATGTTTTGTGCCTGTATTACTAGGTGAAGACCTCATTTTATGCTCATTAAATAAACATTAAAATGGCAAATAATTCATTGGTCAGTTTATGTAACGAAAATGTGAGTTCTTCAAAGTGGATTTATAGTTGGCAACTTTACTTTTTGACTTGTGTTCCTTTACGTGTGTCTGTGTGCAATGCAAGTAGAGACTACAGTAACATACACGACATGCTTTGGATGTTGGCGGCTAATTCAGGAATCTTTTCAAAACAGTCCAATCATGTTGATAACAAATTTCTTATAGAGGCCCTAACAAATTTAACACCTGTACACAGTAACGGATTTATAGTAGAGTTAATGTAGGACATCCAATTGACAAATAAATAGAATCGAATCGATATGGTGACTTTGTATAGAATCAACTGTGACAATATGAGAACAGGACACCAACTGACTGTAAAGCTAAGAACAATGGAGGCTATCGTACGAATAGCTCTAAGGCTTCTATTTCTCCTTCCACTATTAACATTAGACTGAATGTTACATGAGGGAGATTTTGAGAAGTTGAAAACCATCACTTTCTGACCTATCACGTAAAGAGTTTGTGCTAACATGTTGCTTTGAATAGGTGAAGGTTTGTAGCTTGATTCTGGTTGTAAATATTTTTTAGTTCGTTTGGACCATTGTTTAATTTGTATAAAGATACAGCCATATAAGATATAGGTCACTAGAAGTGACGTAACAACGATCACAGATGAAGCGAAAAAATTGACATCATAAAATGTGTGTGACACGTACTTAATGACGTCACCATCAAAGCAATTGTCGTATTCAGAGTTTCCTACGCCTAGGCCAGGTAAACAGAAAATTATTGTAAGACATACAATGGGAATGAACCATGATAGTATAATCATGATATATCCAGTTTTATCTGGCAGCACCCTGTATTTAGTAGGCTGACAGATGGCTAGATATTTATCCAGAGCCATGCTAAATATATGACAAGCCGATACTGCACTTAAAACAATACTGTAGATCTGCCATCCTTTAAAGGAAGCTAACCCAAGTATCCACTCGCCGTTGTAAATCAACAACAATATCCCGCAAGGGGCTTCTATAACAGTCATCAGGACATCGACCACAGCCATTGACGTCATCAGCATCTTTGTGATATTATTATCGCTCAGGCATGGTTTTGTATAACGACACAGAGCGATGAGAAGTGTGAGGTTTAACAGCAAGGTGAACATGACGAGAAGAATGGCAAGAACTGAGAGCAGGGTCACGATGTTCCCATTGCTGGATAACTTTTCCAAAGTGTGCCTGTCAGCCAAACATAAAGTTTGATTTGTACTTGTAAGATTGTCCATGTTAATTGACTGACTGTAATACTGAACTATTGGTTCAAGAAACATATGCACCCACAGTTCAATTTGATTTCAAATCCTAGTCACAACCAGAACGCTTTTCTTTTTACATCAGAACAAAACAATTTCAAATCTATAAATGTGCTTCAGACTAAAAAAATGAACCGGAAATTCCAAATGTTTGAAATCAAGCGGCTTCAAATAAAATAAATAATAAAGTCTAAACATTTACAACTGTGTGGTCCCAGGTCATGAAACCAAATAAATAATTTTACAGTCTAAACTACTTGTCCAGAAATGATAATAATCTAAGTCGAATACCTTTAAATAATAATAAACAGAATTGTACAATGTAGAGAGTCCCTTGGTCTCTGTTACAAAGTATTGTATCGATTGATTGTAGATTTCATTCTCTAGTTTTACTTGCCAACTCTAGAGTTCAACTGTAACAAAAGTAAGTCTCAATGCGAAATGTATTACATACAAATGAAATAGACTTTTAGTTATAGTGACTGATAGGAAGTAGAATGTTGTCTAAACTATTTTCTACTGGCTAATAATATTGTACAATTTTTAAGATAACTTAAATATGAATTAGATTTCACTAGCCTATGTTTACTCAAGTCATAGTTTCTATGGTTACCTAAAATACAATCGATTAATGGTGACGTATAGTTCAAAACACTTTGTTTCATTAGCAATCAAATTCACAGACGCAAATTGCAGGCTACACAATTACAGGAGCGGACTAGCAATATGAGTGTTTGGACAAATATTAGTTGGGTCGATATCCAATGGGCTTTTTGGGAGGCTGCTAAGTAGAGATCGGTCCACGATCCCTTCTAGTGTCCACAGCTTTGAAATCTTCCATATCATACACAGATGTTCCTGTTTTAGTTTTTCTCGTTTCGGCAACCATATTATATACTGACCTAAACTTTCAGGGTAGACAAGATTTAACACTCTCGGGTAAATTTTTCATGCTCTCCAGGGTAGACAAGATCTAACATTCTCAGGTAAACATTTCTTGCTGTCCCGGGTAGACAAGATCTTATACTCTCGGGTAAATATTTCTTGCTGTCCTTGGTAGACCAGATCTAACACTCTAAGGTTAACATTTCTTGCTGTCCTTGGTAGACAAGATCTAACACTCTAAAGTTAACATTTCTTGCTGTCCTGGGTAGACAAGATCTTATACTCTCGGGTAAATATTTCTTGCTGTCCTTGGTAGACCAGATCTAACACTCTAAGGTTAACATTTCTTGCTGTCCTTGGTAGACAAGATCTAACATTCTAAGGTTAACATTTCTTGCTCTCCTTGGTAGACAAGATCTAACACTCTCGGGTAAATATTTCTTGCTGTCCTGGGTAGACAAGATCTAGCACTCTCAGGTTAACATTTCTTGCTCTCCGGGGCTCATTAAATCTATTTTTTTCGGGTACATTAACTTTTAAAACTAATATTCTCATGGTAAATAATTAAAAAAGAAATTATGAAATGACAGTATTGTGAGACATGTTTTTTCCCTTTTCAAATAGGAATTATGTATATTTTTTCTCTGCAATCTGGCTCCTAAAGTTTTCAAGAAAAAGGTTTCTTTAAAAAAAAGTTTTCTTTAACTCAAATCTACCCATTTTTCAGAGCTTTCTCTTATGGATTGCTAATTTTTTAAGAAGAGATTCTTATAGATTTCTTATAAGATCCTCCTGGTCTAAAAAGAAATTAATAAGGACAATTTTAAATGTTGGTCTTAGTATTCGCTAACTTCTAAACAAAATTTGTTTTGCTCTGAAGTGTTTACAGTTCAAATATGATTAGAAAAAGTTTTCTGTTTCTTTTAACTGTTTGTTTTTGTGTTTCTTTTAACTGGTTGTTTTTGTGTTTCTTTAAACTGTTTGTTTTTGTGTTTCTTTTAAGTGGTTGTTTTTGTGTTTCTTTTAACAAGTTGTTTTTGTGTTTCTTTTAACTGGTTGTGTTTGTGTTTCTTTTAACAAGTTGTTTTTGTGTTTCTTTTAACTGTTTGTTTTTGTGTTTCTTTTAACTGGTTGTTTTTGTGTTTCTTTTAACTGGTTGTTTTTGTGGTTTTTTTTAACTGGTTGTTTTTGTGTTTCTTTTAACTGGTTGTTTTTGTGTTTCTTTAAACTGGTTGTTTTTGTGTTTCTTTAAACTGGTTGTTTTTGTGTTTCTTTTAACAAGTTGTTTTTGTGTTTCTTTTAACAAGTTGTTTTTGTGTTTCTTTTAACTGGTTGTTTTTGTGTTTCTTTAAACTGGTTGTTTTTGTGGTTTTTTTTAACTGGTTAAAACAACCAACAATTTTTTTCTTCGTTTTTTGTTTTCGCATTTGCACACAGCTAATTTTTTGGCTAATGAAAATCAATCCAACTATTGCATTAATAAGTTTTATTTTTTTTGCATAGTGAAAACTTCTTAAAGCAGAGTATTTAATAATTATTTTCGTTACCTAAGATAAACTTGCCACGCTTAAAAAAAAGCATGAAAATCTAAATACGTTGTTTAAGTTTTTTTTTCACACAGAAATAAAAGATGCCAGAAAATGAATACGAAAAAAAACTGTCATCTAAAGCTAAAATATCTGGTACACGTCCTCGTTTCATATATTTAGCATGACTCTCGATAAAAACCTGGCCATCTGCCTTCAACCAGTTACTCAATAATGCCAGATATGTTATTGTTATTTAACCTTGGTTAGGCCAATAATAGAATATGCATCCACTGTTTGGGACCCCTCAACTCAAGAAAACATTAAGAAACTGGAACATACACAAAATAGAGCAGTGAGATTCATAACAAACGAATATTCACATTTGACTAGAGTAACACCATTAGTAAAATCACTAAATTTAGGAAGCCTTCAGGACAGAAGACTCAAAAGTAAAGTAGCAATTATACATAAAACACTGAACCATAATCTTCAAATACAAAAACAAAATCTAATAAAATACTCTGAAAGACACAAAGATAAAGGCACATTCCTCGTCCCATATGCTAGGACAAATTTGTACAAATACTCCTTCTTCCCTAGTGCTATTAGAGCATGGAATGGGTTGCCTGAGCTAGCCAGAAAAACCAGTGACTTGGCAGAATTTAAGTCATTGGTTAATATGCATGACTAAATGCATGACGCGTAGGACGTAATCATCTTCTTTTTTGAAGTAACGTCTGTATTATATAAGATAAGATAGACTTGGTTATTTGATGGTGCTGTTATCATGGTTGTGACCTTTAGGTTTTTTGAAGCAATGTAGTTTCTTTTAGCTAAAAATGTTTATCCCCATATAAATATAACCTTCACTTGTTTTGATGGAAACATTGTGACATATATGATTTAAACATGTTTACATTATGTTTATATTATCTTTGTTCACTCCTCTTATTCAGTATTTGTTTATCCTGATTGAATCTTGTTAATGGACAATGGATATAAAGAACAGGAAGATTCTTACATCTAAAAATAATCAAATGAACAAATACTCCTCAGCTGGACTTACAGTTTTACAATTAACAGTTTTTAAGCTATGCGAGACGATTAGATAATTGGAGGCCCCAAGGCAAATTGAATTTGGTAGCTCAAAATGAAATAGAAAAGTACAAAAATAAACAGCTAAAAATTTAATATTACGCACTTTATTTAAAACCTCAAACTCAAACTTTAAACAATTACAAATGGGGCACAAGTTTACTTTTTTTTTTACACTAAAAATTATTTTTGGTTCTCTTTCTTAAATGGTCACCAAATGTTTACATGTTAAGTAATTATTTATGTTGGGGAAGAAAAAGGTACGACATTGTTTTTATACGATTAGACATTATCTTTATGAAAAGAGAACACACAAAAAAACACAAAACCTTGAGACTACAAAAACATAAAAGTGTCAAGATAAAAAGGAAATATAAAAATTTACCGATGTGTTTGTACGTTGACTTCTGTTAGTTATTTAGTATAGTATAGATTTTGTAAGTCTATGACATCCAACTTTTGGCACAGTTTTCAAGCTTTACTTACAGTGATGTGCTTCAAGAAATGAACAAAAATAAAGTTTGTGTTTTTTCCACGATACTGTACCAATGATTGTGAGTATTTGTGCGTGTGTGTTTGTAAATTTTTAATATAATGTATGAGAATACCAATATAACCTAGACCCAGACCGACATTAAAATAGACATTCAGAGATTCAGATGAACTCTAGGGCTTGGAAAGTACTAGAACAGTTTATTTTTTCCTCTTTAAAAAACAATATCTGCACCAGTGCTTTGTTTCACGTTTGCATGCATTGTAAACGTGATGAAGATGATATAAAAATAATATCATCATAGCGTTACATATTGTTTACCATTTGAATAATAAAAAACTAAATTTTTCATTGTTTTTTTAGGACATTAGACGCCTTTACACTTTTTGAGATCTATCGAATATTCATGTTTTAAATATCTAATTTATTTTTTTAGGATCACAGTACGAAACACGAATTACTAGTTAATTTTATTTTTAAAAAAACTCACCACCTACCAGTGATAAAGGTAATAAGTCTCAATAAGAAAATTACCAAGCCCACTTCTGACTTGACCCTAAAGGATCCATTCAAAGAGATTTTCAAGTCAGTGGAGTTGCTGTAACTGTATTCAGCCTCCAGGATAAGATGTTTACACCCTATTCCAAACACAGGCTCGTGACTAAGTAAGGTCCAGGGCATAGGCCATTGTAGTAGCCAGTGCCTGGGTGTGTATTAGCATCAATGTTGACGCAGTGTTGTAAACTTTAACAAAACAAGTGTTTAGGTCATTTCGTCAGGCTTTTTATCAACGTACACTTAACATACAGAGGTTTATTTAGTGCTTTCTAGCAAAGTGCATTGAAGTTTAAACTTCTAATGGCTCTATACGAATTTAAAAATGTGACTGATGTTTTATCATTTAAGATTTATTTACAATTCTCTTAGCTAGAATGCTACCCTGGTTATGGATTAGATTTGACTGGATCGCTCCCTGGTCAAATATAAAGCATGTCTTAACAATTTCAGTAAATTTAGTGTAAAAATAGCATATAGCCCAAAGCAGGTTTATCTTCTGTGTTTTTCCAAATGAAATTAGAATCGGTTAGTGGTACTTTGTTTGACTCTGTTGTCATGACAACATTTCGATTTTTCAATGTGCCAGAAGCTAGACTGAAATAACACACACACACACACACACAAAGAAGTAAAGATTAAAGATAATTGTTTTTGAACATTTGGTGTGTGACTTAATAGATTGGCAGAGTCCCGAGTCTAAATCAAGCCTAAAGTTTCATGATATAAGTAAAGAGAATCATCTCATCAAAGACCAGGGGAGGTAAGTTTGTACTTTGCATTCCAGATGTAACAATTTTTGTTAAATTATTGTTTTGTTGAAAAAATATGATGGAAATTACAGTCCTTATTTCTTGTCTGTTTAAAATATCTATTGAATTTAGTATCAAGTGTGTATATCAAGAAGTTGGCCTAAGTCGAAATAAGAAACAACAACATTACAACCAAAAAGTTGAAGGGTGGAGGGTGGAACCTGGACGCCGATCTGAAAAACGACTCAAACGATTTTTCTAGAAAATTTAACAGTTGATGTATATAGATTAGAAAAGAATTACTAGCTCGTTGTCCACACATGAAAAACACTAGTTTAACCGTTATAAATTTTTCAAAGTAAAAAAAAAAAAACAAGTTTAAATTTGGCTAGATAACTAGATCTAGGTCTAGATCCAAAATCGGTTCTGAAAGGACTATCGCGTTTGGGCATTTTCGAATGTAAGGCGTTATTGATTCAAGAGATTAATAAATTTATGTTCAGGAAAATTGTGCGCATCGTCTTCTAAGTCTAGATCAAAAGGTCTATCATTGCAATTGTATAAAGTGTAGTAGATTTATAGAATCTCTCAAACAGGATTCTTTCTCGTGGGAGGGGTAAGCAATGTTACATTTTTTTAAAAACAATCATTAGTTATCAAAAGAAAAAAAAATCTCTCTATAAGTTGTAAAAGGGAAGTATTGTCTTTAAAAAATATGTTTTATGTTTTTCTTGCTTTTATTGTAGATCTATCTATCTATCTATCTATCTATCTATCTATCTATCTATCTATCTATCTATCTATCTATCTATCTATCTATCTATCTATCTATCTATCTATCTATCTATCTATCTTTTGCAATCCATCCATCCACCCAATATCCAACTAACCATCCATCCATCCATCCATCCAACTAACCATCCATCCACCTATCCTTGCATCCACCCATCCATCTGTCTTTCTGTCTGATTTTTATTATTTGATGTATACATCTCTCTTTGTGTTTTGTGTGTGTTCAAGTAGCTCTAAACCCAACACTTGAATCCGTGTGTTTTTTTTACATCAATTTTACAAATACCAAAAACACCTTAGATATATTTTAAAATAAGTTACAAAACATTATGTGTAGTGCGGCTCTAGTCGTGAGACACATCACTCTATATAGTATATAAATCTAGATGTTTGTGTAGTCCACAACAGCTTGCATATTTTATTTTACAAATAAGAGTTTGCTTTCCGCAGATGAAAAGTAGCACTTGCAGGTTGTCTCCTTCATGTACAATACTTCTGATGGTAAAAACAGATTTTCAGTAGCGCCTTTGGGTTTTGATGTTTTCATTTACATTGGACAGACATGTGACAAGATGAACCTACTGGCACACAAATCAATAGCTGCGGTTTCCTCCAACGAGGTCCGCTCAAAAATAGGCAAAAAGTTAGTATGTTGTATTTCTACAATACCTCTATTCAAGTCACTCCTTCATGGAGAGTGGGCGGAAGCTGATCTCAAAAAGGGCTAAAACGATTTTTCTAGAAAATTGAACAGTGGGTGTATATTGCTAAGAAAAGAATTACTAGCTTGTTGGTCACATGAAGAAAACTCTAGTTTGACTTTTATAATCTTTGAAAGTAAAAATAAACAAATGTAGATTTGTCCATAGACCAAATCGATTTTGAAAGGACTATCTTGAAAAAGAATTTCCGAATGTAAGGCTTTTTTGTTTCAAGAGTTAAATAAACGTTCATAAAATTGTGCGTTTTGTCTTCAATGTCTAGATCTAAATGACTATTGAACTATTGAAAGGTGTACTAGATCTATACATTCACTTCACCAGGATTCTTTCTCGGGGAGAAGGGGTAAACAATGTTTTAAAATCCAACATTCATTAGTTTTTAAGAGAAAATCGCTCACTAAGTTGCATTAAGGAGGTAAGTGTCTTTTGAGAAAATATATTTTAAATGTTTTTCTTGTTTCATTGTTTTCTATCATTACTACAGGCATTGCAGTGAGAGATTTACTCGTTAAAAAATGCTGACCAGACTCACAGTAGAGAACCAGGCGACCTGCCCGACATTCAATGAAAGTAAAAGAGAGAGTTTCTCAAATGACTTAAACCTTGTAGTCGCTCTGTCAGTCATCGCAGTTGTCACTGATGTATTCACTGTCTTGTTTAACTTGACACTCATCATCGCCTTGTGGCGTTATAAAAAAACCTGCCGCAATAATCAAATCACAAAAACCATAGTGACCTCAATGGCAGTGGCTGATTTATTTCAAAGTCTTTTTTCAGCTCAACCTGGACTCTTGTTACTCATAACAAATGGTCAGTGGAATTTGGGTTTAATTATGTTTTTCAGTTGGAATGCTTATGCTTATTATCTCGGCTGTACGTCTGCCTGTCATATATTTAGCATGGCTCTAGACAAATACCTGGCCATCTGCCATCCCACAAAGTACAGAATCTTGCCAGATAAACTTGGTTACGTTATGGTATTTCTTTCATGGTTAATTCCAATAGTTTTTGAAGTCATCATGTTTTTATTAAGCAAAGAAGCCTTTAAAGATACAAATTTTGATGACGATTGCTTCGATGGATACATTCTTAAAGATATAGAAAATTCCTTTGTGTATATATCCTCAACATTTGCATCATCGTTTCTGGTCGTTCCAATTGTTTTCAGTTATTTTTTATATGTCTTTATTTTAATTGAAATTCATCAGTGGATTCACAGAACTAGAAAGTTTTTAAATATTGAGAACAAGCCTAGAAACAAATCTTCCTCGAATGAATTTGGAATTCTACAACCAACAGTTTTTAAGATCAGCCAAGTTCTAGTTCTGTCTAGCTTGCAAGAACACAGTCAAGGAAAAAGAATGGAAGTATCGGCGACAGTACAAAACTATAAAACTCTAGGAGGTAGAAGAAATTTGAAAGCAATTCGAACCATAGGATCCATAGTCCTCACGTTCACCATGTGTTGGTTTCCTTCTATAATTTTGTTGATTTTAATGTCACGAAAAATACAGATTTCAATTCAGTTTTATATTATTGTCATCTTGATTGGATATCTTAATAATACTTTGAATCCACTTTTGTGTCTTGGCATTGGATTTGTTAGACAAGCTCTTAGAGATTTATGGCTGAAATAATAAAGTCATTTAAACCTGTCAAGGCATTTGTTGTCTCTTTTTATACTTTGTTGCCAGCAAAGCATAAAGTTGTCTTTCCTTGGAAAGTGAAGGTTATAAAGACTTCACTGGTCAACAGAAGGAAAAGGAAACAGCACCTGCTGTACTCATGACAGAACTCTGCACTCTTCTAAAATTGACAGAAGCGCATGTACGAGGCTTAGAAGTTAGCACTAGCCTATAAAAACAATAAAAACTATATTTGTGAGCGACAACTCCTATACACATAGTGGCAAAGGTAATAGAGGCCTTGTTTGATTACAGAAGTACAAGCACTTATAGAACAAACAATTGTAATACATTAACATGTTTATTTTTTCCACTTTCTGTCAGAGTGTTTTAAGGTCACTTATCGTCACGAGAAGTACATATAAGCCTATGAATATAAAGCGCTGGTCTTGTGTGTGTGTATGTGTATGTATATATAACGGATGTGTATGTTGTTTGTGTTCGCTTCTATATTGTTATAGTAGTAATGCTGAGGTAGACAGTTGTCGTCAAACTAAATTTCCTTTGGTATGGTCCATTAAAATGTTCTAATCTTATCTTATTTAATCTTATTTAATCTTATTTAAGCTTATCAATTGTTAGCTCCTACTTTCTTCAAAGTCAAAAGGTGAAATGTGAAAGGTGATTGTAACTGACGCATTGTACTTGGAGGTTAGAATTTTATTATTAAATGGAATTCACTTTTTGGTAAAGTGTTCACTTCATCATCTTCGTGCAATGTGAACTGTTTTTTTTATTGAGATAGAGAGAGAGAGAGAGAGAGTGAGAGAACGAGTCAAGCCAGTTAAAGTGATTGGATGTCCAGTCAAGGTGAAATACTGTTAGCTAAGTTGAAGAAATTTGAAGGAAGTTTGTTGCAGTTGATTCATTGTACAGTTAGTTGGATTAAGTCCGTACAGACTAGAAGTAGATATTTAATTAATGTACAAGTATCATTCAGTTGATATGATTGTCCACGGATAATTGAGTCCTTGAGATATTGGTCTGTGGAAATTCATTTATATTGGATATTTATTGGGCAGAAGTCATACGAATTCTAGACTGGATCTAGATTCTATATCTAGATCTAGATCTAGTTTGTTTGACAAATGGAAGGGGAAATATACATTTTTATCTGCGAGGGGAATCAGAATTTAGGGACTGATTTTGGCTTTGATTTTGTTTATTTTAGGTGAGATTTTAAGACTAAACTACCACTTGCCCTAGCACAGCAAACGAGGTTTTGAGTTTAAAACCCCTACCAGGAGTTTTTGAGTTTAAAACCCCTACCAGGGGGGGGGATTGAGTTTAAAACCTCCTACCAGGGGGGGGGGTTTGAGTTTAAAACCCCCTACCAGGGGGGTTTGAGTTTAAAACCCCCTACCAGGGGGTTTGAGTTTAAAACCCTTACCAGGGGTTTTCGCAGTTAAATTCCCCTCTTCTATTATTTAATAGAAAAAAAATGCAAACGACAATCACCATATGTCACGAGCACAGTTAAAGAAGATTTTGATTTTTAAACCCCCTCCAAAATTTACGATAAACCCCCTCTTCAATATAAAAAAAGACAATCACACACTCAAAATTTTATGAGCGTAGCCAAAATGGTTTTGAGTTAACCCCCACCTTCTGTTAGTAGGGTTTGAAGCTAAAAAAACCTCTTGAATATTAAAAACAAAGCAAATTATACACTCAAAATTCTATGAGTGTAGTCAAAGGGGTTTTGAGTTTAAACTCCCTCCAGTGGAGTATGAAGCTTAAAAATATCTCTTCAATATAAAAAAAAGCAAATTACACACTTAAAAATCTACGACCGTAGCCAAGGGGGTTTTGAGTTTAAACCCCCCGTTAGCGGTGTTTGTGGCTAAAAAATACATCTTCAATGTTAAAAAACCAGAATATTACGCACTCAAAATACATGAGCGTTGCCAAAAGGGGTTTTGAGTTTAAACCCCCCTTCAGAGTGGTTTGATGCTAAAAAAACACATCTACAATATAAAAAAATAGCAAATTACACACTAAAATTGTTTGAGCGTTGCCAAGACAATTGGGGGTTTTGAGTTTAAATTCCTCTCCTACAGATGGCTTTTTTAAAAGTTTAAAACCCCTCCAGATGGTTTTGAGTTTAAAATCCCCCTACAAAACGTTTTTAGGTGAAAAACCTCTATTCTCTATATTATTCTAAAGCAAACTACAGTTACTAAATTATATGACCGTAGCTAAATGTGGTTTTGAATTTAAAAAAACACAACAACTCCAGAGATTTTATAGTTTTAAACCCCCAACAGATGATTTTGACGATAAAACTTCCCTTTCGATATAAAATCTAAAGCAAACTATAATCACTTAATTCCAAGAGCGTATTCAAGAGAGGTTACATATTTCTACCAGTGACGGGGCTCAATTAATAAAGTGCAGTGAATAGTCATCTGCCGAAATTGAAAAACACTAAATGTGGCTCAACAAAGATGGCTAAGACAGCTTTTAGTAGTCAGTTATAGAGATCGGGTCTAAATCAAGGAAATCCTATGCCGAACTGGGAGTCGACCCCATAGTAAGATTGTGACAGAGCGTCGCATGAGGTTTGCGGGACATGTTCTCCGACAAAATGAATTACACATAAGAAGAGTTGCGGTGACATCCTTGTACAACTTGGCGCCACACAACTCCCTCCACAATTTATGATAAACCCCCTCTTCAATATGAAAAAAGAAAATTACTCACTCAAAATTCTATGAGCGTAGCCAAAGGGGTTTTGAGTTAACCCCCACCCCCTGTTCAGTAGGGTTTGAAGCTAAAAAATATCCCTTCAATACCCGGTATAAAAAAAAAACGCAAATTACGCACTCAAAATGTTATGAGCGTAGCTAAATGTTTTTAATGGAATTTAAACACCCCTTCAGCGGGGTTTGAAGGTAAAAAATACCTCTTTAATATTAAAAACAATGCAAACTAAACACTTAACATGTTATGTGTATATTCAAATGTGTTTTGAGTTTAAATTCTTCAATTTAAAAAAAAGAAAATACACACTCAGAAATCTATGAGCATTGCCAAAAGGAGTTTTGAGTTTAAACCCCCCTTCAGAGTGGTTTGATGCTAAAAAAAACACATTTACAATATAAAAAAATAGCAAATTACTAAAATTGTTTGAGCGTTGCCAAGACAATTGGGGGTTTTGAGTTTAAATTCCTCTCCTACAGATGGCTTTTTTAAAAGTTTAAAACCCCTCCAGATGGTTTTGAGTTTAAAATCCCCCTACAAAACGTTTTGAGGTGAAAAATCTCTATTCTCAATATTATTGTAAAGCAAACTACTCTTACTAAATTCTATGACCGTAGCTAAATATGGTTTTGAATTTTAAAAAAACTCCAGAGATTTTATAGTTTTAAACCCCCAACAGATGATTTTGACGATAAAACTTCCCTTTCGATATAAAATCTAAAGCAAACTATAATCACTTAATTCCAAGAGCGTATTCAAGAGAGGTTACATATTTCTACCAGTGACGGGGCTCATTTAATAAAGTGCTGTGAAAAGTCATCAGCCGAAATTGAAAAACACTAAATGTGGCTCAACAAAGATGGCTAAGACAGATTTTAGGAGTCACTTTTAGAGATCGGGTCTAAATCAAGGAAATCCTATGCCGAACTGGGAGTCGACCCCATAGTAAGATTGTGTCAGAGCGTCGCACGAGGTTTGCGGGACATGTTCTCCGAGAAAAAATGAATTATGCATAATAAGAGTTGCGATGACATCCTATTAAGTACAACTTGGCGCCACACATTCATCGAGGTCCTCAGAGCAGGTGGGAAGAGTCTCCAGACATTACCAGTGACAGATTTTTGCGGAAACAGCTTGATGGCAAATGCGCCGAACGGCGCGGGAGGGTCTAAGTCAGTAAGAAAAGCACATTAGGTTTTTGAAATAAACCTTTTTAATAGCAGGAAAATGCACAGTAGATATCTCAGAATATGTATTTTGTTGCCTTTTAAAACCAGAAATAGTGCTTGGCTCCTAGCGCTCCCCCAGACATCCATTCTGGTAATGGCGAGGAGTCTACAATTTTCCCACTAACTCCAGGAAGAACCTATTCTAGGGCACAATAAACGTCTTCTGAAAGAATGAAGGGTCAGAATGTAATAAAGATTATGTACACACACACACATACATACATATAGATATTTTTTTTGCTAGGGGGGGCGGGGGGAGGAGAAAAAATCTTCCCCAAACCCCCCCCCCCCCGAAAAAAAAAATAATGGCTTCGCCCATGCCTACTTGTATCATTTTATTAATTTTTAATGTATTGATATGGTTACCAATGGACCTCCTTCACCAGACGTAAACAAACAGTATTGAGTCATCGGTTTCTCGTATGTCCTCTATACAACTTAGGATCTAATTTCAATCCACAATCGTTATTACGACAGTTGTTTTTTTTCCGTTTTTCTTTATTTGATCCAGTTCTTTACGTTGTCACAGTCTCGGTTGACATTGCCTGGTCCATTTTCACCTAGGGGTTACGACGGTAAAAAGACACGTGAAACTCCTGATATATAAACAGGAAGTAGAATGACTAAATTGAATTTTAGTTCAATCAGTCAGGGAGTCAAGTGGTATCCTTTGGACAAGGCAGTATCTTTTGGTCCAGTACGGACAGTAGAGTCTTAGAGAGTCGAATAGTAACTTTGAGTTAATTAGTATCTTTTGGGCAGTTGAAGCCAGTGGTCTTTTTGAGACATTTATTTCTAGTAGTTATTATTCTGTATAATTCCGTATTATGGAAGTTTATTGTTACCAGCTGAGATGCGGACGTTATTTGTAGTCTACTCTGGAGAATTCAACATATTGGATATATTTGATACCGCTGTTATGCTGATGTGATTGTTTCTTATGGACTTATGTAACTGACAAGGAGTGCAGTATCATTATTGTTATCAAATAACTATATATTTTGTTTGCTGAAACGGACTAATGTCACTCTGTAGTATTTATGTTTGTCACGTGTCAAGAGTACTCCAGGAAGCACGAACCCAGCATTCCACGACATTCGCGACCCATTAGTAGTGCCCAGAGTCTCATCCAGCATTCCACGACATTCGCGACCCATTAGTAGTGCCCAGAGTCTCATCCAGCATTCCACGACATTCGCGACCCATTAGTAGTGCCCAGAGTCTCATCCAGCATTCCACGACATTCGCGACCCATTAGTAGTGCCCAGAGTCTCATCCAGCATTCCACGACATTGGCGACCCATTAGTAGTGCCCAGAGTCTCATCCAGCATTCCACGACATTGGCGACACATTAGTAGTGCCCAGAGTCTCATGTGTAATAGTAATGTTCGTTTTGATATATTAGATCTATTATTATTTTTTAAAACTATAAGAGTACGCTAAATGAATATATTGAGGTGCAGTGGCTTAGTGGTAAAACCCTTGTTAACGAAATGGGGGTACTGGGTTCGAATCCTCGGGAAGACTGGGATTTTTACATTCGGGATCTTCAGGGCGCCTCTGAGATCACCCAGCTCTAATGGGTACCTGACATTAGTTGGGAAAAAGTAAAGGTGGTTGGTCATTATGCTGGCCACATGACACCCTCGTTTGTATAATCTGCCCCATAGATCACTAGATCTGAAAGGGGAACTTAACTTAATGAATATTTAAAAAACAAACAAACTTATAATTGAAAAAGTACTTATGTTTGCTGAAAATTCATTTCGAAAGATTTAAACTTCAAAAGAGAATAAATAATTTTATATTATTATTATTATTTTAGTTTCCAATGATTTTTTAAAAATTTTATTACATTCACGATCAAAACAAGACTATGGCTTGAATACTTCTGGTCCATTGTTGAATTTGATGGGGGCCGCCTTTGAGTTTGTGTGATAACAATCTTGTTTTCTTTTCATTTCTCCGTTTATTTGGAGAATGAAACAGTACTGTTTAGTTTTCTCTATTTTTGTTTAACATGAAGTAGGAATTGATATTTCATTATATTACATCTTTTATTGATCCCTTTTTATTTGGTCTGAGGACGTCATCAGACATTATGAGATGTTGTGATTATTGGGAATCAGACAAGGTCAAGAATGCTAAATTGTCAACTAAATAAAACAAAATTAAACTAAGAGCAGGGTCGGCTGTAGACATAGGCAAACTAGGTAGTCGCTTAGGCCCTATTTGCAAAGAACAATTACCATATTTTTTAAAAAATAAAAGCAAAATATGGATCAAATCTCAAACATAGCATGACTCTATGACTACTTACTAGCTTAGTTCAAAATCTCTATTATATACTCTTAGGAAAGCAATTCTTGCATATGTGTGTGTGTATGTATGTATGTATGTATGTATGTATGTATGTATGTATGTATGTATGTATGTATGTATGTATGTGTGACTAACCTTTTTAGCTCACTCAAGGTATCACTCAGGTCTAAGCATTTAATTAATTTACTCACACGCTATTAATCATCAATTTTACTAGTTCAGCCAATTGATAGCTAAAACACAGTCACCACCCCTCCAATCCAACCCTAACTCCCTAGGCGCCATCGTCGCGTTTACCATCCCCACCTTGATACGTGCCACACTAGACTCTTGACAAGGGTACACTCCCCTTTTACCTATCTTGGCAAACATCCGTTGACCCCCGCCCCTTTCGGGAGCGGCTGGTCACTTCAAAGAGCCACATTCAACTCAACACCTTGGGCGGCGATCTCCCCGATCGTCTAGCGCTAGATGTTATCAAGGTATAATCTCCCTTGATCTGGCCTAGCTCTGATAATCCCCCCCCCCTTTTTATATCCTCTGATCACCTGGGCGAACTCCCTAAACTTTCAACTCGCGCCTTCGCGCGGTGTCTATCTCCTGGAAACTCTCGTCACGGTCAAGCGGGGATCCTTTTGTCAAAAAACGCCAGATAGTCTAGACCACCTTTGCATTTATCTCCAGCCACTCACCCCCCCCTCTCCACGTGTATATGGACAAAACTTTATCGTCCGATCTCATTCTCGCTGGAGAGCTGACAGGGAGCACATCTATCTCTTGCTTGAGCTCTGGACTATTTTCATTCCCTTATTTCACTTTGGATTGGTGCTTTTATTCATAGGCAACATCCGCCTGAAATCTTAGCAACCTAACGCTAATACCAGGTTGTTGGCACTAGATCTGCAGACATCAGTCCTACTCATCCTTCAAGAGACTCGTCACTGGCTTAACTGAATGGTAGACGCAGCTTAGCTCTGCAACCATACAACGTTGGACTTCACCCGGAGCTTGGATCCACTACGCCAGCCCACCAGCAGACAGCATCAGTACCAGCCACACCCGTCTCATCAGTGCAGCACCGGACCAAAAGCTAAGCAACCAGCCTAATGACATTCAGACCACTTGGTTCTCAAATCTAATGATGATAGATCTATACATGTAAATACGCTAGATCCCACCCTATCAACTGTACAGCATTTTACCTTTTAATTATCCTTTGTATAATAAGCTGTACATATTTTTACATCTAAATATAATATTTGTTGCCTGCATTTTAACGCTGTGCTTGTAGTTATATGTGCAAGTGTGGGTTCTAAAACTATAAAATCCCCTAGACACACAAAACGGCCAAATCTTAATCCAACTTGTCACAGTATGTATGTATGTATGTATCGTGGCGTAGCCAGGATTTTTTTCGGAGTGGGGGGCATTCCCCCCCCCGCGAAAAAAATATATTTATAAGTATGTATGTGTGTGTGTATATATAATCTTTATTACATTTCGACCCATCATTCTTTCGGAAGACGCTAATTGTGCCATAGAATAGGTTTTTCCTGGAGTTAGTGTAAAAATTGTAGACTTTCCGCCATTACCAGCTCCTAGAGCTCCCCCAGCGCGGGGCGGAGTCCTGCCGCCATGCACTATTTCTGATATTGAAAGCCAACAAAATACATATTCTGAGGTATCTACAGTGCATTTTAAAGCTATTAAAAGTTTTATTTCAAAAACCTAATGAACTATTCTTACTGACTTAAACCCTCCCGCGCCGTTAGGCGCATTTGCCGTCAAGCTGTTTCCACAAAAATCTGTCACTGGTAATGTCTGAAGCCTCTTCCACCTGCTCCGAGAACCTTTATGAATGTGTGGCGCCAAGTTGTACAAGGATGTCACCGCAACTCTTCTTATGTGTAATTCATTTTGTCGGAGAACATGTCCCGCAAACCTCATGCGACGCTCTGTCACAATCTTACTATGGGGTCGACTCCCAGTTCGGCATAGGATTTCCTTGATTTAGACCCGATCTCTAAAAGTGACTCCTAAAATCTGTCTTAGCCATCTTTGTTGAGCCACATTTAGTGTTTTTCAATTTCGGCTGATGACTTTTCACAGCACTTTATTAAATGAGCCCCGTCACTGGTAGAAATATGTAACCTCTCTTGAATACGCTCTTGGAATTAAGTGATTATAGTTTGCTTTAGATTTTATATCGAAAGGGAAGTTTTATCGTCAAAATCATCTGTTGGGGGTTTAAAACTATAAAATCTCTGGAGTTTTTTTAAAATTCAAAACCATATTTAGCTACGGTCATAGAATTTAGTAAGAGTAGTTTGCTTTACAATAATATTGAGAATAGAGATTTTTCACCTCAAAACGTTTTGTAGGGGGATTTTAAACTCAAAACCATCTGGAGGGGTTTTAAACTTTTAAAAAAGCCATCTGTAGGAGAGGAATTTAAACTCAAAACCCCCAATTGTCTTGGCAACGCTCAAACAATTTTAGTAATTTGCTATTTTTTTATATTGTAAATGTGTTTTTTTTAGCATCAAACCACTCTGAAGGGGGGTTTAAACTCAAAACTCCTTTTGGCAATGCTCATAGATTTCTGAGTGTGTATTTTCTTTTTTTTAAATTGAAGAATTTAAACTCAAAACACATTTGAATATACACATAACATGTTAAGTGTTTAGTTTGCATTGTTTTTAATATTAAAGAGGTATTTTTTACCTTCAAACCCCGCTGAAGGGGTGTTTAAATTCCATTAAAAACATTTAGCTACGCTCATAACATTTTGAGTGCGTAATTTGCGTTTTTTTTTTATACCGGGTATTGAAGGGATATTTTTTAGCTTCAAACCCTACTGAACAGGGGGTGGGGGTTAACTCAAAACCCCTTTGGCTACGCTCATAGAATTTTGAGTGAGTAATTTTCTTTTTTCATATTGAAGAGGGGGTTTATCATAAATTGTGGAGGGAGTTTAAAAAATCAAAATCTTCTTGAACTGTGCTCGTGAAAATTTGGGGATTGTCGTTTGCATTTTTTTGTTTTGTTTAATAGAAGAGGGGAATTTAAATGTGAGAACCCCTGGTAGGGGGTTTTAAACTCGAACCCCACTGGTAGGGGGTTTTAAACTCGAACCCCCCTGGTAGGGGGTTTTAAACTCAAAACCTCCTTGGCAGGGGTTTTAAAACTTAAAATTCTTGTAGGGGGTTTTAAACTCAAAACCTCCTTTGCTGTGATGGGACAAGTGATAGTTTAGTATTAAAATCTCACCTAAAATAAACAAAATCAAAGCAAAAAAGCAGTTACTAAATACCGATCCCCCCCCCCCACCGGGGGGATTTTATTTCGGGGGGGGGGCGTTGAACCCCAAGAACCCCCCCCCTGACTACGCCCATGGTATGTATGTATGTATGTATGATTATTTATTTATTTATATATACACTACACGTTTTATATCGAAAACGGTTCTAACCATTTTCTTTAAAATTTCAACGTATATGTCTATAGAGAAAAAGATTCTCAACTCACTGAGACCGAAAGGGGAGAACTCAAGGTTGACCGTTACATCGCTTTGCAAATGTTTCATTACCGAAACATTAATTTTAGCCAGAATGTTTTATGAATGAAAATTGTCCATAACGTCAAAAAGAAAAAAACACCGCTTACTTCACTAGGCTTACAGTAGTAAAACATTTCTTTGCAAACATGAACAACTTTTAATGAATCAATAGACCTAATTAAACATTTGTTCACCATCGTATTGTGAGCTCTGTTAGACTTGTCAAAAAATTTAAAAGTCACCTACACGGCTCTCCGCAATTTTTTTTCTTCCTTAGATCGAGAATAAATTATCTACTAAGAGTCTGTGCATTATTAAAATAGGAAATAAAAAGTTATGAATATTTATGAATTGCTCTATAATAGTAGAATAACATTTTTTATATTACAACTTTCATGCTTATAGCATTAACAGTGCACTACGGTCCAATCTGTGTGGTGGGTGGAGGGGGGTATATGGAAGCAGTTTATTTTGATGCCCTTATACCAGCCTTGTTTTTGAGTCCGATGATTAAAGAGGCGAGCATAATTTTACGTGTTTCAGTGGGTCCTGTTAGGTATAATAGCAGATTGTTGAGAGTGGTTTTTAAATGTGACCTCCGTTTAAATCGTGTATACAAAAGTAATTAACAACCACTTAGGCCTCTTGTACGATTCATTTTGTTGCCATGTCAACATTTGACGTTAGCAAGCTCACTAAAAGCATGAAGTTGAATGAAACGAAATTGGTTGTTTAGAGATCATGTAGAATATTCTGTTTAAAAATGTTGTTTTAAACATCGCAATTCATTGAAGACAAAAACAATTATCAGATTTTTTTTTTAAATTGCGAGGTTCTAACATAAATATTTATATATATGGAATAAATATGTAATAACTGAACGAATATATCTTTGTGGAACTCACAACCATAACAAGGAATAAAGGTAAGGTTAAATTTCTATAAAGAAAACACTTTTTATTATTATCTATTAAATATTCATTTTATTATGTAGTACTTAAAACATATTAATCAATACATGTACATTTACCCCCTCAAATTACTAAATGAGGCTGCATGGCCGTGCGGAATGCGCGTTGGACTGTCGTTAAGTCTTTAAAATAGTCCGGGTTCATATCCTGCCTGCTGCCATCCCCCGTCGTCCTGTGGGAGGTTTGAACTAGGAAGTAACTTCAACTCTGAAGGAACATCCAAAATATGTAGAACAAAGATAAAAAAAAAACACTACCTTGTATTAAGACAGAGAGCCTAGTCCACAAGTTTCTGAAACATTCTAACTCATTCAGTGTCTACATAGAGAAGTGTTTCCTAAACTGTGTTCCGTGGAACCGTAGTGTTCCACGAGGCCTGAATATGTGTTCCAGGAACTACTTGAATAATAAACTAGTAGGCCATCACGTGAATTAATCTCTCTACAGAAATAAGCAAAGAGTTCCGCTAAATACTCAGAATGTGCGAAGTGTTCCATTAAGAAAAAAACTTTTGGAAACGCTGAACTAGAAGATAAACACGCGCGTATATATTAAACTGATATCTTTCATTGGCACGCCTCATTAAATGAAACAGAAAAGTGCGTCCTCTGTAGCTAGCTTGCGGTTCTCTAAAGGTGCTGTAAGTTCTGTAGCATCGCCCCGGCACCCAACATTCTCCTTCAGTCTGATCTTTGCAGAAAAGCCTTCAATTTATATCTACATAGAATGACTCCACTATGGTTCATTCGTAGAGTACTTTGTCATGTGACTGTAAAGCCCTAGTCTTAACGTCTCCATATAACGCAGGTTCAGGTGACATTCGTGTTCGTGGTAGAGCATCACGTAAAGACATTAGAAGAGGTCCAAATTAAAAGATGGAAAATCTCTTAGTTTCTTTCAATTTTTCTAAACTTTGGCACAAATTTCATTTTTACTCAAATATAAATCTTTTGCTATAGTCAAATTACAGGAAACTTTTTATCCTTTTAAAAATATGTCCGCCTTTGTGACTTTGTTGTTGGTATGTCACCATATGTTGAGAATCGCTGCATTTTACCTTACAAGTTAATTAGGATACTATGCATTTATCTTAAAACCTATTCTATTAAATCAAACTCACGAATACCTAGTTCATTTTAGAGTTATGTGCCGTGGGCTACATGCAAAGATCAAAATATTGTTTACATTTAACTTGAAAAGTGCTTTACAAATAAAGACAAGGAATATATGGTTAAGTTTTATAACTAAGTTTTTTTTTATTTTAGTATGTTTTCTTTAGAAAAAAAAAACTTCAAGAATTGTGTTAAATAAATAAAATGAGCATTAATTATTTCCTGACTACTGAATTTAGTTCATTTTTCTTTTAGTTTGTTGTAATTTTTAAAAAGTTTGATGCTAAACTTTCAGATTATTTAGATCCACAAACAACTGTCAACATTTTGTTTAAAACTAAACGAGTGTAAGAAAAGGTCGATGCTGACTGACTGTAATTAGACAGCAGTCACAAGACTAACAATTAGTAAGCTAGTTCTGGAACATTATTCAAGATTGTAAATAGACTTTGCGATCTATGGTGGCAGATGATGTTAAGGTCATCTGTTTCTATGACCAAAGAGCAGGGTATTATGTGGCCAGCAATACAACCAACTGCCTTACTTTCTCCAACTAAGGTCAAGTATCCATTAAAATTGGGTGGACTTAAGGGCGCCCTAAAAATTCCGAATTTCAAAATCCCAGTCTTCATCGAGATTCGAATCCACGACCCCAGGTTCGTAATCCAGGCGCTTAACCACTTATCCATCGCGCCCTCATAAACATATAAATACTTCACATTTAATACAACTGTACATTTGTTGTAAAATGTAAGAAGACAACATCGAAAAAAAAAAACAATATTCATAAAACTAGTTCAGAAATTGCCAACTTGTATCGCAATATCCCTACTAAAAGTGTAAAAAATGGAAATCTTCAATACAGTATACATGCTAGCTTATTTTTCTAAGTTGTAAGTACATATTTTATATATAAATAAATATGCGGCCCCCATTCCTAATTTTTTAAAATGTGGCCCTCAATAGAAAAAGGTTTCCCACCCCTGTTCTAGGTCTATTACAAATTTAATTACATAAATGATCCAAACTAATTGATACAACTACGCTTAATATGAACTTTATTTTTTTTTAAAGTATGTTTGATCTATTTTTCTTGTTTATTTTTTCTTTAGTGCAGGAGTTTTTATTTAAATATGTCCATTGAAAAAAATAAGAAGAATGACAAATGTAACATCAAACAATGAAACAATCTGCTCTACAACTACTGAGAAGTTTTCAAGTCACTTGGAGTTGGTTGTTGTCCTGGCTGTCTTTGGTGTTCTCATTGATGTGGCCACTGCTTACTTCAACCTGGCACTTATCATCGCTCTGTGGCGCTACACAGACCCGAGATGTAAGAACAAAATCACAAGAATCATTGTCAGCTCTCTGTCTGTCGTTGACTTATGTATTTCACTAGTCTCAACTCCATTAGGAATTGTTTTACTTATAAATAATGGCGAGTGGAGATTGGGCTCAATGATGTTGTACAGTTGGGAAAGTTATACTTATATACTTAACTTTGTGTCTGCGTTACATATATTTAGCATGGCTCTGGATAAATATCTGGCCATCTGTCACCCGACCAGGTACAGGTTATTGCCAGAGAAGCTTGCTTACTTTATCATTTTTTTGTCATGGTTAACACCATTTATTGTGGAGGCAATAATGTTTCTATTGAACGGATGTACGTTTAAAAATATCTACTCGATTGGACCTTGTTTTGTTTTAAACATTATTAAATATTTAGCTCAATCATGTTTTAAAACAATATTAACATTTGCTGCAGCACTCATTGCAACTCCCATCTTTTTATCCTATTTTTTATATGCCTTGATTTTAATTGAAATTCGTCGATGGATAAAAAGAACCAAGCAATTTAGACATTCTAAAAATAATTTTTTAAACAAGTCTTCATCAGCACAAATTGGATATTTACATTCAACAGTTTTTCAAATCAGCCAGTTACTGGTTCTGTTTAACTTGCAAATACACAACCAAGAGAAGAGAACTCAAATCTCTGTGAACTTACAAAGACATAAAACTTTTGGAATTAAAAGAAATTTAAAAGCAATTCGCACCATTGGGTTGATAGTTACCTCTTTTACAGTTTGTTGGATTCCTTCTGTCATTTTCTTTATATTCATTTCACAAGGTTATCGTTTTTCTATTCAGTCTTATGTTATTGTCCTTCTGATTGGATATCTGAATTCTACAGTAAATCCTGTGTTATGCCTTGGTATTGGATTTATCAGGTCAGCTCTTCAAGCCTTGTAACCTGAATAGTCATCTGTGAATTAGCAGCTCTTCAAACCTTGTAACTTGAATAGTCATCTGTGAATTATCAGCTCTTCAAGCCTTGTAACTTGAATAGTCATCTGTGAATTATCAGCTCTTCAAGCCTTGTAACTTGAATAGTCATCTGTGAATTATCAGCTCTTCAAGCCTTGTAACTTGAATAGTCATCTGTGAATTATCAGCTATTCAAGCCTTGTAACTTGAATAGTCATCTGTGAATTATCAGCTCTTCAAGCCTTGTAACTTGAATAGTCATCTATGAATTATCAGCTCTTCAAGCCTTGTAACTTGAATAGTCATCTGTGAATTATCAGCTCTTCAAGCCTTGTAACTTGAATAGTCATCTGTGAATTATCAATGCTTCTAGTTTGTAATTTTAATTGTAACGTTATTAAAAGAATGATTGTTGTGGAGTGTTGTTGACGTATAGTATTGTGTTCCTGGTAGACAACTTATCCACTGTAGAGGTTTTATATTTTAACTTTTACATTTTGAAAAAGCTTGCCTAACTTCTTTGTGAACAAAACTAAATGTAACTTTTATTACAATACAGACACATTGAACTTGAGAAGTAATAAATAAATGTAGTAGATTTTAGTAATAATATACAAGGTCACAAAGACAGTTTGTGTGGAAACACAAACTCAAAATCGGCCCCCGAAGTGGTGCACCTATAGTCTTCACCAGGATTCGAACACGGGACATCCGGTTCCAAGTGCTTTAATACCTGAACCACAGCATCTCCATATATTCATTTAGCGTACACTTATATTTTTCAAAACAATAATTATTAACCTTATCGATACATTCAAAATTAATAACATGTTACATGTTGTAATAAAGAGAAACTAAAAAAGATTTATTCTTCTTACAAAATTAGATAAATTGGCAACACGAAAAAAACAAACAATTCTTGGCCTACTTTAGCTAGACTAGTGAGCTAGCTAAAGTATTGTACAAATGACTTAATAATAAGACTTTCTCCTCTCAAACAAAAATGAATATCTCCAATGTCATTTGTCATGCAAACTAGACATAGAACTATCTAGATCTAGACTTAGTTTTAGATCTAAATCTAGACTCAAGATCTAAGTCTAGAACTAGATCTAGAAATATATCTAAGTCTAGTCTAGAATTAGATTTAAGTCTAGATCTAAATATAAGTGTAAATCTAATTCTAGATCTAAATCTAGAACTAGATATAGAATCTTGATATAGAATCTACCATCTCTAGACTAGAACTCGTATGAATTTAGATAAGATAGATAGATAAGATAATTTTTATTGATCCAATCTAATGGAAATTCAGTTTGACTACAATTGACAAGCTCAGAGAAACTACTGTACAAAAACAATATTGATTAAAAATTCGAACAACATTCACACACGAAACACATAGACATTCACAATCAGCGCTTTATGAATTTAACTTCTATGTACTTCTCGATGACGATAGCTGATCTTGTAGCACTCTGACCGAAAGTGGGATTTAGGAGTTTTTAAATCTTTCAGTTTTTAGTCACGTTTAATCTTAAAATTACTAGACCTAGACTATTGTTATGATCATGAATAGTAGGCTTTTGGTTACCGGGCAATGCCAATACTAATGGTGTACTATGCTGTTCGTTTCCGAAACTATTGTTTACATAATAAATAAATCTGCACCCCTAAGCTGTCAGAAGATAAGTTATTTCCTTAATAATTTAAATTTTGTTCAAATTATTAATGCATTTATTATAAATATATCTAGATCTGAGTTCTATTTAGTCGTATTTAGACTGTCAAGTGTGGGCCCCTATAATAAGGATATGTCAAAACTGCAAGCTATTAAAGTAATTTGTTATTTTTGAAATTAATAACTTAAACGAAGTTCGTATCAAAATTCTTTTTTTTAAACAACATTTGAATCAGTATTCTATTTAATGAGTTAGTTAATAAATGGAAAATATATTTTATAATGAAACATTGACACTTTTACCATTGTGACTTTAGATGCAATTTTCGCACCAATGCGCAAATCTATGAATGAAGCTTGCGTTATTAATGAGGAAGTCCATGATGTAATATTTTGAAAAATCTGCTTGCATATATAATTAACAAATTAGATGGTTCATTTTCGGAAAAGAAAAAACTAGAACTTTGTGTGACAAGTCAAAAGCTCGATGTCAGAGTCACTCATATTTATACCAGCATTAATCATTATTATTCATTATTTTTTTTTTTTATTTTAGTTATTTCCCCGTTCTATCCCCACTTTCTTCACCCGCCCCACCTTTACCTCTTCAAGCTAGACTTGGTCCGCCACCTTGGCGTCCTTTCATTTATCTTCCCTTGACCGGGGTAAAGATAAACACAGTCTCTTTGATCTCACCCGCAGGATGTCTGACAGCCGCAGTGGACACCACCTTGGGTGGAATGCGAGTCAATCTTTCTTCCCCCCCCCCTTTCTCCCACGTCTCTCTTTGATCTAGGAGATCACTCGGACCAAAACGCTTCGTGACGCCCCAAGGTGCGACTCTTGTCGGATTCACCCACGTGTAAGAAAATTCTTAGCATAGGACGTTTCCTGTTTCCGCCCATATATTCCAGACCTATATAAGGCAGAATAAGGCGGAATAGACACTCTTTCATTTCTCATTCTATCTGAGCAATCAAGTCTGGACTATATCATTTATTCTTACTCTTAGAGCAATACCTGGTGGTAAGCCGAACTTAATCACAGTTCCATCTTAATTACTCTGTGTATATTTCTCACTGGATATTATCATGTGTATTTTATTATTTCATTTACATTTAATTAGTGCATTGTGTATTATTTACTGTCGTAAGTAGAAAACATAAACATGGCATATGTATATATTTATGTATTGCATTGATCTATTAATTCTACGTTGCTCAATTGAGCGTTGATGCACTATGTATATATTTGTACATCTTATTTTATTTCCTTTATCTCGGCTGTCCGCCTTGATAATTTTACTAGCGCACTGAGACTGCGTTTAGAAGAGAGATATGAATTATCTCCCCATTAGTGATTCTACTTTGGCGAGATATGCGCCCCTTGAACGGACGCTCTCCCCATTCGAACACTCCATTGTTCTCGGCCGACAACCGTCATGGTCACTGACCACCGCCCAACCCCCCCCCCCCTTTTCTCTTTCAACTTATGTTGTTTATTTGAGATTATTATTTCCCCTTATATGTACATTTTTACATTGCTACTATCAGTCGTCTATTTTCCAAATCCCATTTGTCATCATCTCCCTATTGTGCTCTAAAGCAATTTTACCAATCTGACGAATGCACCTCAGTCAAGGGCATCGATAAGATGCATGAGAGACATGTCCTAACTTGTCTTTATTTATCCGCAGCCTCTCTCAGGTATCTGCCTATTTATCGGATCACTTGCCCACTTGCTATTGAGTATCCTCTACTACCTACGTGGATCTACTCAACTCTACTACTTGGCGCTGTCGGATCTACTTGCCTGCCTATTCGACAGCCCACCTGTCAACTTATTAGGTGCGACGTCCCTATAGACCCAGATCTGTGCGCGACGTCATAGCTACGCCAAAACCTCAGCAACTCACTGGACTTATCCTGTTAACTACGCTGCCCACGGCAGATCCGCCTGCCCGCAGTACACTTGTGCCCTCGGTAGCCGGCCATCCGCCCTACTGTGCCCACTACAGATATCAGAACTTTGGATTGAGACTCCACAAGAACTGTATCACCGGCGTCCCTCTACCCGCTAGAGCGCCACCTCCAGCTGCAGAACCTCAAGCCAGGACACAGCCAGCTGCGACCCAAGCAGGACAACCAGCTAAGTTCAGAAGACAAAGAGACTTACTCTCTTATTAAGTGCAAGAGTGATGATTAAATATAGTATTGATTAGAGATAGATGCAAACCCTTCCCCTTTTTATACTTCTATGTAAATAAATATTCTTCATTTTTTAACTTTGTATCTTTCTTTCATTGCTTGTCTCGTTGTGTGCATGCTCCCGATTTATATGCTGACGGGTTGGTGTGTGATAGTTTCAAAAACAATCATACCCTAGATATTTAAAGCGCCAAACACACGTCACTTTCCCCAACCTGTCACACTTTGAATGACCTAAAATATCATGATGTCCGATTTTCATTTTCTCTTCTAGTTTCTGAGAAGTAAACGGGACGGACGGACGGACAAAACTAATTGCGTCTTTTCCCCTTTCTGGGGCCGCTAAAAAGTCGCGAGGACTCTTACTTGATTTATCGATTTAACTCTACCGCCTCCTCCCCTTTTCATACGAAAACATAACGTTTTAAAAAAGAATACTCCACTATGGCGACAGAAATGATGTCATTGCACATGGACTTAACATAATTATTTAAATTCAGAAAGACTTTTGTTTTGGAAAATTTAGAATGTTAAGTTGAAACAATTGAGATGAACTTCTGAACCCAAAAATGTGTTCACTAATTTTCCCCTCCCACTACCGAATTTTTTGTTTGTTTTGAGCTTTCAATTAGAGTTCTTTAAGAAAACGAAGTTACAATTAGGCCTATTGAACAAATGAGCTTTTAAAAAAAATAATTTTGACTGTTGTTATTTCGGCGGCGATCCTCAAAGTCTTAATCTAAATCTGTATATCTTATCGTTTCAAGGAACAAATTGGTTGTATTTGCAATTTAGTAAGGGCCTATGCATTCATATTAGAATATTCATATTATATTTTTTTTTAAAGTAAAACATTTTTCAAAATTTATTGAAAATTAGATATTTTTTAGCATTTAGCCATAGTTCTGTTGATGTCTGAGGCTGACCAAAAAAAAGCCTACAACAAGAGGTCTCTCTTAACATGAAGATAATATTACGATAAAGACACATAATAAAGATATACTTACGCTAGTGTGCCTCGATTAACAGTCAAACTTCAGGATTGGTCCTTTCCCCCATTTCCCCAAGTTACTTTATTTTACTAAATTTATAATGCCTTTTTTTAATAGGATTAATAATGAGCTGTACATGTCAGGAGAATGCATTTCTGCAGTGAAGAATGCAAGAAAACCCTATCCCTAAACCAAAACCCACTGGGGGTGCTTGCAGCGCTCACCCAGACCCCTTAGCTGTCAAGAGGAAGGCCACCAACATGACTGCATGACTGTATTATTTTTTTTTAATTTGCCAAAGGTTGAGAAACACTGCTTTTTTTTTATCCCGTCTCTCTCTCTCTCTCTCTCTCTCTCTCTCTCTCGCTCGCGAGCGCTAACAATCAGTTTTTTTTAAAATCTTTTTTAACTAAAACATTGAAAACATGAAGATTCTAGAATAAAGATAAAGTACAAAGATGTGACCATTTCTTTTTGGTTATAGTTCATCCATCGGGGTTCGATGATGAGCACTTTGTCGTCCAGGTGGCTGAGGGCTTTGCACTTAGGTTTTATGCCTCCTCGTGTAGCTGGTGAGACCTATGTGAGCCCGAAATGTTCGGCTGCACACTGGGCAGATTATTTCAGCTCGAGCTTGTGTCATTAGCCTTGCTTTTCTTCTCTGGCGTTTTTCTTCTGCCAGCGTTGTTCTCTTTTCCTCAGCAACATGTGCGCCATGATGCTCTGTCATGTGTCCCTGTCTCCCAGGTGCAGTGGCGTAGCAAGGTACCCGTGGGCCCGGGTGCAAAAATATGTTGGTGGGCCCTCTTCCCAAATAAGATGAATGTAAAGTGAAACAGAAAAATTGAGTAATTTGAATGTATTGGTAAATTCATGGCAGCCGCAACCTATTGTGCAATGTGTGCATTGCACGCAGGCGACCGTCTTTGGGGGCGGCCTAATCATTATTCAAAGGTTAATTAAAAAATTAGTTAAATAAAAAAATACTTATATATTTTATATAAATTCTAATTAGTCCATTTTCCTTTGAAAATATATACGATAATCGTACATAAGAAATTATTTTGCAAACTAGAAAAAAAATAATGCAGTGTAGGAGGGATTCCCACGGGTTTTTCCATAGGCGCCTACTCATTTCTGGCCTTGAATTTTCGCGGGTTGTTTTAATATTTGTTTGAGTCGAATAGCCCGCACTGTAAGAAGATATATTACCGGTAATTAAAAAGTCAATTTTAAAATCATTTTCACTGGGGGAGGGGGGAGAAGGCACTAATTCCTGGACTGGGGAGGGCGCAACGTTCTGACAAAAAGGTTGTTATGGAATGTGTATGTTTCCTAGATGTTGGTTAAGCGATTGATTGGTGGTTATGCAGTGACTATGATAAAATTAGCGTGCCTAGTGCATATGTGCGACGATCCTAAGACATGAAAGAGTATAGACTTTATTTTTCTTGTTAGCTAGATTTTGTTCAGACCCCTCGCCGACGAGTGGAAACCAGCCCTATCTTCAATTCTACCTTCAGGAGGAACTTTTTAGACGGCTTAGAAATTCTGTAGGCAACGCTATTTCCCGAAAAAAGAACAAAAACGTTTTAGTGAACTTTCATGACGTTATTTCGGTTTCTATCATTTATTCTATTACAAAGTGTTCAATTCAAGAAGGCGAAATGAAAAATATAACCTAAAAAGTGTGACTAAGTTTCTTTTCTTTTTTACTACATTTTAAAGAAAAAAAGAACTCACGGACCTCACTGTGGGAGCCTACATCGCTCCTTTGGGCTCCAGCTTCTAAAAGGGGCTCGAATGAAAATATTGAGTCGCCACCCGGGAATGCGAGAAACACTGCCTTACTATGTTTTATTTCAAGTCATTGTTTAAGTGACTTGTACTTTGGATTATTTACTCTGTATTAATGTCATGAAAAATATTCAGCGCTGAGTTGCTTCATTTGTTGGATACATTTGTAGGCAACTCTGAGTCAGTGTATGTCAGATGATTGTGGATACATCTCTCCAAAATACAATCGTGATAATTATTATGAAAGTTTAATGGGCTTTGTTGCTGAACATAAAAATTATATATGTGTCAGACGCGAATAGCCCAATTTTTCAGTAAAAGAAATTACAAAAGTAAATTCTCTATAGAAGTTACGAAAGCTATATAATATACAACCACAGACCTATAAATACTACAATAAATATAGGTTTTTGATTTCTAGTTACGATTTATTTAGGTAGGTGCTGTTTTACTACTTCACACCAAGTATTAGAGTTTAGAAAAAACCCAGGTAAGTTTATTGTGCAACGCTATTAGCTAACACCGCATATCATCTCTCCATTAGTATATTTAGATCTATAATCTAATTCTAGTCTAGATCTAAATATAAAAATCGAACAGATCTAGTAATATTATTGTTGAGACTAGATTGCCGAGTCTAGCCTATGCTATGCCTATAGTCAGTTTTTATTAAAATAAAGTCTAGATATCACTAAAGACTTAAGTTTATTAATTGTTAGATAGGCTATAGGCCTAGACATAGGCCATAGATCTAATAATACTGTAATACATTTACCATACTCGATACTTAATCTACTAGACTAGAGATGTATCTATAGATCTATCTATAATCTAGTCAATCTAGATCTAGGCCTATACAATATTCATTATAACACTTCTACTTATTTAATAAGTTAGTACTTAGACTTAGATAGCTATTATAGTTTATTATTAGATTTACTTTCCAATGCCTAGACCTAATAATAAAATTGCTAATGGTGTCTAATGACTGACTATTTTTATAGTAATAGGCCTACTAGATCTAGGTCTAGACTCTACTTAAATCTAGTCTAAAATAATGACTGTCTAAGACTCTAGATGATTGAGACTTTCACATATAGGTGTTGTTAATAATACGGCATATCGCTGAAAGTAAGCTGTATACAAAGTATAGCCTACATATTTAAAGTGCTTTTTTTTGTAAAAAAAAATAGGTGCCGGTACTCAGGGATAGATTGCCAAACTTTAAACTACTAATTAATTAACAATTAACGTTGAAATACAAGAAAAGTAAGAATTTTTCCCGACATTGAAAAAAGGTGCCGGTGCCCCGTACCGATGCGTACCGTCACAAAAATATATGTATATCTCAATCTTTTTTTATTTAATTTTTTTTTTGCGGGGTTATTGCTACTTATAGCATTGATACCGGATCGATTCATATAGGGCCTAAGTATACAAGCAGGATCTCGAGCATGGGATAAATTTAATATTTTAAATACAAAGTGAAAGAGGCAATATATTAGTTCTTTGAAGTTTGTAACTTCTTAAATTCAGGCTAAAAATATCGAAGCCTACATTTTTACACTCATTGCTAAACAATTAGAAGAGATTGACTGACTCATAGTAAACCTTGTGTACATTTGTAAAAACACAAACTCTCTTTGTAATCTTATCAGTTAGACTTTCAAAACTATTAAAAATAACAAAATAAAAATTAGTATAATTCTATTATTTTTCCTTTTTAGAATCAGGATATAAACAAAAATTTGCCATATGACTTTGTCAAACAGAAAAAAAAAGAAACTTACGTCTATTTATGCAGTTATTTATAGTTACCTTGTAATGTAAAATACATTGAATTAACACGTACATTCATCGTAATGCAGCCATGCAATTTTTCGTTTATAAACATAGCATTATTTAGGACCAATATTTTACAAAGGCTGCTTGGTGAAATCAGGTATATCCATTAGGAGAAAAAACGACCCCTTTACTCAGTGACATTCATAACAAACTAGTATTCAAAATTGATTAGAGTAACACCTTTTAAACTAATCAGTTAAAGTTAAAAATCACTACAATTTTTTTTTTTCAATTATTTTGTGTATGAAATTGTGTATTGGAAAATGCCGGGTACTTGAAATAAGCTAGTCCTAAAAAACAACAACACAGATCTTGGGTAAAATACTCATCAAATAAAGTACTGTAGTGTAGTTTCACGCGCTAGTTTCAGGTCTTTTATTTTTATAGCCTCTATCGGGTTATATCCCAACTACCCGTACTTTTGTGCAGAATTTTTTTCTGTATCAGGCACACTTAAAATGATAGCATAATAATGTTAGTTTAATTTAAAAAGAGAACTGAAAAATGCAAAGATATATACAGAAAAAAGCTACTTCCGACACAATTTGTGATTTAACTTTTTAATCATAGAAACGAAACGGATTAGTCCAACATAGCCCATTGTCAATATTGTTATTGCATATTAAAAAGGTTAAAATTTACGTATTTTCTACACCAAACTCTCTTCCTACCACTCCATTCATTCTAATAGCAGCCTATTAATACTAGCAATGGTTTATGAACATACATGGAAAACAGGGGGCGGACTTTTAACAGTAGTCTCCCCTCGTACACTTAGGTCTGATAACAGTAGTCTCCCCTCGTACACTTAGGTCTGATAACAGTAGTCTCCCCTCGTACACTTAGGTCTGATAACAGTAGTCTCCCCTCGTACACTTAGGTCTGATAACAGTAGTCTCCCCTCGTACACTTAGGTCTTATAACAGTAGTCTCCCCTCGTACACTTAGGTCTGATAACAGTAGTCTCCCCTCGTACACTTAGGTCTGATAACAGTAGTCTCCCCTCGTACACTTAGGTCTTATAACAGTAGTCTCCCCTCGTACACTTAGGTCTGATAACAGTAGTCTCCCCTCGTACACTTAGGTCTGATAACAGTAGTCTCCCCTCGTACACTTAGGTCTTATAACAGTAGTCTCCCCTCGTACACTTAGGTCTGATAACAGTAGTCTCCCCTCGTACACTTAGGTCTGATAACAGTAGTCTCCCCTCGTACACTTAGGTCTGATAACAGTAGTCTCCCCTCGTACACTTAGGTCTGATAACAGTAGTCTCCCCTCGTACACTTAGGTCTGATAACAGTAGTCTCCCCTCGTACACTTAGGTCTGATAACAGTAGTCTCCCCTCGTACACTTAGGTCTGATAACAGTAGTCTCCCCTCGTACACTTAGGTCTGATAACAGTAGTCTCCCCTCGTACACTTAGGTCTGATAACAGTAGTCTCCCCTCGTACACTTAGGTCTGATAACAGTAGTCTCCCCTCGTACACTTAGGTCTGATAACAGTAGTCTCCCCTCGTACACTTAGGTCTGATAACAGTAGTCTCCCCTCGTACACTTAGGTCTGATAACAGTAGTCTCCCCTCGTACACTTAGGTCTGATAACAGTAGTCTCCCCTCGTACACTTAGGTCTTATAACAGTAGTCTCCCCTCGTACACTTAGGTCTGATAACAGTAGTCTCCCCTCGTACACTTAGGTCTGATAACAGTAGTCTCCCCTCGTACACTTAGGTCTTATAACAGTAGTCTCCCCTCGTACACTTAGGTCTGATAACAGTAGTCTCCCCTCGTACACTTAGGTCTGATAACAGTAGTCTCCCCTCGTACACTTAGGTCTGATAACAGTAGTCTCCCCTCGTACACTTAGGTCTGATAACAGTAGTCTCCCCTCGTACACTTAGGTCTGATAACAGTAGTCTCCCCTCGTACACTTAGGTCTGATAACAGTAGTCTCCCCTCGTACACTTAGGTCTGATAACAGTAGTCTCCCCTCGTACACTTAGGTCTGATAACAGTAGTCTCCCCTCGTACACTTAGGTCTGATAACAGTAGTCTCCCCTCGTACACTTAGGTCTGATAACAGTAGTCTCCCCTCGTACACTTAGGTCTGATAACAGTAGTCTCCCCTCGTACACTTAGGTCTGATAACAGTAGTCTCCCCTCGTACACTTAGGTCTGATAACAGTAGTCTCCCCTCGTACACTTAGGTCTGATAACAGTAGTCTCCCCTCGTACACTTAGGTCTGATAACAGTAGTCTCCCCTCGTACACTTAGGTCTGATAACAGTAGTCTCCCCTCGTACACTTAGGTCTGATAACAGTAGTCTCCCCTCGTACACTTAGGTCTGATAACAGTAGTCTCCCCTCGTACACTTAGGTCTGATAACAGTAGTCTCCCCTCGTACACTTAGGTCTGACAACAGTAGTCTCCCCTCGTACACTTAGGTCTGATAACAGTAGTCTCCCCTCGTACACTTAGGTCTTAGCACTATGACAATAAACCTGATGAAGAACAGTTCCTTACATTTAAATAATACAAGCTGCTGGTGTATTAACTCTAACTTAAACACATGGTTAATGTTTTAAAAGTAATTTAAAGTTTCGTGTCACTTTTTTGGATATTTCGAGGGAGCTTTTCAGATTCTATATGGCGTTAATTTTTAGAAAAGTGCATTTTGTTTCCTTTAGTGTCATCCCTAAGTTCTCACGTGAGCCTCGACTGGTCAAGAGTTATGGGCCCAAGTGGAATGAACCCATTTGCGCCATTGCTGCTACACCACAGGCTGTGGGCACCTAATGGTGGTGGGCCCGGGTTCATTGTACCCCTTCGAGCCATGGATGCTACACCACTGCCCAGGTGGCTGGGTCTATGCTGAACACCTTCAGAGAAGCTTTGGGGGTGTCCCTAAAGCGTTTTTATTTTGACCACTTTGTGAGCGCTTTCCTTCGCTTAACCTTACAAGAGTCGTTTAGGGATGCGGCGGTTTTCCATTTTGCAGACGTGTCCTGCGCATCGCAGCTAGGACTGCATCAAAATTGTGTGGATGCTTTGCAGACCCGCACTTTAAAGGACTTCAGTATCTTGTATTTTGTCTTGCCATTTGACATTCAGTATTTTTCTTAGACATGTCATGTGGAAGTGGCTCAGTTTCTTTGTTTCTTTTTCTGTACACTGTTTACGTTTCTGAGGCATAGAGCAATGTAGGGAGGATGACAGTTCGATAGATCCCTAGCTTAGTGGTGATGCCTCGTCTGTTCCAGACGTTCTTAGGCAGTCTGACAAAGGATGCACTGGCCTTGGCAATGGCAGGTCGATTTTGTTATCGATCTTTCCGTTTCTGGAGAGTGTCCTGCCAAGATATGTGAATCTGTCCACTGCGTTTATATCATGCCCATTTATCTTTATGCTTGGATCCGAGTAGGCTTTACCAAGAGCAGGTAAATATATGACTTCAGTCTTTTTGTGTTGATGATAAGACCAAAGTCTGAGCATGCTCTTGAGAAGTCACGGAAGATGCTCTGCAGATCATTTTCAGATAAAGCATTTAGGGCACAGTCGTCAGCTAATAGCAAGTCCCTGATTACAGCTGATTTTATTTTTGACTTTGCTTTGAGCCCCCTCGGGTTGAATATGCCACCATTAAATTTGTATGTTATAATTATCCCGCTATTTCCTTAATTTGTGAATGCATCTGTCAGTATAGACGAGAACATGATACTGAACAGTGTAGGTGCTCGGACACAGCCTTGTTTTACCCCGTTTGATACTTCGAAGGGCTCAAATGGTTCTCCACTTCCATGGACACGAGCCTTCATGCCATCATGAAATAGTCTCATCATGGTTATGAATTTTTGTGGTCATTCTCAGCAAACAGTGTCGAATGCCTTCGTTAGGTCGACATATATAAAAAAGAGATCAGCATTTTGTTCTTGGCATTTTTCCTAGAACTGCCTTGCCGCAAAAATCATGTCAATGATTCCACGCTCTATTCTGAAGCCGCACTGGCTTTCTGGTAGTAGATCATGTTCTAGGTGTTACGTGAGCCGATTTAGTAGAATGCGTGCGATGATTTTTCCACCCAAAGAGAGAAAAAAATATTATTCTGAGGTTGTCGCAGATTTGGCGGTTTCCTTCTCGCTTGTATAGATTGACCATTGTGGAATCTTAAAAGTCTTATGGTATTGACTCTTGTTCCCACATAATTAAGAACAGCTCGTGAAGTCTTTCAATCAGGGCTAATCCACCTTTTTTTGTAGACCTTTTCTGGAATGGAGTCAGCTCCTGGGGCTTTTCCGCTTGCGAGGTGTTGAATGACAAGATCAGTTTCCTTTAGCGTTGTGTGGGGGGGGGGGGGGGGGGTCATTCATTTTTTTTCACTATTGGTACTGGCTGTTGCCTGTATATGGCCGCTTTTTATAATGTAAGGTGTCTTGAGAACCTTTTCAAAGTGCTCGGCCAATCATTTTAGGATTTCTTCCTTATCTGTCAATATGATTGTTCCATCAGCATTTAGTAGAGGGGATGATCCTTAATTTGTGGGTCCATTGACTACGTTTATGGCATGAAAGAAGTTCTTCATGTCGTGCTTGTCAGCAAATTCCTGCATTGTTTCCACTTTTTGCTTAGCCAGGTATCTTGCATTTGGCGTAACAGTTTTCGCACATTTTTGCGGATGTTTGTGAATTGATTTTTAGTGGACTCGGCGTTTGGGTTGTTCAGATACAATTTATAGAGCTTGTGCTTTTTATCTAATAGTTTTCTCATCTCAGTACTGTTTTTATCAAACCAGTCCTGTTGCTTTCTCTCCATAGGGTCCGAGTATGCTTAATGCTGTGCTAAGGATAACGACTTTGAAACATTCCCAGCTTTTATCTACATTTGATTCAGCTAGAGGGGTGGACTTGAGGCAGTTCTCTATCGCATCTGCAAGCGACTTTTCAAATTTGTCATCTGCTAGTCTGGCCGTGTTTAGCCTTTTTAGGGGTTTCCATTTTTGCGGACGTTCTTTGGTTGAATACGAATGTTTAGTTTTGTGATGATGAGGCGGTGGTCTGTTCCACATTCTGCACCACAGCAAGATTCGGTCACACGTGTGTCCTGACGGTCAGATTGTCTGCTGATGACGTAATCTATGAGATGCCAGTGTTTTAAGCGGGGATGCATCCAGGAAGTTCGCTTTCTAGTTGGAAGTCTGAATATTGTGTTTGATATGAGCAGCTTGTGTTCAGCACAGGTCTGGAGTAGTAATAATCCGTTGCTGTTTAACTGACCTATCCCGAATTTGCCTAAGACTCCTTTCCAGATGTGATGGTCAGAGCCGACTCTTGCGTTGAAGAAACCGAGAATGAGTAGCTTATCTGTTTTTTGGAATATAGAAGTATGGTGGAGTTTAGTTCTTCGTAGAACTTTTCTATAAAATCATCTGGGTTAGTCATGGTGGGGGCGTAGCAGCTAACGGTGAAATGTGTTTCTTTCCGTTTTGTAAAGACATCTTTAGGATCATGAGCCTGTCACTAATTGCTTTAGGAAGCGTGACTAGTTCAGATACTTATGATGTTTTTATGGCAAAGCCGACTCCAGATTCACGTCGTATTGTTTGGTTATACTATTCTGGAAGCGTTTTTTTATGTTACGGATTTTTTTATAGATGAATATTTAAAATTTCTAACCCAAAACATTCACAGGGCAGCGGAGGGCAGGGTTTGAACCCTTAACAATCGAGATGACTGTCCAGAGCGCAAACCATACATGTAGTTTAAAACTTTAGCTTTTTCTTGTTTCCTGTTAAAATATTGTCAAATAATATTATCTGTTAATGTCATCCTTTGGGTTATCTTTGGTTGCCATGTCAACACATCATGTTGTCTCTCCACAACCCTATGTTTTCTTTTTATTTAAAAAAATATTGAATTTTTTCTAATTGATACGACATTTCTGTATTGTTTTGTTTTCTAAAAGCGATGGAATGTTAAGTGAATAGTTTTATTTTAACGGTATTCTACAATTCGTTAATGGGTACGACATTTTTTTACCAACAAAGATTTTATAGAGGTACGTGTGTGGGTATCTTTATCTAATGGTTCATTTACAATATTTTTATGTTATCACTGCACAAACTTGAGTGTCATTAGAGATTTTTGCGAACCGGAAAGAAGAATAGCCACTATTGGTTTTGTGTGTTCTGTCTATTCATCTGTCTGTCTGTCCGTGCGTCCCGTTTAAAATCTCAAAACTACAAAAGTTTTGTTTTCATTCGATATCATGATATTTCAGATCTTTTCAAAGTTTTAGTGCAACGGTCAATTAGTTGTTTCTTTTATCTACGTGAATCGTGACAAGAAAAAACAAAATTAAAAAAGCAAACTGTTTGTTTTGGTCATAAAAACACGTCATTTTTACAACTATACACAAGTAATAGGGACAAAAAAACAACAACAACATGGAAGAATGTATTAATGAGTAGTTTTTTTTAAATATTTCATCACTAAATTTTGTGTTTTTTGTTACACAAACTACACACAATTTAAATAAAGTTTTCTTTTTGTTTTACAAGGAAATGAACGCGTTTAGTGTGTATGTAAGTAGAATAAATTTTAAAACAAAATTTAATAATTAATGTTGAATATAATACAAGAGGAGTTCATTGTACCTATGCGTTCATAAAATTAAGAAATTAGCTTTTGAGGGAGAAACGTGGTAGCACTAAAAGCGTTGAGTCCATTGAGCGCAGGGCTCTCTGGGGGACATATGGTGTAACCAGTTCTCTAAGGTACAAACACTGTTGACAAAGTGTGGCGACCTTGTAATCGATTCTCGATTTCACGGGAAGTCAATGGAACGTGCGCAAGAGCGTAGTAGCAGAATCTTGTCTTGTTTTTCTAAGTACTATTCGTGCGGCGTTGTTCTGTATACGTTGCAGTTTGGCTATTTTGTCATCCTGCTAGCACGGCGTTGCAGTAGTCAAGGCGGGAGAGTATGAATGTCACAGCTAGCGTTTTTGTTGACTCCGTTGTTAAATATGGTCGGATCTGGCCTAATCTACTCAGCTGCAGATAAAGAACCGTGCAGAGCTGACTAATGTGTGGGTCGAAAGATAGTGTTGAGTCGAAGAAAACTCCAAGATTCCGCACTACATGGACATAAGGAACCTGGCAGTTCGTAATAAAAAGAGAATCTGTGCTTTCAACTTTTGAGACGTTGATCCGAGTGCCAATTTCAATTATTTCTGTCTTGTCTTCGTTCATCTTGAACTTTTTTTCAACCATCCAACCGCTCACCCTTGCAACGGTACTACTGATTTTCTCTGCCAGATGCGACACCTCTGATGGTACTGAGGAATCGTATTACTATGAATCATCGGCAAAGAAATGGTATAGGATGCCGGTTGGCCGTATACTTTTACGGTATACTGATGTATGCAAACGCAATATGAAGCTCTTCAAAATCAAATCGACACTACGAGCTGGGAAAAAGTGCACTGGATTGATCCACATGGAGAGCAAGCATAAAGGAAAGGTCCCAGATTGCAGATGTCATACACAGCAGCAGTAGAAAGAATAGTAAAAATGCAACGGCACCTGCTGATTGAAGATACCCAACCTGTGACCGCAGCTGTGCATCAGGGATTGGCCATTTTAGTCACACAATGTATTCAATAATTACACATAAGCACCTTGCTACTGCTACCAACTTGTCAACATGGTTTCATAGTAAACCAGACGCTGACCGAATGACGTCGCAATACTGTCAAAATCGGCAATGATAGAGTTAAAGTGATAGAGCTAGAATTTAACTGATACCCAAATGGCACCAACTGTTGTGTAACGGCCACTGACACTCAACGCTGTGAATGATCACCAGTCTGGCAATGACACTCAAGACTGTAATAGATATTTCTGAGAAGATAATGCAACGCCAACACTGGCAAAGAATCAAGTTCCGTAATACAACTCCAACACGCACCCTATACAAAACACGGTTACAAAGACAGTTTGGGTGGAAACAAACTCAAAATCGGCCCCCCCCCCCCCGAAGTGGACCACCCAGGCAGGTAAAATAGCAGGTTTCAATATTTTCAGAAAGAATATCAGAATAAAATTCTATCAAAGGCAAATGACAGAGACGTATGGAGAAAGAATGCTGACAGATCTTATGTGGTGCCCCAACGGTCCAGCAGACGAGGGAAAAGATGAAAGTGAAGGAGAAGTTCCTTGCTAAGCTGCCTAACTGATGTCATAGAATTAGTATCTATTGATTTAAGAGTTCTGTAAAAGGTCAATCGCTTATTCCAAGCCTAAAAAAAAAACAAAAAAAAAAAACAATACTCCCCCTTCTTTAGTTCAGTGTGTCTTGTCTACTGTGTATATTTTATGAAAAAAAAACTGCTTGCATATGAGATTTAAAAAATGACATTTTTTGCTTTCAGAAAAAAAAAACACAAACTAGCCGTTGCATCAGAACTTTGAATGGTCTAAAATATAATGATGTCGGATTTTGAATATTATTTCTAGTTTACGAGATCTAAACAGGACGGACGGACAAACAGACCACACAATTTAATCTTAATACATGTTTATCAAGAAATAAGCGTTAGAAGATATTTCCTTAATTGGATTTTTTATTTATTTATTCATGTTTTGTTAGGTTAATAAAATATTGTTTAAAGTTTCAACTTGATCCGAGAATAGGTGTGGGAGAAATAATACGTAAAAAATATTTAATTGGACAGAACCCGACATATTTAACCATATCTGTGAAGGATTAATTCCTTGTTTGTATAAAAAAATAATTAATCAATTGGTAATTTTTTTAGTATATTAATTGATGCATTATCAATTAGTAAGTGTGCACAATTGCAACTTGATCCGAAAATGGATTGTGGAAATATAAGGTGTTTAAACTTTTCAACTGGCAGACAGAAAGACAGACAGAAAGACAGACGATCTCATCATCTCTCTATACACATTCAACGATCTCATCATCTCTCTATACACATTCATGAAATCATCATCTCTCTATACACATTCAACGATCTCATCATCTCTCTATACACTTTCAACGATCTCATCATCTCTCTATACACATTCAACGATCTCATCATCTCTCTATACACATTCAATGATCTCATCATCTCTCTATACACATTCATGAAATCATCATCTCTCTATACACATTCAACGAAATCATTCTCTCTGCTTCCACTGTTTGTGTTTACATTGTTGCCCATGGCAACGTTCCTATTTTCAAACGTTTACCGATGAAAAGACTGGACTCTAAGGACATATTTAATGTGTGATTATAATGCTAGAGATTCAGTTCAAAACTACTATCAATGGCTTATCAAAGAATACCGAGCATCAAACTGAAATAAAACTAATCATTTTGCTTTGCTAAATAGTGAACTCAAAAGATAAAAATAAAAAGACAATTTTTGTTTTGTTTTTGTAACTGACTGTGTCTTTCAGTTTGGTAGAAAGTTTGTACACGTCGTGTGTCACCCACTTCCCATTCTCACGTCGTGTGTCACTCACTTCCCAATCTCACGTCGTGTGTCACCCACTTCCCATTCTCACGTCGTGTGTCACCCACTTCCCAATCTCACGTCGTGTGTCACCCACTTCCCATTCTCACGTCGTGTGTGACCCACTTCCCAATCTCACGTCGTGTGTCACCCACTTCCCATTCTCACGTCGTGTGTCACCCACTTCCCAATCTCACGTCGTGTGTCACCCACTTCCCATTCTCACGTCGTGTGTCACCCACTTCCCATTCTCGTATCAAGTGGAAACTTTGCACAATTAGTCGTGGGCGTAAACAAGACAAAACTTAATGTTAAAAAATCAATTAATTAGTGATTTAATTACTGGTAATTAATTATTTTGTTTGATACCAACAAAGGAAATGAATTCTTCAGTATTCACATATATGACTGAATTTAAAATGTTTTGTCCTCTTAGAGAATTGTTAACTCTATTTCACCCACACCCATGCTCGGGTCAAGTTCAACCATTTAAACAATTATTTATTCTACTTAACAAAGAATGAAACAATAAACAAATTGACCAATTAGCCAGTTAATTATTGGTAATTATTTATTGTGTTTGAGCAGAGGGAATACACGTCTCCATCATTGAGATAGAAATTGTAAGGGCGGAGTTCTTCCCCTTAGATAAGCTTTATTTTATAAAAAGGAATTTTAAAAATAGTTTGTTTGTTTATCTGTTAATTTAAAAGATTGTTAGAAAATGTCTAGATAAAAATAGATTAACCTTTCTTATATAATACAGACGTTACTTCAAAAAAGAAGATGATTACGTCCCACGCGTCATGCATTTAGTCATGCAAATTAACCAATGACTTAAATTCTGCCAAGTCACTGGTTTTCCTGGCTAGCTCAGGCAACCCATTCCATGCTCTAATAGCACTAGGGAAGAAGGAGCATTAGTAAAATGTGTCCTAGCATATGGAACAATCATTGTATACCTATCTTTGTGTCTTGCTGAGTATTTTATTCCATTGTGTTTTTGTATTTGAAGATTATGGTTCAGTGTTTTATGTATCATTGCTACTTTACTTTTGAGTCTTCTGTCCTGAAGGCTTTCTAAATTTAGTGATTTTACTAAAGGTGTTCCTCTAGTCAAGTGTGAATATTCATTTGTTCTGAATCTCACTGGTCTTTATGTAAAATATGTTTTTGTACGAGTGAGACACATTGAAGTGTTTTGCCCCTAGTTGAGATCTGTATTCATACACAAGACTACTTGACACATTTCTTGAATGAAAACAATGTTTCTGATTATTGCACGAGACACAAGCTACTATAAAGTTATAGTCTCGTCAGAGACTCACGGAGCGTCTAAATCATCGTCTAATGAAAACAGAAACGTCCAATGGTTGTCCTATCCAACCATTTACAAACAACTTTTATATCCTGAAGCTTACACTATTTTAAACATTCTGGCACATTTACCACACACTATCTATAGAAAATCGGAGTATATATAATTTTAGTAAAATTTAGGTGCAATAGCAACTTTTAATCTTTTTTAATAGCGAAGATTTTTTTTTTAAAGTTAAATTTTAAATATTCCTTAAAGACTTATTTCATATAAACTATTAATAGTAAAAGTAAGTTCAAAAATATAAAAAAAAGATTTATTGCCAAAGGGGTCAACGACTGTATAGAAAATACAACAAAGATAAATACACTTAACCCTGCCGCACCAAGTAAAAACAAAGAACATCTAGGCCACAAACCTTCATAACCTACAAACAAACAAATAAGACAAACAATTCACAAACATAAGCTTACGATAACTACCTTACTTGCTTGTAAAGATTCTATCCCCTACTGTTTCCTACTGTCCCCTACTCACAACTTCTGTGTGCCCGCCGACTTTGCAGGAAGACAAAAACTTTATAGAAAAAGGCATGAAATGACTGGCTTTTTCTTGCGTCCTGTTTACCCTCAAGCTATTTTAGGCAAATCCTTATAGCGAGTGCTAAAGAAGAGAACAAGCTTTCAAGAAAAAAACACAACAACTCTAGCAATGCTGAGAGACCTAAATTAATAATAATTTACCACTCTTACAACGTAAATGCAAAAACATTTTCATACAAAAACTTTAACATTCTCCTAGCCGAAGAACATACTCACAACGCTCTCACTTCTTGTGGTATTCATGTGAGACCAAATCATACAAGGTATAGCCTTTGTGCAAACCAAACTACAGCGTTTTGGACGCTGACTGCAGAGCTAGAAAGGAGGATCCTACCATTGAACTGAGATGATACAGAAGGTTCCTAGGCATCACATTTAAAGACCGCATAACAAACAAAGAGATTAGAGACAGGGTTACTGCAGCGATTGGACCCAATGATGACCTCCTAACTATCGTAAAAAAACACAACCTAAAAATCTATGGCCATATTACAAGGTCCCCAGGTCACGCAAGGACCTTCCTTCAGGGAACAGTACCAGGAAGAAGATGAAGAGAAAGACAGAGAAAGCGATGGGAAGACAACATCAAAGAGCGGATGGGCCTGACATTGAAAGAGGTTCTAACTAAGGCAAAAGACAGAGAGGAAAGGAGGAAGACAGTCGACAAATCTTGCGTGGTGCCCCAACGGTTCAGCAGACTAAGGGATAGGTCAAGGTAAAGGTAAAAAAAACAACTTCACATTTTCGTGAACCTGGATCTTGGCCATGTAAGCGACGTAACTGTCAGTACACGCTCTTTGTGAGTAGTATCGTTTCCAAAAATAATCATCAAAATAGTTGTAAATTTTACTTTAACAGTAGAGAGGTGTCAAATGATCTATAATAGAAACAAAGGCAGAACCTTAAAACAGAGGAAGGCGGCAAGGAGGCATGATGCCCCTGGTGCCACCCTCAAGGGGGCGCCACACGCAGCCTATATTTCTATGTGAGGGGCAAGGGGACACGATGCCCAGGGCGCCACACTTAGGGGGCGCCACACGCGGCCTATATTTTTTATGTGATATGCATGGATAATGGAGGGGGGCGCCAATAATGTACCTTTCATGCGGGCAAACGTTTTGCTAATTACGCCTCTGCCTTAAAATCACGACCTTTTCCCTTTTATCTTTGTCAGACATCACCACCCCTTCCAACTTCCCACGTTTTATACCAGCGCGGCTATTTCACATTCTCCCTAGATTGAGAACATCATCGGACTGAAAAGCCAATTTGTGGTAACATGGAGAGACCCAGTGGGTCACGTTAACCCATAACGAGAAAATCCATTTAAGTTATTGCGTATTTTAGTTTTTTTAACTGAAATGTTTACCATCAAGACCGTGTTGCTTATATTTTATGAAACACATGGAGAGAAACAATTATGCTCTATTTTTCATAAAATTTAATAGTATCACCTTTGCACATGGCTACCTCTATACGAAGTTGCAATGTCGGCTTACGACAGATCTAAATTATATAAGAACTGCTTTATGCAAGGTTAGAGTAAGACATACTCTTTTTGTTATTATTATGTATCTCAATAATGTATTTGATGCTTATACATAGTATTTGATAGGAATTAGTTATCTGTTTATCTTTTAAAAACCATGCGCCATGCAATATGGTCGTTGACATTGGTGACCCATTGATTGGGAGAAAAATTTCTAGATCTAGCTACTTCTGTATAATTAAAATATTTTGATTTTAGTATTTTGATTTACAATAAGTGTTTTAACTTGGTCTCTCAAGAACTGGATTTTTATTTCTCAAATATAGTAAGTTTATAATATGTTTTTTTTTTTCCTATGATTAGATGTAACCTGGATCATTTTTTTAAAATCAGAATAATGTCAGCTTTTGCTCCTTAAGAACTGCTTATGAAGTGCTCGATATTTTAGAAGTCATTGACTACAATTAAAGTGATTTAAAAAATGATTAAAACTGATGATGAGGAAGAACCTGATAAGCCATTTGGAAACAGGAACACAAGATCTCAGTTCTTATGAATCATCTTCTGATGAAGAAGAGACTAAACCCATGCCATCTATTTCTAGTGCCTCTACTAGGAGTAGGAAAAAGAAAGTCAATGAGTGGACAAAGGATAATTTTAATTCATCAGATTAAATTTTTAGGGACAGAGTTCTAGAGCTTCCTGAAAATATGATGTTCAGTCACCAATGCATTTTTTTTTCAAAAACATTTTAAGGATGATATGATAGAACTGATTGTTAAATTAGAAGATACAACTGCAGGTCCATCAAAAAAGATATCTGCCTTGAGATCTATGCGAAAACCAGGAGTCAGAACCAATGGCTTTTTTCCATTTGCCAATAAAAATAGAAGTTTCCCAGCGCTGCATGTTTGTATGAATAATAACAACATTTGTGAAAAATACAAAGTTTACCTAACCCTAACCCTAACCCTTGTTATACATGGCAAAGAAATTGTTTTAGAAGCTTTCAAGTTTGTTAAATACAATTCACAACATTTTTTTATTTACACAAAAATAGAATAATTTATACCAACAAAGCCCAGCGGGTAACCTGTGGAACCAATTAGTAGGACAAGGTAATGTGACTTTAAACTTTCATATAGAATTATTCACTTTTTACCTGTATACATACTATAGGAGATAATTTTAGAATCACTGTAGGATAATGTCTCTATTTATTTATTTATTTGTTTTGGTTTTGTACCTGATGAAGTTCTCGTGACCCAAACGTCCTTTGTGTTTATTTGCTCTGGCAGGGTTACCTATATGTTGTGTTTATTTGCTCTGGCAGGGTTACCTATATGTTGTGTTTATTTTATTTTCTAATAGTTAAGGTGTATGTGAAAAAATATTTTAAATATTTTGCGAAATTGAAAATCAAATTAGAAATTAGGGGTGCACCGGATAGTCCCTCCGGCTCCGGCTTCTGGCGAATATCCGGCATTTTTTACTATCCGGTGCTATCTTGCGTGGTGCCCCAACGGTTCAGCAGACTAAGGGATAGGTCAAGGTAAAGGTAAAAAAAAAAAAAACTTCACATTTTCGTGAACCTGGACCTTGGCCATGTAAGCGACGTAACTGTCAGTACACGCTCTTTGTGAGTAGTATCGTTTCCAAAAATAATCATCAAAATAGTTGTAAATTTTACTTTAACAGTAGAGAGGTGTCAAATGATCTATAATAGAAACAAAGGCAGAACCTTATAACAGAGGAAGGCGGCAAGGAGGCATGATGCCCCTGGTGCCACCCTCAAGGGGGCGCCACACGCAGCCTATATTTCTATGTGAGGTGCAAGGGGACACGATGCCCAGGGCGCCACACTTAGGGGGCGCCACACGCGGCCTATATTTTTTATGTGATATGCATGGATAATGTAATACATAACATAAGATTTACTACATAATGTCCAATGACAACTGAACCAATACAAAAAAATCTTTAGTTAAGTTCCGAGACCATTTCGACACGGTCATTTTTTTTATTAAACGTATACTTTTTTTTATAAAAAGTTAAAAACTTTCATAACGTTTTAGCCGCTCCTAAAGTTTGGCCGCCTGCGTGCAATGCACACATTGCACAATAGGTAGCGGACGCCCTGATTGTACCCTAGAATAGGTTCTTACTAGAGTTAGTGGAAAGACTGTAGAAACTATGGGTGCACCGGATAGTCCCTCCGGCTCCGGCTTCTGACAAATATCCGGCATTTTTTACTATCCGTTGCTATTCGGCTCCGGTCGGATATCACTACCGGATAGTAAACCGGATAGTAAAAAATACACCTATTTAATATGCATAAAGTGGACCTCGTTCCATTACTGTCTGTTATAGAATGTATTAATGTTTATATGAAAACAAAATAATGTGCTTTAAAATAGAGCCATTATGAATATGCACCAAACATCGTTTATTATAAAGACAAGGCATGTTAATAACTTAATATAAATAGAGATGAAACTTCACATCATAAATGCGCTTTACATACAGAGATGCAATGGCTGGCCCTTTTTTCAATTTGTCTTGACCTTTGAGTAAGTTAGTTAACATGTTAAATTGTTACATTCCTTGACTACGTCATGCTGACCAGACGTCTGTCTAGCTGTGCGGGTATATCTCCAGAGGTAGAGATGAACAACTCCCACCCCCTTTTATTTGTTTAGTCCATCACATTGAGTTTTTTATAAGCAGGTAACCACAAGTTAAATACGATGGACGTAGGTTTAATGTCAGCGTATAGACCCTCTCTAGTGGTCACACCTTTTGAGGGAACTGAGTTTGTTTACTTAGTAGTTAATCTTTATTTGGGGGGGGGGGCTGGACTACAAGAGCCACACCTCTAAGGTAACCAGGTATATTTCTAGATGAACAACTCCCTCCCCCTTTTATTTGTTTAGCCCATCACATGTATTGATTGACAGGTGACCCCAAGTCAGATATGATAGACGTAAGCACTCTCTAGAGGTCACACGAGGGAACTAGGTTTGTTATTGGGGGAGGGGGGGGACTAGACTTAACATTATAAATTCGTATTACATACGTAGCAGCGATGTCTTGCACACTGGCTTGTCTTGACCTTTGAGTAAACATGTCATATTCCTTAACTACGTCACGCTGATAATCTGTCTAGATGTGCGGGTATATCTCCAGAGGTAGAGATGAGCTACCCCCACCTCCTTTTGTTTTTTTAGTCCATAACATTGAGTTCACAGATAGGCAGCTGACCACATTAAGCCAGATGTCAACGCGTTGACACTGTCTAGAGGTCACATCTTATGAGGGAACTGAGTTTGTTTACTTGGAGTAGAATTTTTATTAGGGGCGGGACTACAAGCCAAATTTCTATAAGGTTAATTTGGTAATAGTTTGTTTTTTATGAGATAGGTTGTCAATCAAGGGTTTGGACCACAAACCACACCTTTTATACTATTGGACGGGTAATAAGTTTGTTTACTTTGAGTTAAGTCCCAATTATGAGTCAGGACTACAAGCAAACAGACACTGACCAAGGGTATCTTTAAAGGGAGGGCTCAAGAGACTCAACACCCCCAACTTCTTATTTGTTTAATCCATGACAATGTATTGATAGAGAATATAGACATTGACCATTCTTAAGCCAGAATGGATTAACGCAAATTGTTAAGACATATTGACACTGTCTAGAGGTCACTAGATGATGACACTAAGTTTGTTTACTTGGAGAGAAATGTCAATTAGAGCGCTGAACTACAGGACACACCCCTACAAGTATTTTGTTACACAAGCCACGGGTATAAAAGTGGTTTGCAAGGGCATTTAGTAAATTGAAAAGTAATAATAATGGCTGATAAAAAGTCATCACTTATATGGCGTTACTTTAATGTCAAACAATGGACAACTCTAAAGCAGTTTGCAATGCTTGTAAAATAGTTCTGTCACGTGCTAAACTAGGCAAACCTAAAGACTTCTCAACCAGCAATATGATTAGTCATCTACTGTTGAATTACTTTTTCTAACTTGTTAACTTTAAATCTTACTCTTGTGTTATGTGTGTGTCTTGATTGAATCACAATATTCTTAATAAAATTTAAGAGTGTCAAGTAACTCCTCGTTATTACTGGAATTACTTAAGATATTTACTAAGCCACTATCCGTATAAGGTACAAACCAGAAGCGCTTTGTGGTCTTTAAAACACGAGCCTAATGACAAGTTGATAGTGTAAAATACATGAACACAAACATCTACCCACTTTACAACTTCGATTGTACTTAAGAGAGATTAACGCTATAAAACCAAGATTGAACTTTACCTTTGAAGTTTATATATTCTGCATGAGTTATCCCACATTCTACTTTACAATTAGCGGCCTCATACATACGCACACACCATCTCATGTTACAAAGATTAGTTTATGATAAGCATATCTGTAAAAAAAAATGCTGTTGATTTTAATTTATCAATCAGTGATAGAGTTTAAAGTAAGAAAGTAATAACAAAATAATATGAATATAGGTATGCTATATAGAAGATTTGCAAAACTTCAGTAAAACGAGCTGTTTGAGTCATGTAGGTATTCGGCTCGGCTCCGGCTCCGACCGAATATCTAATTTTACTATCCGGTTATATCCGGCTCCGGCCGGATATCAAAAAGTACTATCCGGTGCACCCCTATTAGAAATAGAAAAGTTATAAAAATATATGTATTACTTTTTTTGTTTTATCAGTTCTTAAAAATGTACAAATAGTCAAGTTATGTCTATTTTTGTTTTAAAAATTGAGAATGTGTTTTCGTATGCACTTAATTATAGTCATTTTTAAATATGAGTGTGAGATTGGCTATTCACAAACTCCTGTGTCCAGATGTCCAAACTACAATCCACTATCATTCACTCATTCTTAGTGCATGTACACGACTACTTCAGCCATTGCCCGGTTACCCCTGAGGAGCGCGATCAAAGCCCAAAAGTTGTTAACAGCGAAACTGCCGCCCCGATGAGGGCGGTACAAGATTTGTGTACACAAACTGTCAGGTTCAGTTAAAGGAGATACAGTATAGACAAAATGTATTCGTCATACAAGTTCACTAGTCAACCTGGCCGTGACAGACACTTGCATCCAGGGGCGGCCTTAGCAGTGCGCGGGGCCCTGGGCGAGCGCCATGTGCGGGGTCCTTAGTCGCAAGGGTGGACTAGACCTCTATGTTTACCGAACCACATCACGAAAACGAGCTAATCCGTCTCTAACGCTGTAACAATAACAATACAGTATGTCTGCCTCTAAGCAGCGGGTCTTATTTTTAACTACAAAACATAGAACATGACATAGGTACTGTTGGCCACTTAAGTACATTCTATACTGTATAATGTTATAATTATATATTCTATAAGAGTTGTCCACTAACGGAAGCAAATAAAAAGGAAAACACTCACGCACTACTACTATTATGTCTCCTCTCTCACTCTGCGAATTGAAGCCTATTGGACATTCTATAAGAACAAAGTGTGCTATAAGAGCTATAGTGGTCCCTACACTTTCGCAGACCCGACTTTTGGGAAAGGGCTAGACCACGGGGTTTTCAAAATTAATTTTAAAAAATACTTCCGGTTTGTTTGTTATTTAACATGGTGACACACGGGGGGGGGGGCGGCGGCCGCACAATGTCTATACACACAACAGTAGCCTATTCAAGAAATAACATGGTGACACACGGGGGGGGCGCACAATGTCTATACACACAACAGTAGCCTATTCAAGAAATAACATGGTGTCACACGGGGGGGGGGGCCGCACAATGTCTATACACACAACAGTAGCCTATTCAAGAAATAACATGGTGACACACGGGGGGGGGGGACGGCCGCACAATGTCTATACACACAGTAGCCTATTCAAGAAATAATAATAATGCGTCATCGCCAAACTTTCTTGAAGCAGAATGGCCGAAAAAGCTGCACAAAGCACATCAACTGGTTCACTACAGCTAGGTTACAGTACCGAATAGGCAATCCTTCTCATACACCCGCAACCCTTTTTACAGTTCAGACTAAAGTAACAGTATATATTTAATGTATACGTACCAAATCTTTGTATACTGCAATACGACATAACAGTGCTGTATAACACTATTAAAAAATGACTAAGCATTTAATGAGTTTTTTAAAGGAACATCATGTAAAAGTTATGAATGAAATGGGAAATGGCTATCTAGAGGTTTTAAGTGTTTGGGGCTGTCACGTAATACTGTTTAGATCCGAAATTAGAATACGTGTATGAAAATAAATACCGCGAAAATCTGACGTACGGTCTTAGAACGTATCACCAGCGAAAGTCAAGATCATTAGATGCTGTCTTTACCGAAAGTCAATCTGTATTTTGAAACCAAAAATGTATGTTAATAGCTTAAATGGTAATTGGATCATAAAGATACTGGGAAAATATTCAGTAACAAGTCCTAGTTTATGAGAACTAATTTGGTTTTCGAAGTTGGTGACAATAAAATCTCCCCCTTAGGCGCGAGGCCTGGGGCGGTTGCCCCACTTGCCACCCTCTAAGGCCACTGCTACTTGCACCAATTGTGAACATAAAGACTATGAAATGACGAAGGTGCAAGTTTATAATGGAATGATGTCTATAGGATAAGGTTGAGATATGACTCAGTAAATGTGCAATCAATTAGGGCCAAGATCAAACTATTGAGAAGCACATCTTCATAACAATCTTTGAATACTTAAACTAATTTATTCAACCAAAATAAAATTATGTCTACACATATGGGCCACAGATACATATATTATTTTCAATTGAATGGGACAGGATTAAGGTTGTCAATAACTAGCTTCTGATATTCGTGCTGAAAATAGCAAAACCTGAATTTTTACTTCACTGCTTACCCAACGAATGACTCATTGATGGACCCGCCCGAGACCGCCTCTAAATTTGTGGGAAAACACAAACTCTCTTAATAATGTTAATTTAAACACCTTGGAACCCATCATAACAATGTTACAATGGAATGGCAAAGATTCAAAGTTAATTCCATAAAAATTGGAAAACATCAAAATAAAACTTATAGTTTTAAATTCCTGATCTTTTTAGTGGAATCTATTTAAGTTTAAAACGAAATCATTATCCGCTTATGTCTCTAATGTTTGTTGTCATTGGTTGCCATGTCAACATATCCTGCTGACTAATGCTCGAAAACTTTGTATTCAAATAAATGAGAATGAAATGATGTGAGACTTTAGTTTTTGTGTCTGTTCTAGCAATGAAAAATTTAGAGCAGTGTTTCAATATTATTCTATTAATAGGCCTATGTGTGTGTCTTTACTATCCAAGTTATAGAGACGTGAGTATTTGCTATGAATTGATTGTGTTTAAGCTTAAAAAACGTGTATTATATTCTCGCTCAATATTGTTCAATATTCTATATGCTAAGGCAAACTTTTGTTCAAGTGTTCCTGTAGAATATTTGTGTTTATACAAATAACAAAACTCGTGTTTAAGAGGGAAGACATATTAGGAACTCCATTTATTAAGTAAACACAAGCGGTGTTGCACTTACGCGCTAGTGTGCAAATGTACATATAATACCATTATGTTACATCTCTCTTCTTTAATTCAGAAAATCTATTTATCGAATAACTAACAAACTATTCAAAGATTAAAGACAATTCAGTTAATCACAAATCTCTTGGGTTTGTTAACTATTCTGCCAAAGGCGTATAACGTAAAGCACATGTGGTCAAGACGTGTTCTGTGTTCTGACATGTCATCTGGAAAGTCCTAAACCTTAGAAGGGAAAGGTCAGTACTGACTTGCTTTGAGCGGTATAAAAGGCTGGATGAATACCTCTCAGCTAGAAAACTAGTGGATGGTTGGAGATGCAGAAGACGTATCCAGATGCAGATTTTTATGCATCATGCCACTAGACTATCTGATAAAGTTGGCCTCTCCACCAACTGACAAAACATTCAAAGTTTTTTATCATCTTTCCCCTTGGTGTCGCCCAACGACCCCAGATATACGCTTGAAACTAGTAGACCCTAATGCCACTAAGCTAAGTCATTCATCTAACGACCTTCAAATTATAGCACTGGAGAACATTAATGCCCTCAAGACCAGTGCCAGTTTTGCATACACTGATGGGTCGGCATCGATAGATTCAGGAAGAGCGAGTCTGGAGCCTACATCGACTTTCTTGGCTCTGACTCAGTCAAAATCCATGAACCATGTGGTAGTATTTGCAGTTTTGATGCGGATGCCATGGTAATCTGTGAGGCCTTAAAAGTCATTGACTCTCAATTCGGCGAGGGACATTTGAGGGCAACACAGATTGTTGTGGTCACAGACTCAAAACCTCACTACAGGCTTTGCAAAGCCCTATACCATGTCCCCCCAATATCGAAACTGTCATCATGGCTACACAAAACATAAAGCAACGCTATGGCACACCTGTAATAATGCTATGGGTTCCGAGTCACATACGTGTGACTGGCAACACTATTGCAGATTTCTTGGCCCACCAGGTGGGCAAATTTCACCCATCAAACTGGCTGTAAGTTTTTATCATGCTTTGGCTATAATTTAAAAAAAATAACAGAAATGGAAAAGTGGTTTGAGTGCTGGAACAAGTCCCCAAAAGCCTGTGGAGTCTGGGAGTGAATGAGGTGCCCTAACCGCACTTTCCCGTGGTGGAGGCTGTACAGGCCTAAGCAAGCTATTATAGCACAGTGCAGGTCAGGCCACTGTCCTGTTAGCTCCTTTTTCTCATGGCTATGGCCAAATTTTGACTCACAGTGCCCCCGCTGCGGGTAAGAAGAGGAAACCGTGCCTCATATTCTGTTTGACTGCCCCAGACTTGCTTATTTCCGTCTCGACAGGTCTGGGAAACCCAAATTTCTTGACGTTAATGGTGACATGCATGCACTACGCAATACAGTTTCTGCCAAAGGATTTAGCAAGAGAGCACTTGAGCCTCTTAAGCCATCACTCAAATGAAGTTTTATGATTATGATGATTATGATCTGAAAAGTCATAATTATTGTCAAATCTATTTGCTTTCTCAGAAGACTTTCTGAGGTGTTTCCTGTTTCTTCTGTAGATCCGATGTCCACTTATGTTATTATGCGATCTCTTAACACACTTTCCCCCCTCAAAGTTTAACGGGTCACATCCAAACCATGCTGTATGTATGGTCTGACATCCTGGTAGGAATTAGCGGTTCTGACACATTTTGATTCTGATGACCTGCTACAATCCCTAACTGTCAATTTAATGTCTGCATTCATGCCTGGCCAAAACATAACTTCTCTGGCTCTCTGCTTACACTTCACTATTCCCAAGTGAGACTTGTGTATCAGATTTAGCGTGTATTTACGTAGGTGGCATGACTATTCTCAGACCTTTGTATATAATTCCATCCGACGTTGATAACTGGTCTCTTGAATCACTAAAAATAATTTAGATGTTCAATACATGTATTATTTAAAGACCTAATGGTCTTTTGAGGAAAGGCAATAGACCTTCAATAGTTGAGTTCTACAAAAGTACGGTGGAAAATGGTTTTGGATGAATTGTTTGTGTGGACGTTTACCAGTCACTGTAATGTAAATATCTTTATGAAAGGTCTACCAATATTTCCTTTATCCTTTCACGATATTTTGTAAGTCAAAAACTTTTGAAACTATCAGACCAAGTCAAAGGTCAACATTTTGTGCTAGGTCTAGAATTCTGGTTACCGTAACTGTCCGTAACTAACTAGATTTGATAAAAAACTTTGATATGAAGATTGTTGGTTTTTCTTACTAAGACTCTAGTTCTTATTAATGAGCAATTTTAAAGCGTTAATTTTTTTTCAGTTTTTTTAGCTGTCAGAAAAGCTGTCAGAAAAGCAACAATGAAAAACTATTAGTAATTGTCCGAGCCAGTGGACATGTTTGCCGTTTGGAGGACAATCGCATCCATAAAGTCATTCTGTACGGGCAACTAATGTCTGGCTCAAGAAAAAACTGGTCGCCCCCACCTCCGTACGTGGATATGCAAAATGGCACCTAAAATCAGTGAACATTGATACTGACCATTGAGCAGACATAGCCCTAGCCCGCACTAAAAATGGGTCCAACCGAAAGTAACCTACAACTTATGAAATACTTTAATGTTGAATTAAGAAGCCGAAGAAAAATCAGCTTGGAACAAATCCTAGTAGTGAGTAGTTAACCCTAGTTTCTTTAAATTTTCATTTGCTGAAACATTTTGTTTAATTTTGTTTCAGAGACATAATCTGTAATTAAAGTTGTCCCTTTAAAATGCTTAGAAATCCATCAGAAGTGAACGAGACTTCCTGTCCAACATTCAGAGATGAAAAGTTTACAAGTAACTTACAATTTCTGGTTTTCCTGGCAGTTCTTGTCCTTCTTATAGATGTATTCACAGTCTTGGTAAACGCAACCCTTATAATAGCAGTGTTTCGATATAAGGAAAGGCGTCGTAAGAACAAGATCACAAAGACTATTGTAGCCTCAATGGCTGTAGTGGATTTGTGTATATGTGCTTTTTCAGCTCCATTCGGATTTTTGTTAATCATGACCAATGGTCAATGGAATTTTGGTTTAATAATGCTAAATATTTGGGAGAGCTATAGTTACATTTTTAACTTAATGTCTGCCTGTCATATATTTGATTTGGCGCTCGATAAGTACCTGGCCATCTGTCATCCAACCAAATACAGACTATTGCCAGATAAGCTTGGTTACTTTTTGGTTTTTCTCTCTTGGCTAACACCAATAATTATCGAAGCCATAATTTTTTTATTGGCTGGAGATATTTTTGAAAATATGAACGTTTACGGACGTTGTTTCCATGGAAACGTTGCTCAGTTTCTATCTCTAACATTTTTTAATAAAACCTTAACCTTGGCCTCCTCATTACTTTATATTCCAGTCATTTCAACCTACATTTTATATTTCTTCATTATAATTGAAATTTATCATGTGATAAAGAGAACAAGAACTTTTTTACATTTGGACAACAAACCAATAAAGAAATTCTCCTCATTTGGATGTAAAGGTTTACAGACAAATCTTTTTCGTATCAGCGAGAGGCTGGTTCTATTTAACTTACAAGAGCAAGTAACAGAAAGGATATTTCAACCATCTGGTCGTGCGCAAAGCTATAAGAATACTTTTATTGGTCGAAGAAATTTAAAAGCGATTCGTACCATTGGATCAATAGTCACTGCATTCACTGTGTGTTGGTTACCTTCGATAACAATGTTTGTATTCGTTGCACATGGCCATCTTGTCAACCTCCAGTCTTACATTATTGTGATGCACATAGCATATCTTAATTCGACCTTGAATCCGTTGCTGTGTCTTGGTATTGAATTCGTGAGGCTAGCTCTTCGAGACTTGTGGCAAATATGAATAAACATGACTCTCTTTCCCTCTCGGTCTCTCCTTATATCCCATGCATTTCACACTGCACATGCGCGGTGACTTAACCTTATTTGCTACTACAAGAACAATAACTACTGCTTGTATCGTGTAATGTCAAGAACCGCCACTAATTGACTTGTTAAATTATATATTTGTTTTCCAACAGGTAATGGATTAGCTAGGAATATTTCGTGTGACGTCACAAAGTTTCTAAGGGGAAATAGAGCGAAGTTTGGTTTAAATATTATTATTATTAAGTTAGATTCGAGCGAGTATTCATTCTCTGGCGCAGCCAAGGTTGAGTGTTTTGGTAGAGGGAAACAAAATTCATTTACTGGTGATGTGGCAGGTCTGCAGCAGTACCACCCTCTGACAGACAACCAGAATGTTCCTAGGAATGCCAAGGGCCTTGAAGGTATTTATGACGTTGGTTGTTATTATCACCAGCCACATCACCAGAAATATCCTCAGTGGAAACTTATAAAGGGACTTCGATTAATTTTGTTTCCCTTTAACGATTCGTACGATTCTAACATAATAATAATAAGAAAACGTTTTTAATGAAAATAGTTATTCATTGATCTGTTCACTGATTTGGTTGAATTGTTTAAGTTATATGACTGGCTTTGCTTTAAACATCTATGTGTGTGATTTCAATAGTCTGAGCAATGTGATTCTATTCTTGTTCAATTTTGAAATAAAGAATTTGGAATTTCTTCTCTTAGAATTGTTCTGTGTTTTATTTAGATCTGAGTCTGTTCATAGGAAAACAAAGCTCTGACGTGCTACAAGAGGTATTGTTAGACCAACAACGATTGAATGGCTTTTAGCTCTGTTTTGTTTTAGCTCAAAGATAATAAAGTCTTAAGTTATCTACTTTATTTCCTATTTCCATTTTAGACTAATCAGTATGACCCTTGTTACGCTAGTTTCTATAATAAGCTTTAGCCTCAAATACCTTTGTAAACATTGTGAGTTCGGCAACCATAGAACATGCAGCAAGGACACATGGACCACAGAGTCTATCTAGTATTCCAGTCTCGGTAGAGTATTACAGTAATACATTGCCTAGGCTCCTCTCTTTCAATACAGTAGAGTTTAGAGTTGTTCGTATTCTAATCTAGTAATTGTATAGTCTATTTTACACTTCATAATAACTGATGGAGTTAAATACGTGTTGCTGTCTGTCACATTTAATAAGATCTCGATGAATAATCTTTTTGCCTCTTTGTCGGAAAGGTGCTAAGTAGTGCTAACTCATCTAAGGTGCAGAGAGGTGCTATTGTAGTTGAAGGTGCTAATTGTCGCAGTTATCTATGTAACTGTATAGTAGAATTATTTCTCTATTTGATAGTGCGGCTATTGTAGTTGAAGGTGCTAATATCGTAGACCTACTTGAAGTTGTCATCTGTCTAGAAGAATTACTGTGACTTGCCGGGGATTCCACTATCTCTAGATAGATCTTATTGTTATCTAGTATTAAATAAGTGAAGATCCTATCAATTCAAATACAGAAACTTTTAAATAACAACTAGGAATCACCAAATATACAGTAATTGTAAAACCAAAATGTATACAGTAGGAAATGTACAAAGTAACTACTAGAATCTAACTCAAAATAAATGCATCTACACTCTACGAATATCATTCCAAAGGCTGAAGAACAATAAGCGTCTTGCTCTTATGAAAATCAACCTACGACTGAAGAATTCTAGCTCCCGCGCGTCTCAATGTCCATGTGACTCTACTTGACCTTCTACCAACATAATTAGACTAACGAATCAAGTTATTTCTTTTGGCTGATCAAATGATTTTCTATCAAGCGCTGCAAGCGTGAACACCGCGTCATCTGGAAAACCAGACTTGACATATAACCTTGAACTGAGTCAATTATTTAAATAATTATAAGATACAATGTTTGACAAATGATACGTGACACTGTCTATCATTGTGATTTTGTCAACTTAAGCAAGCTTTAGACTTAATACATATATACTACTTATTTCTTTATAGTCCTTAGTTGAGATAATTAATTTGATAACCTGCTTTTAAATTATTTTAACTATTGAATTTTTTTGTTCATTACTGCAGAAGTAGTAGGAAAAAATGACATTTACAAAAAAAACCTAACCCTAACCCTGACCCATTTTACAACAGATAATCAGACGTCCTGCCCGACATTCAATGAAAGTAAAACAGATATTCTGAAGTAACCTAAACCTTGTAGTCGCTGTGTCAGTCATCGCAGTTGTTACTGATGTATTCACGGTCTTGTTTAACTTTACACTCATCATCGCCTTGTGGCAGTATAAACCAACACACGTGGAAATCACCAGATCACAAAGACAGTGGTGGCCTCCATGGCAGTGGTTGATTTATGTATTAGTCTTTTTCAGCTCCGTTAGGACCTTTATTTTTAATAGATAATGGCCAGTGGAGCTTTGGTTTTTATGATTTTAAGCATTTTGCAGAGCTATAGTTATTTTTTGAATTTTGTGTCTGCTTGTCATATTTTTAGCATGGCTCTCGATAAATATATTGCTGTTTGCCATCCCACCAGGTACAGGATTTTGCCAGAGAAATATGCTTCCTTGATGATTGGTCTATCAATAGCTTCCCAGGCAATTTTGTTTGTATTGGGTCAAGACATTTATGCAAATATATATGCAAACGAACATTGTTTCAATGGAAACCTAATTGGTTTCTTAGTCCAATCCTCTTTAAACATTATCATGACCTATTCTGCAACGATTCTCGCTACGCCCATAGTTTTAACTTATTTTATCTATTTCTTTATTTTCATTAAAATTCATCAGTGGATTAAAAGAACAAAACTTTTATAAATTTTGAAAGAAAGCAAGCAAATAAAAATCTAGCTAAAGATAAAGTTTTTCATCGAACTATTTTAAAATCAGCGAGTCCCTAGTTGTATTGAAACTGCCAATACTGAACAGCGAAGAGAACAGACCCCAAATGTTTGCATATTTCAAGAATATTCCAAAGTTTGGAGGTACACGCAATGGAAGAGCTATTCGCACCATTGGATCAATACTCGCCGCGTATACGATTTGCCGGCTTCCACCCTTTTCTTAATACTAATATCACAAAGTTATCAAATAAACATTCAGTTGTATATTGCTCAATGGATTGGATACCTAAATTTTCTCCTGAATCCAATTTTATGTCTCGGTATTGGATTTGTCAGATTAGCTCTACGAGAAATGTTTCACATTAAGAGCTTTTGCGCATGAAATTTATGTTAAAAAAGGCTAAAAAAGAAATTAAGTGATTTTTGAGTCAATGCGAGATTTTAAAAAAAAGTTTTATAATGATAAATAAAAAAAATTAAGCATTTCTCAACTTTAATATGTCTCTTATAGTATAGCAGCTTCTATTTCTTTTGAAATCTAAATATTACTGTCATGACGTCACTGCAGGGAAGATGTTATATGTCCCAATATATGATATGATGATATATTTAACTTTAACTTTTTTATGACCATGCCTTTCAAATTGTATTTATTAACATTAGTTTTGATATTTATGTTCACTATACTTGACTTGGCTTCCAGTATTTGTACATGGACTGACTAGATGAAACAAAAACATATCAATTTATCCTGATTATTATACTTATATGGTAGTAGTATAGTATACATGATTAGAACAGTATTAATGTATGTAGGCCTATCATTTATAGAAATGATATCGAACTTAAATAAAGATGAAGTAACGATTATTTCTATTTGAGTGCTAGATGTGATGATGTCTTGATGTTACGATGAGATTGTGTTGATCAGACAATGTGTCTCTGATATTTTAACTTAGATGAAGACGTAGACTTAGTGTAGATGTAGACTTAGATGAAGATGTAGACTTAGTGTAGATGTCAATTTGAAACAATTACTGAACACTCAAATGATATCGTTATACAGAGACTGAGATGCAAACTATTAATTCAAGCAATGAAGATCCTTCAGCAATAAATACAAAGTTTTAATTCTGGAACTAGGAATGACTTGAATTAAATAAACCCGCGGTACTCTACAATTCTACAAGCTTCGTTCAAGTTCATAACTACCAATGACTTTCCTCGTCCTTACAAAAACTTTTTATTACCAGCATTAAACTATATTTAGAAACAATGAACTAGGAAAAAAAACAACTCTCTCCTTTTTATGGAATTAAGTCGCCCGCTTCTGTTTTAAGAAAAAAGCATGCTTGTTGCAAGAACAAGTCGATAATCTAAAACTAAAAATAAACTTAATGCAATATCTGCTTTATGCTGAGTGACAGATAATAACAAAAAGAATAATACAGAGATTAACATGAACACACTAATTTTTAAGTACTTTACATCTATATTCTTTTATTCAAAAACAACGCTATCATCTGAAATTAGCATCAGGCAAAAGCGTCTTTAAAATACTTCAAAGAATAATCTTACCTCACTAGTCCTTAAGATACTATTTTATTATTGATTCCTACTTATTGATAGGTAATAGTCAGGTGTTTGGGAGAGCTATAGTTATCTTATCAACTTAATTTCTGCCTTTCACATTTTGTAGTATGGGTTTCGATAAATACCTGACCAAATGTCAACCAACAAGAAAGATATAGGATTTTGCCAGATACGTTTTGTTAATCACACCGGTTCTGTTTAACTCTCAAAAGACACTGACAAGAGAAGAGGACTTTAACATCTAACTTACACAAGAATACCAATTTGGAAGACGAAAAATTCTAAAATCAATTCGGACCATCGTGTCAGTACTTGATAGACATTAAATTATCGATGTGTTCTTCATACTGTTATCTTAATATTAATTTTACATTCAGTTTTACATCCGGGCACTGTGGCTTAGTTTCTAAAGTCTCTAGTGAATCGAGTCCATTCGTTATAGAAGGCCTGAACACTGATCTTTGACGTGGTAGCCCGTGGGCAGTGGAGACCAATAGTTCGTTGCCACGTCGTACAGACCTACGTTCAGGCCTTCTATGAGGATTGGTCTCGGATGAATCAACTTTTGTGTTATGTGTGTATTGGATTCTTTATAATAGCTCTACGGGAATATTCTCCGAGACAGATCTTAGTCGTAAGAAAATGATGTTGATGTTAGGCCTAAAGGGAGTTTAAAAATACAAACGTTGCCAACTAGAAATTTGATTTTCTCGACAAGGTGAAGAGCTCTTCAATTATTTCAAAAGAGTTGTTTAAAACAAAGTTCAACCATTTTTCGACTTAAAATTCCTTGAATCTATTATTTAGTTATTTGTGTGAAAAGTAACACAGTAAGACACAAACATTTTATGATGACTATTCTATAGAATACATAATATAACGATGCACGACTAAACTACAAATCAGCTCTGTAAACTAAGCTAGGGAAACATTAAAACACCTTTTTAAAAAGACAATATCTTTTTTTCGTAAATTATAGAGCGATTGCTTTTTCTCTTCATATCTAATGAATGCTAGACTAAAAACAATGAAACATATTTTTACCCCCCCCCCCCCGGCCGAGAAAGAAACCTGGTTAGCAAAGGTATAAATCTACTACACTTTATAATATTCCATGTACAGGCTTTAAGATCTGGACCTAGAAAACGAATTTTCCTGAACATTAATTTATTGAGCTCTTGAATCAATGATGCCTAATGTTTGTTCTAGATCTAGACATAGTTCTCTAGCCAAATTTAGATTTATTTCTTCTAGTTTCTAGTTTGAAAAATTATAACGGTAAAAGAGTTTTTCACAGTGTGACAAACGAGCTAGTAATTTTTTTCTCAATGATATAGATCTAGATCAACTGTTAAATTTCTAGGAAAATCGATAAGCCGTTTTTTGAGATATGTGTACAGGTTTCTTCACCAATGAAACGTAAAGTTGTTACTAGAATAGAGGTATTGTAATAAATATTAAGATATTTGTAATAAATTCACAGGTTCATCATGGTTAATAATATAAAGGTCTATTTAATCACAATAGTTGTCAAGCACTTTTACTTTAGTTGTTTTTTTGTCAGGAATTTAGTCATGCATTTGGGCTTTGATCTGTAGAATCATAGCTAGTTTACTGAAATATAGATGGATGTTGTAATTTACGTTATGTCTAGTAGCTTTCAGTTTTAGAGCTAACATTCTTTCTCTTTGAACGTTTTGTTTTTCTTCAAAGTAAATATTATAGTTCATAAATATCAAATGATTTTTTGAAATAACATTTTAAAAATCTTCCTATATGGAGACACTAGCCGCTATATGTTACCCGCGCCCCGCGGATCTTAATTTGCGTATCAATGTCGCTATAGTCACTGAGAATGTTTTGCAAACAATTAAGCGAAATAATATTGTTATAGGTAAAGCGGATGCGGAATGCGTGAATGTAAAAATAGTATGAATGGATCTATCAAATAGCTAATCGACCTAAATCCATTTTTTTTTCAAATAAAAACATTTGTTTGTAGACCTGCATATATTTGATTAAAATATGAAATAAATAGACTTTTAAAAAAATATTGAGTTAGAACTAGATCTAGACAAATCTAGAGTTAAATATTGACTTGGATAGAGTTCGTTCTGCGCTTGCGTGGAGGCTTCGCTCTGCGCATGCGTGACCTTTTTTGTTAGATTTACGCGACTCATGAATGGAACTATTAAAATGTATGTCAATAAAGCTACGCAGATATAGCGAACGAATGTATGAAAAATGCTTTGGAAAAACAAATTTAAATGTTAATTTGATTAAAATATTAAATGCATGGGCTATAATTAGTATGTTCATGCTCTTAAGTATAAAATTATCTTTCCGAAGAGAATTGCTATCATCTTAGAGTAAATTAGTACGTCAGGAATTCTAAATTCGCAGATATAATGAACGAATTTATGTAAAAATGCTTTTGAAACACAAATTTGAAGGTTATTTTTTAAAAGTAATATTATGTATTTTCTAGTGTTACAGTAAAAAACTATCTTTGCAAAGTGTAGTTTTAAATTACATCTATATCTAGATCCTTTCGATTTAAACATGGTAAACAGCCTAGATCCATGAAATACTCATACTTTCATAGAGTTGGATAACTGTTTTTTTGAGGGTCTTTAGTTTGTTTTAGGGCTACTATACCTACGTCACGGTTCCAGTTAGTACTTAAGAAACAATTATGTCAATTTTTATCAAGATTTGTGTAACTCTTTTGATTTCTATGCGGTACATTGTCTCAAGTCAAAAGTCACTTAATTTAATCACAGCTTTAATTATTATTTATTTATTAATTTCAGTTATTTATTATCATTTATTTATTTTATTTCAATTATTTTCCCCTTTTGCCCCCATTTTCATCATGAAACCCACCTTTTCCTCTTCTCGCTAGACTGAGTCCACCACTTTGGCGATAGCTAGGCCACGACTTCTCATTTATCTCCCCTTGACGGATGAAATATCAAACAAACAGTCACCTATATTGGCCTTAGGTGCCGGATGTCCGACTTTCACGTCGACACCACCTGGGATGGAATAAACTTCATTATTTCTTCCACCCCGTCCACGTCTCTCTTTGATCAAGTAGATTATTCGTGTCACCACGCCTCTTGACCCTTCCAAGGTGCAACTTTCTTCGGACTTTAACCACGTGAGAGATAACTTTTAGTCTATTGCCTTTCCTGTTTTCGCCCATTTCTTCCGGACCTCTATAAGGTAGAATAAGGCAAGACAGATATACTGTTTCACTTCTCATTCTCGCCGACATCGAGCCTCGACTATTTCAGTCATTCTTACTCTTACAGGAATAACTGGTGGTAAGCTGAACTTAATTACAGTTCCATTTTAATTAGCTTGTATATATTTCTTGCTTGACATTAACATGAGTATTTTATTTTTTCATTTATATTTAATTAGTGCATTGTGTATTTCTCACTGTCGTAAGTAGAAAACAGAAACATGGCGTATGTGTATATTTATGTATTGCATTAATCTATTAATGCTACTTTGCTCAATTGATCGTTAATGCAACCATGTATATATTTGTACATCTTATTTTATTTCCTTTATCTCGGCTGACCGCTTTGATACTTTTACTAGCGCACTAATACTGCGTTTAGAAAAGATAATATGAATTATCTACCCTGTACTTATTTTACTTTAACGAGAGTTGCGACCCTTAAGTCTTCTGTCCTGAAGGCTTTCTAAATTTAGTCATTTTACTATAGGTGTTACTCTAGTCAAATGTGAATATTCATTTGTTATGAATCTCACTGCTCTATTTTGTGTCTGTTCCAGTTTCTTAATGTTTTCTTGAGTTGAGGGGTCCCAAACGGAGGATGCATATTCTATTATAGGCCTAACCAAGGTTAAATAACATTTTAGTTTTATGTTCTTATTTGATTTATAGAAATTTCTTTTAATAAATCCTAATGCTTTGTTGATTTTTTTTATAGTTTCATCAATATGTGAATTCCATGACAGTTTTTCATTTATTATAACACCTAGGTATTTTGCGTTTTTAATCTGTGTTACTGGTTTGCCATGAATAAGAGAAGTGGAATTAATTTGTTTTAGTTTTTTTGTTACTCTTAACAACTGACATTTTTCTGGGTGGAAAGACATGCTCCAATTGTAATTCATTTAATTCTCTTTGTAAAATATCTGTGTCTTGTGTTGTTTTTATTGTTCTATATATTATACAATCGTCTGCAAATAATCTGACTTTTGTTCCTGAAGTAATGCAATTTGGTAAATCATTTATGTAAATTAAAAATAGTAGTGGACCCAAGACTGTTCCTTGAGGTACACCTGAGTTTACTGTTATCAGTGTTGATTTAGAGCCATTTATTATTACAGTTTGTTCTCTCCCTATCAGAAAATCTTTAATCCACTGATGCAGTGGATCATTAATGCCAAAGTATTTTAATTTTTATTAGCAAACTATGGTGATGAAGCTTTAGAAAAATCTAGTAAGATAGCATCTATTTGTTCACTATTATCTTTAGAAAAATCATCAATTAGTCCTATTAGTTGTGTTTCAAATGATCTATATTTCCTAAAGCCATGCTGGTATGGTGTGAGGACACTTTGTTTGTCTAAGTGGTTTATGATGTTGCTACATATTATGTGTTCTAGGATTTTACATGTGATGCTGGTAAGTGATACTGGTCTGTAGTTTCCTGGGTCAGATTTTTCTCCCTTTTTAAATGGGGGGGGGGGTGACATTAGCTTCTTTCCTGCCCTGGTTAAGTGAAGCCTGAAAGAGTATTTTTGAACACTGGGGCTAGCTCATTGCTTAGTTCTTTGAGTAATCTAGCTAGAATACCATCAGGTCCAGACGCTTTATTTGGTTTGGTGTTGGCTTATAGTTTTTGAATTCCATTTTCTTGTACTACTATATCTTCTATGTTGTCTACTTGGTTCAAATTCAGTAATATGTCTTTGTCTCCTGGGGCTGAGAATTCTGATGCAAAGTATTTGTTTAGGATGTTTGCTTTATTTTCATTATCATTATGTATCATGTTATGTTCATCTTTTAATGTTTTGTTTGTTTTTACATGTTTCGGATGTTCCTTCAGAGTTGAAGATAGTTTACTTCCTAGTCCAAACCTCCCGCAGGACGACGGGGGATGGGAGCGGGCAGGGTTTGAACCCTGGACCATCGATAAATCTGAACGACAGTACAGCGCGCAAACCGCACGACCAGGCAGCTATGCCTGTTGTTTCCATTTTCTTAGACTTAATGTATGACCATAGGTTTTTGTTGTTATCTTTAGATATTACATTGTTTATGTATTCATTCTGCAGCTGTCTGCTTACTTTTTGGGTTAGGTGTTTAATTTTTTTATACTTTTTGTAAACTCTTTCTGCCTTAGTTTCTTTAAATTTTCTATATAGGTTTTCCTTCTGTTTACAAAGCTTCTATAGTCTATTATTAAACCAGCAATTATTTATTTTGTTTGATGTGTATTTAGTTAGTATATGATTTTCTATAATGCTTTTAAGATGGTTTTTAATGAAATTCCAGAGGTCATCGACTGGTTGGTTAATGTCTTTTTCTAATAAGAATGTTTGTTGAAAGTTTAATGCAGCTTGGTGTAGTTGTGTTAGGTTACATTTATTCCAGAGTAACATTTTTCTTTTGGGTTTTGAATTGGCTACTGATTTTATCTGACTGTGTATTTTTATGATCTCATGGTCTGATAGACCAGGGATAATATCATAATCAACTACTAATCCAGGTCTGTTGGTTAAGAAGAGATCTAATGTGTTGTTTAATCTAGTTGGCTTTTAAATGATTTGATCTAAACTTAGGTTAAGTAAAGTTTTTATGAAAAGCTCATTTATGTCCTTAAGGTTTTGGTGTTTATCTATGGTTAGTGTTTTTCAATTTATATCAGGTAGGTTGAAATCATCCATAATCCAAAAAACTGCATTTTTATTTGTCTCTTTAAGTGTAGTAATCTGATTACATAGTTCCTGCATGTATTCTAAACTAGAATTTGGTGGTCTGTAAATGCTGCCTATTATTAGGGATGTTGAGGTGGTATTAATTTTACAAAATGTAGATTCTATATTTTTTGAGTTAGGTAAGGTAATTTCTTCTGCTATAAGAGTGTTTTTTATTGCTAAAAGAACTCCTCCATGATTATCAGCCCTATCTTTTCTAAAAATTTCATAATTACTATCGAAAATTTCTGCATTATAAATTTCAGGATGTAGCCAATGGTTTTAAGGTATTTTGGTATTACTTCTTTAGTAGGTTTGTTTAGTGAGGCTGTTGTATTAATTTTAGTAGATTTAGGTTTAGCAGGAGTGGATCTGGCTAGTGGTTGGTGAGTTTGGTTTGGGATGGTGTTTAGGATATTGTATGGGTTAGAAGTGTCTGCATCAAAGGAATCGAACAGTCTTGATGTAAACTGAGTTAACCCACACGGTACACAGTGCCATGATGCGTCTTTGTTGCCTAAGGCATAATACACAGGTGTATTCATATGGAGGCATGATGCATGGTACAATTCATCGGGTATGTCGGGTATGTGTAACTCAACTTATTGTTCTCCTTATGATTACAGAATTACAAACAATTTGAATGTTTTAGTCGTCATTTCTGTTATCGTATCAGTCATCGTCATCCTTACTGTAATGATGAGCATCACTGTGATCGTCGCTCATTGTCGTTATACAAAATCATCTAGTAATGATAAGAATATAACACGTATGATAATGATTTTAATGACTGTGAATGACCTATTGTTAACTTCACTGCATTCTCCACCTGGAGTCATACTGATAAATAATGGAAAGTGGACGCTTGGAACATATCTATTTAAAATCTGGCAAGGTAGCAGTATTATTTTAAGCTGTGTGTCGGCCAGTCATATATTGAACATGGCACTCGACAAATACCTACCAATCTGTCATCCAACAAGATACAGAATATTGCCAGATAAAACTGGATATATTATGATCTTTTTATCTTGGCTTGTACCTTCTTCAGCACTGTTGATACGTTTTAGTATCTCAGGACAAGGTCTTAATGCAGAGGACAGGAAACATTTGTAATTACACTTTTCAGTCTTTCTTCGGTGTTTCCTTGGGGCTTATGTATGCTTTAACTATGACCCCAGGGTGGATAACTTATATTTTATATATTTTGATTTATATTGATATACGAAAGTGGATACAACGATCAGTTTCATTAACTCAAGAGGAAAGAAAGAATCAATGTATTGTGTCCAAAAATGTATATAAATTATCAGAGACAGGGACTTTACAACCAACTTTAGCTGGGAAGTCCAAAAGTCGTGGAAAGTTCCGTAGTAGGAAAAATGTGAAAGCTCTGCGTACAATTCTGTCTATTGTAATTACTTTTACAGTGTGTTTGTGTCCAGATTGGGTAATCTATCTCCATGCACATCTAGGCCATGACGTTTTAATTGTGACATTTCTCATTTCAGGCTGGATAGCCATTTTAAACTCCACGTTTAATCTCATTCTTTGCGTAGGAGTAAAATTTGCTCGAACAGGACTTATGAAATTGCTTTGTCCAACACAAATAGTGCCTAATCTGTATGAGGTTCATTTGTATCCTAAGGTATATTGAACTTGCTTATTAGGGTTAGAACAAAGTACATATAACAATTTTCCTATAATTAGACGACATTTTTTGTTAAAAGTCTTACAATATTGGTAGTATAGCTTTGATCTCCGACAATCGTTTGGATAAATTGTTTTACTTTGAGACACAAAAGATAGTTATTGAACGGACTCTAAACCAAAATCCTTACGAATTCAACTCCAGTATTGGAAGGCGTGACACACTGGCATCAACCTGCAGTTATTAGATCTAATACTGATTCGTTTAATTCTGTAGAAACAATCTTTACATTAAAAATGTGTAGGGCAACACTCCTTTGTCCTCTTCTTCAAAGTGAGAAGTTTGTTGTTAGATGTTTTCATTGTGCAATGACTCGGGGGGGGGGGGGTAACTACTTCAATAGCACCGAGTTAAGTGTTTATTCCTTCTAGCATTAATTGAATGATCGTAAAAAGAGAAAAGAGTGGAAGAGAGATGAATAAGAGAATAAAGATAAAAGATAGACAAAAATGAAACAAGATAAATTATAAAGAGTAAAAAGAGAAAGAAAAAATAGTAGATTAAAGAGAAAAGAAATAGGAAACAAAAGAACGGAAAAGACAAAAAGAACAGAGAGTGACAAAAAAAAAAGAAATAGAGAGATAAAAACTGGATATGAAGAAAGACGAAACAGATCAATTGGACAATAAAAAGGGAAATGCTTTTGAAACATCTTTGTCTTTTTTTTTTTAAATAGTTATCTCCAGATTTGAATCACTGGGGACATTCTATTGATTAGAACGATAAAAGTAAGAGTCCTCTGAGGAAATGTTTCTTTCTTTACAAGTCTAACGTGTGTTTCCGTTTAGTCGGCTGTGTGTTAGATTGTCATGGACATACCCATAATTAATTGACTTTTGATTCCTAAGATTAACAATGCGTACAGTATTTCTCACCCACTTTGCAACCACATCATTTGCTTCATCTAATGCAGACAAAGCCATTTGTCCTCCGACACTCAACTTTTCATGTGTCGTCTGCGCCTGTCTTCGGCTAGTGCTCTTCTTTGGGTCTCAGCTATGTGTTGCGCGTTTCTCCTGAGAGCTTGGCAGCTGTCTTGTCTCCATGTCAGTGGAGGCAACACAACGACTGAAGAGATCTTGATGGCGCTTTTGTAATTTATGAGACAATCCCAGAGACGAGATGCTTATCCAAATACTTCAAAAACTAAAGCAAACTACAGTGCTTTGAGGTTCAATCTAGTCCCAAATAAATAATTTTCCCACATTAATTTGTTTTTCTACGCTCCATTAATTAAGTGCCGAGAAAAGCAGATTTGATATTTGACTGTTTGAATAGAAGAGTATCAGGATCAAGCACTATAGACACCTCGGAATAATGCATTTGAAAACTATTTTCATACTATGTCCGCAAAAACTTGCCACTTCTGTCATTTTAACTTTTTTTTTCTTACATGTCCTTGCATTAGTTAAACATTGACCAATGGGTTAGGGGGATTAAAAAAAACTGCTTTTAAGACCAAAAGTGATGAACATGTTGTCTTTAGATACACAAGACACTTTTCAATCCAGCTGTCTTTAAAATCAATGACACTTTCATTTCTTTCACATACAAATACACGAGCAAGAGATGTATTTATTGGCTTACAAACGAATAAAAGTATTATTAGAGGTAGAATCAATTCAGAGTGTCAATAGGCTTTGCATTTACACTATGTACTTTCCCTCTCTCATTAGCTTAATATTAATTTCACATGGATGCAATATTGTCATTCAGTCTTTACAAAGCTTATATTGACGATCTGTCCGTTTGTCTGTCTGTCTGTCTGGTACAAATTTTGTATAAGTTATTTCTTTTATGGTAAATGTCAACGATTGAGATTCATCTTTCTGGTCTTTTGCCCCAGACCCCACTGGGGGAGCGGTGTGACCTGTTTCCCCACTGGGGGGAGTGATGTGACCTGTAACCCGCTAACTAAATAGAGAACCTACATTCTAGTGTACACACGACGTTAGACAAAAATGAAAAGTCATGTGTACACTAAATGTTTATAAGCGATTGCTCATACACACACACACACACACACACATATGTATATATATATATATGTGTGTTTGTGCGTGCGTGTTTGTGTTTGTTTACGCAAAGGGAAAACATCCCCCTTCCTAAAACTACCCCCCGGAAAAAAAATCCTGTCTACACCCATGACATTTCCAAAAAATAGAAAAAAAAAATCTTTTCATATTCGCTAAATAATACAAAGATTCTAATTTAAACAATATTGTTGATAATAATAATTCAAAAATATGGAATAATAAGGCTTTGGTATACAATTAACTAATAAAGAAATGTTAAAGTCATTACACCATATAATAAAACGTACTCACTGTACTTGAACTGTGAGAGATTTTATTGGTCGATGCTTTTTGAATTTGTTGTTCTTTGTGATGGTGGCATCACGTGACCTAGTGTTGACTTGTTCATTAGTAGACCAGGTCATTTGTTGATTTTCATCTCGATACAAATTGCAATTTAAATCAAAGGTTGACACTTGTAAAGGGTAAACAGAGTTCAACAAATGTATTTCGATCAGACTGCATGTTTTGTCTACACGTAAGTTTACATTTGAAGACTTTAGAAATGAAAATGTACGGTGTGATGGCATAAACAGAATTTCTTTGATACCAAACATTTCAACAAAATGTTCACTTTGTTTCATCTGAGAGGCAAATAGCAATTGAAACTACATGTGTTTTTCCCCTATCCAAATATGTCTACACAGTTAAAGCGAGAAGACATTTGTAATTGTTCATTTGGTCAAATGATGAAAGATTAGTGAAAAAGTTTCCTATAGTATTATAACGATGTCGGATTTGTGTAATTCAACAGGCTGTTATCTTACTGATTACAAACTGACCAACTCTTTAAATATTTTAGTCGTCATATCTGTTATCGTCTCCATCATCGTTGTCTTCAGTGTGCTGATGAGCGTCACTCTAATCGTCGCCCTGTGTTGTTATACCAAGTCATCTAATAATGATAACAATATAACACGTACGATAATGATTTCAATGACTGTGAATGACTTATTATTGATTCTGCTGCAGTCTCCACCTGGAATTTTATTACTGATAAATAATGGAAAGTGGACACTAGGAAGATTTCTTTTTAAACTTTGGCAAGGTAGCAGTATTATTTTAAGCTGTGTGTCGGCAAGTCATATATTGAACATGGCACTCGACAAATACCTGGCTATCTGTCATCCAACAAGATACAGAACGTTGCCAGTTAAAACTGGATATATTATAATCTTATTGTCTTGGCTTGTGCCTTCTTCAGTACTGTTGATATGTTTTAGTATTCCAGGACAAGGTCTTAACAAAGAAGACAAAGATCTAGATCCAAGTAACATTATGTATTACATTTCTCATTCATTCTTTAGTGTCACCATGGGATCTGTGTATGCTTTAACTATGATTCCAGTGTTAATAACCTATATTTTATATGTTTTAATTTATTTAGATATTAGAAAATGGATAAAACGATCAGTTCCATTGCCTCAAAAGGAGAGAAATAATGAATGCATTATATCCACACATTTAAATAAGTTGTCAGACACAATTTTTATAATAAGTCAAAGGTCATCGGTGTTCAGGATCTTCCAACCTACTTTTGTTGACTCAAAAAGTCGGAGAAAATTTGCTAGTAAGAAAAACTTAAAAGCTGTTCGTACAATTCTGTCTATCGTGATTACGTTTACAGTGTGTTGGTGTCCAGATTGGGTAATCTATCTCAACACACTTCAAGGACATTACGTTTCTATAGACATATTTGCGATTTCAAGTTTCATAGCGATGTTGAACTCCACTTTTAATCCTATACTTTGCCTAACAGTAACATTTGCTCGGAAAGGAGTAAGAAGATTATTCTGTTAACGTTTCTTTTGTAAAGAAAATAATTTCTAGTCAAACTTAATTTTTCTACATTTAATGGTATTACAAAAAATTCTAACAAAAATTGTAGGCCTATAGAAAGGTCCTACAATTTACCTGACTTCATTAATTTTAGACACAGATTTAAGCAATAAAAATGATTTTAATGTAATGAAAAATGATTGATCTGTTATTAGTTAAAAATCGATATCCTAGACCTAAAACTCGATTTTCTCTAGGGATACCTCCCCTTAAACTATAAACCTTAACCAACTTCTGAAATAATTTACATGAAAGTCATATGGTTCAATTACGTATGTTTTCATCTGGGCATCATTGAGATAAATTTAGTGAATTATTTCGTTGCGGACTTTTATTATTATTTGGGACCCCTCAACTCAAGAAAACATTAAGAAACTGAAACAGACACAAAATAGAGCAGTGAGATTCATAAAAAATGAATATTCACATTTGACTAGAGTAACACCTATAGTAAAATCACTAAATTTAGAAAGCCTTCAGGACAGAAGACTCAAAAGTAAAGTAGCAATTATACATAAAACACTGAACCATAATCTTCAAATACAAAAACAAAATTTAATAAAATACTCTGAAAGACACAAAGATAAAGGCACATTCCTCGTCCCATATGCTAGGACAAATTTGTACAAATACTCCTTCTTCCCTAGTGCTATTAGAGCATGGAATGGGTTGCCTGAGCTTGCCAGGAAAACCAGTGACTTGGCAGAATTTAAGTCATTGGTTAATATGCATGACTAAATGCATGACGCGTAGGACGTAATCATCTTCTTTTTTGAAGTAACGTCTGTATTATATAAGATAAGATTTATTTTTATACATAATGATGCTTTCTATTTGCAACGTAGGTTTCAAATACTCATGGCTTTAAATAAATAGTTGGTTTTATTTTTTATTGTAAAATTGGCTTAAATAGTTATAAATTTGCTCTTATTCGGCAATGAAAATATATCAAACAGCAAAATTGGAATCATGATTAAGTTTTGTAGTGATTCCAAATTTAGAATAAAAAACGAATCATCATAGTTTTATGTTTGAACATCCGATCAAGTGTATTGACCACATCAAAACCTTTGTACCACACCTTTTTGTTTGTCTATGTTTTCACACGTTCCCAACTTTGTTGTATGCAAGCGGAGATAACCTTGAGCTCATCCTACTGACCTATTGGAAATCATGTTCGTGATGTTAAATCCATACACATTTGAATCAGTTCGATACAGGCATTCACTTTTTTTAAATTTAATTAATACCATATTTCAAGTTATGATGTTGGTTCATTTGATTTTCGTTACATGTAAAAGGATATTGTTCTAAAAACATTTTTGCTAAGTATCTTTAAGATTTGTTGCGATTTGTTCAGGAGTTCTAACATTACAACATCGTTCCATCAAAGACTTTTGGACTTTCTGGTTGTATTGTTTGGCAACACTTTGACTACCATCAAAAAATGACCGCCGATTCATCCTTGAGTAATTTAACCGACTCGAATTCCTGGAATTCAAAAATAACCGACAATCTGAACATTTTAGTTGTTGTGGCGGTTTTTGAATTAACTCTCGCCGTCTTCACTGAATTGTTAGGTGTCATTCTTCTTGTGGCACTTTGTTGCTGTGTGAGTGCCAGTGTCACTGACAACAGTATCACACGCAAGGTTATGGCCTCTATGACAGCAAATGACCTTTTAATTAATCTCCTACAGTTTCCTGGAATTTATTTACTACTGACCAACGGGAAATGGATGTTAGGAATCTCTACATTACAAATGTGGCAAGTCTGTAGTGCGATTCTGAACTGTGTGTCTGTACTTCATGTTTTAGGCATGGCTTTTGATAAGTATCTGGCCATCTGTCATTCAACAAGATATAGACTTTTGTCAGATAAAATTGGGTATATCATAATTGCTCTGATCTGGCTTATACCTACATTTATCTTATTAATAATACTCTTTCTCCCTGGACTTGGCTTAAATCTTCAGAATAGGGAAATCAACAACGCAAATTTGATTAATTTCATTTCTAGGTCTTTCTTCAGCGTGGCTTTAGTGTTTTTTTATATCATAATTATAGTTCCTTTATTAATGACGTATATTTTATACTTATTAATTTATAGAGATATAAAAAAGTGGATAAAAAGATCAAATAAATCGCTTCGTCTTGAGAGAGAAACACAAGTCTCCCTTGGTGCTAATGACGTATCCTGCAGGATTTATACAATGAGTGAAAGATGTTCTGTGTTTCGATTCATCCCAAGCACACCATTTAAACTGTACAATGTCAAGTCTCGTTCCATTGGTCGTTGTAGAAATAACCTAAAAGCTATTCGCATGTTAGCATCCATCGTTGTCAGCTTTACTCTCTTCTGGTGTTTACAAGTCATCGTCTCATCACTCATGTTTACAGGTTACGAAATATCTGTTCACCTTTTTCTCTTTGTACTTTGGTTATTCAATATGAACTCGACCGTAAACCTGATTTTGTGTCTCGGGGTAAAATTTGTTAGAAAAGCTGTTAAAAAACTTCTTTGTTAACAAAAATGTCAGTCAACATACAGAGAAAAAAGAAAGTCCGCTTGTATATGTTCCAATAAGGTCAATGTTTATTTGCATTCAGTTGGAGGAGATGTGTAATCTTCTTCTCAATTATTTGTGTTAAAAAAAAAAATAAACAGAGTAAATGTTATTAGTTTGCTAGACCAATTGCTTTTTAGATTAAAATCACCTTATACTATTCAAACATTGCGTGTATATTTTAGTGGAAAATACGTTCTGTAATGCTCATTAAAAATGTTTGTCCAGTAAATGTTCTTGAATAGAATTTGATATTCTCCTCATTCCAACCTTGTTTTCTATATAGATTTATCTAAAATAAGAATTGCACTTGTTTTGTCTTTCTTGTTTCAGATGGTCCTTCCATAGTAAAGACTAATAACATCCTAGCCCAAACTTAATACAGTACAGAGGGGATAGGGAGGGGGGGGCGACAGTACAGAGCACATTTCAAACAACCACGGTATCATCGAACTTAAAATAAATAGACGTATTATATATATATATATATATATATATATATATATATATATATATATATATATATATATATATATATCGAGAGAGAGAGAGAGAGAGACAGAGAGAAAACTGAAGCAGAACAAAGTAGTCAACCTCTTAAGTGAAATTTAGGTCACTACTACATCTCCTGCACTATTTGTTTTTCAGTGCATCTCATTCACATCAACAGATTTGACCCAGGGACCATCAGAAGATGTGAAATTAACGACCCCTTTATTGAAAGATCAGGAATATACCTTCAGTGACGTAAGGGGGGATGTCCTAATGGGAACCAGCTATGGGATCCGAAGGGAGTGCTGTAACCCCCCACAGGAGGTCCGCTACGTAATATTCTCCATAATCAGCTTTTCTTAACGCCTATATATGCATATTGTACTACGAAAGGCCTAAATAATTGAGAAAGCCTCGAATAAATCAAATTTATAATAGTTTTGATTATAAGATTTTGATTTATGTGAAGATACCAGATAATCCTGTAAATACTCATCATAAGCGTTAAATGATGTTAACGATTGTGAAATCATGAAAACAATGGTACAGTACTTTATGTGCTAGTAATATACAAACATGAATGCAGGAGACTCTTATGGGACAAGCCTGGCTCTCCATGGACATGGGCGGCACTCCATCGCTACCCTTAAAACTCTGGGAGCATCCATTAACCAAACATATAATAAAAAACATTCATTAATCAGAAATATCGAAACTATATTTTTTTAACACACTGATCTCGTAGTTCACCCAGAGTTTTAACTGATTTAAGTTTGTATTTGGCGTTTTATTTCCTCAACATATGAATGCAAATGTAATTTGAGCAGAACTCGCCGTCACTGGCCCAATGAAGTAAGAAAACTTTTATTTTTGTGATTGGTTTTTAGCTTTATGTTTCTCCAAAACTTCACCTACAAGACACAATGGTAAATGCAGTTGATCAATGCAAATAGATAACGTTAGTATGTTCATGTTTACTTTTAGATAGCAATTAGCTGAGTGGTTCTGGTGTGTTTATCACGTGACTAAATAGTTAGCTAATGGCCAGAGTACTGATACTAATCAATACAAAAAACAATGGTAATGGTAGGAAATGTTGACAATTTTGAAAAGGGTGATAATCCATTTTAGCATGTCACGAATGTTTGTTTTTAAAATGATTTTCACGAGTAACAACGTCATTAAATAACATATTTTCTGATCTAATTATAGTGCTCGGATTGACAATGACGCCGTTTGAAGGTAGCAAACAATTTGAATTAAAGTTGGGAAACACCCATCAAGTCTGTAGCTTGCTTTAGACGGTGTAAAAAAAACTATTTTTCTGGATTCGTAATTTATGTAGTACATTCTATATTCCATTTCAACTATTTAGAGAAGGCGAATAGGTGAGAACTGGTAGATCCAACATGTGGATAGACTTGCAAAATGCGTCGTTGTGTGCCTCGACTAACTGCGCTACCTTTAGTTTCGACTCACATATTACCAAGGACTTGTACATTATTGTTATTATCTCAGTAGTTGCTTTCCTCATTGTTGTGTTCACAGTATTCTTAGGCGTTGCAGTCATCGCTGCCTTGTGTTGCCGTGCCAAAGGTTCTGATGATGAGAAAAGATTCACACGAAAGGTCATTATCTCTATGGCCGTGAATGACTTGCTTATAACATTGGCGGAGTCTCTTCCAGGAATAATGTTACTGATAACTAACGGAAACTGGACGCTGGGGCTATATATGTTCAAAAGTTGGCTAGGATACAGTACCATCTTGAGTTGTGTGTCTGCCTGTCATATATTTAGCTTGGCTCTCGATAAATACCTGGCCATCTGCCATCCAACAAAATATAGAGTGTTGCCAGATAAAATTGGATATATTGTAATTATACTTTCATGGCTAGTACCGACATTTGTTCTCTTGATATCGATCAGTCTCCCTGGACAAGTTGTTAGCGATGATGACAAGGACAACGCCATTGAGAAGCTGAAGATCTACATTTTAAAGTTGTTCTTCAGTGTGCATATGAAATTAGATTTCACATTAGTTTTTATTCCGTTGCTGCTAAGCTACGTTCTTTATATTTTGGTTTACATTGAGATTCGCAAATGGTGCAAAAGAACGACAAGGCCACCAACTCAGAAAGACGTGAAAAATCACAAGTCTCAAAGTAGGAGAGGTTTACGGAAGGCAGTTCGTGCTGTTGGCCAAAAAATACTTTTAATTATAAATTTCACAAAATCGGATTTGGCCGGATCTTCTGCTGTAAATCCGCAACGAGCAAGTACTGACCTGAGGAGTAACAATTCAATTAGATGTCGTCAAAACTTAAAAGCTATTCGCACGATAGCCTCAATCGTAGTAAGCTTCACTGTCTGCTGGTTTCCATGTTTGATTATCTACATTCTATCGTGTCAAGGATATTACATAACCATGGCAATATTTCTAACAACCAGCTGGTTTGCTTGTTTAAACTCAACCCTCAATCTGTTGCTTTGTATTCGTGTCAAATTTGTTCGAAAATCTCTGAATAAACTTTTATGCTTACTTCCTTAATGAAGAAATGATCATTGGATTTTACAAATCTTGAGCAAAGTAAAATAATAAAATGCTAATGCAATAGTTTTATATCCATTTTAATTTCTTTAATAAACACTATATCGTCTAAATTATCTTATAAATCACAGACGTTCATTCAAAACTGATGATAATTAAGTGTTAGTCGTAGTCGTGCGTGTTAATTAGAGGCTTAAACTGCTAAGTTATTGGTTGTCATGACTGATTCAGGCAACCCTTTCGATACACTAATGGCACTAGGGAAGAAGGAACACCATCTCGTCAAAATGAAGATTCTTCTGTGATATCTTTCTATTGATTATAATACCAAGAGATTTTGAGTATTTAGTCCTTACATGTAATCGTTGCGTCTTTCTGGGTATTTTATTAGATTTTGGTTTTGTATTTGTAAGTAAGGGTTCAATGCTTTATGTATTATTGATACTTTACTTTTTAGTGTTCTGTTTTGAAGTTTCTCTAAATTTATTGATTTTATTATTTACTCTAGTCAATTGTGATTACATATTTGTTATAAATGTCACGGCTCTAGTTTTCGTCTGTTGTAATTGAATTGAGGGGTCCAATTTATATTGGTCGAATCAAGGTTCAGTACAATACAGCGTCGTTTATCTGGACGTCAGTTAACCAGAACATTCAATATCCAGACATTTTTTTTAACAGTACGTTATCTAAGTGGTCTTGCAGATATGAATTTTTTTTATATTGAAATGAACCGTTATAATGTTCTGCAGTTGGTTATCCGGACGATCGATCATCCGTGACCCGTTTCAAATTAATCCGGATAAATGACATTCTACTGTACCACTTCAGTTTCATGTTCCTGATTGATTATTTTAAAATGTCCTCCAATAATTTTTTTTTTAATTTTTAGAACTTTTGTCATTTGTTCTTATTGGGCAGAAATTAAATTCTGGATTGAAAGAAATAAAAAAAAACAAAAAAAAACACACACATGTACCAAATACAGAATTTTAAACAATGTACATTAACATAAAGTGAGATGTATATGTTTACTGTAATGATTATAATATCTAGGTTTGAGTATTTGGTGAATGACAATTTCATTTTCACGGGATAATGTGTGCAAAGTAAAGATACAGAGATAGAGAAAAAGATAAATAGAGAGATAGATAGATAAACAGAGCGAGAATAGATAGTGACAGAGAAAGAGAGAGAGAATTAGAAAGAGTTAGATCCTATATGCACAACTAATGACAAAATTTAAACGCGTCCATATGCCAAACAGATACAAATAATATTGATGTCATTTAAATAAATGTCAAATTGTCAAAAAGATAAAAGCTATTTGTATTGGTCTTTCTGATATTTTATCAACATTTAAACTGTACACAATTGGTTTAACACAACTGATAGAACCAAAACTAATGTGTTAAGCGTTGAAGGAAACCAACATTTCAATGCCTGGTATTCAAAGTGTTGCATTTTGACTGTGTGTTGATTAAAGTGTTTTTTTTTTCAACAACTAGACTTTGGGCATATTCAAATCATAACACAGTGTTTTTTAAAGTGTGATTTCGAAAGGTTTTTTAGGTTTATGTTCTACAAGTTGTACAGATATACTGGACTGAGACCTGACCAGATTGATCGCTTCTGCTAGCAGATATTTTTTTTTAATTAAGTGTACAAACTGTAAATAACCAAAAGTTTTTCTTTTTTACAATAAGATAGCATTCACGCTTGAATCAATGTTAACTATTTAATTTGTAGAATGAAATGGAAAAACCAAGGTTAAGGCGTTAGCAGGTTTCCTTTTACAGTGAACAGTTTCTGAATTGAAACCATAGCAACGTGTTGATGTACATATAGACATGACATTGTCAATTACTTTTACTATTTTTAAATTGTATATCTTTTATTGTTTTTACTGTTACTTTATTTACTACAAGATTATCATTATTATATATTCAATTAGCTAAAGTAAATACTCAGGTTGTTGTTACATAGATAATGCCTTGGTGTAAACATTATTAACTTAAAATATAGTTGAAAAATCCTGATTTATAATTTTTAAAGAAACTTTTCTTTACAGGGGCGGCCTTACAATGCGCGGGGCACTGGGCTAGTGACATATCAGATCCACGAATATTTGTATTATGAGCTGACTGAGACAGAAGATTGTCTTCATCGTGGGACCCCAATCGCCACCTCCTATTGTCGCTTCTGATTTTTAGTAAGATTTAAATATAAGGCAATGACTGTAAACAAGCCTATATTTGTTTGATGTTTGTATTTTTGTTTCTCATGGTCTGTTATACTAGGATGAGCTAGATCAGAGTAATAAATGTTACGGTATAAATGTTGAATATTAAAGCAAAAGCTGCTCTCGAAGATAGTTGCAAGCTCAAGTCAGACTGTTATAGAGTGACTCTCCTGTGATAGACATAATTAGCTTTGGATATAAAAAAGCATTCTCATGATATAGAAGAAGCAATAACATTCAGAAAATAATCTTGGATGATTTATTTCAGGTAAACTCATAGCTTATAAACTAGCACCTGACACTAGTACATTGCTATTAGACTTGCATTGTATTCGATTCAATGTGTATTTGTATATCATTCGTCACAAATGGAGACTAACAGTACATTGAATGTGACACATTGTTTGGACACACAAGGAATGTCTAGGAATACAATTTCTAACAACTTACATGCCATTGTTTTCTTTGCAATGATCTTCGCCATGATAGCAATTTTCACCTTTCTTTTAAACCTTACAATTTTCATAGCACTGTTACGGTTTAAGAGACCTTTGTCCAATGAAAACAAAATCACAAGGATCATAATGACATCTATGATACTTGTTGATTTACTGCTCAGCATATTCACTACACCACCTGGAACTATATTGTGGATAGCCAACGGAAAGTGGACTCTGGGACTACCAATGTTCAAAATCTGGCAAAGCTACAGCGCGTTTTTAGGCTGCGTGGCTGCCAATCATATCTTTAGCATGGCTCTTGATAAGTATCTGGCCATCTCTCGTCCAACGAGGTACCGGGTAATTTCAGATAAAATTGGATATATCATGACTGCATTGGCTTGGTTTGTGCCATTCGGTTCATTTGCAGTTCTTTTTAGCGTACCAGCACAAGGTCTCAGAAATACTGATTATGACATTTGCTTTAATGGAGACATAATTGCATACGTAACTCAAAATTTCTATAAATTCAATTTATTAACAGTATATACTTTAATTCTATTACCTGTTTTGCTAAGTTACATTCTGTACGTTTTAATTTTCTTGGAAATTCGAAGATGGATTAGAAGAACAGGGAAGTACCTGCATATTGATAGAACCAAACCAAACGATTCTGAGACTCCAAAAGTCCAAGTCTTACCAGAGACATTATTTAAGATAAGTCAGAGGTTTGTGTTGTTTGATTTACAAAACTTGACTGAGCAGAATACTTCAACGACCTTTACTGAGACAAAATCCAAAAGTGCACTTCAGTGTCGGAGACATTTCAAAGCTATACGTACCATCGGGTCAATAGTCATTGGCTTTACGATATGTTGGTTACCAACAATGACTACGTCTATCCTGCTGTCCCAAGGTCATCACATAGGCATGGAAATCTTTATGTCTGCCTGTTGGGTGATGTCCTTGAACTGCACCTTCAATTCAATTTTGTGTGTAAGTGTTAAATTTGTTCGTCTAGCTCTTAGACGTGTGTTAGAATAATGCAGTGTGTATCTTTACAACTGGTGTATCAGATCAGACTGAAAAGTATTATCTGCTAAAAAAGGATAAAAATAGATTCCATTACACTTAATTTTTTTATAAACTTGCCTTTATTAAAATATGTTGATAATTAATGAAATAAATTTCTGAACAGTAACCGTTAAGAATAAATGCAAAGGAAAAAAGTCTAATGAGGACAATCTTATGAACACAATCTATGACGTTATATTTTATGATTTTTAATTGTGCAACTTCACAGGATGACAATGTATGAAAATAATTATTAGTTTGACTACAAATTAAATGGTTTACTTTGAACACATTATAAAAAGAAAATTTACATAAAAATAAATTTATGAAACTTATTTTGTAAAAACCCATTGAAATTTACACGTACACGTATACCGGTAACTATACTTATACTTATACCTATGCTTATACTTATACCTATACTTATACTTATACCTATACTTATACCTATACTTATACCTATACTTATACCTATGCTTATACCTATGCTTATACTTATACCTATACTTATACCTATACTTATATATATATATATATATATATATATACTTATACCTATACTTATACCTATACTTATACCTATACTTATACCTATACTTATACCTATACTTATACCTATACTTATACATATACTTATACCTATACTTATGCATATACTTATACCTATACTTATACCTATACTTATAATTATACTTATAATTATACTTATAATTATACTTATAATTATACTTTTACCTTTGCCTTTACTTATACCTATACTTATACCTATACCTATACCTATACTTATACTAGTGAGAGGATAGAAGAGCAAACGTTCTTTTTTGATCGATTTTATTTTATTTTATTTTTCTTCTTGTTTCATTGATTGGTTACACTTTCATTAAAGAGTCATTAGAATTAAATACTAATATATATGTTAGTATAACCAGTAACACATTTTTTCACTTGACTTTCTTGAAATGAATTCAACAATTAACAATTTATTTAATGCTTGTACTTTTTAACTGTCATCTACTGTGTCTGCACGAAATGTTCTATCCAGCAAATAAAAACACATGCAGCTTGTTAATGAGTCTAGTTTTCGTGTAATTATGAGATAGACCGCTTGATGATAGGTTGCTTTTTTTTGTACTGACCAGTTTTCTTTTTTATTTCCAACTTATATTTTATCTGGCACATCAATTCAAGTCACTGTTGTACTACTTTTACCCTCTAAGTCCTAATTCTCTCCTATACCCTGAGAATCCATATACTAATCTAACATCTACTTTATTTACAGTGGAAATATTGAAAATAAAGTCAAATGTTTTGTAACTATAAATACTTATGTACACATGTAAGTACACATATACCCGTGTATCCTCGGAATAGTTAAGACATTGATTGTTAACTATGTTCCAATGATGAAACACAGTACTTATTTCTACACAATTTAATCAAATATTTTTTATCACAAGTATTTAAAATTTATTTTTTTTGGATTTGTGTGTTATTAAGCCATATTGTACTATTATGTTTGGAGTTAGAAACAGTTGTTTGAAAACAACTTCTTGTTTATTAGCGACTACATTCAAAGTGGAACCAGGACACTGGACAGATATTTCGATATTGGCTTTAACGATTTTCCTAAAACTAGACGTTTGTCTATAGCTTTGGGCAAAAAAATGTATTACGTAATTGGTCACAAAATGAAAAACCTGGTATCATCGTTATACTTGTTCAAATATAATCATCTTATGAGCACACTTTCAGCAGGTTTTCACGCACTCTACTCAAGTTTTTTTTAAACAGTAAAGAATTAAGTGAATAAAAAGACGTCCATGTATATTTAACGCATCGTGCATATTTAAAGATTAGCGGGACTGTAATAGAAGAAATTAATTTAATGTTCAGATTGCCAAATTATGTAGAGATTTTAAAATTCAAAATGTTTACTTGGTAGGAGACTGATCAAGTAAAGTCCCATTGCTATGGACATGTGAGCTATGTGGAGAAATGTAAAGCCCTAACACCTAACCAAGAAAAAAAGCGTGGTCAAATCAAAAGATGAATGTTGAAAGACAATGTCAAGGGCACTGAATTATAAAACTGACTTTATACTACAAGATTAGAAATATTCAAATATATTTCTAGACATCTCCTCCCACATTTTTTTCCCTTTCTTTTTTTTTTTAATATTCTTAACCCATATCTGAAGACTGAACACGATTTAGATCCCAAGTGTAAGAGTGGCAACGACTGTCCTGTTGAACATTTATTTGTGCTGAGTTACGTAATCCACCTTCTAATGTAGTTTCGTCCAAATTATTGGAAGTGAAAACGATACTCTTTAAACAAGGACACAGACCTAAGCACGCATCTATTGGAGAGACTGTGGAGACGAACTAAATGTGTTTTATAACACACAAACTCGTGGGGGGACCCTTGTGGCATTAAGTGTTTATGAAATTCACATTCCAAATACTCGTTCGTTTTAACAAGACCTGATAGTGATGTTAGCCTGACTACATAATGACAGACGTTTGTCATTAGTGGACATTGTGTGTTGTGATGGAGTCTCGGTGACTGAAACTGTGACTCATTGATGTATTACATTTCTAGAAATGAAGCTACCGCTAGACTGATTGCAGATTCCTTCTGTTAGCTCTGTGTATGGCATGTTTAATACCTGGATGTGTTTTGTGTTCATTTTGACGGTTCAAATGTTCCCCATGATCACATTGTGAACTAGATTTATTGGTGCACGTGCAATGCTATGAGACAAACTTTTATGCTTCAAAGTTACATCACTTTGTCATTACAAATGTAACTTCCCAGCATAAATGAGTTTACTTCATAATTCATGGAGTTAAATTTAATTTATTTCTGATAATAAAGAATTTTATTTTGAAGTAAAAAAACAACAACCTCCCAGTGCACATTTATATCTACACACGTGTGGCCAATCAAACTTCAGGGAACAAACACACATTGTGCAGTTTCAGAGTTCAGCTCTAAGATTAAGATAACCAACAACTTGAAATAATTGTATTTTTGACGGTCCTTGCCCTGATGGTCTGTATCTTCACTGTCATGCTCGACATCACTCTTCTCATCTCCTTATTTCGTTATAGAAGATCGATGTCAAGCGATAACAGAATCACACGAACGATTGTGACATCGATTATCGTTATAGACTTGATTATCATTTTATTTGCTGCTCCGCCTGGCGCTTTGTTGTTGATACATAATGGACAGTGGGTGATGGGATTACAAATGTTCAAACTCTGGTTGGTTTTCTGCACTTTGTTCAACTGCGTCTCTGCTAACCATATATTTAGCATGGCTTTCACCAAATACCTGGCTATTTGCCACCCAACAAGACACAGGGTGTTGCCAGATAAAACAGGTTATATCATGGTTTTATTGTCATGGCATGTGCCTATCACTATTATGTTGATACCTGTATGTTTACCTGATCAAGTTCCGAGGTACCATGACAACGACATTTGTTTCAATGGAAACATCATAACCTACGTTTTTCAACACATAGATCCGCAACATTTTTACACAACGTTTGTGCTAATTTTAACGCCCCTATCCCTACATTTTGTACATATTTATTTTAGTGAAAATTCAAACATGGACTAAACGAAAAAAAAATCCCATGCATAAAAAAAAAACGCCAACAAAATGCTCAATCCGACCTAAATTTCTCTCACATGCAATATATATAATAAGCAAACAACTGCTTTTGTTTCGTATTCAGGCTCCGACGCAAGAGAATCGAACGAAAGGATAAACTAACGTCAGGACTCGGCCTAATTGGCGATTACGAAAACAGATAAAGGCAATACGGACTGTAGGTTCCGTAGTCGTTGGATTAACGGTTTGTTGGTTTCCAACAATGATTTCTTCCTTCCTGTTGCAAGAAGGTTATCAAGTGACGTCCAGAATATATATTGTGTTCTATGGTTTGACATTTTTGAATAGTACTCTGTACTGTGTTTAGGCATTAAATCTGTGAGATTAGCTGTAATGAATTTGTAATGCCAACAGAAAATTTGAAAATGAGTCAACAACTGATTTTAAATGAAATAACAAGACTTAAAATAAATATTTGATTATGAATATACCTGACCTTTAATTCCTGCTAAAACTCAGAAAACTAACACTTTAACACAGATTTAAAAGTTTATTTTAATTGTGACTGTTTTGTATTTAACACGGCGACTTTAAACAAAATGTTTTACTGCAATATGTCTTAAAAAATGCGCCAAAACTCGACCAAAATATTTCATTATTGCAGAGCCCAAGAAACGAAAAAAGAGACAATACCAAATCTAAATTTGAGAAGTTACTGTGGTCATTATAGTCCCATGTGGTTGTGAAAGATGAACACTAAGCGTTGACACAAGAATTAAAAGTTTCTGTGGTCACTATAGTCCTATATGGCTGTGAGAAATGGACAATAAACGCTGACACAATAATTAATAATAATTAATAAGACTCTAATAGTTAATGCTACAAAAATAAATGCTGGGTACCAGATACAAGGAGATGAAAACAAAACAAAAGTTTTTTTTAAAATCCTTTAAAAAATCGAACAAAGCCTGTCGAAGAGGAAGAACATTTACAAACACAAATATAAAAACTGTAGACTTTATTTTTCTTTGTTCGATATGATACAAAATAAATAATTACAACTAATAAACTATTTTATATATAGAATAAATTTCTTGATGTATTCATGTTTAGTTAGCTACACTATATGATGGGAAGTCGAGAAGTAACGAATAAAAAAGTTGTACAAATAGACAGACAAACTAAAAGATAGACAGACAGACAGAGTAAATTGATACAAGCGTTGAAAAAACAACTCTTTTCACTCGTGTAGCCAGTATTTGTTATAAAAGTTAATTTAGAGTAAAAAAACTATAGTTTGACAGCATTCTAGTGGGTCTTGAGAAAAAAAAATTGCAAAGGTATAGAAACTTCTTGATGGTATCCTAACAGAACTCTGACAAGACAATCTTAGTTCAAGGGCTGAGAAGAAAGAGGTGGACAAAGTAAAGTGTTTGATTTGTGAATGGGTCATTATAAACAGACCAAGACACCTTGTCATGCAATGCTGCAGTAACCTATCTGATGAAGCACTCACGATGGGGCCAGCATATAGGAAGTCACGGAGAACGATTAAGGCTAAATAATAAAGCGAACAGACTCCAATGCTTCAATCTCTGGGGGATATTACGTTACCAGCGAGTGTACAATGACAACCACACGTGTTCAGTGATGGTACATTTATGTTAACTTCTGAGTTATTCATGCAGGTCTACACAATACATGCACTCAATACATCGTCTGTTGGCGTCATCAGCCCAATGTCTACAAGCAATGCAAAGAGGATACAACTGTTTTTAATTGATATCATGTTAACTTCCACTTCTGTATGTGTTTAATAGCTTTCATGTAAACTCCCACTTCTGAATGTTTTTAATTGATTTCATGTAAACTCCCACTTCTGAATGTGTTTCATTGACTTCATGTAAACTCCCACTTCTGAATGTGTTTCATTGATTTCATGTAAACTCCCTTTTCTGAATGTGTTTCATTGACTTCATGTAAACTCCCACTTCTGAATGTGTTTCTTTGACTTCATGTAAACTCCCACTTCTGAATGTGTTTCATTGACTTCATGTAAACTCCCACTTCTGAATGTGTTTCATTGACTTCATGTAAACTCCAACTTCTGAATGTGTTTCATTAACTTCATGTAAACTCCCACTTCTGAATGTGTTTAATTGACTTCAAGTAAACTCCCACTTCTGAATGTGTTTCATTGACTTCATGTAAACTCCCAATTCTGAATGTGTTTCATTGACTTCATGTAAACTCCCACTTCTGAATGCGTTTCATTAACTTCATGTAAACTCCCACTTCTGAATGTGTTTCATTGACTTCATGTAAACTCCAACTTCTGAATGTGTTTCATTAACTTCATGTAAACTCCCACTTCTGAATGTGTTTAATTGACTTCAAGTAAACTCCCACTTCTGAATGTGTTTCATTGACTTCATGTAAACTCCCAATTCTGAATGTGTTTCATTGACTTCATGTAAACTCCCACTTCTGAATGCGTTTCATTAACTTCATGTAAACCCCCACTTCTGAATGTGTTTAATTGATTTCATGTAAACTCCCACTTCTGAATGTTTTAAATTGATTTCATGTAAACTCCCACTTCTGAATGTTTTTAATTTATTTCATGTAAACTCCCACTTCTAAATGTGTTTAATTGATTTCATGTAAACTCCCACTTCTGAATGTGTTTAATTGATTTCATGTAAACTCCCACTTTTGAATGTGTTTAATTGATTTCATGTTAACTCCCACTTCTGAATGTGTTTCATTGATTTCATGTAAACTCCCACTTCTGAATGTGTTTCATTCACTTCATGTAAACTCCCACTTCTGAATGTGTTTCATTGACTTCATGTAAACTCCCACTTCTGAATGTGTTTCATTGACTTCATGTAAACTCCCACTTCTGAATGTGTTTCATTGACTTCATGTAAACTCCCACTTCTGAATGTGTTTCATTGACTTCATGTAAACTCCCACTTCTGAATGTGTTTCATTGACTTCATGTAAACTCCCACTTCTGAATGTGTTTCATTGACTTCATGTAAACTCCTTCTGCTGTACGTGTTTAATGGATGAAAGACTTGTATGTTTTACTCGGTATGCTCTGTTTCTGACATAAAATGTTTTCTAAAACAATGTTACAGAGACAGTTTATGTGGAAACACGAACTCAAAATCGGCCCCTGAAGTGATCCATCGATGGGTATCAGGTATCAGTATTTTCATAAAGAATATCAGAATTATATTCAATCAAAGACAAATGACTGAGAGGAATGGAGAAAGAAGGTTGACAAATCTTGTGTGGTACCCCAGCAGTCGAGTAAACCAAAGGATAGGGGAAACAAGGTTACAGAGACAGTTTATGTGGAAACACAAACTCAAAATCGGCCCCCGAAATGATCCATCAATGGGTATCAAGTGTCAGTATTTTTAGAAAAAACATCAGAATTAGATTCAAAGACAAATGACAGAGAAGAATGGAGAAAGAAGGTTAACAGATCTTGTGTGGTGCCCAGCGGAGCAGTAAACCAAAGGATAGGTGAAAGTGAATGTAAAGTTGAATGTGAACCTGGCCTAACAGATTTCTTATAATGAATATCTAATTGTTTTGTAAAGGGTCAATCTCTAATTAAAAAAAAATATTTAAAAATCCTTTAGTTAAGTGCATTATGACACTGCAGTTCACGCGATAATATGAAAAATTAATTATTACTTGTTGTTTTAAATTATATGTATACTAAATAGATTTTTTCTAAAAAAGGAAAATAAACATTTTTTGTGTGTAAATGTAGAAGTAATTAGTATGACAGAACTTACTTAACTTAGCAATACAATTGTAAAAAAAAATTTTTTGACAAAATATCAAGAACTGATTTCATAAACGTGTTATAAATATTAAAAACAATATTCTCCCTTACTAAAGAGCCGCAAGTGTTTGTTACTATTAATAGTGAATAGTTGTAAAAGTGGCGCATTGTTATGAAAATACTGCTTCCATAAGTGATTTAAAAAATTAGACTTTTCGCTTTCAGAAAAGAAAAAAGTAGCCGTTGCTTCAGAACTTTGAATGGTCTAAAATATTGTGATGTCGGATTTTCACTATCTTTTCTAGTTTACGAGATCTAAACGGTACGGACGGACAGAAGGACGGGCAGACGGACAGACATTTCACACATAACTAATATCGTATTCTCCCCTTTCATGTGCCTCTAAAGATACATTAACGTAGTATGAGTCTAGTTTTTATGAACTGACTAGATTCATCAGTAGTTGCTTTCTCATTAGCAAGACCTTTTTTTTTCCTAATTTTTCTATTTCTTAAGACTTCTTCCACTTTTTTTTTGGAATGCTGATAACAAATATCTGAACATTGAATACGATTTAGATACACAGGTGTAACGAATGGCAATGCTTGTCCTTCTGAACCAAGTAGACAACATAGGAGATATAGAAGTACAAGAAAAGGGATCCAAAAATCCTAGCGAACATTAAACCGAATAGAGCGTCTGGACCTGATGGTATTCCAGCTAGATTACTCAAAGAACTAAGCAATGAGCTAGCACCAGTGTTCAAAATACTTTTTCTTGCATCGCTTAACCAAGGCAGAGTACCAAGGGACTGGAAGAAAGCTAATGTCACCCCCGTATTTAAAAAAAGGAGAAAAATCTGACCCAGGAAAATACTGACCAGTATCACTTACCAGCATCACAAGTAAAATCCTAGAACACTTAATATGTAGCAACAGCATAAACCACTTAGACAAACATAATGTCCTTACTCCATACCAACATAGCTTTAGGAAATATAGATCATGTGAAACACAACTAATAGGACTAATTGATGATTTTTCTAAAGGTTTAGATAGTAGTGAGCAAATAGATGCTATCTTACTAGATTTTTCTAAGGCTTTTGACAAAGTTCACCACCATAGTTTGCTTAAAAAATTAAAATATTTTGGCATTAATGGTCCACTGCATCAGTGGATTAAAGATTTTCTGATAGGGAGAGAACAAACTGTAATAATAAATGGCTCTAAATCAACACCAATAACAGTTAACTCAGGTGTACCTCAAGGAACAGTTTTAGGTCCACTACTATTTTAAATTTACATAAATGATTTACCAAATTGCATTACTTCAGGAACAAAAGTTAGATTATTTGCAGACGATTGCATAATATATAGAACAATAAAAAAAAACACAAGATACAGGCATTTTACAAAGAGAATTAGATGAATTACAGAAATGGGGATTAAATAGGAGCATGTCTTTCCACCCAGAAAATAAATGTCATGTTAATGTCATAAATGTCATTTATTAAGAGTAACAAAAAAACTAAAATAAATTAATTCCACTTATCTTATTCAAGGTAAACCAGTAACAGAGACTCAAAACGCAAAATACTTAGGTGTTATAATAAATGAAAAACTGTCATGGAATCCCTATATTGGTGAAACTATCAAAAAATCAAACAAAGCATTAGGGTTTATTAAAAGAAATTTTTATAAATCAAATAGAACATAAAACTAAAATGTTATTTAACTTTGGTTAGGCCAATAATAAAATAAGCATCCTCTGTTTGGAACCCCTCAACTCAAGAAAACACTAAGAAACTGGAACAGACACAAAATAGAGCAGTGAGATCCATAAAACGAATATTCACATTTGACTAGAGTAATCATTAAATTTAGAAAGCTTTCAGGACAGAAGACTCGAAAGTAAAGTAGCAATTATACATAAAACACTGAACCATAATCCTCAAATACAAAAACAAAAGCTAATAAAATACTAAGAAAGACACAAAGATAAAGGCACTGTTCTCATTCCATATGCTAGGACAAATTTGTTTAAACACTCCTGCTGCCTTTGTGCTATTAGAGCATGGAATGGGTTGCCTGAGCTAGCTAGGAAAACCAGTGACTTGTCAGAATTTAGGTCATTGGTTAACATGCATGGCTAAATGCATGAAGCGTAGGACGTAATCATCTTCTTTTTTTGAAGTAACGTCTGTATTAGATAAGATAAAATACTGAAACATTTCTGCTGATTCACGGCACTTTACGTAATCAAACTTCTTATGTAGTGTCAATATCAAAATTATTGGACGTGAAAAGCTATACTCTCTAAACATAGACCTATTCACATATCTCTTGAAGAGACTGTGGAGACCAACTAAATGTGTTTAATAATACACAAACTCGTGGACGACTCTTGTGGGACTGTGTACTTATGAAGATCACATTACAGATACAGGTTTGTTTTGTCATTACTGTACATTTTGTGTGTTGACTGAACATGTAACTCATTGATTTATTAGTTTTAGAAATGTCTAGAAATGAAGCTACCGCTAGACTGATTGCGGATTCCTTCAGTAAGTTCTGTGTACGGCGAGTTTAATAGCTGTATATTTTATTTATAGCTGTATATTTAATTTTGAGCGTTCTAATGTTCTTCATGTTAACATTTTGAACCAGCTTCATTGGTGCACCCGCTATGTTATGAAACACATTTTTCACTTGGAGAGGTGAGGCTGTTGTTTCTGCACATTTACTTGACTTCACAAAATTCGGGCATAGGATGTAATATAGGATCGGATCTGCAACCAATAATTTACGCTTGTAGCATATTCTAAATACTTTGGGTTAGTTGGCAAACTTAACCCACAAATTAGCATAATTGCTTTTGATTCTTTAGATAGGTCACTATGTCATTACAAAAGTAACTTCCCAGCATAATGTAAAGACGAATTTAGTTCATAATTCATGGAGTTAAATTAATTTATTTCTGCAAATCAAATGTATTGGAAGAATTTTAACCAGAAGTTTCATTTCATTTTGAAGTTAAAGAAACAACAACCTCCCAGTGCACAATAATCTCTAAACATGGCTAATCAAACTTCAAGGAACGAAACACATTGTGTAGTTTCAGAGTTCAGCTCTAAGATTAAGATAACCAACAACTTAAATATAATTGTTTTTTTGACGGTCCTTGCCCTGATGGTCTTTATCTTCACTGTCATACTCGACATCACTCTTCTCATCTCCTTATTTCGTAACAGGAGATCGATGTCAAGCGATAACAAAATCATCCGAACGATTGTGACATCGATTATTGTTATAGACTTGATTATTATTTTATTTGCTGCTCCGCCTGGCGCTTTGTTGTTGATACATAATGGACAGTGGGTGATGGGATTACAAATGTTCAAACTCTGGTTGGTTTTCTGCACTTTGTTCAACTGCGTCTCTGCTAACCATATATTTAGCATGGCTTTCACCAAATACATGGCTATTTGCCACCCAACAAGACACAGGGTGTTGCCAGATAAAACAGGTTATATCATGGTTTTCTTGTCATGGCTTGTGCCTATAACTATTATGCTGATACCTTTATGTCTACGAGTTCCGATGTACCACGACAACGACATTTGTTTTAATGGAGATTTCAAAACCTATGTTTTTCAGCACACAGATCAGCAACATTTTTACACAACGTTTGTGCTCATTTTAACGCCCCTATCCCTTAGCTATATTTTGTACATATTAATTTTAGTGAAAATTCAAACATGGACAAAACGAATAGAAATCCCATGCATCCAAACAAAGCGCCAACAATATATTCAATCCGACCTAAAGTTCTCTCACAGACAATATATACAATAAGCAAACAATTACTTTTGTTTCGTATCTCCTCTCCGACGCAAGAGAATCGAACAAATGACTTAACTAACGTCAGGACTCGGCCTAATTGGCGATTACGAAAACAGATAAAGGCAATACAGACTGTTGGCTCCATAGTCGTTGGATTTACGGTTTGTTGGTTTCCAACAATGATTTCTTCCATCTTGTTGCATGAGGGTTATCAAGTGACGTATGAAATATTTATTGTGTGCTATGATTTAACATTTTTGAATAGTACTTTGAACTCTTTTCTGTGTTTAGGCATTCAATCTGTCAGATTAGCTGTAAAGAATTTTTTATGCAACAGAAAATAAAAAATTTGTCAAAGAACTGATTTAAAAAAAAATAACAACACTTAATACTAAATATGATTATGAATATACCTGACCTTTAATTCCTGCTAAAAAACAGAAAGTTATAATTTTAACACATGAATTAAAAGTTTATTTTAATAGTGACTATTTTTTACTTAACACGGCGACTTAAAACAAAATGTTTTACAATAATATCTCACAAAATATGTGCCAAAAACTTGACCAAAATCTTTCAATATTCTTGAGGCCAGGAAACGAAAAAAGTTAGGATACCAAAACTTAAAATACAAAGTTACTGTGGTCACTATACTCCTATATGGTTGTGAGAGATGGACACTAAACGCTGACACAAGAACTTAAAGTTTCTGTGGTCACTATACTCCTATATGGCTGTGAGTGATGGACACTAAACGCTGACACAAGAACTAAAAGTTACTGTGGTCACTATACTCCTATATGGCTGTGAGTGATGGACACTAAACGCTGACACAAGAACTAAAAGTTACTGTGGTCACTATACTTCTATATGGCTGTGAGTGATGGACACTAAACGCTGACACAAGAACTAAAAGTTACTGTGGTCACTATACTCCTATATGGCTGTGAGTGATGGACACTAAACGCTGACACAAGAACTAAAAGTTACTGTGGTCACTATACTCCTATATGGCTGTGAGTGATGGACACAATGGAAGGTTCCTTCTGTCTGGAAGGAAAGGTGCGGCCTTTTTTTTTGATATTCTAATGAACGGAAAGAGCGGAGGACTTTGGTTGAGCCATACAGAGAAGTATATCTAGAGATAGATGTTACTAGAAGGAAAGAAAGAGGAAGAGTTGAGAAATGCGATCAATTAAGACTTTTTTTAGAAAATACTTTTTTTTTCTTTTTCTTTTATATTTGAATGTTCATCTTCAAGAAACAAATACCTATTTTAAAAAATGATTTCTGTTGTTTTAACCTGTAGATAGTTTGACCTGCTTAATATGAAATGACATTGCGTCTTTTAATTTCTCAATGATTTTACAAAATTACTCCCCTTGAGGAAGGTTGGGCCCTGAGTTCGAAGACAAGTCACAATTTTTTTAATGCATTTAAAAAGCGATCACGGCAACATTCTCTTAGATACATTCTTGTCCCCCTTTCGCTCCTTTCCAAAAAGGTCCAGACAAATGATAGGATCATAGCACATTGACAAAAAGCCAAAAGCATGATGTTACGCTAAACAAAAAACAATTGGTCAAAATATTTGTAATCGCGCAGATGTATTATTGTTAGTCTACAACTTTAGATGTATTATTGTTAGTCTACAACTTTAGATGTATTACAAATTTAATGACATGACTGATCTAAACTAAATGTTACAATTACACTTAATCAATGTGATTTTTGTTAAAGTTTAAAAAAATGTTTTTCTTGTTTCTACAAATATAGTACAGTACTTCAACGGGACCCATTATAGGTTTCAAATACATTTCTATTACCATTTTAATTCTTCATTAGTAACTCTTTCATTCACATCCGACTGTTTCCATAGAATCAGGTCAACTTAACTGTCCAATTGCTATTGTGTTTCTGTAAATCTTTGTTGCTCACAGATTCAAAGTTACTTAGTGTGTATTAAATTCTTAAACATGTCATTCAACCCATTTATTGTTGTATCAAGTAGGAAATATAAAGATTATCAAATTGCTATGAGGGTCATTAACATGTTAAACATAAAAATAATTAGACATTGTCTTTGATTCCAAAGAATTCGAATGAGTGCAAGTTTTTCAGGTGACCGGACAAACCCAGTTGTTAACCAGAAGGGTGAATATCATCAAACAGTGGAGACAGTACTTGTTGTGCCGTGGTTGACTTTGTTGCACCCAACTGGCTGGTAGACAACTAAAAACGTTGTAGGCCTATTAGATCTGAGCTTGTACACCTTGAACTCACTTGAGTGACGTCTTTGTCAACAAAACGAAATAGAACTTTCATTCGAATAAAGACAAAACCAAGTTGATATGAGATCAAATTAATACTAGACTTTAATAATAACTTTTTTAAAACGAAATCTAACCTGCAACAATAGCACTTCTTTTGAGTCTCACGTTCTGGAGTCGTCTGTCCTAACTAAGACCAATGACGACAATGTCAACTATCTTGCATCATTCACAACCAATCGCTAACCTCTTCCACCGTCACTATAGAATCACACACACACAACACTTCATATCAGCACTATAGACTCAACAATAATGGGAAGACATTCACGACGAGGGCAATGACTGCCGTGACAACCGCGACGTTTAAATTGTTGGACAATGCGATTAGCTGACTTTGGGATGTGCAAGAATTGACATTGTCTGAACTTGTGTTGAACAGGATCTGATCAAAACTTTGTTTCTGAATAGTCATCATCACAACTGAAGGGTTTAGCTCCCGTTCTGCTATATAAAAACAAAATTAATTAATTATTACTAATTGATTAACTAAATTTGTTAATTATTGGATTGATTCGTGTATTGTCCTCGGCTATAAATAATTATGCAAAATTTCATATTGACCCGAGAACAGGCAGTGGGTGAAGAAACGTCTCAAATATCATTATTCTCCTTATTTCCATGTCAAATAAAATAATAAATCACCAATAATTAATTGACTAATTGGTTAATGTTTGTGATTGATTAATATTTTTATACAAAGCTTATATCAACTCACTCTGTATCTCTGGTAAAAAGTTTGCACATGTTAATTCTCCCGCACACCATTCTGATTAGGCTGAAATCTTGCACACTTATTTCTTTTACCTGAGATAACAATATTAATAAAAAAAATAAAAATTAGTTAATTAACTATTGGAAATTATTTATTTTGTTTGAAATCTCGAACAAGGGAAAGAAATAGTACTTGACTGACAAGGTTGGAAAAGTTGAATTAGTCCCCTTCATACTTTGTAAAGAGAACGTTATAACCTATCAAAACCTTATATTTTAATAAACACTTTCCTTGGCTTGACGAGTCTGAAGAGAGTTTGGCCTCGCGTTCGAATTCAGGTTGTTCCCTTTTTTTTTTATAAATGCAGTTAAAAAGTGATTCACCCTTGTATCCCCTTCTTTCCCCCACCCCCAACTGGTCCAGACAAGTGATAGGATCATAACGTAGTGAGAAAGCTAATAGCATGAAATTGCGCTAAAAATCTATTCAAATAAATATAACAAATGCACAGATCTATTTACAAATGTAATCACATGACTTGAGCCCAAACTCATTGATACAATAAACGTTTTAAAATGTATTTCGTGTTCGTTTTTTTTTATATTTCAGTGTGACAGACGGAGGGACAGCCAGACCGCACAAAACTAATAGTGTCTTTTTCCCTTTTTGTGGTCTTTAACAGGTAACGAGAATCTTCTTAGGAATGTTATGGGCCTTGAAGGTTTCTGTGAGGTCAGTTATTATTATCCAAGCTGTTGATATAATAACAGGGTATACTATTTTAGACAACTTCCATAACTTCTAAATCTCCAAGAATCGGTTATCATATTGTCTTTGTTTTTGTATTTCCTTATATTATTGGATCGTGGAACGGCGATGTCAATGATGATGTGTTTCTTTGTTCAAATAAGCATCAGAACAGCACGATTACAATCCACAGTCCAATTAGGCCAATCCCAGTCAAATAAGTGATTAGTAGACACGAAAACCTCTTGTGACGAGTATTTGCAATAAGGGGGTGTATCTTTCTATATCAAATTATGTGTCAAAGCCAGGTTCTGTTGTATTTATTTTTCAACCTGGTTATGGCAGATTCTGATATGGCTGAACTTACTGCCTTTATGTGTTCAATTGACTCACTTGCATTTCTGCACTTTCAGCATTTGTCAACAAAATTAAGTTTTAGGATCTGCTTCTCTTTTTAGTCCTAATGACTCTGTCCTGTATTGCGGTAACAAAGCATTATGTTTTAAGATACTGACGACCTTCTTTGAGCCTTGTTAAGGAAGCATATTGTCACCATGTAATAAAGCCTTCTGTTTCAGGGTAGTGATGACATGCTTTGAGTCTTGCCAAGGAAGCATATTGTCATCATGTAATGAAGCCTTCTGTTTCAGGGTAGTGATGACATGCTTTGAGTCTTGCCAAGGAAGCATATTGTCATCATGTAATGAAGCCTTCTGTTTCAGGGTAGTGATGACATGCTTTGAGTCTTGCCAAGGAAGCATATTGTCACCATGTAATGAAGCCGGGAATTGGCGAGGAGTGTTTTTCTTCCCATTTGCGAATCTCTGCATTGTCTAAACCGTTTATTGTTATTATAAAATCAAATGTATAAAATATGAGAAAATAGACATCATTAATCTAACTGATTAATCATTTTGACACATAATCTATTAAATAGATGTTTACTTTGATTGTATTTTCAATGCTATAGTTTATTTATATCTATTTGAATGAAATAGGCAATTTCTACTCCCTTATTTTGTTCCAGAGCGCTCAACTGTCTCAACTGTCTCATCTGTCTCAACTGTCTCAACTGTCTCATCTGTTACATACAGACACAAACATAGTATTGGAAATAAATCCAACCTGTTGTATTGCTCATTGAAATTAAAACAGTTTTCATAATTGTTTTATTCTATACCATAATACAAACATTTCGTATTCAAGAGTTAGTGGGGTAACTGAAACTATTACTTGGGTGACACAGTCTTGTCTTATCTTATATAATATAGACGTTAGATCAAATAGATCTCCATTTTATCTTTTGTTTAAAGTATCGCAACTATTCTCTGACTTGACAACGAAACAATAAAGTCGTTAGTAGATAGATTTGTAATGGAGATAAATCTGGTGCGATTCTTCTGGATTTTTTTTTGTCTCAGAATAGTCGAATTTCTTCCGCCTATTGCACTTTATAATAGTGACGACTTTTGTGTGACAAAAAACCTCCGCGACAGAGACGTCTGACTTATCACAAAGAATATTGTTAAAAAAACTCACGCCCATTACAGACGTACGTGCGCAACATGTATTCCTACCTAGAATGTGCCTCGCATAATACTATTGGCCAGGGCCGCCTCTTTAGTATTAATATGGCCCTCGACTTTTTTTTATTAGAATGACTAGTGCGTTCTGAAAGAAAACACATTAATATTAGGCTTTTAAAAATTCTCTCTTCTTACTAAGAGAAAAAGGTTAGAATATACGTCCGGAATCAACCCCCTTGCCTACTTGAGCGAAAACCTGCCGCATCTTCGATTCTATCTCCATGAAGAAGCTTTTACAACGCTTACAATTTATGTAGGCAACATTATTTCGGAAAAAAACAACTGACCATAGACATATTATATATAGGTTTGTGAAACTGACTTATTTTAGTGAAACTTTATTTGGATTGTTTACATTGAGTTAAAAATATAAATGAAAAATAAAACTTAAAAAGTGTGTTATAATTAAAACTTAGTTTCCTTTCTTTTTCATGACATTCTTTAAAAAAAAATGCAATTAAAATTGACAATAAAACATCTTAGAGGGAATGGGGATACGACAACGATGTGGCGAATATGAAAAGAAAAAAGGAATGGTACAAAAATGGATTTAAATCAAAGAGCGCTTTAGGTACTGTGTCCCGCTCAGTCTTAATGAATTTTTTTTTCTAAAAAAAAAAGGGGGGGGGGATTTTTCAACTTTGCAAGCAGGCGGCCACAACCCTCGCGGCGGCCCTGCTTTTACCTCTTAGATGCTCACTGAGAACGTTTTATGACATATTCGCAACCTGACGACCGCAAGCTCATTCAAACTTTTGTATTTTTGTTTCGGTATTTCCTCAAAAGGCCACATACAATGTACAGCAGAAATAGAAATATCTTCACACAATGTCGAATTTTTAAAGCATTTTGTTTTCTTTTTCTAGACTATTCCAGAGTTCTGTTAGCAGGAGTGTGAAGTTATATAGAAGTAATGTACAGTTTAGCATAGTGGCCCAGTGGTAAACCATTTGGGATCTCGGGTTCAAGTCTAAGTGAAGACTAGGATATGCCCCTGAGTCAACCTAACTCTAGATGGGTACCGAATATTCGCTGGGGGAAAGTAAAGTTGGTCGGACGTTGTGATAGCCGTCAGCCACACAAACATATGAGCTATACAGACGAAAAGACAGAAAGACAGCACAAAGTCAATCGAGATGTTTCTTGCAGGGGCAGAGAGAGAGAGAGAGAGAGAGAGAAAGAGAAAGAACAAAAAACGAACAACAGATTTTATTTCAGTTCAATATGTGTAATATATATTAATAAAATTAATACATTATGTGATATAGTATAACTATAGATATGAATAAATAATAAATTTGAATTCATTGTAAATATCAATTATGAAAATATATGTAAATAATAAGTCACTGATTATTTGACCAAGATCTTAAAACATGTTTGATTTAAATCTTAAGACTTGTTTGACTAAGATCATGGGATTATTTGACTAACATCTTTTTCTTGTAATACCGTCATTCGTTTAGAAATACAAAATACAGATTTAAAAATAATATTAAATCTAGTTAATGTTCAGATTACCCAACAAGGCAGAGAAGTTGAAACTCTTTCTACTGCTAATATTTAATTGGTAAAAGAGAAAACTATTCTCTATTTCCATGCACCAATGTATTGCTATTGTATTCTTATGCTTAGGCGATGGGAAGACAACATCGAAAAAATAATGTGTGGTGCCAGAATTGTCCAATAGACTAAGGGATTGGTGAAAGTAGTTACATTTTCTTGATATCATATTGTAAACACAAAGTATTGCCATCCGAAGGTTTAATTCTGTTCGACACATATCAATAAAAGGGAGCTAAGTAAAATTTGAAGCAATGAAAATAATTATTTCCTTATTATTTCCCTTAATAACAGGCCTAGAACTATGCTGTTCGATACAGAGGGCTTGTTGCTCTTGTTCGTCCCATGAGAACTTAACTCATTGTTTCCTTTTTTTAAAAGTCTAGTGCGTGAAATATTAAAAAAAAAAATCATTTGTAAAACTACTTCATATTAATAGTAAGAAAATAAATAAAGAATTTACTATACCGAGCAAGGAAAGTGAAGAGGCGATTATTTTATATATTTTCATATCACTTTATGCATACTGTCAATGTTTCACATTCAATAAAGTATATATATATATATATATATATATATATATATATATATATGCATATATATACGAGACTACTATGTGTGCACCTATATATATAAATATACTGATATATATAGATATATATTATATGTATATGTTTATATATATATACATATATATTTGTGTGTATAATGTCACGCTTGACATCACACAATAATGTTTGACCAATAATAAGTCAAATGTCTGAATTTATTTTATTTTCTTATTCATGTTTTTTTTTTTAAATTTATATATATAAATCTAGAATGTAAGGAATATTTATGCTATGATGTTGTTTTGATTTAAAAACGACATGTTATGATATTATCCATTAGGCCTAGCCCTTGATCTTGGATAACATGCACCGCTGCCATTAAAAGTTACTTTAAAAAAAAGGTAAAGATGTATAATTTTTAACGACTTTGGATAATATATTTTAAAAATATTTTTATTTCATAGTTATTGTGAGAACCTCTGGCGCGGCAAATACTAGAAGATGAAGCAAGAATGTACTTTATTGTGCACTTACGACGTAATTAGCCTCTAATTAGTGAGTACTTAAGTATACTCCGCACGTGCAGCGAGAATGTCGTAAAAAGTAGGGTTTTCACGTGAAAATAGCAAATGATGCTGACCAATGTTCTGGTGTTTCACGTCTGTTTAGTTATTTGTTAAATTCGTTGGTCATTGAGATTCAACGTTGGATGTAGAATCTTGTAGTTCATGGTAAAAGGAGGTTTTTTTTTAGATTCCGCTTTTTTAGCGAGGAAAAGACGCTATTTGTTCTGTGTGAAATGTCTGTCCGTCTGTCCATCGGTCCGTCCGTCCCATTTAGATCTCGTAAGCTAGAAAAGATATTGAAAATCCGACTTAATAATATTTTAGTCCATTTAAAAAGTTCTGATGCAACGGCTACTTTTTCTTTTCTAAAAGCGAAAAATCTAATTTTTTAAATCGCTTATGTAAGCAGTTTTTTTTAAATAAAAATACACAACATTTACAACTATTCACTATTTATTGTAACAAAAACTGGAGGCTCTTTAGTAGCGGAGACGACCATTTGCCATATTTTTAACACATTTATTCAAACGTTTTTTGATTTTTTTGTCAAAAAAATATTTTTATTTAACATATGTATTGCTAAATTAAGTAAGTTATGTCATACAGTAGTCTTACTAATTACTACTTTTACACACAAAAATCTTTACTTTTTTTTCAAGTTGGACATAATTTAAAACAACAATTAATAAGTATTTTCATATTTTCACGTGAACTACCGTGCCGCAATATAGTTATAGAGGAAATTTTTTTTTTTTTTTTTTTTACGAATTTTTTTTTTTTTGTTGAGGAATTAGAGATTGACTATTTACAAAGCAATTAAATAATTAGATATTTATTATAATGCATCGGTTAGGCCAGGTTCACATTTAACTTTACATTCTCTTTCCCTTATTCTTTGGTTTGCTGGACCGCTGGGGCACCACACAAGATCTGTCAACCTTCTCTCTCCATTCTTCTCTGTCATTTGTCTTTGATCGAATTTAAATATGATGTTCATTCTGGATATATTGATACCTGCCTTTTTACCTGCCTAGGTGGACAAACTGTCTTTGTAACCTTGTTAATATTTGTTTACGGATTTTTAAAAGTGGATGGGCATTTAATTTGAAATTTTTAAAACGTTTAGCGCCTCCCTCGATTTGTATTTCCTAATAAATGTTTTCTAGATATCTTCAACAATAGCATCACATAGTGAAAAGGGAGGGGCAACATAATCAGTTTATAAATATAGATAGATAGATAGCGTCTATATAGAGTACATCCATGTATTATTTCTTTCCTCATTCTTTCGATCAAAGGAAGGCCAGAAGTTGGACATGTTGTCAAAGGCTATTTGAGAGGCATGCCATTAGGATGCATTTTATAGGTAGTGGGGTTCTTACAGATGGATACGATTAAGTGATCTTCGAGTTTACGGGGCCTTCAGACAGAAGGGTCGGTGAAGAGCCAATCCGCCATCCAGGTCCGAGATAAAATTCTTTCCCGGTCAAAGGTTCATAAAAGGGATTTATCTCGAGCCTTTATGGCCACTTCGACGAGTAGTCCCCAAATAAATCCTCTACAATAATGCTGTATCATTCTGACATTTCACTTCAATGGAAGCCAATCAAATGAAGAGCAAAGATAATTCTCTTAAGTGCATAGGATTCTGCTTTACAAATGCTCCAGGCCGAGGCGTTGTTTGCACAGTGAAAGGAAGTGATACATTTGATTTTAATGCTCTGCGTCAAGGTCAGACAACGTTGCATGTAGTGTTGATGACGTAATGTCTGGCCAGATTGATGAGTTTGATGAGATCTGCCACAGAAAACAAAACTGAAGGACAGGTTGTGGTGACCTGATTTATTTAGGAAAGGGCTTGAAGAAAAGAAAAGGAGAGGAAAAAATGAAAACTTTTCTTATACTTTGGTCCTTTAACATTTAGTCGACATGGGAACAATGGTCTTATACTTTGGTCCTTTAACATTGAGTGGACATGGGAACAATGGTCTTGGAAATAGTGAGAGATTGCACATTGCTAAGCTACTTTGTCATGCAGAGTTATAGTTCCTTAACAATTCTTTGCAATGAAACATGCAAGTAGTGCTTTGGTAAAGTTTGTATCTAGACCTTATGTCCATGAACATACCTATTAGAGTGCCATTGAGTCACTTGATAACAACACCACCACCAGGAGTGTGTAACTCCAAACAGATTTGTTGAATACTAACGAGAAGTAAGCGTACTCAAGATTGAGAATCTTTGTCTTTCACATGAGTTTCTGCTACAGGGATGTGTGGGGGTGTGGGTGTGTGGGTGTGGGTGTGTTGTTTTATTGTTCAAAATTGTTTCCTTTCAGCGTTTGATATTCTGGAAAGAGAAGAACAATCTTAATTCTCCAGAGCCACTCTGATAAAAGGTCAAAGGTCAATAGTCTCTATCATAGGTCTTCTTGTTCCCTCTTTTTTCTCTTTTTCTTTCGTCCTCTCTTTCTGATTCTCTCTCATGTTTCTCTTTTAGGATACTTTAAGTTTCCTTAAATATTCTTCTTGTCTATTCTTAGACTCTCACGACCTCCCTCACCCCGCTCCCCATTACGAACACCTCTTTGCTCTGTAAGGACGTTCCCCCCCCCCCCCCCCGACACAGTCAAACTTCTCCAGTATCAGGAAGGGTTGTGGTCATGTCGTCCTGGCGCCGGATGCGCTAAATAAAGGTCTACTTGACACAATGCCGCTGGCAGTACAATCCAACTGGACATGGAACTTGTCCATATAGGCAGGTCACTACTTGACTTATATCGGGCACGCGCTCTACCTCCGCCTCCCCACACTTTATATATCTCTTTCACACTTCAGTCATTCTTTCGTAGAAACTGTTGACTTGTTTGTTGTGTGTGTGTGCATTTCAATAGCTTCCAGTCTAACAGCAGTGGTAAGAGGCACACGTGTTTAAAGAAACTAGTCGCAATAAACAAGACGAAGGACGAAGTGAAGGACGAAGTGAAAAACGAAGTGAAGGACGAAGTGAAGGACGAAGTGAAGGACTAAGTGAAAAACCAAGTGAAGGACGAAGTGAAGGACGAAGTGAAAAACCAAGTGAAGGACCAATTGAAGGACCAAGTGAAGGACGAAGTGAAAAACCAAGTGAAGGACAAAGTGAAGGACGAAGTGAAGGACCAAGTGAAGGACGAAGTGAAAATCCAAGTGAAGGACGAAGTGAAGGACCAAGTGAAGGACCAAGTGAAGGACGAAGTGAAGGACCAAGTGAAGGACCAAGTGAAGGACGAAGTGAAGGACCAAGTGAAGGACCAAGTGAAGGACCAAGTGAAGGACGAAGTGATGGACCAAGTGAAGGACGAATTGAAGGACGAAGTGAAGGACCAGGTGAAGGACGAAGTGAAGGACCAAGTGAAGGACGAATTGAAGGACGAAGTGAAGGACCAAGTGAAGGACCAAGTGAAGGACGAATTAAAGGACGAAGTGAAGGACCAAGTGAAGGACGAAGTGAAGGACCAAGTGAAGGACGAAGTGAAGGACCAAGTGAAGGACGAATTGAAGGACGAAGTGAAGGACCAAGTGAAGGACAAAGTGAAGGACGAAGTGAAGGACGAAATGAAGGATTAAGTGAAGGACGAAGTGAAGGACGAAGTGAAGGATCACTTTAATTGAAATGAAAATAAAAACAATAATTTTAAAATTACATTTTTTAAAAACAAAGCTTATCTAAGGGGAATAACTACACATTTACAACCATATCAAACAAAATAATAAAATACCAATAAATAATTGACTAATTGATTATTTTGTTTAATTGATTCGTTTTTTAGGTAGGGCCTGCATAAATAGTAGAGGAAAGTTTTCACGTGTTCAGGGCATGAGTGTGAGAGAAATAATGTTCTCAGAGCATGAGTGTGAGAGAAATAAAGTGTTCAGAGCATTAGTATGAGAGAAATAACGTGTTCAGAGCATGAGTGTGAGATAAATAACTTGTTCAGAGCATGAGTGTGAGAGAAATAACTTGTTGGAAATTTTGTGCAGGAAAACTAAGTGAGTTGATATAAGCTATGTAATAACAAAGTTGAACAAACATCCTTATACAGGCGTTTGGTCGTAGAAACCTTTATTAATGGTTGGCCATAGAAACTGATGAGACATATAGACTAAGGAATGGGTACTTATGAAATGTAGGTCAGTGATGGCATTTCCAAGTGACTGTGTCATTTGATATCCCTCTATCTCTCACATGAGTCGCAAAAAGAGATAGGACCAGAATGCACTGAGCATGTCGAAGAGATGTGTACACAAGTCTATTGAATGGTTATAGGCTTCGGCGAAAATTAATGTCAAAATAAAATCATGCACATTTCCTACAAGACGCAATACACATCCATTTCTTATTAGAGACATGGTGAATCTAAATCTTTTCAGGCTGAGTGAGCCAACATCTTCATAGACATAGTGAATCTAAATCTCTTCAGACATAGTGAATCGATATCTTTACAGGCATAGTGAATTTAAATATACTCGGACATAGTGAAACAACATCTTCACAGGCACAGTGAACCAACATCTTCACAGGCATAGTGAACCAACATCTTATCTGATCTATTGTACCCGGATTTGTGTTAGCACACTTAAGAAAATATCCAGTAACTGTTTCCTCTTTCTGGCTGTGGTATCTTTCCCACCTCTTCAGTTCTCCCCCCTGGCACGTGCCTACTTATACAATCGCACACTCTGTGGGGTTGCTCCCCTTAATTTGAAATATGACATTTTTAATAGATGATTATTACCTGTGCTATTGGGGTCATCTCGACATTGATAACTGTGATTTATTTACCCACCATTTCTATTCAGACTGCGATGAAATGTCAGTCAAAAGAAAACACATTTCCTTCTTTCTTGTCGTTTAATTTATTGCTTTCCCCCATTTCTACTGACACCATCGTGCAATAAAATCATAACATAGTTACTCCCCTTGTTTTGTTTCGAAACGAATCTACATCAGTGTTAGGATCGGACAGAGAACAAATAAGAGAACGCTAAAATAAAAATATCTGGATTTTTTTTAAAAAACAAACTCGAAACCGCTATGTTCGTAAAATTTTGGTGAGTGTAGTTTGCTTTAAAATAATATTGTAGAGGGGGATTTTAACCTCGAAAATCTCTGCAGTGGAGTTTTAAACTCAAAACAATCTGGAGCGGTTTTAAACTTAAAGCCCTTCTGATGAGAGGAGGGTAAAATCAACCCCCCCCCCCCTTAGCTTGGCTACATTCGTAGAGATTTGTGACTGTAGTTAGCTTTAATTTTCAATTGAAGCGGTGGCTTCTAGCTTCAAATCCCGCTGGCGCAGCTTTAAACTCAAAACCCTCTGGAGGGGATTTTTAATTTTTTTATAGAAGAGAAGGTTTTAACCTCTAAACCCCTGTAGAGGATTTTAACCTCCTTCGCTGCGCTGGGGCAATGATGGTTTAACATTAAAATCTCACGTAAAATAAACAATAGGCCCATCAAAGCAGAAAATCAGTCAGATTTACTTTCGGGGGGGGGGGGGCTGCAATACATTTAAAAATGATTCACATCACTGCACTGGCCAATGGAGAAACTGTTGTTGTTTTTATCTTATGCAATACTGGTTTATAACCTAAATCTAGTACACTTTCTTCTAAGGTATACTGATGTATGCAAACGCGACAGGAAGCTCTTCAGAATCGACACTAACAGCTGGGAAAAAGTGGCACTGGATAGATCCATATGGAGAGCGAGCTAAAAGGAAGGTCCCGGGTCGCATATGTCTACACAACCGTAGCGGAAAGAAGGGTGAAAGTACAACGGCGCCTGGTGATTACATATGCCCAACCTGCGACCTCAGCTTTATATCAAGGATTGGCCTCTTCACACAAAAAGTTGCAAAGGGAAAATTGTGCAATTTGAAATGTAAAATGACACAGGAGGTACACTTTCTTCTATAGATTCAAGCATTTTGTTATGTTTCTCCAGGGAGATATATTTAACATATACCACGGTCTCCGCAATGAATATTTATGTCAAGTTCGATCTCTATATATCGACCATTGTAATATAAATAATGGATACTAGCCATATGTTAATTTGAGTATCACTGTCGATACAGTCACTGAGAGTCTTTTGGAAACATTTCAACGAAATAATAATGTTACAAGAAAGCGAATGCGTGAATGTAAAAATAGTATGAATGGAGCTATCAAAATAGCGAATGGACCTAAATTCATTTTTTAAAATAAAAACATTTGCTTGTAGGCCTACATATATTTAGAACTAGATCTAGAGTCTAGATACTATTGTAATAGATGTAGACCTATTATCATAAGAGCTCAAGGGCTCAAGAAGCTCATTAATTATTGTATGTTAGTAAATTTAATATCTCCTATTAAGAGCCTAATGTAGCCTATCCAATCATAATGTGTTAAGTTTAGACCCTACATGGGGAGGAGGGTTAGAAAGTCGGCGTGCGTGCGTGGTGTCCTGCATGGTTGGGCGACGTATAGAATTAAATATACAGATATAACCTTACTAGCATTACACACCGGCGACGCTCGTATATATATGCAAAGGCTATATATTGTTTATTTAAGACGGAATATCCTTTACATTTTATTTTAAATTAACAAATTTCAATTATTCCCCAAAGGAACTTTTGAACCCATCATTTCTAGTATCTGTTACACTCAATTAAAATGACCTGCATTCTTTCTCTTTCCCTCTCTCTTTCTCTCACCTTTTCTCTCTCTCTCTCTCTCTCTTTGTAACCTTCTATTTGTTTTTGTTTTCTTTAACTGCGCATTGTTATGTTCTCCGACATAGACTTTTGACTTGAATTGGAGAGAGCAGTTTTATAGGGCCCCAGGACTAACATATGAACACATATATTGTTTTACTATCAATTGTAGTGTCTTTTTTACTTCCACCCCCCCCCCAACCCCCGGCCATCCTGTCCAAAACAATTATCCTTTTCTTTGGGTTCTCAATGTAATATCAACATATTTAATATTTGCTCAATGTCGCCAATCTGACGGGCCTCTTCAACCCTCGGAGATACGGTTGTTGAGCGGTAAAGCGCTTGGCTTTTGATCCGGAAGGTCCTGCGTTCAAATCCTAGCAAAGACTGGGATTTTTACTTTAGGGATCTTTAGGGTACCTCTGAGTCCAACCAGCTCTAATTTGTACCTGACATTAGTTGGGGAAAATTAAAGGTGGATGGTCGTTGTGCTGGCCACATGACACCCTCGTTAATCATGGATTACAGAAACAGATGACCTTTACATCATCTGTCTCATAGATCGCATTTTTTTTTACTTTTCACCCCTAACACATTCAGCAAGGGATTGACCTAACACATTCAGCAAGGGATTGACCTAACACATTCAGCAAGGGATTGACCTAACACATTCAGCAAGGGATTGACCCCCTTCCCCTCACACTTTTCTTCTCTCGAATTTTAAATTTAGTTTTTCTTGTGTTTCTCCTCCTCCAATCCTAAGGCAAGTATTGTACCACTCATCTGTCTAAGGAGAGAATGTATTTTCCGAAGGTCCAGTTGAATGCCCATATCTTCTTTGTTTTTTACTAAAAGAAAAGCTACTAACAATAAGTGACTTAAGTAAAACAAGAAAGGAAATATGGTTTAAAAATATGGAAGTTTTTGTGCTTTTTCTATTTCTGTTTTAAGTATATCATGCTGTCTTTTGGGGAAATACCGAAGATAGTGGTAAATTGTGCTTGTAATATAGATTATGTTGAAACAATGAAATATAATTAAAGAAAAACGCATATCCTACGCTAAAGAAAACATTTCTTTTAAAAATTACTAACTAATCCTAAAGATAATCAGATGATTATGTTAGACATGAGATGTCACTTATCCTGTCATCAATAGACTTATCTCCCATTATCACGTTGCTCACTACAATCTTTTGTTGTACTGGTTTTCTCTGCTACCTCCATTCCACTTCCCACTTCGCCAGCGCAACGTTGAGATGTTCCCCATTGCCCCCACTCCATTGTATCTGGGTAGACATGGCTGTAAACAAATTTATTTGGAATGTCAGATATACTTTTAAACACAAATGGAAGAGTAGTGAGAATCACTGGTTGGATGACGGAAGAGTTGTGAGAATCACTGGTTGGATGACGGAAGAGTTGTGAGAATCACTGGTTGGAAGACGTAAGTGTTGTGATAATCACTGGTTGGAAGACATAAGAGTTGTGAGAATCACTGGTTGGAAGACTTAGTGTTGTGAGAACCACTGGTTGGAAGATGTAAGTGTTGTGAGAATCACTGGTTGGAAGACGTAAGTGTTGTGAGAATCACTGGTTGGAAGACGGAAGAGTTGTGAGAATCACTGGTTGGAAGACGGAAGAGTTGAGGAATCACTGGTTGGATAATGGAAGAGTTGTGAGAATCACTGGATGGATGACAGAAAAGTTTTAAGAATCACTGGTTGGAAGACATAAGTATTGTGAGAATCACTGGTTGGAAGACGGAAGAGTTGAGAGAATCACTGATTGGAATCACTGGTTGGATAACGGAAGAGTTGTGAGAATCACTGGTTGAAATATGGAAGAGTTGAGAGAATCACTGGTTGGATTACGGAAGAGTTGTGAGAATCACTGGTTGGAAGACGGAAGAGTTGTGAGAATCACTGGTTGAAAGACGGAAGAGTTGTGAGAATCACTGGTTGGAAGACGGAAGAGTTGTGAGAATCACTGGTTGGAAGACGGAAGAGTTGTGAGAATCACTGGTTGGAATACGGAAGAGTTGTGAGAATCGCTGGTTGGATTACGGAAGAGTTGTGAGAATCACTGGTTGGAAGACGGAAGAGTTGTGAGAATTACTGGTTGGATTATGGAAGAGTTGTGAGAATCACTGGTTGGAAGACGGAAGAGTTGTGAGAATCACTGGTTGGAAGACTTAGTGTTGTGAGATTCACTGGTTGGAAGACGTAAGTGTTGTGAGAATCACTGGTTGGAAGACGTAAGTGTTGTGAGAATCACTGGTTGGAAGACGGAAGAGTTGTGAGAATCAATGGTTGGAAGACGGAAGAGTTGTGAGAATCACTGGTTGGAAGACGGAAGAGTTGAGAGAATCACTGGTTGGAAGACGGAAGAGTTGAGAGAATCACTGGTTGGATAATGGAAGAGTTGTGAGAATCACTGGATGGATGACAGAAAAGTTTTAAGAATCACTGGTTGGAAGACATAAGTATTGTGAGAATCACTGGTTGGAAGACGGAAGAGTTGAGAGAATCACTGGTTGGAATCAATGGTTTGATAACGGAAGAGTTGTGAGAATCACTGGTTGAAATATGGAAGAGTTGAGAGAATCACTGGTTGGATTACGGAAGATTTGTGAGAATCACTGGTTGGAAGACGGAAAAGTTGTGAGAATCACTGGTTGAAAGACGGAAGAGTTGAGAGAATCACTGGTTGGAAGACAGAAGAGTTGTGAGAATCACTGGTTGGAAGACGGAAGAGTTGTGAGAATCACTGGTTGGAATACGGAAGAGTTGTGAGAATCACTGGTTGGATTACGGAAGATTTGTGAGAATCACTGGTTGGAAGACGGAAGAGTTGTGAGAATTACTGGTTGGATTATGGAAGAGTTGTGAGAATCACTGGTTGGAAGACGGAAGAGTTGTGAGAATCACTGGTTGGAAGACTTAGTGTTGTGAGATTCACTGGTTGGAAGACGTAAGTGTTGTGAGAATCACTGGTTGGAAGACGTAACTGTTGTGAGAATCACTGGTTGGAAGACGGAAGAGTTGTGAGAATCAATGGTTGGAAGACGAAAGAGTTGTGAGAATCACTGGTTGGAAGACGGAAGAGTTGAGAGAATCACTGGTTGGAAGACGGAAGAGTTGAGAGAATCACTGGTTGGATAATGGAAGAGTTGTGAGAATCACTGGTTGGAAGACGGAAGCGTTGTGAGAATCACTGGTTGAAAGACGGAAGAGTTGAGAGAATCACTGGTTGGAAGACGGAAGAGTTGTGAGAATCACTGGTTGGAAGACGGAAGAGTTGTGAGAATCATTGGTTGGAAGACGTAAGAGTTGAGAGAATCACTGGTTGGAAGACGGAAGAGTTGTGAGAATCCCTTGTTGGAAGACGGAAGAGTTGTGAGAATCACTGGTTGGAAGACGGAAGAGTTGTGAGAATCATTGGTTGGAAGACGGAAGAGTCGAGAGAATCACTGGTTGGATAATGGAAGAGTTGTGAGAATCACTGGTTGGAAGACAGAAGATTTGAGAGAATCACTGGTTGGAAGACAGAAGAGTTGAGAGAATCAATGGTTGGAAGACGTAAGTGTTGTGAGAATCACTGGTTGGAAGACGGAAGAGTTGAGAGATTCACTGGTTGGAAGACGTAAGTGTTGTGAGAATCACTGGTTGGAAGACGGAAGAGTTGAGAGATTCACTGGTTGGAAGACGGAAGAGTTGTGAGAATCACTGGTTGGAAGACTTAGTGTTGTGAGATTCACTGGTTGGAAGACGTAAGTGTTGTGAGAATCACTGGTTGGAAGACGTAAGTGTTGTGAGAATCACTGGTTGGAAGACGGAAGAGTTGTGAGAATCAATGGTTGGAAGACGGAAGAGTTGTGAGAATCACTGGTTGGAAGACGGAAGAGTTGAGAGAATCACTGGTTGGAAGACAGAAGAGTTGAGAGAATCACTGGTTGGAAGACGTAAGTTTTGTGAGAATCACTGGTTGGAAGACGGAAGAGTTGAGAGAATCACTGGTTGGAAGACAGAAGAGTTGAGAGAATCAATGGTTGGAAGACGTAGGTTTTGTGAGAATCACTGGTTGGAAGACGGAAGAGTTGAGAGAATGACTGGTTGGAAGACAGAAGAGTTGTGAGAATCACTGGTTGGAAGACGGAAGAGTTGTGAGAATCACTGGTTGGAAGACGGAAGTGTTGTGAGAATCACTGGTTGGAAGACAGAAGAGTTGTGAAAATCACTGGTTGGAAGACGGAAGAGTTGTGAGAATCACTGGTTGGAAGACGGAAGAGTTGTGAGAATCACTGGTTGGAAGACAGAAGAGTTGAGAGAATAACTGGTTGGAAGACGTAAGTGTTGAGAGAATCAATGGTTGGAAGACGTAAGTGTTGTGAGAATCACTGGTTGGAAGACGGAAGAGTTGAGAGAATCACTGGTTGGAAGACAGAAGAGTTGTGAGAATCACTGGTTGGAAGTCGGAAGAGTTGTGAGAATCACTGGTTGGAAGATGGAAGAGTTGTGAGAATCACTGGTTGGAAGTCGGAAGAGTTGTGAGAATCACTGGTTGGAAGACAGAAGAGTTGTGAGAATCACTGGTTGGAAGACGGAAGAGTTGTGAGAATCACTGGTTGGAAGACGGAAGAGTTGTGAGAATCAATGGTTGGAAGACGGAAGAGTTGTGAGAATCACTGGTTGGAAGACGGAAGAGTTGTGAGAATCACTGGTTGGAAGTCGGAAGAGTTGTGAGAATCACTGGTTGGAAGACGGAAGAGTTGTGAGAATCACTGGTTGGAAGACGGAAGAGTTGTGAGAATCAATGGTTGGAAGACGGAAGTGTTGTGAGAATCAATGGTTGAAATACGTAAGTGTTGTGAGAATCAATGGTTGGAAGACGTAAGTGTTGTGAGAATCACTGGTTGGATGACGGAAGAGTTATGAGAATCACTGGTTGGATGACGGAAGAGTTGTGAGAATCACTGGTTGGAAGTCGGAAGAGTTGTGAGAATCACTGGTTGGAACAGACACTAGAACACAGGAACTTGAACTCAATGACGTGTTGTATAACTCTAGAGACTGTCGCAGAACTTTTGGCTTTGACAAATAATTTCAAGAACAAGGTCTTCCTTCTGCCGGACGGATAGAGACTTTTTGCCAGGAACTTTTTTTTTGGTTGTGTGGTAGGGTGGGGGATTGGGAAGGGTAAAATGTTTCCTTTTTACAAAGCTTGTATAAATTTACTATTTCTGTCTGTCTTTCTGTTTTTTTTTGTCTGTTTGACTGACTGTCTGTCATTTTGTCTGTCTGTTTATCTGTCTGTCTGTATGTATGTATGTCTGTTAAAAATTTTGAACATCTATTTTTCCCATTCTCGGATTAAGTTAAAATTTAGTTAATTAATTGTTGGTGATTAATTATTTTGTTTGATTTTGAAATGGGGGGGGGGGGAATAAATGCTACCTAATGAGAAATGTGGATGTATATAGTCAACTGCAATTTCTTTCCCTTGTTCAAGGTAACAAATAATTTATTATTAATTATTTGGTCAACTTTAGCGTCCCCCGTAAGAGCAAAAGCCGCTTTTAGGTTTGTGAAAATGTCCGTCTGTCCGTCTGTCCCACTCAGATCTCAAAAACTACAATAGAAATTATAAATATTATTTCACCATGCGTTGTGACTTGAAAAGTTTTTGTTTTCTAAAAGCAAACCGTTTAGTTTATAAAAATAATTATATTGTAAAAACTTTTGTTTTTTTAGGGTTAGGAAGGCGGTAGAAGAAAATGTGTTCTGCCTACGCCGTTGTATAGTGAAAAAAATACAATGTTATCATACAAAAAATGTGTGTTTGAGAAATTATAGTCAGAACCTCTCGCGCTAAAATGGCTACGCCAGAATTGAACGCCAAAAAGGGTGCATCAAATTTTTGCGCACCCTTGGAGTAGGCCCCTTTGTAAATACATTTTTTGTGTTTAAGTACAGGTGACTTATCTTCATATATTTGTTGATCTTATTTCCTGACTCACATATATACTTGTATTGAAAATTCAAAAGTTGGCGCTACGTTCTGCACAGTTGTGTGTTTGTTATCGTCACCCGGCTTCAAACATGTGTGGCGTTCAAAGGATGGGCAGAATCTAGGTCACATCTGCATCTACAGATGTTCTGATCTCTCAGAGCTTTGCCTTCAATGTCACGGTCATTGATTTTGGAACTACCCTGAAATCTACCCTCTAGTTGCGGTTTAGGTCTATGCGTGCCTGTTCCTGTGTGTGTGCGTGGGGTGGGGAGGGGTATATGCATGTAAAAGTTCAAAGGGTGAGAAATAAAGGCAGAAGGGATAACTCTACTTATGCTCGGAAGATGAAGTGTTCTCCCCTGCTTTGATATTTCAGCACGGATACTTGGCGTGTCATTAACGGAACGAAACTAATTACGTCTTAAGCTCAGTTCAGAGTCGTAGTGAAGACCAGACAACTTTCTTTTCAAAACTAAATTTTCAATTTTAACTGATTATTTTTTTTTATAGAAAACGTTTTTTTTTTTTTTTGGGTAGGGTGGGATGGGAAGGGGAGATAATAGTTTCTTGAAGTGAGAAGATTTCAATCGATGTAAGAACCAGTTCTACAGACATCTTTCTGCACCTTTGCTTGTATGTTACAAACAAGACTTTACATTATAATGCACACTCGTAATCATTGGCACTACCATTGTTTATGGTTATGTATTTTATATTATTGCTATATTCATTATTTAAAAATTCTTTAACAAAGTTCTATTTCAGTAGGTTTATGTGTGCTTGTCTATTGGGTATATAAATTTACTTGAAGATATCATTGATAGGAGGTTCCAACCGTACTCAGAGTATCGTGTCAATATCAAATGCGGGACGCTATTCCCAACTCGTCCCTTTAATTTCATGCAAAGGTCGTTCATTTTAATTGTTATAAATAGCATAAAGTCTTCAACAAAATTAAGCATTAAGTCAAAGTTTCCAGAAACTCCCTATAGACCCACATTATTGTGGTACAGTCTATTTAGTCCAGTAACTTAGAGAAGACTTTGGGAGAGACTCCTTATGTTTGTATGATAGGCTGATAGTGACCTTAGAATTTCTTTATCTCGGTGGCCCTTTTGGCTGGAGGCTCTGGGTAGCCGCCACTGTTCACAACTTAAAAGACTGCCTCTATTTCTATATTTCAGTGTGGCACTGTAAAAACAACAGGGCAAGAAAACAGCGTTGGCAGAAGAAAAGCAAGGCCAATGACACTAGCTCCAGCAGGAATAACCTGCCCAGCGAGTAGCCAAACATTCCGGGCTCACATAGGAGAGGCATAATACTTTAGACCAAAGGCTTCATCCTCCCTTCCCCGGGATGACAAAAGCGGCCATTATCGAACCACGTAGGACGAACCATATATGTATGTGTATTTCAGTTTTGGAATTATCCAATGTTCGACATCAGTAAATAAATAAAACTAGGATTGCGATAGTGAAGACAAAGATTGCAACATAAACTTTTAAGATTGCTAAAAAGATCAAGTAACTTATTGTATATATCCTTCAACAAAGTGATCAATAATGTTGATTTTAAACAACAGTTTCATTGCCACCAACCTTAGGGTGGATCTAATTTCAAGTACGAAAAAGCTATCTTGTTAAAGGTGAGACCTTTATGATCAGACTTTGATGTATCCACTTCACACATCCTGATGTTTTGTTCTCCCTAGAGAAATGATTGATGTTTACTCTCCGGTGCTATCACAACATGAAACAGAGTTGAAATTACTTCCTTGAGGTGCATCATGATGTTACCTTCACTCTAGACACACCCCCTTTTTTTTTTTTCTTCTTCACTAAACAGCCTTTACTTTCGTCAACTTTTTTTTTTCTATAAACAACTGAAAATTAAATCAAAGACTTGGCTGAAGTTATGCACCTTACACATGCTTATAGTGTTGGTAGCAATACCTTTATTTAAATGTCATTAGCGAGTGTTGTAGACATCTTTGTTTATTGCATCTTTTTTAGCGGCTTCCGTAAGGGGAAAAAGCCGCTATTAGGTTTGTGCAAAATGTCCGTCTGTCCGTCGGTCCGTCTGTCACACTCAGATCTCGAAAACTAGAAGAGATATAAAAAATATTATTTCATTATTAAATGCGGCTTGAAAAGTTTAGGTGCAACTGCTACTTTTGGTTTTCTAAAAGAAAACCGTTTAATTTATAAAATTAATTATGCAAGCGATTTTTTCATAAAAATACACCAATTCTAAAACAATTACGTAAATGTAAGAGAGGCAATGTTACAATATGCTAACCAAGATGGGCAATAATTGTGTATTTTCAGTATCACTAAGTCAAATATATTTATAAAATGTACAGGAAATGTTTACAAATATAAATAATAGTTAAAGATGTTTTTTCCGGTCAACTAGCTGCTAAAATTAAAAGAAAACATTTCTGTTTGCTTAAAAAGGCTAATAATGCCTTTTGTATGTAAATGTCACGCACATTTTTTAAAATGGACATATTATGCAGCGACTTACGTGCAGTAGCGTAACGTCGCAACATGCTACCGTACTGAACAAATTCCTTAAACTTTTTAAAAAAATCAGATTTTATTTAATTTTTGTTTAGTGCCCCCATCCGAATAAAAGAAGATTATTTTTGTGCGTTTTGTCTGTTGGTCGGTCTGTCCGTCACGATTAGATTAACAAGTAACACTAGAGGCTATTGTAAATCTGATTTAACCTTTAATTTTTCATTCAGAAATATTGCAATAGTTTTAAGTATCTATAATAGATTGTTCCGGATGTTTTGTGAAAAACAAATCAATGCCAATGAATATTTGTTTGCTCTTCTAACTTATATTAGATTTTATTTCCATGCTTAAACGTTGCAAGAAACACATGGCCTTTAATATATTGTTCCGGTTTTTTAATGTAAATAGCATATAAATGCTAAATAAAAAAATCTATACTGATTTATATTTCATTAACTATAAAGTTGTTCCGGATATTGTTTTATAAAAAATAAATTATGTTATATGATTGTTTAAAATCGCATAATTGACTAATATTACACTTATATTCTTTGACACTATGTCACTATAGTTTATTTATCAATATCAACTGTTCCGAATTTTTAATTTAAAACAAAAATATGTCAAATAATTTTATTTTTTTCAAAAATATCTACAATAGGTTATTCGGGATTATAAAATAAGAAAGTAATTTACTAGAAACGATTATTGAAAATCAATTTTTAGACTTATTGTACAGTTAATTTTCTTGCCGAAACATAATAAAAGTTGTTTAATCGGTAAAGAATGTTCCGGATTTTGTTTCGAAAAAGAAATCGACCTACATTACCTTAATTTTCTTACAAATCGTCGCCAAAAATGATCCGAATTTTATATGAAAAATCTAATAACGCTAATAAATGTTTGAAATCCCTCTTCTAATAAATAAAACAAATAATTTTCTCATTTACGAAAATTGGTTGTTCCGGATTTTTTATGAAAGATAGTTTAACTCTATTTATGTAAAATCGAACTTTTCTCTTACACTACATTTAACTTTCTAGCTTAAACGTTAGAAAATCTAATTATCGTAAACATTATGCTCCGATTTTTAAGGAAAACAACTTCCTAACACCAAAGTATGGTTTGAAAAAATTTCCGTAAGGCTATGGTACATCTAATTTTCATAATAGACCATCCCACAAATTTAATTAATGCAATTTGATTAATCTGGAATTCTTATTTTCTCTCACTTTAAATATATAAACATCCGGAACAATCTATTATAGAAACTTAAAACTAATGCGATGTTTCGGAAGGGAAATTAAATTTTAATCAGATTTTCAATAGCTTTTATTTATTTTTTTCTCGCTATTAACATAACGGACAGACAGACTGACACACAAAACAAACAAAATCGTCTTTAATCCTATATATATTAAGTCTAACTAGCTATCAAATGAAATGCTAAAAGAACAAGCTCGGTACACCAATGTCTATGAACCCTCGAGAAGCTGCTCGTATAGAAGACATTTTTTAGTCTAACTAGGACGTGTGACGTAATGGAATTTTTTTCCTTTGACGTCATATGGAGTTAATTCTTTAAATAAATGCTAAAAGAAATCACTCGGTGCACCAATGTCTATGAACCCTCACAAGATGCTCGTATAGAAGACATTTTTTAGTCTAACTAGGCCGTGTGACGTAGTGGATTTTTTTCCTTTGACGTCATATGGAATACATTCTTTAAATGCTAAAACAACTCGGTATAGTAATGTTTATTAAACCTCATAATGTGACTCGCATTTTAAAAAGACATAATAGCTAGATTTAGATCTAATCTAGATTTTTTACACAAGATCTAGATTTTTTTTTACACTAGAGCTAGATTTTTTCACTAGATCTAGATTTTTTTTCTTACACTAGAGCTAGATTTTTAAAACTAGATTTAGATTTAAGTTCTAATTAAAATCATTATAGAATCTAGATCTAGAATTTCTTGGTCTAGTTTAGATATATTATCAATAGTAGGCTATTAGTTTGTAACCAGTTTGAGCAATGCCTGGCCTGGCGGTTAGCGCGCAGGACTGATTATCTCTACGGTCTCGGTTTCATACCCTGCTCGTTGCCATCCTTAGTCGACCAGCGAATATGCGGATCCGACAGGGATCCGTCTCCCACGGGGGCCGTCTCTTTGTAATCTTGTTTTTTTCAATCCTGTTTTAGGTATAAAGCACTTAGCTATGGAGACAATTGGCTGAATTTAATTCTTGCTGAGAATAAGTTAAGTCTCTAGGATTGAATGTAAAATATTGCTTTTTGTCAATGTTATAAATATGTCTCACAATTATTATTTTAAGAGAGAGAGAGAGAGTGGGGGCGGGGGGTGAGACTTTCAACATTGTTTAACAGACATTTAATATTGCATAGATATACTTTACAATGTTAGGCATGGAATAGTTCCCAAAATGTACAATAGCCCTTAAGATAGTAAATGTAGATGGAAGTCTTCAGGTCTTAGAATTCAATAGCGTTATTCTGCTACAGCCCAGGGGACCTTCACGACAAAAAGGCCTACACAAAAGAGATAAAAATATGTCCGAATTTAGACGGGTCCAAAACTTTTAGGTTTCTTTTTTTTTTTTCATTTTTACGCCAGGAAAAATGTCGTCATTAAGAGGTATACAACATGTAGCATACTCAGAATAAGTCAATACAGCACCGGACTTACTACAGTGCGTCTACTAACAGTCTTATCCACCACACAAACTCAAAAGATAGGGCTGATAATCATGGAGGAGTTCTTTTAGCAATAAAAAACACTCTTATAGCAGAAGAAATTACCTTACCTAACTCAAAAAACATAGAATCTACATTTTGTAAAATTAATACCACCTCAACATCCCTTATAATAGGCAGCATTTACAGACCACCAAATTCTAGTTTAGAATACATGCAGGAACTATGTAATCAGATTACTACACTTAAAGAGACAAATAAAAATGCAGTTTTTTGGATTATGGGTGACTTCAACCTACCTGATATAAATTGGAAAACACTAACCATAGATAAACACCAAAACCTTAAGGACATAAATGAGCTTTTCATAGAAACTTTACACAACCTAAGTTTAGATCAAATCATTAAAAAGCCAACTAGATTAAACAACACATTAGATCTCTTCTTAACCAACAGACCTGGATTAGTAGTTGATTATGATATTATCCCTGGTCTATCAGACCATGAGATCATAAAAATACACAGTCAGATAAAAGCAGTAGTCAATACAAAAACCAAAAGAAAAATCTTACTCTGGAATAAATGTAACCTAACACAACTACACCAAGCTGCATTAAACTTTCAACAAACATTCTTATTAGAAAAAGACATTAACCAACCAGTCGATGACCTCTGGAATTTCATTAAAAACCATCTTAAAAGCATTATAGAAAATCATATACCAACTAAATACACATCAAACAAAATAAATAAATGCTGGTTTAATAATAGACTAAAGAAGCTTTGTAAACAGTAGGAAAACCTATATAGAAAATTTAAAGAAACCAAGGCAGAAAGAGTTTACAAAAAGTATATAAAAAGTAAACACCTAACCCAAAAAGTAAGCAGACAGCTGCAGAGTGAATACATAAACAATGTAATATCTAAAGATAACAACAAAAACCTATGGTCATACATTAAGTCTAAGAAAATGGAAACAACAGGCATAGCGCCATTAAAAGATGAACATAACATAATACATAATGATAATGAAACTAAAGCAAACATCCTAAACATATACTTTGCATCAGCATTCTCAGCCCCAGGAGACAAAGACATATTTCTTAATTTGAACCAAGTAGACAACATAGAAGATTTAGTAGTACAAGAAAATGGAATTAAAAAACTATTAGCCAACACCAAACCAAATAAAGCGTCTGGACCTGATGGTATTCCTGCTAGATTACTCAAAGAACTAAGCAATGAGCTAGCCCCAGTGTTCAAAATACTCTTTCAGGCATCGCTTAACCAGGGCAGAGTACCAAAGGACTGGAAAGATAATGTCACCCCCCTATTTAAAAAAGGAGAAAAATCTGATCCAGGAAACTACAGACCAGTATCACTTACAAGCATCACATGTAAAATACTAGAACACATAATATGTAGCAATATCATAAACCACTTAGACAAACATAATGTCCTCACCCCATACCAACATGGCTTTAGGAAATATAGATCATGTGAAACACAACTAATTGGACTAATTGATGATTTTTCAAAAGGTTTAGATAATAGTGAACAAATAGATGCTATCTTACTAGATTTTTCCAAGGCTTTTGACAAAGTTCACCACCATAGTTTGCTTAAAAAATTAAAATATTTCGGCATTAACGGTCCACTGCATCAGTGGATTAAAGATTTTCTGATAGGGAGAGAACAAACTGTAATAATAAATGGCCCTAAATCAACACCAATAACAGTAAACTCAGGTGTACCTCAAGGAACAGTCTTGGGTCCACTACTATTTTTAATTTACATAAATGATTTACCAAATTGCATTAGTTCAGGAACAAAAGTCAGATTATTTGCAGACGATTGCATAATATATAGAACAATAAAAACAAAACAAGACACAGATATTTTACAAAGAGAATTAGATGAATTACAGAAATGGTAATCAAATTGGAGCATGTCTTTCCACCCAAAAAAATGTCAGTTGTTAAGAGTAACAAAAAAACTAAAACAAATTAATTCCACTTATCTTATTCATGGCAAACCAGTAACACAGACTAAAAACGCAAAATACCTAGGTGTTATAATAAATGAAAAACTGTCATGGAATCCACATATTGATGAAACTATAAAAAAATCAAACAAAGCATTAGGGTTTATTAAAGGAAATTTCTATAAATCAAATAAAAACATAAAACTAAAATGTTATTTAACCTTGGTTAAGCCAATAATAGAATATGCATCCAACCCTAACCCCTCAACTCAAGAAAACATTAAGAAACTGGAACAAACACAAAATAGAGCAGTGAGATTCATAACAAACGAATATTCACATTTGACTAGGGTAACACCATTAGTAAAATCACAAAATTTAGAAAGCCTTCAGGACAGAAGACTCAAAAGTAAAGTAGCAATTATACATAAAACACTGAACCATAATCTTCAAATACAAAAACAAAATTTAATAAAATACTCTGAAAGACACAAAAATAAAGGCACATTCCTCGTCCCATATGCTAGGACAAATTTGTACAAATACTCCTTCTTCCCTAGTGCTATTAGAGCATGGAATGGGTTGCCTGAGCTAGCCAGAAAAACCAGTGACTTGGCAGAATTTAAGTCATTGGTTAATATGCATGACTAAATGCATGACGCGTAGGACGTAATCATCTTCTTTTTTGAAGTAACGACTGTATTATATAAGATAAGATAAGATAAAACTAAAATATGCATAGTAAAAATTTTTTGAAAGGAATATGTGAGATTAGAATTTGGAAAATTTTATTTCTATTTTCTAAGATATAGCATGCTCTTAGATATTAGTATTTTCATTCATAAGTGGATCTTTATTAAAGCTTTCGAAAAATTGTAGGGGCCTCCACACACTTAAATCCGGCCCTGCGTTGACTTATTGTCCCCATGGCCAGAATTTGTTTTCTTTTATTTATTTTTTTCCTATTTTGATGTTTGGCTTGTAATGTTTTTATCAGAATGTAATTAAAAAAAAAGAATTAACTGTTAGGCAAAATTAAAATTCATTTTCCCTTTTAATAACCACATGATGTTAGTCATTCTGAGATAATGAAAGCCAATGAAGCTCAGATATTACTGCGTTTGTAGACATGTTTTCTGTTTTAAAACCTACGGCGTACAGATTATTTTCTTGAACAAGACCGAGCTGCACTGATGAAGTTTCCCACGACTCTAGGCTGCACCTCCCTCCTTCCCTTACAGGTTTTTTAAGTAGCTTTCGGAATGCGGATCCTCGTGACATGCTCCTTGATGAGTAAATTAGAATCCCTGAAGGTTTATGGTGTCAAGGGAAAGAATAGCACGTCAAAACAAGTCACTGATGCGCAACTTCTCCGGAGCTTATCTTTCCCTTGAGGGCTGCTGAACCTTAGTGCATACATGGGTGTTGTTTTTCAAAGCCTCCATTTCTGCACATATCTGTTTAAGAGTTGTCTACCTTTTTTAAAACACTTCCATTCTCTGAAACCATTGGTTCTCTGTATTAATTTGTGATTGAATCGAATGAGAAACACAAAAGAGATATCTCAACGTTTCGGTTAGTTCCTTAGCTTCAAAAGTCAAGTTCCCCTTTCAGACCATGCGGTCAGTAGGGCAGATATTGTTAAGGCATCTGTTTCTTTGGCAAACGGTTAATGAGCAAGGTGTCATGTGGCCAGCACAAGGACCAACCTCCTTTACTTTACCCCAACTAAAGTCTGTTACCCATTAGAGCTGGGTGGACTAAGGGGCGCCGTAAAATCCTGAATTCGAAATCTCAGTCTTCACAGAGATTCGAACCTAAGAACCGACTCCACGTTCGAAAGCCAAGCGCTTAACCACTCAGCCTCCGCGTCCCCTCCTTAGCTTTAAAATGGGATATTTGTTGATGTTGTACATCAGTCGTGATGATTTTATCTAGGCTTGATGTAGTCTTGGTTGTCGTTGTTTAACTTAGAAATAAAAATAAAAAGAAATTATTATGGACATTTTTGAGTAACGTGCATGCAAAATAATATTAATGCTATGCATTACAATACCCACTTTATTATCATCATACATTTTTTACTTATGCGTATCATATGTGTATGTGCGTGAGCATACTAAGATGTGACAGCATGAAAATGCTTTAAAAAATTTTTTTTTGGTTAGTTTTACTTTTGTTTTTTAACTGAGTTAAAATTAAAACAGATTTCGTTTTTATAATTATAAATCTTAATTTACATCAGGGTCCGTTATTAGTGAGCTACAAAATAATTAGTTTAGAAAATTTTGCACTTGGCTTTATGGGGAAGGGCAGTAGTGAGGTGGAGAAAAACTTTAGATCAGGGGTCTCAAACACGTGTCCCGCGGGTCACATGAAACAAATTTGTGTGGCCCGCGGCCACGTCCGCGAATTAAAAAAAATTGATAAAATTTACAATGACCACATATAAGCCGTGAAATGATTTAGAACTGCACAAATCAGTAAATGAGGTGTCCGCCCACTGCAAGCGAAGATTCTGTGAAGGTAAGCTTTGTTGTTAGCGAGATGATAGCAAAGGCATCACGACCATTCACTGAAGGCAAGTTTGTAAAAGAGTGTATGCTACAGGCGTGTGAAATTATCTGGCCCGAGAAAAAGAAACTCTTCGAAGGCATAAGTTTGTCTGCGAACACAGTTGCAAGCTAGATCACCGAGTCAGCAACAAATGTTCAACAGCAACTGATTGCCACTTCAAAAGACATATTCCATACCACTGGACGAGTCTACTGGTGTAACAGACACCGCATACTGTGCCGTATTCATTCGTGGGGTCGACGAAAACTTGAACATTGTTGAAGAGTTATTGGACTTCCTACCCATGAAAAGAACGACGAATGGATTCGACGTGTTTCAAGAACTGGAAGCTTGTATTGACAGGTGTCGGCTACCGTGGGAAAAACTTTTGTCAGTGGCTACGGAAGGTGCATCAACAATGTGTTCAGAGAAGGTTGGTGTTGTTGGATTAATGGTAGAGAAACGGTTTCAGCTCAGCTTAGCGGGACCTTTTGCAGCTATACACTGCATTCTGCACCAAGAAGCACTCTGTGGCAAATGTCTACTAATGAAGACGGTGAACTTCATACTTGCACGGGGTCTCAACCACAGACAGTTTTCTAGCTGATTTGGAACGGAATACGGAGAGTTGCTTTATCATACGGAAGTCAGATGGTTGAATCGTGGAAAAGTGCTGCAGAGATTTTTTGAACTGAGACGGGAAATAGCATTGTTCATGGCAATGAAAGACGGAGACATACCTCAGCTCAGTGACCTAATGTTTTGTCGGATCTTGCTTTTCTTACTGACATCACGCAACATCTCAATGCACTCAATTCACAACTACAGGGCACAAAGCAGCTGATTACCGTGATGTTTGACCGCATCAAATAATTCAGATACAAGCTAACTTTGTAGGCCACTCAGCTGGCAGATGGAAACCTGGCTCATTTGTCTTTTTTACAGAGCTTTACGGTTTAACCACAGCGCCTGAAAGACTACGTAGACATCCTCTCCTGACTACTGGAAGATTTTGAACACCGCTTTCAGCAATTCACTGCTCTCGAACCACAGTTTTTCCTGTTGTCACTCCGTTCGCAGTTGAAATGAAAAACGTTCCAGAGAAAGTCCAGATGGAACTACTGGACCTGCAGTGTGACACTGTTCTGAAGCAAAAATACGCTGATATTAGTGTTCCAGATTTCTACCAGTTTCTTCCCAGAGAGAAGTTTCCAAACTTATTTTGCGCAGCTGCTAGAATTCTTGCGATGTTTGGGGATACGTACGTTTGCGAACAGTTTTTTCCAGAATGAAGATCAACAAAACAGCATTACGATCAAGATAGACTGATGAGCATCTGAGAGCAACCTTGCGGCTTGCCACTGCACGCGACTTCAGGCCTAACGTCGATGGTCTGGTCTCTGCCAAACGCTCTCAGCTGAGTGGACAGAAACATGAGTGACGAGCCATCTGCAGTAGGCCTAGTAATTATAGTCGTTTTTTTTTTTTTTGGGGGGGGGGGGAACTACAGTTTCTGCTTTTTAATTAGTGACAGAGACAACATGAACTTATTTTAGTAAAGTAAACTGCCTGTGCATGTAATAAACCACACTAAATGTAATTAATAATTATAAAAACTTTATTTTAGCATTTAACTGCAGTGACAGCAGTGAACGAACAATTTAATGAAAAAACATTCTCTTATTGTGGTGTGGCCCGCTGAATGGTTGTTACTTCCCACTGTGGCCCACATGCTGAAATGAGTTTGAGACCCCTGGTCTAGATGTTTCTGAATAATTCTTTTGGTGAGAGATATGTTCTTGTAATTAATTTAGAAACAGTTTGGATCTACTGCCGTTCTCTGACCTGATTCCTCAACCACTCTCCCCTCCCCCTCCCCCCCCTCCTACTTCTCTTTATTTTATTCATTGAAATCTGAGATCAACGTTTAGAAAAATAAATGCCTGAAATTCCATTAAAAAGTAAAACGTAATTTTAAAGTCAGCCATGTCTAAACAGCCTACGTCTTGGTGAAAAGTTGAAGTGGAAAAGTGTGGTGAGTAAATACAAGAAACATATGAAAAAATACTTTTTAAAACAAAGCTTATATTGAGTGAACAGAAAGAGAGAGAGAGAGAGAGAGAGAGAGAGAGAGAGAGACCACTATTCAATGGCTGCAATAATTCTTAAAATTTCAAGCATTATCTCCCTTTTTTTCCATTATGAAACATCAATAATTAATTTCGACTAACTCAGGGGTGGGCAAATTACGACACGCGGGCCACATGCGGCCGCCGAAATGTTTTATGGGGCCCGCGGATACCTAAAGAAATCAGGTGTGCCCACACATTACACAAATATAAAAATGCAAAAATATTAAAAATGAATAATTGTTAATATATCTTTAAATTATTAAAACTTTTGATTCTTATCACTTATAATGAAGAGGCTTATAAGAAACAATGTCTCTATACGTCATTCTAAAAAGTTTAAAGAAAACGAAGATTAATTTAAATGGCAATAATTTGAAAAATTCAGTGAAAGACATAAGTTCACGCCAGTATTTACTCAATGCTATGAAGAACTGTGTTGAGTTGTGCTGTGCTGAGTTGGGCTGGCTTGTACAAGATGGGAAGGGTAACAACTGAGGGAGACCGTGCTTAGACTGAGAGGCTTTTTGATAAAATAAAGAACAATTTCCCAACCCTAAACTAATAACGGGAAAGTTTACACAAAAATGCATTGAATACCAAATTAAAAGTGGAGGCATAATGATATGTATATATATATATTTGCTGTCCCTCAGTCCCGCTAGGAAAAGGTTGCCCACCCGTGGACTAATTGATTAATTACTTTTGTTATTTATTCATGTGTAGTCATCGGCAATGGTGCAAAATTTCAGCTTAATCCTAATTGTAAGTGAGAGAGACCGTACAAGACTCCAACCATTAGAACAACAGATGGAGAGAGTTAATATTAACGTTTTGAAAAGAAAGTTGGACAGCTTTGGCCTGATTGCAGATGAGAAAAAAAGAGATCCCCCCAAAAATTACAATTTCCAAAACTAGTGAAGACTTTTAAGTATAAGGGGGAAAAATACTATGAATGTATCACCCAATTGGTCTGCCTCTACACAGTTCAATTTCTCTAGTACCTCAAGCGGTCAGAGCTGTGACCTCTTGACCACTTGTTGACCAGTCATTATATTTTTGTGTAGGTGGCTGAAACAGCAACATTTATTATCAATGACTCGACTGAAATAGTTAACTGATCTTTATCTCTAAGTGGATTATGTAGATCAGATTAGCTCTGGGAATATTTTTTTTGTGACTGATATATACAGCATTCCTAGCTATATTAGTGGAGACAGAAAGACAGGATAATAGACAGACAGAAAAAGAGATAAATAGATAGACAGACAGATTAGATAGATAGATAGATAGATAGATAGATAGATAGATAGATAGATAGATAGACAGACAGACAGATTAGATAGATAGATAGATAGATAGATAGATAGATAGATAGATAGATAGATAGATAGATAGATAGATAGATAGATAGATAGATAGATAGATAGATAGATATAGATAGATAGATAGATAGATAGATAGATAGATAGATAGATAGATAGATAGATATAGATAGATAGATAGATAGATTATTTTAGTAGTGGGTTACCGGCGGTATGATTGACAAAAATTCGCTTAGCGCACGGAATGACACCACCCCCTGACGACTCCTCTGGATATCAAATCCATATTTCCTGCAATCATTGCATACCGATCTAGGCTCTTCTGTTTAAACCATTAGTCTCATAATTAAACTTTAATGGAGCTCTAATTCTATGATTGGATGTATAATCAGTGCTTTTTTTTTGTAAACAAAAGGTGCCGGACTCAGTGATTAGGTTCAGGTAATCAGTAGTTGATTGCCTAACTTTTAAATACTTTTACAAATTAATACTATACCTTAAGAGACAAGAAAAGTAAATAATGGTTTCAAAAAACTGCTGGTACCCGTCACACACACACACAAAAAAAGCCCTGGATGTATTTAAAAGCGATTTTTATAAAACTAACCATTTCATTTTCCTCATTACACAAGCGATTTAATTGGGTCAGGAGTCACACATCAATCGGTGTCCTTCCTTCTGAAATAAATTTTTGGTTCCATCTTGAGACACACGCATACAATCACACACACACACACACACACACACACACACACACACACCTTCACAATACTCTCAGACTAGTACAGGCTCACTCACTCAAACAGTATCATTACACCTACAGCCACAAAGAAACTCACACAAGCGCGCACAGAAACACACACACACATTCATAGTGTACTTAGAAAAGAAAAGAAAAGAATCATAGAAAAGAAATAGACACAAACACAAAACGTAGGTAGATCTAGAAGGAGGCTGGCGCGAGCGACGTTTCGAGGAAGAGTTGTGAAACTAGCAGACGACAGTCTGCAGGCGTAGTGAGTCGACAGGCCGTCAGATGTACTTAGATAGCAAACATCTAATTAGTGAACTGACTGCAGACGTGATGCTTTTAAGATTGAATAGATCCAGCTATTACTAGCACGTGTTCGAATGACATGTAAGTATGTAAAACACATTACTTTAATTCGCACACAAATATTTGTTTCCTAGGAACACAGAATTTTGGGAGAGTTTTTACATCATTTACGAAAATGTACTTTCTACTATAGTGTTGTAAACCTTGTACTAATTGACTGAGGGGGAACAAATATATTTTGTTCTGTTGTTGTGTAAGTAATAGCCTTTAGATTTCAGCTTGAATTTTAATAAAGGAAATGAAAGCTTTTCTTATTCATTATATATTCTTGTGTAGGCGTTGTACCCTAATTGTAAAATGCTTAGCAACCAAAAAGAGGTAAAGTGTTCGAATATCGGTTAGAACTCTGTAATGTTTAGGGGACTAAAGGTACTTAGTAATTGTCCCGACAACGTGAGACGCTCATACAGTTTAGCTATTTATTTACCGCAGATTCTGAAAAAAAAATGGATTTAGTTTTATTACGATTTTTTTTATTATTTCTGTGTTTGTGAGTGTGCATGTGAACGAGTGATCTTCAAACCACGTGGGCTTTTTCCGACCATAGACGCGGTGCACATCCATATACGTATCTGTTCAAGAATCAAAGAATCATTTATTTAATAATGTAAATTCAGCGTTAATGTTGAATGGCTCTTGTTGGCTCAACTTCCTCGAGCTGTATTAATATTTGAAATTGATGTTGGATACAGGTTTGATAATAAATCACTAACTATTCATGTACATTGTCTTCAAGGATAAACTTTTTTTTATTGTTTGAAAACATATTATCTCCCTTTATTTATTTTTATTCTTGGGCTATCCCAAAAGTACGAGAGTCCACCCATTGCACGGGCGGGGTTGCAAAAAAGTCCCCACAAACCTGTCACACATCCATGCGCCGTTCCTCAAAGGACCGTTACATAAATGGCGAGTCCCCCACGGCTAGCTTGGTATAACGAAGGAAAATGACGGAGGCTCCCGATGTCCTCGGCCTTCGGCCATGAACGGCGAATCATGTGTCGGGGGCCAAAGGCATTGGAAACAGCAATGTTTTTACATAGGCATTGACTTGGGTCGCTTTCAAACAGATCTGTGCGTTCACACAGGTTTTTTTTTTTTTTTTACTGTTCGGCTGGACGACCAAACAGGTTTTTTTTCAAACTTAGGGCTCGAAGAGCCTTCGGCTAAGCCCTTGGACATCACAAGAAGGACCAAACGACAAATTTTTATATTTGGAATCATTTGATACAACAACAAAGTTTGGCCTATTCTGCTATTTCCTTTTATGATAATATTTTACATATTATTATTATTTTATTTATTTTGTATATCGTAACTCATTGCGCTGAGGTAATAACTCTTTTGTTGGGACATGTGGGTTTAATTTATAAGGGCTAAAGTTTCCATGCTGTTTATGTCACTCAGCAAATACACCTCAGCTGGAGTGAAATCTAAATTAAAATTATATAGAATCCATCGAGATTCGAACTCAAACCTCAGTTAGGTAGTCAACCAGTTTATGCCAAGCCGTTATAGATTGCTTCCTATATTGTGTTAAATCAGTCTTCATCGACTGCCAACTCACAAACCATGATATGTTTGTTGTTAACAAATCCTTTTATTTAATGTTATGCTCATTAGTTGTTTTACTGGATCGAGTGATTCCTGTATGTTCTGTTTTCACACTTGAACTGTCTTAAAGAACTGACTTTACGTTTCGTAATGACCAGATTGTAAGTGCTATTTTATGCTTATCAGGTCGATCATCAACAAGTGCTTGAGTCTGCACTAAGAGGTTTATCCTGCCATTAAGACCAGCTAACAAGAGTGATTTCCCTTGGATTATTGCATTATCTCCGCTAGTCGACTCTCTTCCTTAAGAACTGGGATAGGAAAGGGAATAACAAAGAAATATTTCCACATCAAGCAGAGTGCGTTTTGTTGGACTCTGTGTGTATAGTTGGGATCATGTCACCTTCACACCACCTTATGTCAGCACTCCTCCTTCTGAGTCATGTGGCTCTGTCATTACAAGATAATGGGTAAGTAATCGGGTTTGAATCTACGCACTGTACTGTTGGAATATAACACAGATGTACACACACATACTCGGACATATCCGCATGCACACATATCATCATACACCACACATACACACACACAATTAACGATAGCAATGCAGAAGCAAATTAGGGAGTCACTACCATAGATCTAGAATGTAGATCTATTCCATTGAAATGGTAAACATTAAAAAGCAACACATAAAATATTACTTCCGGGTCACACTTCGAAGTTTCTATAGCTAAAATTTGAATTTCGAACTATATGTGCTCAGCCAGGGTGGAGGCAAGTTTGAGGTTCAATACCCTCCAACGAAAAAAAACACCAACTCACATTGACTTGTTGCTCCATAAATAGAGTGCATTAAAGAGCAGATTTGATATTTGAAATGCAATTTTTTTAGACAATAATTGCAGGAAATGGCGGCGTAAACACTTCATAAACTGTATTTCTGAAAATTTCTGTATATCAGAAATTAAGACAAACGCTTAGTGCTTGGGGAATCTATTTCAGCTTCAGAAACTCACGGGGAAGAAACAACGCAAACAGATATAGATAGATAGATAGATAGATAGATAGATAGATAGATAGATAGATAGATAGATAGATAGATAGATAGATAGATTTGATAGATAGATAGATAGATAGATAGATAGATTTGATAGATAGATTTGATAGATAGATATATAGATTTGATAGATAGATAAATAGATAGATAGATAGATAGATAGAGAGAGAGAGAGAGAGAGAGAGAGAGAGAGAGAGAGATATCCATAGGAGTTATATTCCTTTGTTTAATTCTCTACTTGTTTCTCTATGTGACCTCCTGCCTAGATCAACACAGTCCCCACTAGCATCAAACATTTCCATCAAGGTACAGAAGACTCCAGAGACCGAGCGCAGGTTTAGATTTACTTACACATTACATGCACCAAAAGTTGTAGACCTAGTTGTCACTATAGTCACAATGTTTGTATCACCAACACAGAAGTGTCACTATAGAGATATGACTCACTGATCTATTTATTACATCTGCACTAGTGAATATATTGGATTAAGCTTTAGTGATTAGTTCGTGTACTTCTTAATCTTCCAATTCCATGATCAGTTTAGTACATATTGAGTATTTCATTTACACGAATTTACATCAAATTTACTGCCGAGACGGATGTGTGTGTGAAGAAGGACATCTCTATCGCAAACTAAATAGAAAAGCTTTGAGCTTTTCATTTTGAAATTTCTCAATGTCTAACAAATTATTCTGTAACAATATTTTTGTACCGCTAATAAGGTGTCCATTTGTTTTTAAGTGAGTTTTATGTCATAGAAACAAGAAGCGCTGACAACTTTGATCCTTCGGTGCTAAAGATTGAACACAAAAGTATCTTCTAGCGGTAAAACAAAATATTGACTTATCAACAGTTGTTTTTTTTTGTACACCGGATACACCAGAAAGGATAGCTATTTATAGTATTCACACCATGTATGAAATTCTCCAATGGCTTATGAAATTAATCTCGATGTTCATTAACGCAAACGGGTTTTGAAAAATTACCCCCACCACCACCCTACCACCAACACCACCACCATCACCATCACCATCATCCTCATTTCCCAATTATTTCTACAGTCTCGTTGTGTAGCTGGAGTTAATTGTATTATGAACTCTCCTTACTATTGTCTATATAGCGATTACGTGGGGCGCCTCTGTTAAGGTGTCCTCCTTTAAGCTCGCCAAAGAAGATCCCCTTTGGCATGCGGTCGTCTGCCATGCGGGATAAGTGTATAATAAGTAACTCATGCGCCATTTCGCCCTCACTGGCATAGAGGAAGGTAGCTGGCAGCAGATGGCTTCTGAAAGAGACAGTTGGACAGGCAGCGGAATAAACATTTGAGACTCAAAGAAAAAACATTATTGAAGACAGGCGCAGAAGACGGAAAGAAAACTTAAACAGACCACCAGTGGACAACGGCTTTGTCTGCATGAGATGCAGGAAAATATGCAGGTCGGAACTGGGCCTGTATAGTCATGTGAATCATTGCACGTTGATTTTCGGAAGCGAAGACATTGACATCATTACTGTAGAGTGTAGACTAGTGTTAAGAGTGAACTTATTTCAGCTCCTCTATATCAGAGCTTACAGTTAGTGACGTTTTATTATTGCCACTACCAGTTCTGACTTCCGCCTGACTAGTTCCGGCTCAGGTCACGTGTTTGTTATCAAAATAAATAAATGTAGTACTCAACTAAACTCTGCTCTGAGGATTATATTTCTCTTCGTCTTTGTAAAGGATTCTCATTTCCTGGTCTCAGGTATCCTATCAATTTTCTAACGAGTTAACTTCAATGGCGTAGGAGCCAAGAAAAAAAAGGGAGGATGCAACTCGTTTTGGTAATACTATGTGTATTGTTAAAGTCGATATATCATCGAAGATGGCTGGCTCATTAGAGTTGTCTTGTAGTTGTCATTATGCATAAATAATAAGCTAAATTTTGTTGTTTAAAGTTGAAAAGAGAATACGTATTCTCTATCTCAATTATAATAAAATCTCTTTAAGTTCTCTCTTTAAGTTCTCTCTTTAAGTTCTCTCTTTTAGTTCTCTCTTCAAATTCTCTCTTTAAGTTCTCTCTTTAAGTTCTCTCTTTAAGTTCTCTCTTCAAATTCTCTCTTTAAGTTCTCTGTTTAAGTTCTCTCTTTTAAAGTTCTCTGTTTAAGTTCTCTCTTTAAGTTCTCTCTTTAAGTTCTCTTTTTAAGTTCTCTCTTTAAGTTCTCTCTTTAAGTTCTTTCTTTAAGCTCTCTCTTTAAGTTCTCTTTTTAAGTTCTCTCTTTAAGTTCTCTCTTCAAGTTCTCTCTTTAAGTTCTCTCTATACGTTCTCTCTTTAAGTTCTCTTTTTAAGTTCTCTCTTTAAGTTCTCTCTTCAAGTTCTCTCTTTAAGTTCTCTATAGGTTCTATATCTATGATCTCTCCATAAAATCTCCTGAGAGGTTCAATTATAATTAATTCTCTCTATAAGTTTTCTATAACTCTGTACATGAAATAAATTATGTTAATTAGCAACTCCTAAATGTGTACAAAAATAAAGTTGCATGTTACAATTAAAAATTACAATGACATATACTAGATAGATAACTAACAGTTTTATGGAAAAAGTAAGTACACCTATTATATGTAGCAGATTGAAAAGTGCAATCCTATTAAACAACTATATCAAATAATATGATGTAGAAGATTTATCCAATATATATAACTGTTAGATACTTCATTTACGTATACCATTTACATATCAAAATTACTTAATAAAATTATAATTTGTATTTTTTTGAAATCTGTGAAATTATAGATTTGACTTTGATCTTAAGGCTTGTTTTAACTGAGGACTATGCTAATGATAGGAGGTAAAAAGACTTATGATTACAAACCGCTTAGCTACATATTTTTAAAAAGCTCTCGAAGGTTTGGTCTTCATGGGTTCGTTCTTTAAACAAATCATTTCATTTGACATCATTTCATAGCTCAATACGTTGATTTGTCTTCTGATGTATAGCCTAGTGCTAGTCTACTGCGTCAAGAAACCTGTGTATAGACCTCTTATAGACAGACACATGATTAAGCCATGGGACAATTTAGTAAAGCTAACAATTTATCCTTTTTTTCAAGTCATAGGACACAATAATAATAATAAGGCTTGTCTTCGAGTTCGAAGATTAGTGAGGAGAGCAGTATTTCCCGTGGCTGCGCAGCCCCATGCTGTGACCTACATATTTTGCCACATCCAGGGCAAGCATAACCATTGTCCGCAGGTGGTAGATTTAGATTTTCTTTTCGCCGTTTGCGTTTGTCCTCGGCAGCGAATTTTCTTTTGGTCTCAAATGTGTATCCCGTGGTCCTCGTGAGTGACCTCCAGCTGTCTGTCTCGTTCTGAGGGCCGCATACAACCAGGTGCTCTCTTCTATGTCAGCCAAGCAAAGTTGACGCCTAAGCTGGTCTTTGAAGCGTTTCTGTGGGACGCCTCTGTTACGTCGACCACCATACGGGATACGTGCCCTGCCCAGCGTAGTTGTCGGACCATAAAAAGTCCTTCTATACTGTCCATACCGGCATTCACAAGGACATCGCTGTTTGTAGTGCGGTCCTGCCACCGTATGTCCATGATGGAGCGCAAGCTTAGATGTTTTCTGTATAGTGTCCATGTCTCAGAACGATATAGGACACACTATGGTAATATTAAAAAATTAACTACCAATTTTCCTTCAAGAATTTATTGTCTAAATATGTTAAGTATTAACATTTTTTACAATTTCAAACCATATTCGATTTATTTCGCACACTTATGCTATTGAAATTCCATGAATAATGGCGATGCTCATCCAAAAATATAAAGGTCATTAACTTATGTCTGATCACTACTGCGACCCAACCTGCCTAATGAGTTTATTTATTTACACTACTGCTACCCAACCTGCCTAATGAGTTTATTTATTTACACTACTGCTACTCAACCTGCCTAATGAGTTTATTTATTTACAGTACTGCTACCCAACCGGTCTAATGAGTTTATTTATATACACTACTGCTACCCAACCTGCCTAATGAGTTTATTTATTTACATTACTGCTACCCAACCTGCCTAATGAGTTTATTTATTTACACTACTGCTACTCAACCTGCCTAATGAGTTTATTTATTTACAGTACTGCTACCCAACCGGTCTAATGAGTTTATTTATATACACTACTGCTACCCAACCTGCCTAATGAGTTTATTTATTTACACTACTGCTACCCAACCTGCCTAATGAGTTTATTTATTTACATTACTGCTACCCAACCTGCCTAATGAGTTTATTTATTTACATTACTGCTACCCAACCTGCCTAATGAGTTTATTTATTTACACTACAGATGATCGAATGGGGGAATGTATGTTAATATTTTTAAAAAAAAGAAAGTTCCCCTTTCAGACCTCACAATCTATGGGGGCAGATGTAAATTTCTTCTGTTTCTGTGACTCACGTTTAAAGAGGGTGTCATGGGGCCAACACAACGACAAACTACCTTTTGGCTAGTTAATGTCTGGCACCCATTACAGTTGGTTTGACTCAAGGGCACCCTAAAAATTCCGGAATTCAAAATTTACGTCTTTACCAGCATTCAAACCCGAGACCTCTCGACTCGGAAGCCAAGTGCCCCCTACATTTTCTTGGAGATAACATGGATATTTTTCAGACAAAAAATACATAAACAATTTAAAATATAAAATTTAAATAGTCTAACAGCATGAGAGTGTGAATCATAAAATCAAAGAAAGGCGTCTTGAGGATCTTCATTATCATCAAACTACTTTTAAGTGATGGCTTGAGAGGCTCAGTTCCTGTCTTGCAAAAGTCCTGGACAGAAACCCAGATCTTGTTTGTAATGCAAGTAAGTCCTTGACAGAAACCCAGATCTTGTTTGTAATGCAAGTAAGTCCTGGACAGAAACCCAGATCTTGTTTGTAATGCAAGTAAGTCCTGGACAGAAACCCAGATCTTGTTTGTAATGCAAGTAAGTCCTGGACAGAAACCCAGATCTTATTTGTAATGCAAGTAAGTCCTGGACAGAAACCCAGATCTTGTTTGTAATGCAAGTAAGTCCTTGACAGAAACCCAGATCTTGTTTGTAATGCAAGTAAGTCCTGGACAGAAACCCAGATCTTGTTTGTAATGCAAGTAAGTCCTTGGCAGAAACCCAGATCTTGTTTGTAATGCAAGTAAGTCCTGGACAGAAACCCAGATCTTGTTTGTAATGCAAGTAAGTCTGGGACAGAAACACGGATCTTGTTTGTAATGCAAGTAAGTCCTGGACAGAAACCCAGATCTTGTTTGTAATGCAAGTAAGTCCTGGACAGAAACCCAGATCTTGTTTGTAATGCAAGTAAGTCCTGGACAGAAACCCAGATCTTGTCTTACAAGTCTTTGCAAAGAATATGGGAGACTGTTTCATTCCCCCGCAGCGGGGAAGCTGTGAGTCCAAGTTTGGCCTGACCCTTGCGAAATGTATGAACCGAATGGACAATGACCCTCCGTGCAATACGATGTAATAGTTTGTTCAGGCAGTGTTTAGAAACGCACTAAAAGTACTATAGGGTTACTTATAAATACTTAACCTCCTATCAATACTTGTGAGAAGCGTGATTGAGAGGCTAAGTACGCTTTGCTACCTATGAAGGGGGCTCGAGATTTGACACCTGACTCGGGCAGAGTTGTGTTTACTAAGTGCCTAAAGGCAACACGGAAAACCTTCTCTCAGATACCCCCCCCCCCCAACTGGTCCACAAATGAGATTGGACCAAAGCGCTCTGAGCATGCTATAAGCATGAAAGTAGCGCTATATAAAAAGATATATATATATATATATATATATATATATATATATATATATATATATATATATATATATATATATATATATATATATATATATATATATATTCTTCAGTACTTTGTACACCGGATACTTAAAACATCTTTCTATTTGTACATTTTCCTCCATCTATACAATGTCCTTTAGAGATGGCGACAAAAAGTCGTTGGACAATGTTTGATTATATAACAGCATGAATTGTAACATTATAGTATATGTGGAGATTATGCTTTTGCTTTTTAAAACAACTCATTTTTTATATTTGTTATAAATTAATTCCAAATTCTCCCCCCAAAAAATGCATTCTGATGGCGAAAAATAAATTTTTCACATTACTGAATTATAATCCACGTTGGTGTTTCATATGAAGGTCTGTGAGTTGGCAGCTGTGGGGAAGTGTTTAAATACGTTTTGAACCTGTAATTTCTTTCCATCAGCCAAGCTCTTCATCTGACTGGTTAAGTTGTAGTTACTCCCCTTTAACTCGGGTTTCTGTCATAGCTTTGACAATCTTCTTACTGAATGTATTATTCTATATCAGTTGAATTCTATTTCAGATATACACAATTGTACATTCCTTTCTTTGTTGTTAATGTGTTTAAATGTTAATGTCTTAATTCTGAAAAGTTGAAGAAACAAAAACAAATTAAGTCATTAAACTGCAAACTATATGTTGTAAATTGAAACATAGACAATTTATCCATAACTTGGCACTATGCTTGTAGTTCATTTTTAGACTAACCAAGTAATAAATATAGGACTATGCCAGAACTTGTCCATTTGTTGTATCTAGACTTACAGCTAACATTTCATGCCATCTGTCAAAACTGTCATAAGTAGTTAGTGTTTGAGCATTTGGTCTGAAAATTGTGTGTGTGTTTGTGTGTGAAGTCGAGCTAATTAAACACCCGTAACATAACATCTGCTCATGTTTAACAAGTTTAAGTCCTAGCTAAGTAGGTCAAATATAATTCGTTTTCAAGAAGTTCTTTCTTCTACTCCCAAGGGATTTTTCTCTCACTTTCTCTCTATCTCTCTCTATCTCGCTTTATCTCTATATATCTCTGTTTATTTCTCTTTCTCTCTTTGTCTCTCTTTATCTCTCTTTATCTCTCATGCTTTTTCTTTCTTTAACTTTCTTTTTCTCTTTCTTCTCTCAATCTCTTGTTTTATCTCTCTCTTTCGACCTCTCTCTCTCCATTTCTTTTTTTCCTCTCCATACATCTTATCTCATTTTCTCTCTCTTTATTTCTATCTCTCTCTCTCTGGATAGATACATCTCTCTCTTTATTTCTCTCTCTCTCTCTCTCGATAAATACATCTCCCTCTTTATTTCTATCTATTTCATTAACTCTCTCTTTGTTTTTCTGTTTTTCTCTCTTTTTCGCTCTGTTTTTTTTTCTCTTTTCTCTTTCTCTCTTTCTCTCCATACGGTTCCCAGTCAGTTCATTCCCGGTCACTTCATCCCCTGGTCAATTTCATCCCCTGGTCATTGTATCACCTGGTCATTTCATCTCCTGGTCATGTCATCCGCTGGTCATTTCATCCTCTAATCCATAAAAAAAATAAATTCTAAAATGTATGAAATTAACAATATTTCATACTTTTTTTTATTTACATAACAAAAATATGAACATTAATAAATAAGAATAGAATAGAATGTCGTTAAAATTACAAAACATTCTCACCTATAGAGCTAACGTAAACATTGTTTTTGCGTGTTAATTGAAATCACTAAGATAAGCGCTATTGCTAGTAGGTACAGAAGACGTTCCATAGATTTGTATTGCTGTACATCGTTTGTAATTTCTTGGCCAGTGTTGCGTCTTGCTTGCAGTCAGCGTTTATTAGACTAAGTCCAACGTTCTATCCGGGTTTGAACTGACACGCTCATGTTTCAGACAGAACGAAGGACAAATAAAGTGACAGATGACCTTCAGGAGATAAGTTCTCAGCGGCAAGTATTCTAATTGTTCTCATCTCTCCAGATGTCCACTACTTCCACCACACCTTGACCTTTGATTATTACATCACACAATATGCGCAGGATAATATTGACATCCCTACAACAAACAGAAACAATAAAACTTAAATTCAAACTCCGCATTACAATATGTCTTCTTATTTGCATATATTATTTTATTTCTCAACAAGTATGGAGAGAGTTTAAACGCTGTAATAACATGTCGGAAATATCTAACAAAAATTTTAAAGAAGCACATTTATATATGAGTTGAAATGAGGGCTTAAAAGCTAACCCTTAAAAGCACAATTACACAATAACTAAATAAAAAATATTTAATTGGGGATGAAATGACCGGGGATGAAGTGACCAAGGATGAAATGACCGGGGATGAAGTGCCCTCGGATGAAATGACCGGGGATGAAGTGACCAAGGATGAAATGACCGGGGATGAAGTGACCGGAGATTAAATGACCGGTCACCTCTCCATACATCACTAACTTAAGTATCTGCTTACATTTTATATTACTTCTTCACTAATTATTCAAAACTAGAAGTGCGGTGGCTGAGTGCGGTGGCTGAGTGCGGTGGCTGAGTGCGGTGGCTGAGTGGTTTAGCGCTTAGCTTCCGAACCTGGGGTCCTGGGTGAAGAATGGGATTTCGAATTTCGGTATTTTAAGGGCCCCAAATGTATTGAGTACCTGACTTTAGTTGGGAAAAGTAAAGGCAGTTGGTCATTGTGCAGGCCACAGGATACCCTTGTTAACCATGGGCCACAGAAACAGATGACCTTAACAACATATTCCCTATAGATCGCAAGGTCTGAAGGGGAAATTAATATTGACTAACTATGAGCTAATGAAGTTTTCAGTTAGTTTATTATATTTCTGAATGCCGTCTAAATCAAAAAGTTTTCAACAATGAATTGCTGTGTTATTACAGTAAGTCATAGTACAAAACATAAATACTATATTTATGTATTACACAACATCTTTCTAAACAATTGGCATTTATTTTGTTTTATTAAAGTAGCAGAGAAAATAAAAATTGTCGCTCTTTTTTTGTAGTTTTTATGATATCATCCCAAAGCTTGTAGTGATAAAAAATTAGGGCATATCGTTAATGTTTGTTTTACCAAAGGATGGCACTAATTAACTTAATAAAGTATACTATTACTTCTGGCTTTAATTTGTTCTTTCCCATCTAAAGTAGACTAAAATAACTCTGCTTTCAGGCATCTATTGTCTAATTGGGCATGATCTTAAAGGTCAAAGGTGTGTTCTCTGTTAGGTCTTACACTAATGAGTGCATATTGTTCCGTAAACTGATAAGTTTAAGTAGGGCTGGGTCAATGCGACATGTTTATTGTGAGCAGAACAGGTTCCATTCATGTCGGCCCAGTGAGTTGCTTGCCAATTTTATCGTAGGATGTAACCTACGAGCTCTAGTGCTTGACGTCATAGGTACAGGTTCCTTTGGGAGGTATTTATGTAGACCAGGACATGGTAAACATTGTTCTCTTCTACCAGTGTGGCTTGAATCTATGCACAGCGTAAAAAAGTTCTGTCAGCACTAGAGATCAAGAAATCATGAAATGTAGCAAGTCCTGCACAAAGATGAAGGTCGAACCTGCAATTTTTTTTTAAGTTGCTGAAAACATTTTAATAAACAACATCAAACTGATATCCTAAGCATTTTGAAACATCACGATACACTCTCAGAAAAACGTGTTTCAGTTTAAATCTAAGTGACTTTTGCCTTAATGCTAGAATGAACTATAGATTGTAACTTCTAAATAGATAATCACTAGTGTCTGAAACTTTATCATCATCATCTTTCCTTTGCGTTCCTCATGGAACATAGAGCTCAGTAAAAACACGCCACTCTCCATGATCTCTTGTTGGTTTTTGTTTCATGGCTTCCAAGCTCTTTTTCTAGTTAAGCATAAGATATATAATAAAGTTTATGTCAATAGCTTGTCCTAAGTTTTCAACTAGGGCTTAGTTTTAATTCCTGTGTTAATGTGGAGTTCTTCCACTAAAATGAAATAATTCTCTTAACATTTTGACGATTCACCCATGCCCTTTTTTTTTCGCCAAGCCATGTTCTATGTTCCTAGTGTCAAGTTATGTTAGCATGTTATGTGACCTCGTGGTCTGCAAAACCTAAGATGTTATATAGGTCAGTGTAAAATGTTACAAAGTATAAATATTAAATGAGCTTTAAACAAATTAAAAATAAATATTTGTAAGAATTTAGTAAAAAAATGTTTTTGTAGTACTCCCCACTCCACATTCCAAACAAAGGTTCTGTGTATTAGATTTGGAAGTCATTTAGAGAAATAGAAACTCTTTAGAAAAAAACTCGTTAAAGCTATTTACACTACGGAAAATCCAAACATTAATTTAAAAATCTCAAACTTCACCTGGACTTAAAGTTGATACAGTTGGCTCAGAAACGAAGCAAGTTACAATACGAGCCCTCTGGACATTTCTGCATAACAATAACATTGACATAATGTCTCTCTGTGGCCTGTGTCCTAACTAGCTGAGACTTGTGCTGGCATATATTCGATAATAATAATAATAATAATAATAATAATAATAATAATACTCTTTTATTGTCCGTACGGAAATTCGTCTTACAATTTGTGAATTACAACATACACAAAATTAAATTTATAATTTAGAACTATAACAAACCAAAATGTACATTTACACCAGACTCACTCATAATGTACAGTTGAAAAGTTTATATCAGATTGTTTCTATTTAATGATTTGATTGCCAGGGGAACAAAAGAGTGTTTGTGTATGTTTGTCTTTGCATGGCGAAAAAATGTTATTGAAGTTAAAAAAATGCTTTAAAAAAATAACAACAACAAAGCTTATACGAAGTGTAATTGTATCAATCAGATTGGATCAGTCATGTCATTCAGTTTGGATCAGTCATGTCATTTAGTTTGTAAAAAGATCCAGACCAACACCATCAGCAATAAATCTGTGCGATTAAATATATTTGTATCCATTGATTTGTTTAGCGCTCATTTCATGCTTTTACCTTTCTCACTACACAATCTTGGTTGCTATGATTCTATTTACTTGTCTGGACCAGTTGGGACATGGGGGGGGGGGGGGGGCTGAGACAAAAAGAGACATCTGGCTTTAAAATCATTAAAAACTGGTGGAGGAACATTCTGAATTCGAACTCATGGCTCAAGTCTCCTCAATCTGACATATTAACCATTCTGCTAGTGAGGTGTTTATGAAAATAGAAGATTGAATATTATGTATTGTTTGTTTTAAACTTACTTTAAAGCGGCGATTCATAAATTTGTCTTATTCAGCTTATACCACCGCTTCAGTCAAGTACTTTCCTTAGTTCGAGATACCAAACAAATAATTAATTACCAATAGTTAATTGGTTTCTTTTAAATATTGATTCTAGTCTTGTCAGGTACAAGAAATTGTTATGAACGAAAACAAAACAAACAGTTTTATTCAAGAGTTGGGGCGGGAAATAAAGAAATAAGGTGCACACAATTTTATTCGACAGAGTGAGTTGATATAAGCTCTGTAAATAGAGGATCTTATCAAATAAAAATATTTTCTTATAAATTGGTGAGAGGAAAATATATATATATATAGAGAGAGAGAGACAAATAGAGAGAGAGAAAGAGAGAGATGGGAATAAAGTAATGCAGAGAGAAAGAGAGAAAGAGAGAGAAAGAAAGAGAGAGATGGGGATTAAGTAATGCAGAAAGAGAGAAAGAAAGAGAGAGAGAGAGAAAGAGAAAGATGGGGATTAAGTAATGCAGAGAGAGAGTGAGAAAGAAAGAGAAAGAAAGAGAGAGAGAGAAAGAAAGAGAGAGATGGGAAAAAGTAATGCAGAGAGAAAGAGAGAAAGAGAGAGAAAGAAAGAGAGAGAGAGAGAAAGACAGAGAGAGATGGGGATTAAGTAATGCAGAGAGAGAGAAAGAAAGAGAGAGAGAGAGAGAGAAAGAGAGAGATGGGGATTAAGTAATGCAGAGAGAGAGAAAAAGAGAGAGAAAGAGACAGAGAGAGAAAGAGAGAGAAAGAAAGAGGGAGAGAAAGAGAGAGAAAGAAAGAGAGTGAGAGAGAAAGAGAGAGAAAGAGAGAGAAAGAAAGAGGGAGAGAAAGAGAGAGAGAGAAAGAGGGAGAGAAAGAGAGAGAAAGAAAGAGAGTGAGAGAGAAAGAGAGAGAAAGAGACAGAGAGAGAAAGAGAGAGAAAGAAAGAGGGAGAGAAAGAGAGAGAGAGAAAGAAAGAGAGAGAGAAGAGAGAGAGGGAGAAACATGAAAAAAGAAAAAAAATCGGATCGTTAAAATCTGTTTCATTCCGTTTTTTGTTTACTTTTCTTAAGTTAACTAGAGCACTATATTTCTCAATGCTATCACTTACATGTTCCATATCATTTCTTTTTTTCTCTAAGAGTACAAAACATTTCTTTCAAGTGCATCAGATCTCATTGCAACTCGCCAAGAAGTGTGCACATATCTCCACACTCTCTATTACAATCCTAGCAAAGACACATAAACATTTCAGCCTTCATTCATGCTGACTTGTGCCTTTCATTGTGTTTGATTAGAGGATCATATCAGTTCTAAAACAAAGGCACACACCGGACAGGAGCAAGATTCATTTCTCCAACTTAGAGTTGAAGTCTAAGATACATTGAAAACAAACTTAACAATATTGTGACTTTTTTTTGGAGGGTCGGGAGTAGCCGCTAATAACATTGACACTATAAATGATAATTTAAATAATGTCTATTATCTTATAAAAATGTTTCCATAGATTGTCATTTCGATTTATTCAGAAAATTCGGTGGTTCTGCAGGAATTCAAGGGGCAGCCATCTTTGTTATTGTTTAGACTATAATCTTATATCTTGGGTTTTCTCTCAGAATTGGGTTTTTTGTTTGTTTTTATTTTTGTAGCTAAAAAATATGCTAGATCTAGCTATACCGGTATCATCTAGTCCTAATAGTCTATTAATTAGACTTTAAGACTCATAATCTAATTGACACCAAAACAGGTTAATGCTTGACTCACAATTGGGAGGTAACAGCGCTCCCACAAGACTGCCCCATTTTTAGCATAAGGCGAAATTCTAATAGCCTTAATAGGCTTAGATTTTTTTTACAATTAAAAACAAGTGAATAGACAAATGAGTATTATAAAAAGTACAAACATTTGTTAAAAAAACAACAAAGATAACAACATATATTAGATCTAGACATATATATTAGATCTAGACATATATATTAGATCTAGGCATATATATTAGATCTAGACATATATATTAGATCTAGACATATATATTAGATCTAGACATATATATTAGATCTAGACATATATATAGATCTAGATTTGTAGATCGATCTAGATCTAAGTTTATAGATCTAGAATTTTCTAGATCTACATTTATGCATCTAAATCTAAATTTAAGATCCATACATTTAGTCTGGGTCATTTCAAAAGACATAAAGGACGATAAAAATACTTAAATAGTGGTTAAAAAATCAGACTAATTCAGAATAGATCTAGACACTATTTAACAATGACAGAACAGACAGAACAATAAGAAACGTATTGTATTGACACCAAGTCAAAATTAAAAGAAAAAATAGCATTGCTTTGAAAACACAGAAATAATGTTAATTTTTGGTATTTTTTAAGACACTATCTTGGGATTTCTTTGGACCATAAACAATAACAAATAGTAACAAAGATGGCTGCCCCTTGAAATCCTGCAGAATTACCGAAAATTCTTTTAAAGATAACGTAGTCTGATTATAAATAAACAGGTAAAGTCACGTTTCCTTTTCAGACTTGGCGATCGAAGGTCATCTGTTTCTGTGACCCACGGCTAACGAGGGTGTCATGTGGCCAGCACAACGAACAACCTCCTTTACTTTTCCTACCTAAAATCAGGTACTCATTAGAGCTGGGTGACCTCAGGAGCGCCCTAAAATGCCAAAATTCAAAATCCCATTCTTCACCGACATTCGAACCCAAGATCCGAGGTTCAGAATCCAAGCGCTTAACCACTCAGCCACCGCGTCCCCACGAAAAACAGGTAGAAAGTAATTAATTCTTATCAATAATTTAGCATTTGACATGCTCGCAATAGTGTAGTAAATGATGAAACGTGAAAAGTGAATCACTTTCTCTAAGGGAAATAACTCAGACATAATCTAGAAAATTTAACGAGTAAAGAATTTAAGATTGCTCTAATTTGTTGCTTAAAGTCAAACAACGTACACAAACACAGAGACACAAGTATTTCTCTTAAGTCTTGGAAATTATAAACTAGAAAATATTAAAAACATTTGTTTTAAAGATAATACCTCCTCCATACAATAATAGAGAGGTTATGTTTGTGTTAATAAGTAATGTATGTTAGAAAAAAAAAGGAAACAAAGTTGATACTATCACATAGCCAGCCTTCCTCAACAGAAAAAATCTTGGGTAAGTGAATGTATAGATCTACTAAGATTTTCTAATGATAGGCCTTTAGATCAATTTTCACTCAATTTTCCTGAAAATTAATTAATTTAACTCTTGAATCAATACTACAACATATTACGAAATCTCGAACGCCCTGTCAAGAACGCGATAGTCCTTTCAAAATCGGCATTGGATCTAGATATAAACCTAGTTCTCTAGCCAAATTTAAATTTATTTCTGTTTTACTGTGAAAAAAATAGAATGGTCCCTGTGTTGACATTGAGCTAGTAATTGTTTTCTTAGCGACACCAACTGTTCTATTTCGTTTTCCACAATCGTGTCCCCCGCCCACCTTCCACGAATGTACGAGTTGAATAGAGGCATTGAGGTCTTCAAGCAATAACATTCTATGTTCTATTTGTTTAATACTAAGCATCTTTTATTATGTTCTCTTTTAATTGTCTTAAGACCTATTCACAAGTGGTTCAGCAAAAGACCACGTCATGAGTTATTTACATTGACCGCATGTTTTTTGGGGGGACTGCTCATTATTAACGATGTGAGGAGTTGCATCGTGATTATAAACTGATATGGAGCATACAATAATACACAACAATGGTATATCGCATATACCACGGTCAGATCTAATAAATGTAGGCAGCTTGCAGATGTGAAGACTTGGCTGTGGAATGTGCCCTGTTTCTTGGTACACATATAAACATTGGGGGAGGACATATTATGTCTGCTAGCTGAAAATGAATGTTTAAATCTAGATCTAGTGAGTTTCTTCATTTCACCAAGGGTGTGGTGGTCCAGTAATATATCGCTTGGTCTGGTGTACCGAGGGTATCAAGTTTAAATACACGTGGAATCAAGAATGTATTCCGTGTTTGTTTGTTTTATAACTTTCGGGCGTTCCTTTAGACTTGAAGGTCAATAAGTCCTAGAGCAAGGTCAATAAGTCCTAGAGCAAACATCCTTCAGGACGACCGGGGAAAATAGTGACAAGGGTTCGAACCCGGGATTGTCGTCATAACAATCTGAAGCGCAAACCACAAGAATACGCAGCCATCTTCTGGGTCAAAACACAGGTTCTAATGGATACGTGATATTTGTGAATAGAAGTAAATTGTATTGGATGTTGTGCTGGTCACACAAAACCCTCGTCATCCATTTTGATTTGAAACTATTTCATCTTGTTCTTTAGATTAAGCAGTGTTATGGTAACAATTGCTTTAATGTAGTGTTTTTTTTTAACCATATTGAAGACCTTTATAGAGTCAAACATGTGTATAATACAAGAAGCATTTTCAATGCATTCATTATAAAGCTGCGTTTAAAAATCTAATATAAAATTAAAATGCTTAGGATAAAAACTCTTATATAGACTCTAACCCACATTCCCGTAACATATTGAAAAAACTATCTTCCTTAGGATGCCCCTGAGTCGACCAAACTATAATGATTACCTGAAATTTGTCGTAGAATAGTATAAGCGGTTGGTCTTTGTGCTGACCACATTACACCCTCGTTAACATTCTGCCATAAAAACATTTCCACAATTGATTTCAAGATCTGCAAAAGTACCCTTGAGACGTTTTAGATCATAGTTTATTCAATTTTTCTTTTTTAAATCAAAGTCTGTTTTCTTATTGCAAAGAGAAAACTGAGTAATCAAAAAGTGTGTTTGGTTTTAGAGTCTTTCAAAAACTTCACAAAATGTTTTGCCTCATCATTTTTTCCTAGACAACAAACTAGAGAAAGTTCTCGATGACCTATGCGCCAATTTATTGCACATTCGCAAAACAAAACAAAACAAAAACCTAAACAAAAGACATAGTCTAACATAAACAGAAAGTTAATGACTTGGAAACAAAGTCAACGAGGAACAAAGGGGACCGTAGATCTCAACATGTTACACCTACTGCATGCTCTTATCAAATCCCAATCTTTCGCACAACAACATGAACAAGAAAAACCTAGACAGACTTAGCTCGTGCCGAGGGTGAAAAGAAGGATAACTGGCATCTGCATTTATAGAAGCTGGAATCCGACACCTTGCCTCTCTTACTCTCTTCCCTGTCGTCAAAAAGTAACTAGTATGAAATGTCAAGTGGACACAGCAGGATAGATGTCTAACCTACACGTCTGCGTACTATGGTCATTCTCGTGATGTTGACAGTAAGACTCTAAATCACTTTCTTACTAAATGATTACCTCGAGTCTTGTATGTGATTTGGTAATAGAGTATATTTATTATTGGACATTTCTTTTCCTATGAAAGAGGAAGTGTCAATCAGATATTTACATTTTTAAAGTCTACATTAAATTTTGGGCAGTTTTTAAAATGTTTGTTTGTAAAATGGTTTACATGTTTCGGATGTTCCTTCAGAGTTGAAGATAATTTCATCCTAGTCCAAACCTACTGCAGGACGACGGGGGATGGGAGCGGGCAGGGTTTGAACCCTGGATCATCGATAAATCTGAACGACAGTCCAGCACGCAAACCGCACGACCAGGCAGCCATCCAGTAATATATAATATTTAGTTAATCACATTGATCTTTCAAATATTGAGTCTTAGAATGACCCTAAGTAGGGATCAATCAAATGCTGATTATTTTTAATATAAAAACATTAATCTATCCTTTTACAGTGCCTTGAACCTTGATTGCATTTCTCAACAGCGCTATAGTAATGAAATAATTAGAATACTAATTTATGACAAAGGGAACATAATAACACCCTATTTAATAGAAAGTTAGATTGTAATACTTGTTAAATAGCTTAAAAGAATCTCTATACATTGTTACACTGAATATGTGGCTCGACTCACTCGACTCGTTTAGATGACTAGATGTAACAAATCATTCTCTACACGTATTGCGTCATGTCAGCTCATCAAGAAATCAAGTGCAAGAAACACTAATGTTCAATGAAGTGGAATACTTTAATGAAATAAAGTACATAAAATCTACCATAGAAAATCAAAAGGTCTGAAGGTTTCATAGGTCAAAGGTTGACTCTCACATAATAAAGACACGAAGTATCCCGGAATCTGTTTTCGTTTTTCCTTCTATCAATTGAGTTGAACCAAGCTCTTGACTTCCGGCAACTCTATAGAAGTAAAACAATTCCCGAAACGTCTTCTTGAACAAAAGTAAAATAAAGAAAAATAATTTCAAAAAGTCAAATGCTTCTTTTTAAAGCTTATTTAATTTCTCATTCTGTTCATTTCTTGTAATGCTGAACTAGTGTCTAGGTTCAACACCATGAATAGATTGAAAACTTTTAGGAGGATTTGTAACTTTATAAATGTGTAAATGACGTCATACTAGATAAAAGGTCAACTAAGGGCTACGTCACTGCTTCTTGTGATATTTAAATTGATTCTTGGATTTATTTTCTTTTTATTTCATAATATTTGTTGTCACGGCTGTTGGTAGTAAAAAATCTGTCAGGTATAGAAATGACTGGCAGTCAACATTTGCGACAATTCAAACAATGAAAACTAATGGCAAGTTTCAAAATTGATGTAGCTCCCTGTACAACAGAAATAATTTTAGAACCTCTCTTGTATAAGCGTAGCTTAAACATCTATGCTCTATAAGCCGTGACCTTTCATTTTCTTTCCTCATAGGATTCCCTCCACACAATCACCGACTTGTATCAACAGCTTACGGTCTAAGGGTTGCACTAGATGAAACAAGGGCTCATTGATTCCACTTCGTGTGTAGTGCCTGGCATTCAACATGAAGGGTACAATCAATTGTTTGGACTTTGGGAGGGGGTTAGTCACATGTATTTACAGGGCTACCTAAATAATCACTGTCACCTTCACCTAGCCCTTGGTCTGTTGGACCGTTGAGGGCACCACTAAGAATCTGTTGACTGTCCTTCTCTATTCCTCTGGGTTTTTTTTTTGTTGCCTTGGATAGAATCTCTTTCAATGACAGGCCCGTCCCTTCCTAAATGTAGTCTTCCCATCGCTTTCTCTGTCTGCATCTTCATTTAGAAACCAGTTACGAGGGTCCAGATAAGTGATAGGATCACAGCGTACTGAGACAAGTGATAGGATCACAGCGTACTGAGACAAGTGATAGGATCACAGCGTACTGAGACAAGTGATAGGATCACATCGTACTGAGACAAGTGATAGGATCACATCGTACTGAGACAAGTGATAGGATCACAGCGTACTGAGACAAGTGATAGGATCACAGCGTACTGAGACAAGTGGTAGGATCACAGCGTACTGAGACAAGTGATAGGATCACAGCGTACTGAGACAAGTGATAGGATCACAGCGTACTGAGACAAGTGATAGGATCACAGCGTACTGAGACAAGTGATAGGATCACAGCGTACTGAGACAAGTGATAGGATCACAGCGTAGTGAGACAAGTGATAGGATCACAGCGTACTGAGACAAGTGATAGGATCACAGCGTAGTGAGACAAGTGATAGGATCACAGCGTAGTGAGACAAGTGATAGGATCACAGCGTAGTGAGACAAGTGATAGGATCACAGCGTAGTGAGACAAGTGATAGGATCACAGCGTAGTGAGACAAGTGATAGGATCACAGCGTAGTGAGACAAGTGATAGGATCACAGCGTAGTGAGACAAGTGATAGGATCACAGCGTAGTGAGACAAGTGATAGGATCACAGCGTAGTGAGACAAGTGATAGGATCACAGCGTAGTGAGACAAGTGATAGGATCACAGCGTAGTGAGACAAGTGATAGGATCACAGCGTAGTGAGACAAGTGATAGGATCACAGCGTAGTGAGACAAGTGATAGGATCACAGCGTAGTGAGACAAGTGATAGGATCACAGCGTACTGAGACAAGTGATAGGATCACAGCGTAGTGAGACAAGTGATAGGATCACAGCGTACTGAGACAAGTGATAGGATCACAGCGTACTGAGACAAGTGATAGGATCACAGCGTACTGAGACAAGTGATAGGATCACAGCGTACTGAGACAAGTGATAGGATCACAGCGTACTGAGACAAGTGATAGGATCACAGCGTACTGAGACAAGTGATAGGATCACAGCGTACTGAGACAAGTGATAGGATCACAGCGTACTGAGACAAGTGATAGGATCACAGCGTACTGAGACAAGTGATAGGATCACAGCGTACTGAGACAAGTGATAGGATCACAGCGTACTGAGACAAGTGATAGGATCACAGCGTACTGAGACAAGTGATAGGATCACAGCGTACTGAGACAAGTGATAGGATCACAGCGTACTGAGACAAGTGATAGGATCACAGCGTACTGAGACAAGTGATAGGATCACAGCGTACTGAGACAAGTGATAGGATCACAGCGTACTGAGACAAGTGATAGGATCACAGCGTACTGAGACAAGTGATAGGATCACAGCGTACTGAGACAAGTGATAGGATCACAGCGTACTGAGACAAGTGATAGGATCACAGCGTACTGAGACAAGTGATAGGATCACAGCGTACTGAGACAAGTGATAGGATCACAGCGTACTGAGACAAGTGATAGGATCACAGCGTAGTGAGACAAGTGATAGGATCACAGCGTAGTGAGACAAGTGATAGGATCACAGCGTAGTGAGACAAGTGATAGGATCACAGCGTAGTGAGACAAGTGATAGGATCACAGCGTAGTGAGACAAGTGATAGGATCACAGCGTACTGAGACAAGTGATAGGATCACAGCGTACTGAGACAAGTGATAGGATCACAGCGTACTGAGACAAGTGATAGGATCACAGCGTACTGAGACAAGTGATAGGATCACAGCGTACTGAGACAAGTGATAGGATCACAGCGTACTGAGACAAGTGATAGGATCACAGCGTACTGAGACAAGTGATAGGATCACAGCGTACTGAGACAAGTGATAGGATCACAGCGTACTGAGACAAGTGATAGGATCACAGCGTACTGAGACAAGTGATAGGATCACAGCGTACTGAGACAAGTGATAGGATCACAGCGTACTGAGACAAGTGATAGGATCACAGCGTACTGAGACAAGTGATAGGATCACAGCGTACTGAGACAAGTGATAGGATCACAGCGTACTGAGACAAGTGATAGGATCACAGCGTACTGAGACAAGTGATAGGATCACAGCGTACTGAGACAAGTGATAGGATCACAGCGTACTGAGACAAGTGATAGGATCACAGCGTACTGAGACAAGTGGTAGGATCACAGCGTACTGAGACAAGTGGTAGGATCACAGCGTACTGAGACAAGTGGTAGGATCACAGCGTACTGAGACAAGTGGTAGGATCACAGCGTACTGAGACAAGTGGTAGGATCACAGCGTACTGAGACAAGTGATAGGATCACAGCGTACTGAGACAAGTGATAGGATCACAGCGTAGTGAGACAAGTGATAGGATCACAGCGTAGTGAGACAAGTGATAGGATCACAGCGTACTGAGACAAGTGATAGGATCACAGCGTAGTGAGACAAGTGATAGGATCACAGCGTACTGAGACAAGTGATAGGATCACAGCGTAGTGAGACAATTGATAGGATCACAGCGTACTGAGACAAGTGATAGGATCACAGCGTAGTGAGACAAGTGATAGGATCACAGCGTACTGAGACAAGTGATAGGATCACAGCGTAGTGAGACAAGTGATAGGATCACAGCGTACTGAGACAAGTGATAGGATCACAGCGTACTGAGACAAGTGATAGGATCACAGCGTACTGAGACAAGTGATAGGATCACAGCGTACTGAGACAAGTGATAGGATCACAGCGTACTGAGACAAGTGATAGGATCACAGCGTACTGAGACAAGTGATAGGATCACAGCGTACTGAGACAAGTGATAGGATCACAGCGTACTGAGACAAGTGATAGGATCACAGCGTACTGAGACAAGTGATAGGATCACAGCGTACTGAGACAAGTGATAGGATCACAGCGTACTGAGACAAGTGATAGGATCACAGCGTACTGAGACAAGTGATAGGATCACAGCGTACTGAGACAAGTGATAGGATCACAGCGTACTGAGACAAGTGATAGGATCACAGCGTACTGAGACAAGTGATAGGATCACAGCGTACTGAGACAAGTGATAGGATCACAGCGTACTGAGACAAGTGATAGGATCACAGCGTACTGAGACAAGTGATAGGATCACAGCGTACTGAGACAAGTGATAGGATCACAGCGTACTGAGACAAGTGATAGGATCACAGCGTACTGAGACAAGTGATAGGATCACAGCGTACTGAGACAAGTGATAGGATCACAGCGTACTGAGACAAGTGATAGGATCACAGCGTACTGAGACAAGTGATAGGATCACAGCGTACTGAGACAAGTGATAGGATCACAGCGTACTGAGACAAGTGATAGGATCACAGCGTACTGAGACAAGTGATAGGATCACAGCGTACTGAGACAAGTGATAGGATCACAGCGTACTGAGACAAGTGATAGGATCACAGCGTACTGAGACAAGTGATAGGATCACAGCGTACTGAGACAAGTGATAGGATCACAGCGTACTGAGACAAGTGATAGGATCACAGCGTACTGAGACAAGTGATAGGATCACAGCGTACTGAGACAAGTGATAGGATCACAGCGTACTGAGACAAGTGATAGGATCACAGCGTACTGAGACAAGTGATAGGATCACAGCGTACTGAGACAAGTGATAGGATCACAGCGTACTGAGACAAGTGATAGGATCACAGCGTAGTGAGACAAGTGATAGGATCACAGCGTAGTGAGACAAGTGATAGGATCACAGCGTACTGAGACAAGTGATAGGATCACAGCGTAGTGAGACAAGTGATAGGATCACAGCGTACTGAGACAAGTGATAGGATCACAGCGTACTGAGACAAGTGATAGGATCACAGCGTACCGAGACAAGTGATAGGATCACAGCGTACCGAGACAAGTGATAGGATCACAGCGTACTGAGACAAGTGGTAGGATCACAGCGTACTGAGACAAGTGATTGGTAGGATCACAGCGTACTGAGACAAGTGGTAGGATCACAGCGTACTGAGACAAGTGATAGGATCACAGCGTACTGAGACAAGTGGTAGGATCACAGCGTACTGAGACAAGTGATAGGATCACAGCGTACTGAGACAAGTGATAGGATCACAGCGTACTGAGACAAGTGGTAGGATCACAGCGTACTGAGACAAGTGGTAGGATCACAGCGTACTGAGACAAGTGGTAGGATCACAGCGTACTGAGACAAGTGGTAGGATCACAGCGTACTGAGACAAGTGATAGGATCACAGCGTACTGAGACAAGTGATAGGATCACAGCGTACTGAGACAAGTGATAGGATCACAGCGTACTGAGACAAGTGATAGGATCACAGCGTACTGAGACAAGTGATAGGATCACAGCGTACTGAGACAAGTGATAGGATCACAGCGTAGTGAGACAAGTGATAGGATCACAGCGTACTGAGACAAGTGATAGGATCACAGCGTACTGAGACAAGTGATAGGATCACAGCGTACTGAGACAAGTGATAGGATCACAGCGTACTGAGACAAGTGATAGGATCACAGCGTACTGAGACAAGTGATAGGATCACAGCGTACTGAGACAAGTGATAGGATCACAGCGTACTGAGACAAGTGATAGGATCACAGCGTACTGAGACAAGTGATAGGATCACAGCGTACTGAGACAAGTGATAGGATCACAGCGTACTGAGACAAGTGATAGGATCACAGCGTACTGAGACAAGTGATAGGATCACAGCGTACTGAGACAAGTGATAGGATCACAGCGTACTGAGACAAGTGATAGGATCACAGCGTACTGAGACAAGTGATAGGATCACAGCGTACTGAGACAAGTGATAGGATCACAGCGTACTGAGACAAGTGATAGGATCACAGCGTACTGAGACAAGTGATAGGATCACAGCGTACTGAGACAAGTGATAGGATCACAGCGTACTGAGACAAGTGATAGGATCACAGCGTACTGAGACAAGTGATAGGATCACAGCGTACTGAGACAAGTGATAGGATCACAGCGTACTGAGACAAGTGATAGGATCACAGCGTACTGAGACAAGTGATAGGATCACAGCGTACTGAGACAAGTGATAGGATCACAGCGTACTGAGACAAGTGATAGGATCACAGCGTACTGAGACAAGTGATAGGATCACAGCGTACTGAGACAAGTGATAGGATCACAGCGTACTGAGACAAGTGATAGGATCACAGCGTACTGAGACAAGTGATAGGATCACAGCGTACTGAGACAAGTGATAGGATCACAGCGTACTGAGACAAGTGATAGGATCACAGCGTACTGAGACAAGTGATAGGATCACAGCGTACTGAGACAAGTGATAGGATCACAGCGTACTGAGACAAGTGATAGGATCACAGCGTACTGAGACAAGTGATAGGATCACAGCGTACTGAGACAAGTGATAGGATCACAGCGTACTGAGACAAGTGATAGGATCACAGCGTACTGAGACAAGTGATAGGATCACAGCGTACTGAGACAAGTGATAGGATCACAGCGTACTGAGACAAGTGATAGGATCACAGCGTACTGAGACAAGTGATAGGATCACAGCGTACTGAGACAAGTGATAGGATCACAGCGTACTGAGACAAGTGATAGGATCACAGCGTACTGAGACAAGTGATAGGATCACAGCGTACTGAGACAAGTGATAGGATCACAGCGTACTGAGACAAGTGATAGGATCACAGCGTACTGAGACAAGTGATAGGATCACAGCGTACTGAGACAAGTGATAGGATCACAGCGTACTGAGACAAGTGATAGGATCACAGCGTACTGAGACAAGTGATAGGATCACAGCGTACTGAGACAAGTGATAGGATCACAGCGTACTGAGACAAGTGATAGGATCACAGCGTACTGAGACAAGTGATAGGATCACAGCGTACTGAGACAAGTGATAGGATCACAGCGTACTGAGACAAGTGATAGGATCACAGCGTACTGAGACAAGTGATAGGATCACAGCGTACTGAGACAAGTGATAGGATCACAGCGTACTGAGACAAGTGATAGGATCACAGCGTACTGAGACAAGTGATAGGATCACAGCGTACTGAGACAAGTGATAGGATCACAGCGTACTGAGACAAGTGATGGATCACAGCGTAGTGAGACAAGTGATAGGATCACAGCGTACTGAGACAAGTGATAGGATCACAGCGTACTGAGACAAGTGATAGGATCACAGCGTACTGAGACAAGTGATAGGATCACAGCGTACTGAGACAAGTGATAGGATCACAGCGTACTGAGACAAGTGATAGGATCACAGCGTACTGAGACAAGTGATAGGATCACAGCGTACTGAGACAAGTGATAGGATCACAGCGTACTGAGACAAGTGATAGGATCACAGCGTACTGAGACAAGTGATAGGATCACAGCGTACTGAGACAAGTGATAGGATCACAGCGTACTGAGACAAGTGATAGGATCACAGCGTACTGAGACAAGTGATAGGATCACAGCGTACTGAGACAAGTGATAGGATCACAGCGTACTGAGACAAGTGATAGGATCACAGCGTACTGAGACAAGTGATAGGATCACAGCGTACTGAGACAAGTGATAGGATCACAGCGTACTGAGACAAGTGATAGGATCACAGCGTACTGAGACAAGTGATAGGATCACAGCGTACTGAGACAAGTGATAGGATCACAGCGTACTGAGACAAGTGATAGGATCACAGCGTACTGAGACAAGTGATAGGATCACAGCGTACTGAGACAAGTGATAGGATCACAGCGTACTGAGACAAGTGATAGGATCACAGCGTACTGAGACAAGTGATAGGATCACAGCGTACTGAGACAAGTGATAGGATCACAGCGTACTGAGACAAGTGATAGGATCACAGCGTACTGAGACAAGTGATAGGATCACAGCGTACTGAGACAAGTGATAGGATCACAGCGTACTGAGACAAGTGATAGGATCACAGCGTACTGAGACAAGTGATAGGATCACAGCGTACTGAGACAAGTGATAGGATCACAGCGTACTGAGAAAGCTAAAAACGTGAAATAGCGCTAAACAAAAAACAATTGGTAAAATATTATTGATCGCTCAGATTTATTGTCATTGATTTAAATCTATCACAAATTTTAATACACGATTGATATAATTACAATTTGTATACATTTATATTATATAGACGCTATTAGTTTTGAGTGGTATGTCCGTCACTCCGTCCGTCCCGTTTAGATCTCGTAAACTGGAAAAGATATTGAAAATCCGACATCATGATATTTTAGACCATTCAAAGTTCTGACGCAAGGCTACTTTTTTTCTTTTCTGAAAACGAAAAATTTAATTTTTAAAATTAACCATGAAAGCAGTTTTTTTCATAGAAATAGACCATTTTACAATTATTCACTATTAATAGTAACAAACGCGGGAGGCAATTTAGTAAGGGATGTGACTATTTAGCATATTTTCAACACATTTATGCTAACAGTTTTAGTTTTTTGACAATTTTTTTTTTACACTTGTATTGGTAAGTTTACTAAGTTCTGTCATACTAACTAAACATTTAAAAAAAGTGTTAACTTTTTTTTTAAAGAAAAAACATCTATTTTGTATGCATATTGTGGAACATCTATTTAAAACAACAATTTAATAATTAATATTTTCATATTATCGCTAGTGAGAGGTGTCATATACTAGCTCCGTACGTCCCTGGGGCCTTGGGGTACCACATAAGATCCGTCAACCTTCTTTCTCCATTCTACTTCTTATATGCCTTTGATATAATTTTAAATCTGATATTCTTTCTGAAAATATTGAAACCTGCCTTTTGACTTCTCCACCTTGGGGGCCCATTTTGAGTTTGTTTCCAAACAAACTGTCTTTGTAACCTTGTTTTTCTTCTTTTTTTGTTTTTCTTTAAATTAATGTTTAAGACGCCACATTCCTTATATTTTCGGTCTGAAATGAATATTTCCTGGTGACTATTCAGAAAGTCTTATCCTGAGCGTTGTAGGTTTCCTCCCTTCTCTCTCTCTCACCACTTCTGACACTGTCGACGTTTGAAGGAAATATCACCAGATCAGCTTTTCATTGACAATTTCAATTTGAAACTCCATCTCCAGCTGCTTCCATTCTTCTCCCTCCTTATCTGAAGCCTTGTCTGCTCCGTACCCTGGCAGATGTCTTCTTCAGCCCGCTGGTAGGCAACTATAAATAGACGTGCAGCTTACCTGGTGGTGACCCATTTAATTGTGTCCCTACTGTTACGTCACTGAAAGTTTTTCATGGGTATGTGTGTGCCAGGATTCAACCTAGAAGAAGGTTCAAGGAGTACATTTATACCGTCAGGCCTCAGAAGTGAGTTTTGTATGGAGGTTAATCGAGACAGAATTAGATTTGCTTTTTTTGTTTTCAAATTGCAGTAAGAAAATCATTTTAGTTCCGTCCTTTTCTTATACACAAAAACATAACAAAAAAAGTTGTTCTTTTCAAATCTATTTCTTCTTTATGAAGCTGGACTATATGTTTTTTTTTTCTTGTCATGCTTACTATTGCACACTCGAGGTCTATTTTTAAAGTCCAGCTAATTTCTACATTAGACGGTGCGCACGATGCTCATGAACATTTCTTTATTTATTCAACTCCATGCTGCACTCAAAAAAAAGGAAGAGTCGAGAACGTTTCTACCCGTAGTAGTTGTGTTTGAAACAGCGGAATAGTATTGTAAGATGTTGAACAATTTTAACAATAAATTCATAGTTTTCATTATGTGGCCAAATTAGCTAGTAATTTTTTTTGACAACAATAGACATAAACTGTTCCATTTCTTACCCGTCCAGTGTAAGTGTACATGTTTCACCCAATTTAAACACATAAACATTGTGTACGGTAATAAGGGGAATTATAAAAGAAATAAAGAAACTTCCTTTTTTTTTTTAATATGCCGCTCATTTTTTCTCTTTTTCTCCCACTTGTGTGAGCTACTAAGACATTTTGGTTTTTAGGGCTTCTGAATATAAAGTGAATGGTAGCTGACTCCATATTACACGCGTTTCTTCAATGAAGATAGATCCGTCCTACACGTAAGCATGGGTTGATCAAGTCGTGCATGTTAGTTTGAGAACTAGAGTCTATAAAGTCATTGGTATTTCAAGCTGGTTCGGTCAGCCCATTCCATGCTTTAAATACAGACTTTCTGAAACTGGGTGGATTCGAACTGAAGTCCTTCGGTTCGGTAGCCAAGCCCTTTGCCACTCGTCTATTACAAAGTGTTTTATGTTACATTTGTAGAACCTTCCCAAGCACCACTTTAGGAACTTCCTCTAGATTCCATCTGGGGGGGGGGAGGGAGGGGGGAGGAGTTCGGGTTGGCGCAAACCAGTAAAAGATTGCGAAACACTGCTTTAATAGCGATACTATCTCTTGCACAAACTAATCCTATCATATGGAATAAGAAATGTGTCTTTTTCTTTGTGTCCGAGTCTATGATTAGTTTGTGCTTCTGTATTTGTAAGCTGTGGTTCAGTTTTTTATGTATTATTGCTACTTTACTCTTTATGTCCTGAAGTGTAATAAGTTTAGCGATTTTACTTAAGGTGTTAATGTAGCCAAAACTGAATTTTCCTTTCTTGTAAATATCACGGCTCTGTTTTGTCTATGGCTGTTCTAGTTTCTTGATGTATTCCCAAACGCACATTCTTATATTTTTTAACCAAGTTTAAAATCCATTTTACATTCTTGTTTTCATTTTTTTTTAATTTTGTCTACATGAGGGTTCCAAGATAACTCAATAATTATTCAACTAGATTTCAATAGATAGTTTCAACCAACTAGCTAGTTCGGTGCGACATTCGTCGCTATCGTTTTAGATAACATATTGCAGCTTTAATTATATTGCAGAATTAAGTAGCTAAAGATGCATCGAAAATAACAATTAAGAATATTGTCGCTTGTAAACCATTTTGTTTCAAATGCGTGACTCGACTCTTTCCCATTTTAACCACCCACATAGTCCCATCATTGTACCATCTCACCTGTATCAACAGCAACACTTTAAAAGAAAACGAAGGATGCCATCACTATCTCTGAGTGAGGAAACCAAACAAATAGAAACTCATTCAACATCAAGATGAACTAACAATCTGACTCAGCCACCAAGGCCTACACTCAACTGTTTGTCTATTTTTAAAACTTGACAAATATGGTTCGTGTCCATATAAACATTCCGTATCCTAATCTCTCCCTTACTTAAAACTTGTGGATTAAACCCAGTTGACTTTTGTTGAGGGCGTGGCAGGTAAACAATAGCAAGATACAGAGAAAAATACCGGAGTAGACATCCTAGCTTTAGATACGTGAATAGACATCCTAGCTTTAGATTCGTGAATTGACATCCTAGCTTTAGATTCGTGAATAGACCATAGACATATATACTATATCTAGACTGGACATGGAGATTTTCTAACATTACAAAAAATGTGCAATTTTTTTAGAAAGTTGGATCAAGGCGTTGTTTTGTAAAGTAGTTATAAGCAGTAAAGTTGTGTTTTTTTTTCAACCCAAACCTATCTTCTTATCTTATATAATACAGACGTTACTTCAAAAAAGAAGATGATTACGTCCTACGCGTCATGCATTTAGTCATGCATATTAACCTATGACTTAAATTCTGCCAAGTCACTGGTTTTTCTGGCTAGCTCAGGCAACCCATGCCATGCTCTAATAGCACTAGGGAAGAAGGAGTATTTGTACAAATTTGTCCTAGCATATGGGACGAGGAATGTGCCTTTATTTTTGTGTCTTTCAGAGTATTTTATTAAATTTTGTTTTTGTATTTGAAGATTATGGTTCAGTGTTTTATGTATAATTGCTACTTTACTTTTGAGTCTTCTATCCTTAAGGCTTTCTAACTTTAGTGATTTTACTAATGGTGTTACTCTGGTTAAATGGGAATATTCGTTTGTTATGAATCTCACTGCTCTATTTTGTGTTTGTTCCAGTTTCTTAATGTTTTCTTGAGTTGAGGGGTCCCAAACGGTGGATGCATATTCTATTATTGACCTAACCAAGGTTAAATAACATTTTAGTTTTATGTTCTTATTTGATTTATAGATATTTCTTTTAATAAACCCTAATGCTTTGTTGGATTTTTTAAAATAGTTTCATCCATATGTGGATTCCATGACAGTTTTTCATTTATTATAACACCTAGGTATTTTGCCTTTTTAGTCTGTGTTACTGGTTTGCCATGAATAAGATAAGTGGAATTATCTATGTAACATATTATTTAATGTTTACATCTGGATCTAGTAATTTAACATCAAAATAAGAGTACTCTCGTCTCATAATTATTATTTTGCAACTTTTAGATACATAATCTAGAAAGATCTAGGTAATCAATATATTTAAATGTACATAAGATGATTAAAATCAACAGACATGAATTATTTCGATCTAGGATTTTTGAAACATTATCTCAATGGAAACTAACAGGAAATGGCTTTGTTTCTTATATTTGTGAGAATAAATAGTTCTATGATTTAGTCATACATGTTAACCAATGACTTAAATTCTGCCAAGTCTCTGGTTTTCCTGGCTGCCTCAGGCAACCCATTCCATGCTCTAATAGCACTAGGGAAGAAGGAGCATTTGTACAAATTAGTACAAATGCACCAAATATACATTATTGAGACACACGTAATCAGCTAAACTCTTCAATGCTTAGATAAAATTCTAAATTAAATTCAGAGTCGGATTTAAGTCAGTGGAGGTCCCCGCGCAGAATGTTTATGGAGGCCACGTTTTCAAAAGCTTGAATTAAAAAAAATACTTATTAATATCTAAAGCATGCACCATATTATATAACGTTTATTATTAACGTGTACATTTAATTATATCTGCATCATATATGACATATAAAAAAATTAATATTCTATTAAACAAATGTGTAGGCCTAAGAGTTTCTGGTTTACACAATGAAGTAACTGCGGAGCTACAACTGTACGAGAACACTAGAAGCTGACTTGATTTTTAAAACACGACAGTGTTGCAAATTGTCAAATTTAAAGTATTGTCGGTAAAAAAAAAAGTGAAAAGAAATTATTATTATTGTGGGGGCTCCATTCTTGTAAACGTCCCTGGGCAGAAGCCACGCCTTCCCTCCCTTAGATCCGTGCTTGATTAAATTTATTTACAATGGAGTTCTATTAAGTAGAGGCATTATCGCAAGAATGCATTGCATGTAAAAGTAGTGCCTGTGTATGCTATCATGGGCGTAGCCAGGGGGAGGGGGTTCTTGGGGTTAACCCCCCCCCCCCCGAAATAAAATCCCCCTCGGGGGGGGGGATCAGTATTTAGTGACTGATTTTTTGCTTTGATTTTGTTTATTTAAGGTGTCATTTTAATACTAAACTATCACTTGCCCCAGCACAGCAAAGGAGGTTTTGAGTTTAAAACCCCCTACCAGGGGGATTCGAGTTTAAAAACCCCTGCCAGTGGGGTTCGAGTTCAAAACCCCCTACCAGGGGTTTTCGCATTTAAATCCTGTCTTCTATAAAACAAAACCCAAAAAAAAATGCAAACGACAATCCAATCCCCCAAATTTCACGAGCACAGTTAAGGAAGATTTTGATTTTAAAACTCCCTCCAAATTTTATGATAAACCCCCTCTTCAATATGAAAAAAGAAAATTTCTCACTCAAAATTCTATGAGCGTAGCCAAAGGGGTTTTGAGTTAACCTCCACCCTCTCTTCAGTAGGGTGTGAAGCTAAAAAATACCTCTTCAATACCCGGTATAAAAAACGAAATTACGCACTCAAAATGTTATGAGCGAAGCTAAATGGGTTTTGACTCAGTTTTGAATTTAGCCGGGTTTGAAGGTAAAAAATACCACTTTAATATTTTTAAAAAAGCAAATTATGCACTCAACATGTTATGAGTATATTCAAAGTTGTTTTGAGTTTAAATTCCACTCCAGTGGAGTTATGGTGGAGTGAAGCTAAAAATTACATCTTCAATATAAAAAAAAAAGAAAATACACACTCAGAAATCTATGAGCGTTGCCAAAAGGAGTTTTGAGTTTAAACCCCCCTTCAGAGTGGTTTGATGCTAAAAAAATATTTCTTCAATATAAAAAAAAAAGCAAGTTACACACTAAATTATTTGAGCGTAGCCAAGACATTTGGGGGTTTTGAGTTTAAATCCCTCTCCTACAGATGGCTTTTTAAAAGTTTAAAACCCCTCCAGATGGTTTTGAGTTTAAGATCCCCCTACAGAGCATTTTGAGATGGAAAACCTCTATCTTCAATATTATTCTAAAGCAAACTACAGTTACTAAATTCCATGACCGTAGCTAAATGGGGTTTTGAATTTTAAAAAACAACATAACTCCAGAGATTTTAAATTTCAAACCCCCAACAGATTATTTTGACGATAAAACTTCCCTTTCGATATAAAATCTAAAGCAAACTATAATCACTTAATTCCAAGAGCGTATTCAATAGAGGTTTCATATTTCTACCAGTGGCGGGGCTCAATTAATAAAGTGCAGTGAAAAGTCATCTGCCGAAATTGAAAAGCACTAAATGTGGATCATGAAAGATAGCTAAGACAGATTTTAGGAGTCAGTAATAGAAATCGTGTCTAAATCAAGGAGATTCTATGCCGAATTGGGAGTCGACCCGTAAGATTGTGACAGAGCGTCGCATGAGGATTGCGGGACATGTTCGCCATAAAAAGAATTGCGATGACATCCTAGTACAACTTGGCACCACACTCATAGAGGTCCTTGGAGCAGGTGGGAAGAGGTTTCAGACATTACCAGTGACAGATGTTTGTGGAAACAGCTTGACGGCAAATGTGCCGAACGGCGCGGGAGGGTCTAAATCAGTAAGAATAGTACATTAGGTTTGTGAAATAAAACTTTTTAATAACACTAAAATGCACTGTGGATACCTCAGAATATGCATTTTGTTGGCTTTTAATATCAGAAATAGTGCATGGGGGGAGCTCCTAGCGCTCCTCCTGACCCCATTGCTGGCAATGGCGAGAAGTCTACAATTTTCCCACTAACTCCAGGAAGAACCTATTCTAGGGCGCAATAAGCGTCTTCCGAAAGAATGATGGGTCAGAATGTAATAAAGATTATACACACACACACACATACATACTTATAAATATATTCTTTTCGCGGGGGGGGGGGAGAAAAAATGTCTGGACTACATTGGGAATAGACCACATCCCCAATTGTTAGGTAACCAAATGGTCTATGCCACTTAGCCACATGTAATTATAGAATACTAGACATATGTTACCCGCGACCAGCGGGTCTTTATTTGCGCATTACTGTCGATATAGTCACAATTAAACGAAATAATAATGTAATAAGTAAAGCCAATGTGTCAATGTAAAAATAGTGTGAATGAAGCTATCAAATAAAAATAGCTAATAGGCTTAAATCCATTTTTTCAAATTAAAACATTTGCTTGTAGGCCTACATATATTTGATTAAAATTTGAGATGAATAGACTTAATTTTGTATGCTCATGTGTGAAAGTACAAAGTAGATCTTGAGGTAGACATAGATCTAAATCTACACTAATCTAGAGTTAAAAATTGGCTTTTATAGAGTTCATTCTGTGTTGCGCATGCGTGACTTTTTTTCATGAATGAATATAGGCCTATCTCAACACGGCTACGCAGATTTAGCGAATAGCGAACGAATGTATTAAAAATGCTTTAGAAAAACAAATTTGAATGTTAAATTGATTAAAATATCAAATGAATGGACAATAATTAGTATGTTTATGTGTTAAAGCACAAAACTATCTTTGCGAAAAGAAGTTTTATCATCTTAGAGTTCAATAAGAGTTTTAGACCTAGACCTAGGAATAGACTCAGTAGAGAGATGTGTTAATGTGTAACCAATTGGTAATGTCTAATGAAAGAATGTTCGCCAGGAAATCTGTAGTCACAGATATCAGGAACTAATTTATGTAAAAATGCTTTTGAAACACAAAATTGAAGGTTAATTTTATTACATAATGAAATCAATGGATCTTCTTTTGTATTTTCATGTGTCAAAGTAAAAAACTATGTGCGCAAAGTGCATTTCTTAAAATTAGATCTAGGTCTAAATCCTTTCGATCTTTTCTCATGTCAACATTGTTAACCATGGCCTAGATCCATAAAATACTATAGCTGTAATAGAGTCGGACAACTTTTTTTTTTTTTTGAGGGTCTTAAGTTTGTTTTAGGGCTACAATACATACACTACGGTCTAAGTTAGCACCCAAGGAACATTCCTGCCTAGTTTTATCAAGATTGGTCAAGCGGTTTTTTGATGTCTATAAGTAACATACATACATACATACACCTCACATTCTACTTTATAATATAGATTGTTGAAGTTGATAATGATTCATAAATCAAAGCTATCCTGGTCAGTAAATAGAGGGGAAAAGTTTAAACCTAGAATGCATAGAAGGAATAAAAGATGTTGAAATTCAGAAAAGATATTTAGATTTACCCTAGAAAGGATAAATAAATCAATATTTAACCTAGAATGTATGGAGGAACAACTCTTGAAAAGTTTTTTGCTTTGTTTGCAGACGTCACATGTGTACGCAGGAGAAGGAGCTGGCCATACCAGTGCCCGTAAGACAAAGCTACACCAGGGGTATTTACAACGCTGAGCTCAACACGTGAGTACCTACGTTTCTACTTTCTAGATAAGTGGCTTCGACATTCTACTGTGTGTTTCTTGTCAGCTATTATTTGTGATTGACTTTCTGGATGCAATTAACATGAGAATATAAGCCGAACATACTAAATTTATATTGCTTCCTTTTTTCTTCAGTATAACTTACCAAACGGCCTACAGGACGGTCGTCAAAGTCCAGCTCAAATCTCAAAAGACCAATGGCTGCTGTCCAGGCTGGGAGAAAAGTTCCCCACACGAGCAGGGCTGCTCTAAACGTAAGGAAATGTCGTCTTCTTTATCAGAGCATAAGTAGCCGTTCTTTATCAGAGCATAAGTAGCCGTTCTTTATCAGAGCATAAGTAGCCGTTCTTTATCAGAGCATAAGTAGCCGTTCTTTATCAGAGCATAAGTAGCCGTTCTTTATCAGAGCATAAGTAGCCGTTCTTTATCAGAGCATAAGTAGCCGTTCTTTATCAGAGCATAAGTAGCCGTTCTTTATCAGAGCATAAGTAGCCGTTCTTTATCAGAGCATAAGTAGCCGTTCTTTATCAGAGCATAAGTAGCCGTTCTTTATCAGAGCATAAGTAGCCGTTCTTTATCAGAGCATAAGTAGCCGTTCTTTATCAGAGCATAAGTAGCCGTTCTTTATCAGAGCATAAGTAGCCGTTCTTTATCAGAGCATAAGTAGCCGTTCTTTATCAGAGCATAAGTAGCCGTTCTTTATCAGAGCATAAGTAGCCGTTCTTTATACTTAGTATTTCTTTTTTACTTAGCTCTTTGTGTTTTTTAGACTTCACATTTACCCTTCCATTAGTCTGTTGGACCGTTGAGGAACTATTTATATGTTGACCGTCTCACTCCACTCCTGTCTTTTGCCAGAACTTCCTTTTATCTGTCTCTCTCTTCTTCTCTACTATGGTATATTTGCGAGCTCAAAGGACCTCATGATATGATCCTAAAGTTTTAATTTGCGTTTTTTGACAGTGGTCAGCAGGTCGTCGTGGGGCCCAATGTTATTGTAATCCTGTTTTGGGATTTCCTCATTTGTGAAGCTGTCTTTGTAGGTAATACCCAAGGATCCTCTTTTATTGCATCTCGAGTCCAGGCTTGCATCCTTTTCTCTTCTTCTTCTTCTTCCTCGTTCTCATTATTATCTTGGAGCCTTCAGATGACTAGAGACCAATAGAGGAGATGAACATATAGTTTTCTTTCTATTGGGGTGTTTTGAGGCCAGGGTTTGTTCGGGCCTCTTGGTAAAGAATGCAGATTGGAAGGACATGGTTAGCATTCTCTGGTGACACTCCACATAGGCAGATTTCACTGGTTCCAATTGAGCTTGCGTAACATATGTTGTCTAATTCTGCTGTGTCCGCTTCTGAATCGAAAGATTAGACATTGATCTTGTCGTAATAGCTTATAATTGGCGTTGTCTTTCCTCTGATTTGGATGAGAACTTGTTCATTTCTCATTTATTTTGTTCACTATTCTCCAATTCTGCAATAAAAGCCCAAATTTCGCAAGTATACGAGAATGTGATCTTAAAGAAAAACAAGGTTTTGATTTAAGTGCCAGGAGCTATGTCTTTATCTTTTAGTTTTATCTTATCTTTTTTTTATTCTTTGTCTTGATAAAAAATGATAAAGCTTTTCTTTCATTCATAACCAAATTTTTATTGCGCTTTGATTGGAAATAATTCGCATTTGTCTGTGAAGGGTGTCAATTTGTACGATATTTATTTACTATAACATCTTAAGAATCATTTAAGTCAATAGGTTGTATTCAGATATGTATTGATAACTCGTTCTCTCCTTATCTTCTCTCTCTCTTTCTATGTATGTCTGTCTGTTTGTCTATCTATCTATCTATCTATCTATCTATCTATCTATCTATCTATCTATCTATCTATCTATCTATCTATCTATCTATCTATCTATCTATCTATCTATCTATCTATCTTCTCTTCCTTTTCTTCTTCTCCTTCTGACTCTTCCTTCTCTCTATTCTCAAGTCTAAATGAAACATTAAAAGGTAATCTGTGAAAGAAACAGAAATAAATGTTGCGATCATTCTCATCTTTAGCCATCTGTCAAGACGGCTGTGAAAATGGTGGCCAGTGTATATCACCCAATGTGTGTATGTGTGGCGACGGATATACAGGATACCGTTGTCAAATAGGTTTGTACAAATGTCTGTTACTTGATACTAAAACCATGCCAAATTGTATTTTCTGTCGCCTTGTGATCATTTTATTTGTGTGATGGTCCTATTCTTGAAACGATGTACACCAAGTGAAACTTAAAACGTAGGCCAAAATTATGTTCTTATTACGTAGCAGTAGCTAACATTTGGATGGACTTTGATTTGACTTTCTTGGTGAAAGATATTAATAGCACCAAAGTTTTGATCAAGCAATGCTGCAATTAGTTCTTTGTGAGTGAAATTAATAGCACCAAAGTTTTGTTCAACCAATGCTGCAATTAGTTCTTTGTGAGTGAAATTAATAGCACCAAAGTTTTGTTCAACCAATGCTGCAATTAGTTCTTTGTGAGTGAAATTAATAGCACCAAAGTTTTGTTCAACCAATGCTGCAATTAGTTCTTTGTTTTCATCCACTTGGTGTTGAATATAAGATACATGTTTACAATATCATATGGCTTGGAGATAATCTTTTCTTTTCTTAGCAATCATTAAAAACCAACTAGATAAACAGCCTATCAAATGGAACCTACAAATACATAACACATATATTTATGATTCTCTGTGTGTGTGTGTGTGTTTCCAGAAATCAATGAGTGTGAAGCAAGACACAAATGTCAACAAATCTGTATCAACACACCAGGAAGTTACGAATGTGCCTGCCGGGAAGGATTTAAAGTGTCTGAAGATGGCTTTGGTTGTGATCGTAAGTAATGGTCAATGGGCCACTGGAACTAAAATTGTTGTGTTAGTAATTATTGTTAGCTGATTATGGCTGCTTGGTCGTGCAGTACACACCTGAACTGTTGATTGGTTGTCTCAATGGTGTAGGATTTATACTCTGCCCGCTGCCATCCCCCATCATCCGGTGGGAGGTTTGGGCCAGGATTATCTTCAGCTCTTAGAGAGCACCCAAAACATGTAAAACATTTTTTATAACATTATAGATGCAAAAATATTAAATTGCTCATGCTAATCTATTTCAGAGGTCTACATATTTATCTGATTGTGCATTCAAATGTAATTGTAACTTCTTACAGATATTATTCTTACGCATTTTATTCCACCGTATTTTCATATTTCGCAGTCTGTCTGTCTTGCACCAAAGAGTTTCAAGACATCATGTATCAGATGGACAATGTAGCCGAAGTCAGACAAGAAATCGATGACATTCAAGACATGAAGAACAGAGCCTTGAAATTTGAAGAGTTTCAGAAAGAGGTGATTGAACTCAGAGATCTCAAAGTGCAGATGAAAAGCCTGAAGGAAAACCGTGCCATCGAGCAAAGCATAGACAACATCAAAATTGAAATGTCTACCCTAAAAGAAGACCAAGAAAGCGACACAGCAGCTATGTCGGAGTTGAAGAATCAGCTCAAAGAACTCCAAGAAGTTAAACACGAGCTAACCACACTCCGTGAGCTGAAAAAGCAAGTTAACGATTTACAAGAACTTAAGCTACAAGTAAAGGCTTTACAAGAGCTAAAATCAGAGCTTAAGTCTTTGCTGGAAATGAAAGTTCTAGCCGACACCATTCCTGAGATCAATAAAGATATTGAAGAACTTTTTATCTTGGCGAACACAACATCAAAGTTTAACATGATCAGGTCACAACTGGACAAACTGAACCGTGAAAAGGCTGACGTGATTCAAGTCCGGGCTGTCAATCAGTCTTTACAAATGCTGAGACCTGTACTAGAAGAAATCCCAAGGTTGAAGACACAAGTGGACAGGGTCATGGAGATGACGTCAGAGTCTGGAGACGGTGAAGATTTAAGAAAACAGCTGATCGAGATGACGTCACGTGTAAAGCAACTAGAAGATGATAAGGTCAAGTATTCTGTTTTTTTCTTTACCAAAGTTTTGGCGACCAAATAACTTTATACTTACAAAACAATTCAAAATAAAACTTTAAAGCAATATAACACATAGTAGGCACTTAGCATCCTAAAAATGCATTGAAATTACACAGGCAGTCCTGGAACGAAAACAATATAAACACTTATTAAATTCTAATAACATAGCATTAGAAGTCTTTATAGTTATATTTTAAAGTATAAAACATTCTGAAAAATGTTTGCAAACAAAACTATGCTCGGCTATCGCTCCGAAACTCTCTAACATCGAAAGATATAAAAGTCTTGAAACAGTTTATGAAGACATTTATATACATACATTCCATTTCCATAATTATTTAGATGTTAGGTTAATGCATATAAACTGATCTATCCCAATATAGTCCTGTTTGAAAATGCCATGATATCTCAAACTCAAATTATGTAATATATAAGCTCATCTCGTTCTCTTGACCCGGGAATTCTTATACCCCTGTTACTCGTCATTCGCTACAGTGAAACTATTCGCTACAGTGAAACTGTAGGCTACAGTGAAACTATAGGCTTCAGTGAAACTATAGGCTACAGTGAAACTATAGGCTACAGTGAAACTATAGGCTACAGTGAAATTATAGGCTACAGTGAAACTATAGGCTACAGTGAAACTATAGGCTACAGTGAAATTATAGGCTACAGTGAAACTATAGGCTACAGTGAAACTATAGGCTACAGTGAAACTATAGGCTACAGTGAAACTATAGGCTACAGTGAAACTATAGGCTACAGTGAAACTATAGGCTACAGTGAAACTATAGGCTACAGTGAAACTATAGGCTACAGTGAAACTATAGGCTACAGTGAAACTATAGGCTACAGTGAAACTATAGGCTACAGTGAAACTATAGGCTACAGTGAAACTATTGGCTACAGTGAAACTATAGGCTACAGTGAAACTATAGGCTACAGTGAAACTATTCGCTACAGTGAAACTATTGGCTACAGTGAAACTATTCTTTACAGTGAAACTATAGGCTACAGTGAAACTATTCTTTACAGTGAAACTATAGGCTACAGTGAAACTATTGGCTACAGTGAAACTATTGGCTACAGTGAAACTATTGGCTAATGTGAAACTATAGGCTAGAGTGAAACTATAGGCTACAGTGAAACTATAGGCTACAGTGAAACTATAGGCTACAGTGAAACTATAGGCTACAGTGAAACTATAGGCTACAGTGAAACTATAGGTTACAGTGAAACTATAGGCTACAGTGAAACTATAGGCTACAGTGAAACTATAGGCTACAGTGAAACTATAGGCTACAGTGAAACTATAGGCTACAGTGAAACTATAGGCTACAGTGAAACTATAGGCTACAGTGAAACTATAGGCTACAGTGAAACTATAGGCTGCAGTGATACTATAGGCTACAGTGAAACTATAGGCTGCAGTGAAACTATAGGCTACAGTGAAACTATAGGCTGCAGTGAAACTATAGGCTACAGTGAAACTATAGGCTGCAGTGAAACTATAGGCTACAGTGAAACTATAGGCTACAGTGAAACTATAGGCTACAGTGAAACTATAGGCTACAGTGAAACTATAGGCTACAGTGAAACTATAGGCTACAGTGAAACTATAGGCTACAGTGAAACTATAGGCTACAGTGAAACTATAGGCTACAGTGAAACTATAGGCTACAGTGAAACTATTGGCTACAGTGAAACTATTGGCTATATGTTATTTATTTCGGCCGGAATCTTTTTTTTTTCTTTTTTGTCTCCCTTGAATGGGAAAACACTCCAACGTTACCCAATTAACCCAAACCTATTCTTTTGGTCAGTAAATACTAGTATCCCTCCTTACCGCCACCTATAAAAGACAAATGGCCCTACATACATTTTAGAATATTGCACTAAGATATGTTATAGGAATTTATGACAAAAGTTTTTACAAATGCTTTCAAAAGCTGGCACTTTAGCCAAAATGTCCACTGTTAGATTGCGACTCTATAAACATCATTTCTTAGTGAGCAGCAAAGTGGTAAAAAGATCCAGAGTACAAAATTTCATGCAAATCCATTCAATGGTTCTGAACATTTTGTGATGAGTCTTTCTCAGAAAGTAAGTGAGTCAGTGGTGTTTCATTGTATAATATATATATATATATACAAAGTTTATTATGTATGAGTTCCCCTCCCCCCAAAAAAAATAACAACTAATAAAGCTGCATAACTCTGGCGAGAAGGATATTGAAAGATTGAGCAATAATACAGAAAGGGTGAAATCTCAAGACAATCAGGTACAGTCGTCACATAACACCGGTTGATGAGAAATAAGGAAATTAATACCAGGGGAGAGAAGCGATGTTTAGTGAATTTATGTGCGGTTTTTAGGTTTACCTCTCTTGAATAAGCTATGAGATAACACATCAAAACAAAGAAAAATACATTAAGAAAAAATAGCTATTTAAAGAAAACATAGACAAAAAAGACAATATATGAGTGAATCTTGTTATTAATCTCTTGACTTCAAAAGAAGTTTTAAGAACTGAATAAATAGTCACTTGATTAAGTGTTATAATTATCTACATTTATTAATTGAAAATTGAATTTTGAAAGTGTACATATTGTAATAATTCACAAATTCCTTTAATTTACTCACAATATTAGTCTTATTTGTATAACACATGATCGGGTGACTTTGTAGGGTTAAAATGATTATTAGACTGAATATATTCCTACCATCAGACCTTGACGCGTACATTACGTGACCCTACATGTTGAACAAATCGTAGATTAGTTTTCCGAGTGTACAAACTGATGAGTTGTAATTTAGTTGTTTTGTTTTTAACTGTTTTTTTTTAAAACTAAACATCGGTATTTATTTTTGTTTTTGTATTTTATTAAATAGAAAGTCTTACAGAGTAATCTAACTTTGATTATGACAAATTACGAGTCTTCTGTCAACGCCTTCCAACACAGAGAGCAAACTACACAAGACTTGATGACGTCAACGTCTCCCTACGATATGTTTGAAACAGACATGCCCCTAGACAGACTCGCCTCCCTTAGTCAACAGATTTCAATATTGGAAGAAAAAATGGCACAATGTAAGTACTGGTATTTGGATGTCGCCACTGCTAGGAATTTTGAAATAATTCAGTGCTCTGTCAAACTTACCAGGTTCTAAAAACGGCACTTATCAAATAGCCATTAGGCTTAAGCTTCGCATGACGTTTTTCGAATATTCACCATTCTAGGAGGTATGATAAAATAGTGGATCATATCCTGTGCATGACTTCCGAGCTCTGTCAGCTGTGGGTTGGGGGGACGTATTTGTCTGTGGATCGACAACTTTACGATGCATGGCAATGCGGCTGGTCGTGTGGAATGCGCTCTGGACTGTTGTCTTGATAGTCCCGGGTTCGAACCCTGCCCTTCTTTTTGACGCTGTCGTGGAGGTGGTTTGGGCTAGTTTATAAAAAGAATTATAAGGTAAATTCTTAAGGAACATGCGAAGAAAATGTAAAACAAAACAAGAGACTTTTTAGCGGCCCCCGAAAGGGGAAAAGACGCTATTATTTTTGTGCGAAATGTCTGTCCGTCCGTCCAGTTTAGATCTCGTAAACTAGAAAAAATATTGAAAATCCGACATCACAATATTTTAGACCATTCAAAGTTCTGATGCAACGGCTACTTTTTTTTTCTGAAAGCGAAAAATCTAATTTTTAAAATCAGTTATGCAAGCAGTTTTTTAAAGAGAAAAAGCTAATTAGTATGCATTATAAGTTAGACCTAATTTAAAACAAATAGTGATCTTGTAAATTTCATTTTCCTGAAAAAATAAGAGATGTATATTAATCAATACAATTAGATCAATTATAAGACATCAGTTAGGCCAGTGGAGGCGCGGTAGCTGAGCGGTAAAGCGCTTGGCTTCCGAACCAGGGATCCCGGGTTCGAATCCTGGTGACGACTGGGATTTTCAACTTTGGGCGCCTCTATGTCCACTGAGCTCTAATGGGTACCTGATATTAGTTTGGGAAAAGCAAAGGCGATTGGTCGTTGCGCTAGCTACATGACACCCTCGTTAACCGTAGGCCACAAAAACAGATGAACTTTACATCATCTGCCCAATAGACCACAAGGTCTAAAAGGGGAACTAGTTAGGCCAGGTTCACATCTAACTTTACATTCACTTTCACCCCTATCCTTTCATCTGCTGGACCGTTGGGGCACTACACAAGATCTGTTAACCTTCTTTCTCCATTCTTATCTCTCATTTGTCTTTGATATAATTTCATTTGGATGTTCTTTTTGAAAATATTGAAGCCTGCTTGGGTCGACCACTTCGGGGGCCGATTTTGAGTTTGTGTTTCCACACAAACTGTCTTTTGTAACCTTGTTATTTTTCTTTTTTGCAAGGACAATACAGTTCATGTGCTCAAATAATAGATTAGTTCCAATCCATTGCCTTTAAGGCCTACTCGTAAGTGATTTCATCCAGGTTATAACAAACAGTTTTTGCGAGACCCTGCCACCACAACTAGCATACCTAAAACAAAGGGATAACTTAGGTAATGTGGGGGGGGGGGGTAACATTTACAAACGAAAATAAAATTGGTTTGATGTTTGAACATAAACGAGGCTAGAGTGAAAAAAAATTTTCGTTTTGTATTTGGTCCAACCAACACCGTCGAGTTTAAAATAGATAGTAGGTACTTATTATGAATGTGTTTTGTAGTTTGTAGGAAACATATACTTATCTTAGTTTAAAATAGGCATATTGGCCTTGTCTTCTCTGTATTTGTTGTAACGTGAGAAATATTCTTAACCCTCTGTATTTGATGTCACGTGGGAAATGTCCATAACTCTCTGTAATTGATGTCACTTGGGAAATGTCCATAACCCTCTGTATTTGATGGCACGTGGGAAATGTCCATAACTCTCTGTGTTTGATGTCAAGTGGGAAATGTCCCTTACCTTCTGTGTTTGATCTCACGTGAGAAATGTCTTTAACCCTCTGTGTCCGATCATATTTACTCTATTCCCATTCAACATTCTCCTGTGACGTCATAAATGGTGCAAAGCTGAAAAAAATGTATACATGTTTAAAAAAATCTTCTTCAAATAGATATCGAGATAAAATAACAACAAAAAAAGCCCCCCCCCCCAAAAAAAAAACATTACACATACCATATTTTGAAATAACGTTTTTCTATCTTGTCTTTTCCAGGCAGCTGTGATGACTATTCTAGAGGCTAAACACAAGTTAAAGCATCAAATGTTGAAAACATGTTCTTCTACTCTTTTCCTTAATGACCTTTTAAAATTTAGTTTATTATCTTAAGCACAAAAGATGTCAATACTAAAAAAAAAATACCATTCGTCTGACTGTGTCGTCAGAAATATAAAATGTTTGTCTAAAAAAAACATGAACCTCAGATGACCCTGAGATTTCCTTGTATACCTATTTGTTTGTAGGATGGGAGTATTATTAGAATCAGCTCGTGAACATGTTCATGTAATCTCATGTCGTGATTTCCCATGAGTCAGTTGGATGAAATGTTAGACTCATTGAATAAACGCGATGGCAGAAAAAACAACACCAAAGATACCTTGTCCCCCGACTGTTACTTTTTCTTCTGTAACGTCTTATCGCGATGATATGCTTAAGTCACAAAACTATGACCAAAATAGTTAATTCATTTTTAGGAATAGTATTTTTTTTTCTTTCAGTAAAAGACAATCCAGTGGCATAGCAACCATGTGGTCATTTCCGCTAGACCTTTGACTAATAGGAGCATACAGAGGTCATTGTTTGTTTGTTTTTTATTGGTAGAAGCAAAGGATTTTATGACAATAGTAATTAGTATTAGTATAGAAAGTTCTCTGACTAAAGAGTGATGACCAATGTCTTTTAAAGATTATGTAAACATTATAATGACATTTGTCTTTGCGATGATCATAACGGTTAGACCAATTGGTTTCTGTCACACACAACCTAAAAAAGTACTTAAAAACCAAGTCCATGAGTGAATTGCTACGCCATTGGATAAAAGTATATATGGTTTCTTGCATAGCAAATATCAAAATATCAACGTGGAGTGATAAATATTGTAGTTTTTGTTCTCGAGTTCCAATGTGGAAGTGAAGCGGGTGAATGGTAAATGCATTATGAGTTAAAATATGTCTGTTTATACTTGACATCATGATTTTGTATATTTCTGTCTATATTTTCAATGGTTATGTATGATTTTGACATTAAAATGTACACATACATTGCACTAGCGGATCCAGGGGGGGGGGCGGTAGGGGCGATAGCCCCCCCCCCCCCCACTCGGCGACCCGAAGGGGGGGGCGGGCGAATTTTATCATAGAATTCAGGCAATTTGTATACGAATTAATTACTTATGTTAAAATATATACTCATTATTTATATTTCAACCTATTTTTAGATTATTTCGCCCCCCCCTCTAGTATGTTGTCCGATTTGGTGGGGTCGGAAGGGGGCGATAGTATCATTGCCGCCCCCTCCCTCCATACACTTTCGAGTGGGGGGGGTCGGTCCAATTTATTTGTAGAAATCAGCTTGCTAACAGAATCAATTAAATATTCATATGACTAAAACTTGTTATTAATATTTTAACCGATCTTTATATTATGTCGTTCCCTGTTTGCCGATTGATGGGGGGGGGGGGGGGCGAATACCTCTACTGCCCTTCCCACCTAAACCCTTTGAGTGGGGGGGGGCGTTCCGTTTTTACTGAGAAATCCTAGTTTGTGAACAAAATTAGTTGAATTAATATATACATTTTATATTATGTCGCTCCCTTTCTGGTATTTTGGCCGATTCGGTGTGATTGAGGGGAGGGCGATTGCATGTACTGCCCTCCCCACTCTAGCTCTCTGAGTGTGGGGGGGAGCGGTTCTATTTTTGTGGAGAATCATAGTTTGTAAACAAAATTAGTTTAATATATATATATATATATATATATATATATATATATATATATATATATATATATATATATATATATTTATATATATATATATATATATATATAATATAAACTACGTATTGATGTGACCCATTGTATATTATGTCGTATCAATGTATTTAGGGCCTTAAAAAATTCATATTAGAATATTTCTCAAGAACAACAATATTCAAAAGGTCCTTAGAAAACGCTTTTGGCATCGGGGCTTCGCCCTGAACTCCATTGATGAATAATGAGCTGTAGATGTCAGGAGAATGCGTTTCTGCAGTAAAGAATGCAAGAAAACGCTTTTGGCATCGGGGCTTCGCCCTGAACTCCATTGATGAATAATGAGCTGTAGATGTCAGGAGAATGCGTTTCTGCAGTAAAGAATGCAAGAAAATGCTTTTGGTGTCGGGGCTTCGCCCCGAACTCCACTGATGAGTAATGACCTGTACTTGTCAGGAGAATGAGTTTCAGCAGTGAAAAAAGCAAGAAAACGCTTTTGTCGACGGGGCTTCGCCCTGAATCCCAATAGGGAACCTTATAGCGCTGCCCCAGTTGTTTTGTTTTTCTCCGAAGGTTAAGAAATGCTGCTTTTTTTATTATATATATATATATATATATATATATAGAGAGAGAGAGAGAGAGAGATAGATAGATAGATAGATAGATAGATAGATAGATAGATAGATAGATAGATAGATAGATAGATAGATAGATATAGATATATATATGTGTGTGTGTGCGCTGTACGCACGTTTATGCATAGGGTTAGGGTTTACTTGGATTTAGGGTTACGGTTTGGAAAAAAATCGCCCCCCCCCCACTTCAAAGTTCTGGATCCCCTTGTAATAGATTGTGACCTATAAAATGTTACTGTGAAGATGCGTTTATATTTAGACACAGCTCAGAAAATATGGGGGTTATGCATATTTAGAATACAAAAAGGTATAGACCATTTAATCTAGCCTTTAAAGGAAAAGAAATAAAAAAGGCAATGTCTTCGATTCCGAAGATTAAGGTTGAGTGAAGTGTTTCACGTGACTACTTAAATCAAATTGCGACCTGCATATTAGATATATGACTACTCGTCTAAACCCTCAGACCTCAAGATAAAATGTAACTTTAAAATGATTATAATTTGAAAAATTATAATGTTCAAATTCAAAATTTTTCTATGAAGCCAATTAGCTAGTTTAAAAAAAAATAAACATACAAATTTCTAATTACAGGAAAATCGTTAGAGGCGCTTTTATGATCCGTGACCATGTTTTTGATATCTCAATTCTTGAAGAATTAGCAAGCTGATAAGAGGAATGAAAGAGTTGTCACCAAAACTTAACAAACAAAATATGCCTAGAAATGACAACAAAGAAGTTAATTAACAATCATAGTGTAGGTTTTCTTGTTCTGCGTAATGATCCTTTATGTATTAGTTTCATATTGATTAGAACATGTGAAACAGAGTATAGGCTTCCACAGACATTCTACATAGTCTCTCAACTTAGATACTGGCTTGTGTAAGGTTATACATGTAGCCCCACAAGAAAAAATGTTTACCATGTCCTAGATGCATGCTCAATATGTTTTTTAAAGCAATCTTTTTGTATTTTAGTATCTTTTTTTTTAATGTGCATTAGTATTATTGTCTTTATCATTTCTATAAAAGACATCATTCACTGTTTTCAACAATGTATAAACTACTTGTTATTGAGAGTCTATGCATCAAAATGTAGTTATTTAATAATGTTATATATTTTTTTTGTGATACGTTCTATGTGTGCTGTAGTGATTGCCTTAGAAACAGTATGACATTGAATGATTAAATTTGATTTGTACATTCATAAAGGATCTATCAATATAAATGTGTTTGTGTGTGTGTGTGTGTGTGTGTGTGTGTGTGTTTCGTTAAAAAAGACAATCAAGATACTAAAAAAAATGATTCAGCATAAAAGCCAACTTAGTCTTTTATCTCCAGAGACTTTGAGGAGCTTATGACAATGAATTTAATATTAGCTCTAACACAACGTGCTCGTGACGTTCTAGAACATTCTGTATCTACATACAGTTTAGTAGTCAGGGAAGAAATACAAAGTTGTAGATATAGAATATAGTAGTTTCATTGTCAAGTGATAACTCTGTATCATAATAGCGTTGAAAAACAACTCAAGAAGCACTGCTTTAGTAATTACTGAGCAATTATTTCTAGATCTAACAGCATCATGAATCACCCCCCCCCCTCTAGAATGTTGCCATAGTGTGGGGGGTGTGGAGAGTGAATGCGATTGATTCTACTCCCCCCCCCCCCAAATCAACACCAACCGCTAGGCTAGAGGTAAGGGGGCGATTTAATTTTTATTCAGAAATCTCAATTTGTGAACAAAATTGTTAAAATATCTACATATTTTACTTATTGTTATTTTAACATGTCTTACCACACTTTCAACTCAACTTCAGTAGTATGTAAATATTAAAGGAAAGAAAATGACGGTATTAGCTTACATAGTGTGGGAGGCGATAGATACAACAAGTCCTTTTTCCTTTGGTTGGGGGTGCCGTATTTTGGTGGAGAAATCACATAGTTTGTGAAAACAAAAAACTGTCAGTAATCTAAGTAATATATCCTATACATTTCAAAATTCTTGTATTTAGACCCCGATCCCGCTAATGTGAAATGGTTGAATGCAATCGTTAGAAATATAGATCAAAGGGAGAGAAGACAAATACTCAACAACACTAGTACACTGAACGAACGTGGTCGTGAACAGGTTCAAAACTCAATTAGGGCAGTGCAATTTTTTGTTGTAAAGGCAGCACGGAAAGGAAATATTTTCCCAAAATTTAATGTATAGCAGCTTGTACAGTGGCGTGCCTTCCGTGTACACAGAGAGCTATTATAAATTCCCCCCCCAAAAAAAAAAAAAAAAAAAATAATTAAATACAATAATCTGCTTTCCCTTTCACTGGCCCTCGTTAGATGTAAGGCTATGAGCTATACCTTGCTTTATATCACCCGTCTATTCTAAATAATATGAACAGATATTCACAAGCAGATAAATCCTTTTAATAAATAAATAAATACATCTGTGAGAGGCTGTCACTTTTGTTGAGAAGGTTGTGTGTCTGCTCTGACTTGAGATATTGATGGTTGATAATCGCGACTTCTAATTACTTTTATTATAAAAAAAAAACACTCACACCAGAAATAAAATAATGTATTGTAAAATAATACAATGATTTATTAACAAAAGAAGAGCTCAGTCCAATGTCATCAGATCAAGAAAAAAAGCACGCTTTATCCAAAGCACTACTAAATGAGTCACTGAGGCCGTTACTCTTGTCTCTAGGCTATTTCCGTTCTTCCTTGTTTTTTTTAATGGACCACCGTCGTGTTACTAAGGAGATTCCCTATTAAACCCAACTGCTACGTGTCTAACTATAAGGTCATTACAAAATTTACTATAAGGAGAAATCTCACTACCGATAATAGTCTGTTCGGATTTTAAAAAAAATTAAAACAACAATACGAAAAGAGTATCTCAAAAAACTCTTCTGATATATTACATTTAAAAAAATCAGATTGTATTTTCTGCTATTTCAAACACGTTTTTTTTTCCTTAAATTAAAAAACAAAAAAAAAACAAAAAAAAACCTAACAATCATAGAGCAGATCTGATTGGTGGATCGACTAGCTACTTAACATACCTAACCAATGTGAACTTAACAAACAAACTAAAGCACGTTACTCAAGAAAGTCTTTTGCTTCCCAGTCCCAGTGACAGAGCTCGGGGCACAGCCCTGTCTTCAGGTAGCCATATTTGTTGTATACGAGGATAAGGGCAGGAAACAGAACAGATGTATTCCTAGACGCCACAACAGAAGGGGAGTGTCACCTGTACCACTCACATCATGTTCTCATACAAGGTAAGTTGAGTTCAACCTTTTGTTCTCTCCCTCTGTTCATAGTTGTGGTTTGTTTGTTTGTTTGTTTTATTTCGCGCTAAATACAATAAATAATGGAATAAGATTATATGCGGTCAAAACGTAAACATCTGTGTTAGACTATACACTAACCTAAATCTAATATAGCATAAGGAGTCATGAAAACTGATGCGGAAATGTAAGATTTTTTTGGGTGACAAAGTTTAGCTGTTGTCTAAATGGTTAATTAAGTCACACTATGTTGCATTGTGTCACACGCCAAGGTTTAGAGTGGCATTTCGCTGACACATCCCGTCAAACACACACACACACACACCAATATATGTACAAGATAGATATATACATAAGCTTATCATATGATACAACATATTCACATATACCATATAGCTTACGTGCATAACTATGTTTCGATAGATCACTGTTATAATATACAAGAGAACATTTTAAAAATACTATAACAAGCGAAAAACAGAACCTTTGATTTTATAGCAACTGAATATTTCCATTCGAGTAACACCAAAAGTAAACTCACTAGATGTAGAGACACTTCAGGAGAGTAGAGTTAAAAAGTAAACTCACTAAGTGTAGAGACATTTCAGGAGAGTAGAGTTAAAAAGTAAACTCACTAAGTGTAGAGACACTTCAGGAGAGTAGAGTTAAAAAGTAAACTCACTAAGTGTAGAGACACTTCAGGAGAGTAGAGTTAAAAAGTAAACTCACTAAGTGTAGAGACACTTCAGGAGAGTAGAGTTAAAAAGTAAACTCACTAAGTGTAGAGACACTTCAGGAGAGTAGAGTTAAAAAGTAAAGTAGAAACGAGACATTAAACACTAAACTTACAAATACAAAAACACAACCTAATGTCACAAAAAGACAGGACAAAAAGGCATTAGTTCTTGTTCCATATGCCAGGACTAGTTCGTACACGTACTCTTTATTCTTTAATAGTGCCATTAGAGGATGGAATGGGTTGTCTGAATCAAACAATACAATTAGCAAAGTTTTTGTCTCTGATTAACTCACACGACTAGCTTGAGACAGGCTTAAGGCGTAATTCTATTCTCAAGGAAGAAATAGAAACATCTACTTGTTAGCTAGAGAAATGTAAACATCTACTTGTTAGCTAGAGAAATGTAAACATCTACTTGTTAGCTAGAGAAATGTAAACATCTACTTGTTAGCTAGAGAAATGTAAACAAAGTGGAAAGAATCTCTGATTTTATTTTGACATTCCAGTGTATGTATTCTTCTAGACGCTATGCTAGGTATTGTTAGGCAGCGCCCCTGCCCATAACTGCCTCTACCTGTAGCACCTTGTTGTGACAGTCACGTGACACAAAGAGTTAGTGACGAAGATGAACACGATGTGGGCGCGTATGACATTTAAATACTTCACGTTTTTTTTTTCTCCCTCTTTCCTGAATCTACGACTCTCTTTCTCTCTCTCTTTCTTTCTCATTGTCCTCATCTATCTTTCTGTATCTCCCTATTGCACTGTCTACTCTACCTTTTTTTATTCTCTCTCATTTCATTCTCTCTTTAACTCTCTCTCTCTCTCCTCTTTCTTTCTCTACCTCTTTTTCTTATTCTTTCTCGTCCTCTATTTAACTCTCTCTTTCCTTCTCTTTCTTTCTCTACCTCCAGGGGTGTAGCAAGGAATTTTCTCTATCTTTATCTTATCTCTCTTCTCTTTCTTTTTTCTCTCTTTTCTCTTCTCTTGTTCTGTCACCATCTCTCTCTATCTTGCTCTCTTCCTCTCACTATTCGGCTTACTCTTCCTTTCTCTCCCTGTTTCTGTTTCTCTTTACATTTCCTGGATTGACCGTGTGTCATGTCGTTCTGATGTCAAGTGTTTGTCTCGCAAACTAATGATGTGGCTATCTTTAGGAGAAACCACTACGTTGTAAAGGCCTGAACCAAGAGCTAAGAGAAACAAATGCACGGAGACAAAGATAGAACGTCATTCATTTTGTTTAAAGGTCTATTTCAATAAGACTGACACGAACAAGGAGTTATTGATCTTGGAAAATACAAGAAATAGGCTACACAAAAGAACCTACACAACTCACATAATTAATTAAATAAAAAAAATTAAAACATAAAACAATGCAAAATTTCATTTGATGCTTCCTTAACTTTAATTTAAAACAAAACTAAAAACAAAACACACCAGGCTATGTATATAAATTTCCATAGTAAATCTCAGAGCTCTGTTTTAAATTATTTCTAACATTAAGAGTAAAGCTTTGGTTTATATATTTTAAAAATATGCATTTTAAAAACCTTGCATTGCATTAATTATTTTGAATTAGTCATGTAATCAATCTTCCGTACTGATGAACTAATTTGTTTTATTAATTCTAGACACGCCATTGACAATGTTTAACTGTGTGCAATAGTAGGACCAGATAGACATGTTGAATATAGAACATTGACCAGATAGACATGTTGAATATAGAACATTGACCAGATAGACATGTTGAATATAGAACATTGACCAGATAGACATGTTGAATATAGAACATTGACAAGATAGACATGTTGAATATAGAACATTGGCCAGATAGACATGTTGAATATAGAACATTGACAAGATAGACATGTTGAATATAGAACATTGACCAGATAGACATGTTGAATATAGAACATTGACCAGATAGACATGTTGAATATAGAACATTGACAAGATAGACATGTTGAATATAGAACATTGACCAGATAGACATGTTGAATATAGAACATTGACAAGATAGACATGTTGAATATAGAACATTGACCAGATAGACATGTTGAATATAGAACATTGACCAGATAGACATGTTGAATATAGAACATTGACAAGATAGACATGTTGAATATAGAACATTGACCAGATAGACATGTTGAATATAGAACATTGACAAGATAGACATGTTGAATATAGAACATTGACCAGATAGACATGTTGAATATAGAACATTGACCAGATAGACATGTTGAATATAGAACATTGACAAGATAGACACGTTGAATATACAACATTGACCAGATAGACATGTTGAATATAGAACATTGACAAGATAGACATGTTGAATATAGAACATTGACCAGATAGACATGTTAAATATAGAACATTGACCAGATAGACATGTTGAATATAGAACATTGACAAGATAGACATGTTGAATATAGAACATTGAACAGATAGACATGTTGAATATAGAACATTGACCAGATAGACATGTTGAATATAGAACATTGACCAGATAGACATGTTGAATATAGAACATTGACAAGATAGACATGTTGAATATAGAACATTGACCAGATAGACATGTTGAATATAGAACATTGACCAGATAGACATGTTGAATATAGAACATTAACCAGATAGACATGTTAAATACAGAACATTGACCAGATAGACATGTTGAATATAGAACATTGACCAGATAGACATGTTGAATACAGAACTTTGACAAGAAAGACATGTTGAATATAGAACATTGACCAGATAGACATGTTGAATATAGAACATTGACCAGATAGACATGTTGAATATAGAACATTGACAAATAGAAATGTTGAATATAGAACATTGACAAATAGAAATGTTGAATACAGAACATTGAACATTAGAAATGTTGAATACAGAACATTGACAATTTGAAATGTTGAATACAGAACATTGAACATTAGAAATGTTGAATACAGAACATTTACAAATAGAAATGTTGAATACAGAACATTAAACATCAGAAATGTTCAAAACAGAACATTGACATTTAGAAATGTTGAATACAGAACATTGAACATTAGAAATGTTGAATACAGAACATTGACAATTAGAAATGTTGAATACAGAACATTGAACATTAGAAATGTTGAATACAGAACATTGAACATTAGAAATGTTGAATACAGAACATTGAACATTAGAAATGTTGAATACAGAACATTGACAAATAGAAATATTGAATACAGAACATTGAACATTAGAAATGTTGAATACAGAACATTGACAAATAGAAATGTTGAATACAGAACATTGACAATTAGAAATGTTGAATACAGAACATTGAACATTAGAAATGTTGAATACAGAACATTGACAAATAGAAATGTTGAATACAGAACATTGACAATTAGAAATGTTGAATACAGAACATTGACAAATAGAATTGTTGAATACAGAACATTGAACATTAGAAATGTTGAATACAGAACATTTACAAATAGAAATGTTGAATACAGAACATTGAACATTAGAAATGTTCAAAACAGAACATTGACAATTAGAAATGTTGAAAACAGAACATTGAACATTAGAAATGTTGAATACAGAACATTGAACATTAGAAATGTTGAATACAGAACATTGACAAATAGAAATATTGAATACAGAACATTGAACATTAGAAATGTTGAATACAGAACATTGACAAATAAAAATGTTGAATACAGAACATTGACAATTAGAAATGTTGAATACAGAACATTGAACATTAGAAATGTTGAATACAGAACATTGACAATTAGAAATGTTGAATACAGAACATTGACAAATAGAATTGTTGAATACAGAACATTGAACATTAGAAATGTTGAATACAGAACATTTACAAATAGAAATGTTGAATACAGAACATTGAACATTAGAAATGTTCAAAACAGAACATTGACAATTAGAAATGTTGAAAACAGAACATTGAACATTAGAAATGTTGAATACAGAACATTGACAAATAGAAATGTTGAATACAGAACATTGACAATTAGAAATGTTGAATACAAAACATTGACAATTAGAAATGTTGAAAACAGAACATTGACAATTAGAAATGTTGAATACAGAACATTGACAATTAGAAATGTTGAAAACAGAACTTTGACAATTAGAAATATTGAATACAGAACATTGGCAAATAGACATGTTGAATACAGAACATTGACAAATAGAAATGTTGAAAACAGCCCCTTCCCGAACCTAGCACTTAAGCCACCTGTGCTATGATGCTAATGAAGAAGTGGTTACCAGATGACAGTTACTTAGCAGAGATGTATCTGAGATATTCACGAAATATTTTCCATTCTTAGCAATGCCAAAGAGGGGGGGATGCGGTGGCCGAATAGATAAGCGCTTAGCTTATGAACATGGGTTCTAGGATTCGAACCTTGGTGAAGACTAGGATTTCGAATTTAGGGATTTTCAGGGGTTCCCTTAATCCACACAGCTTTAATGGGTACCTGACTGGGTACCTGACTGGGTTCCCGACTGGGTACCTGACTGGGTTCCCGACTGGGTACCTGACTGGGTACCTGACTGGGTACCTGACTTTGGTTGGAGAAAGTAAATGCGGTTGGTCGTTGTGCTGGCCACATGACAAACTGCTCGTTAACTGTTAGTCAAAGAAACAGATGATCTTGACATCATCTGCCCTTAGGACGTTAGAATGAAAGATCATTGTTGTCTAAGAAACACTTGTGTAGGCTACAAGCAACAGAGCTTAGAACTTACATTTTACAGTGCTTAAAAGTGCACAGCCTTTATCCTATTCCTTCTTAATGACAGAGCTAATCCACACATCCTATGTCTGTCTGTTCGCTGAAAACACCCAAATAGCAAACTATTTATAGTTTTCAGTCATAATTGACAATCTGGCTACTTCCTTTAACCTGAACAAAACATGAATGGCACGCTTGTCATGCTGCAGAGATGCCAAATCTATGGCCGTCAAGCCAAATCTATGGCCGTCAAGCCAAATCTATGGCCGTCAAGCCAAATCTATGGCCGTCAAGCCAAATACTGCCCATGGTCTTTGGCTTGTAGCTCTTAACATGTAGTTGTAGATGTTTTGTATTCCTAATACAGAAAGTTAAAAAAAAACTTGAACAATTATCTTTTAAAACAAAAATGAACATACGTTTTTTTTACAAAGCAACTGAATCAGTCTATCTGTCTTTCTGGTACAAATTTTGTGTACACGTTATTTCTCCAGTTTCCCATTGTCGGATCAAGTTGACATTTTGCACACCAATTTATTGTACATAACAGCACATGAATCTAATAAAAATTAATTAATAAATTTTGTTTTATATAGAAAAGGGAAATAAATCTTAAAGTATTGAACAATATGGCTGTAAATGTGCATTTCTTTACCTTATATAAGCTTTTTTTGTGTGTGTAAAAAGCATTTTTTTACACCTAACTTGTATTTACAGTAGGCCTATATACACAGCATTTTACTTCAATGTAGATGTATTTGGAAACACGAAGTGGTGATTCCTTGAATAATTGAATAAAAATACAGCTCACCCTACGTCCTTCTGTCTATCGACTCCGCCTTGAACCAAGACCTATCGTTAGAGCAGGACTCAACACTGACCAGCGAAGTCGCCACCTGTGGGAATTTCTTGTGGTTACGTGTGAAATGTTTTAACCAATCAAATCATCTGCATTACGCACACTGCATTATTTAACTTAGTCGTTTGAGTAAACATTTGAAATCTAATTATAGACCAATAGAATGTCTTTGTATCTTATATTCATCTCTCGTCTATGTAGATCAACACTGTCTTCTCTTGTTTGATTGGTCTAATTTACGGTCATGTGGACAGTTTTATGGCGTCACCGGATGTCGACACAAAAGCTGGATTTTTTCCTGATTCTGGATTTTTAAAAAGTAGTACCCATCAAGGTAATGTATTACAATTATTAGTTTAGTGGTCGTGATTTGGTAAATACTCTATTATTTATATGTGATCTTTTCAAACTGTCATCTTAGATATCTGTTCATACTGTCTGTCATCATAGCTTTCTGTTCATTCGTTTGTCACGGTTAGATTTTAAAATCTAAAGGAGAAAATTGAAAGAAATTTAACGACCTGAAACGAGCCCATGACTCACGCCTCATCAAGCCGCCTTTCTAACCGTCTTCTAAACATACAAGAGTGGAAAGGTATCTGTTGTTATTTTTTAAACTTACTTTAAAGCGGCGACCAATTAAAGGGACTAATTTAGCTTCTGCAAACAATTCAGTCAAGTACAATTTTTTCTCTTGTTCGACAAACCAATCAAAACCAATAGCTAATTAACTAATTTGTTTTATTTTTAAATTGATTCTTTTGTTGTCAAGTAAAACAAATAATTATGCAAAATTCAGCATGATCCAATAATGGTAGCCTTGGAAATAATGTGTACAAAATTTTTACCAAACACACAGATATAGTGATTTGATATAAGCTTTTTAAAACTAATTAATTGTTAAAAAGAAAAAAAGTTATCAAAGGTAGTGTGTGTTTTCATACAAACTTATAGTCGGCCCTATAGTATCAAATGACGCCTCACTTTCAAGGGAAGTTAATAACCGTCTGGCCAGGGCGCCTTCAGGCGAGAGTTTGGCGTAACAAATCGCTCCGCCTGCCTACAAAAATCAATGTCTACAAGGCAGTGGTTCTCTCAACCTTCTATATGGATTTGAGACATGGATACTGTACTAAAAGCAGTAAGACTATTTGAGCGCTTTTTTCAAAGATGCTTGCACTCCATCATAGACATATGGTAGCAAGACCGCACTACAAACAGCGATGTCCTTGCGAACACCTGTATGGACAGTATAGAGGAACTTCTTATGGTCCGAAAGTTAAGCTGGGCAGGGCACGTATCCAGTATGGGAGACGAACGTATGCCAAAGGCAGTCTTTTTTGGTGACCTAAAAGGTGGTCGACGTAACAGTGGCGCCCCACGAAAACGCTTTAAAGATCAGCTTAGGCAGTCAACTTGCCTAAGATGACATAGAAGAGAGCACCTGGATGCATGCGGCCACAGAACAGACAGCTGGAGGTCACTTGCAAAGGCAGCGGGATACACATTTGAGGTCAAAAGAAAATCCGCTGCCGAGGACTAACGCAGACGGCGTAAAGAAAATCTAAATCGACCTCCTGCGGACAATGGTTATGCTAGCCCTGGATGTGGCAAAATATGTAGGTCACTAATCTTCGGACTTGAAGACAAACCTTATTATTATAGTTGGCCTCAACATGTCCGTAATTGTGTAGTTAATATATATATATATAGCTACTGTGACGGAAGCACAGACAATACGCTGCCTACATGAATACTTCCGGCGTTTATGGTGTTAGGGCTGAACTTGTGGCAATGTCTCAAATACTTCTCGCTACTATCACTATTCACTTCCGAGAACGTCCGCATGACTCTCCTCGAGTTTACAATCCGGGTCAACGTCCCTCCATATCCCTGCTATTTAGCGGTTGCATTCACCGCAAGGTACTGAAGAGTAAAACTATCGCAGGTGTTACCTCCCAAACTGTCCTTATTCCAAGGATATCACTGACTCCAGTCTATCATATTTAAATTTGCCGATTACCTTTTCGCGCAGACATTTCCCTGTTAGATTAGCCTTTGCCATGACAACTAATAAAGCTCAAGGCCAAACGTTCAAAAAGATATGCCTGTATCTTCCAAAACCTGTTTTCAGTCATGGACAATTGTATGTTGCTCTCTCCAGAGTTCCTTCTTTTCATTCACTTACAGTCGTTTTCCTAAACTCACCTCATTTGGCCAACTGGCTTTCAGGAAGTGTTCACTCGTCACTAAATAGCAGGCATATACTACGCCGTGGGTCCACTAGTACATGTCAAAGGCATCTGAGAGAACTGATTACACTCCAATAAATTCGTTCAGGTCCGTACATAACGTGACGACCCAAGGTGAAGGCATAAAACGGGCTAAAGTAATCGATAATAATAGACTATAGTCGATCGATTATAATAGACCATAGTCGATTGATAATATTAGTCTATAATCGATCGATAATTATAGACTATAGTCGATCGATAATTATAGACTATAGTTGATCGATAATAATAGACTATAGTCAGCTGACAAGTGGGGAGGGGGCAAGATTTAAGCAGTCTTACTGGGTCTGGTTGAAAGCTACGAGTCGGAGGCACTACTCTAGGATGTACAGCTTCATAGCAGGACACCACAGGATAGGTAGAATGAATTGTATTGAAGTCACAATTTAATTCTGCTTTAAAGCGAGTTTCCATCATTATAAGCAAGACGACGATGATGGTGTTATGACATATGTCAACAATGACCTTACATGACTAAAAGAGGAAGTCAAAGTGATGGCGACAGGCGACACAGTAGTACCACTATAAGTATAGCCACTTAATAACGAAGGCCTACTAAGTCTTGTTCTCCTTTCATGTCTATACAGTGCATACAATGAATAGTGCATGTTTTTTTTTATATAAAATAATTATAGATATAGATATAGATTGCGATAGAGATAAAGAGAGAGATATAGAGAAATAGATGATTTTTAAATAATGAATCTATATGTTTCAGAAACGTTCGTACCGGGAGCTGTTTATACCCCACACCATCATCCAAGCCCAGTACCTAGTTACAACACAGAGTACAGTGGCAATAACATCAACTCTTTCTACCAGAGGAGCAGTATGGACACACTTATCTCCCCTGCCGATCTATTAGCGAAACGTCTGCAGTAAGTATTCTCACCTCTGCGGTGTGTCTTGGCTCATTGGGAACAGATAGTAGTGATGGAAGAGATAGGATATAGTATATTTTATTGAGGACTTAATCTCACAAAGGCGTGTCTGTTTCAGGGCCTCTCAGTCGCTGTAAAAAAGAGAGTTCCTCTCTGGCATTCACAAAACTCTTCAATCTCCCAAATGACCTCACGCACCATCGAATCTATCACCGTGAAGCGTTGTCATTAGTGTACTGTCGGTCACTATGTAGTTGTTAAACTAGTCATTGTATCGACATGTATAAGTAAATTGTAATACATAAGTAACACTTAGCAGTCTGCAGTAACACTCATCAGTTCTCAATGTATGTTCCCAATGTCTGTATGTCTGTCTGGTAAAAAGTTTGTACCTGTTATTTCTTCCACACCCAATCTCGTTCGTATCAAGCTGAAATTGTGCACAATTATTTTTGTTTACCTGACAACACAAGAATCATTTTAATAAACAAACAAATAAGTTAATTGAATATTGGTAATTATTTTTTTTTAGATATCCAAACAAGAGAAAGAAATTGTACTTGATTGAAGTAGTGGTTTAAGCTGAATAAGTCCCCGATATTGGTCGCCGCTTCTAAGTAACTTTGAAACAAATAATAGATAACTATACAATCTCTTATTTCTCTACTTACCTCAATAGCAGAGTGATTAGAATGTCGGCTTGAGAAGGTTTGAGCCGATGTCCGAATTCATGTCGTTCCCCCCCACTTTTTTTTAAAAATAAATTCTTTTTAAAGACGATCACGGTAAAATCCTCCCAAATCTCCTTCTCTTCCCCCCCCCTTCAAATTTCCCAACTGGTCCAGATAAGTGATAGGATCTTAACGTATTAAGAATGCTAAAAGCATAAAAAAGCGCTGAAAAAACAAGTTTAAAAAAAAATTCTAATCGCACAGATTTATTATTGTTAGTCTAGATCAGGCATATCAAACTCATTAAGGTTTATGGGCCACATAAAAAAAAACTTACTGTGACCTGAGGGGCCGCAGCAAAAACATTAGTTGCAAAACAGCCTACTAGTTTTATGTAAATTAGAAACAATACAATGGAATACAATAATTAATGGCATACCTATCCCTTGGCTAAATGTGTAGTACTATGTGGTAAATAGAAATTACTTTGATTACGCATTATTTTCTTTGTTCTGATGATTGACATCTTTTCTGGGATACAAGTTTATTAATGTCATGTCGAAGTTTGTTTGCCACTGTTGTGACAATTTTGTCTTTACTTTGAAGTTTCAAATTTAAGTCTTGCAGGTGACCAGTGAGGTCAACTGCTAATGCAGAATCCTGAACCCATTAGTCAGTATGGAAATGTTCAACAAGTTCACCTTTTATGTTCAGAAACAATACAATTTCCTGAAGCAGTGCAAAAAATCTCTTCAATACTTCATGACTTGAGAGCCAGCGGACTTCTGTGTAGTAGGGAACAGAGCAAGTAATGGGTCAATGGGTCATGGGTCAATGGGTCAAATGGTTCGCAAAATTGGATGGGTCAAATGGGTCATGGGTCAATGCTCCCTGACCCACGACCCATCCTTAGTTTCCGCCTGACTCTAAAAAAAAAACGTCGTTGCGCGATTTTTTTTATTTGCGACAAAAACAATACGTGTCCTTCCATACATTTGTATAGAAAATTTAAGTTAAATTTGTTCATAATCTGCTAATATCTCCATTTCTTGACTTAATTTTAAAATTTCGCTCTGTTACTATGTAGTATATATATATATTTGAACACATATATGCAATAACAAAACAATTGGACAACTAGATTTCTAGAAAAATAAAAAACAAGATTGTGTGTGTCATGAAAACTTTATTTTGAGAAAAATGGGATTTAAAGTTTACAGAGATGTTGATACACACGCTGTGCATTGTGGTCTAAACTTACCCTCCGGTTTCCAAGATGGCCGCCTTGAGACCAATCAAAATAAACCTCTATGTAGTTGACTACCTTTTAGCCAATCAAATGTTACCAAAAACCTTGAGATCTACGTCATTTCTCGTGTTTTAGTTTCTATAATTAGTTTTAGCTCGGAAAACAATCAAGAAAATGACGTAGTACACAGCGTCCTCTTTAAATCGATACCAAATAGGATACGATCGTAGTTGAGACTTATGCATTACCGTGTGTTGAAATTAGTTGAATTTTTCATTTTTTTCAACAAATTTAGATGCCCCCCTGATATTAAAACATTTTTTTAAGTATTAAAATGCAATATGTTAATAATTATAATAATAATATTTTAATAATTTGAAGTATACCAAGTGATTCTAGACATATTTTGCTATCAAAATATGCAGTTTTTAAAAAATCTATATTTTTGTCCCATATCGACTATTTCATGACCCGTGTATTTAGATTTCTCTTTCCTGTTCCTGTTGACATTTTGTTTTGCAGTGAATGTGCTTAATTCAATCTTAATTAATCTAAACTAAACTTAATTCTAAAATGTCGGCGAGTACATCATCATGTAACGACGTCGATAATGTCTCTTACTCAGCAGATTGGCTGAAGGAAGCAATCATGAAAGGTCAGATTGTTATGAAACCAAATAATGATGGTAAATCAGAATCATGGAACAAATTTCGTATACTTGAGACATGTGACGGCTCCCCAATCTTTGGCTGGACCGCGTGTGCGGATTGTTTTTGCTGCATAATGTATAAGGCAAAAAGTAAAGATGGTTCAGTGAAACTTTATGGAACTAAAAACAAGGCAGATCATGCTAAGAATTGTTTCGCACGTAGGATATTTGTCATACCAGCTTCGTCAGCGGAATGTGAAAGACATTTTAGTTCATTTAATGCACGGCACATCATTACAGCACAACGTAACTGCATGCATCCTGAAACAGTTGAAGCTTTGTCTGTCATTTGGCATGGTTACAGAGGAAAACTGTTGCAATAAGATGAGATTTTGTTCAATAAAAAAACTGACATCTTTTTACATTTTACTTTTTGTGCTTTAAATTTCGTAGTTTGTTGAAGCATAGTTTTACTTTTAAACAATTTTAATATGTCCCATGTTGGATTTCAATTGATATATTTTATTTCGCCAAAATTTGTTTCAATGGGTCATGGGTCATGATGGGTCTGGGTCGAGAACTTGATGGGTCATATGGGTCATGGGTCAAGCTCAGTGACCCATTACTTGCTCTAGTAGGGAACACAATTAAATTCGTGTCCAATGTCACACAGAAACATTTTAAATTGGAGATAATTTAAACCACTGGCACGAATACAATTGAGAGCGACTGAAACTGGTCTTATGACATGTTGGAACTGTAATTACTATGCGCATAATGCTTATTGGTGTATGATGCACTGAAAATGAGGACATTTAAAATTAGCATCAGTCTCTCTTATTTTTGCAAGTAGCTTTGCATTAAAACCATTTCATTTCATGGTTGGTACGCCATCCGTTGTTAGACTAGCTAGCTTGACCAAAAATAAATTGTACTGCAATATCCCCTCCTAGACACCTGTTATTTCTCAAAAACATCCTCGCTTGTTGTGCATCGAACAAACTCAAGTAGCTCCTCATGTATCTAAAATTCCAGTCGCTAGCCCTTATGAATATAGCCAACTGTGCTACACCCGTTACATCAGTTGATTCATCGAGAGCCAATGAAAAGAGTTCAAAATCAGTTATTCTTTAATTGTTCACGCAAGCTGACTGACATGCCATTCATTCTATCTGCCACAGTGTTCCTAGTTTAACGCTAGCCTTTTGAATGCTTTCACCTTTTCTGGACAAATTACTTCAGCTTTAACCATAACTCCTTCTTAAAATCAAATTACTAAATGATTAGCGATGGTTAGCAATTCAGTTTCACAAAATGTAGTTGGCTTTCACTGCAGACTCACTCTCGTTGTTCAGTTTACCAAATACTATTTTTCAATTCAAGTAGCTTGTCATCTCTTATTTTCCAGCGTAATAGTTTAGCATTATTTTGATAATTTTGAGGTGGCCAAGCGGGTCGCATGCAAAGAGGTGGCGGGCCGTGATCAATTACAAAGTTAATCACATGACTGAACCGAACTAATTGTTGCAATTACACTTCATATAAGCTTTGATTTGTTTTTAATTTTGTATATGTGTGTTTTTCTTGTTCTATTTCTTTTTTTTTTGCGCACTATTTCTCTCTCTCTACCCATCTTCCTCTCTTTCTCTCTCTCCCTCTTCCTTTCCCTCTCCCACTCTCTCTCTTTCTCTCCCCTCCTCCTCTCTCTCCCCCTCTTTCACGTTCCTTCTCCTCTGTCTCTCCCTCTCTTTCTCTCTCTCCCTCTCGCTCTCTCTCCCTCTCTCTCTCCCTCTTTCTCCCTTGCCCTCTCTCCCTCTTTCTCTTTCCTCTTCCCCCCTCTCTCTCCTCCTCTCTCTCCCTTCTTCTCTTTCCCTCTTTCTCCTCTCTCTCTCCCTCTCTCTCTCCCTCTCTCTCTCCTCTCTCTCTTCCTCTCTCTCTCCCTCTTTCTCTCTCCTCTCTCTCTACCTCTCCCTCTTTCTCTCTCTCTCTCCCTCTTTCTCTCTCCTCTCTCTCTCCCTCTCTGTCTCCCTCTCCCCCTCTCTCTCCCCTCCCTGTATATGATTAGTCTAATTACATTTATTAGAGCTAACGCATGAAACAATCATCTAATTTTCTAAAAAGCATTTGCTATGACTCTATTCTATTTGTGAAATTAAAACAAATGTCGACCTTTGATTTGTGTTTAGACGCCTGATGGCTACCATGTCAAACAGAAAGGCCAGCAAAGTGCTTCCATTATCCAGCCATGTAGAAGATCCTGGATTCCTCCACCTGTTCACTGGTGCTAAAGACAACAAGGGCTAAAACTCACAGAACAAAGAAACATAATTCATATTTAATTGTCTTACTCATTATGTGTTGGTGCAGTGGTACTTTTCATTCTGTATACATTTACTTCACAAAAAAAAACTTTATAATTTTGCTGTATCTTAGTTTATTCTTTAACTTCATAAATGTAGATATAAAATATTATTTATTTATTTACTGCTACATTTCTATCACTAAAAGAGAGAGAGACAAGTATAAACTGGATTCGTTCAACTGATTCACAAGTGTCAATTCACCTACAGGCAAAGCCATGCTAACCCTTGGTTTGCAGACTCCTCATCTCTGCTCTAGCTGGTAGGCCGCATGCAGCCTGTAGACTGCGGTACTTTGTAGTCTGCGGTACAAGTAGCCTGCGGTACCTTGTAGTCTGCAGGTAGCTTGTAGCTCTCGGTACTCTGTAGCCTGTGCTACCTTGTAGTCTGCGGTACGTTATGGACTGCGGTAAAAGTAGCCTGCGAAAACCTAGTAGTCTGCAGGTAGCTTGTAGTCTGTCCGTTGCCCTCATGTAAGCATTGTCATCTGGAGTACCACTTTGATATCTGTCTTAGGAATCGAGGAGCGTCTAGCACTCGATAATTGCAGGATTATTTACATCAAATATTTCAGCAGCTCCTTTATGACGGATCTACCGGAATCGTAAGGCTTGTCTCCGAGTCCGAGTAGTGTAATATTTCACGTGGTCACGTGTTCCTAGCTATGATTAACTTTGCCGCATCCAGCGCAGACATAACCGTTACCTGCCGATGGTTGATTTAAGTTATCTTTCCGCCGTCTACGTCTGTCCTCGACAGTAGATTTTCTTCTGGTCTCCAATGCTTTTGAAAGCAATCTCCTGCTGTGCGTTAGGGAGCCGCCTGCTGCCAGGCACTCTCTTATATTTGAGTAAAAGAAAGCTTTGCGAAAGATAGTCTTTAAAGAGTTTGCGGGGGGGGGGGGGGGCAACTCTGTTACGCCGACCACATTTCGGCTCATCAATAAAGGATTACCTTTGGCATACGGTCGTGCACCTTACGAGATATGTGCCCTTCCGAGCCTATCTGTCTACACTGTCTATCCCTGCGTTCGAAAGAACATCGTTAGTTGTAGTGCAGTCTTCCCATTGTATATCCGTATCCCTCTGAAAACCATCATGTCTTGGCCTAGTTCTAAGTATATAATTCACCGTCACCTTGATTTTTGTTGACCAAACTTTCTCCGTGTATTTGCAACTCTAAAGAATTGCTGTTTGTTAGCAATAAGAAAAATAAATTATGTATCTTAAATTGGTAAATTAAAATCTTAGAAAATAATGTTCATTTTTAAGAATGACTCATATTCACCATAGTAAAGTTCCCCATTCAGACCTTGCGATCTATAGGGCAGATGATATTTCTTGGCCAACGGTTAACGAGCAGGGTGTCATGTGGCCATCGCAACAACCAATCGCCTTTACTTTCCACATCTAAGGTTAGGTACCCATTAGACTTTGTTGAACTCAGGGGCGTCCCAAAATTAAAAATCCCAGTCTTCACTGAGATTTTAACACCAGGTTCGGAAGCCTAGCGCTTCGCCACTCAGCCAACGAGTAATAATATGTCTACCATAGGTATGTAGAAAGCAGATTCACAAAACGCAGCATTTACGGTTACTTGCGATAGTTTTGCAGCAATTTTTTTTTAAATTATACCAGTTCTTTCATTAAAATTCTAAAATCTGTTTAACAAGAGAGTTGCTCTTACACATTGTCTCGTTATATTTTACCAATAGATTAGGTCAACATGTCTTTCTCAAAAAATTTGTTCCAAAATTCATTTTAAAAAATCATCTCACTGTAATTGTGATTTAAAAGCAAATTAATTGTCAAGGCGAGGGCACGTGGTAAACGTTCTGGAGGATAAAAAAAGATCAGTTTAATTAACTGCTTATTATAGAGTGACTTGCCAAAACAGAACACATTTATCGATCTAAAAATAGAATCTACATTTGTGGTCTGCATCTTGTGAAGACAGTTATAATTAACGGAGTGTTTGATTAAAGAGAGCGGCTTCCCACATACACACTTTCAGAACTGGTTGAAAGAAAAAGTTATATAATGTCATCGCCGAGTCAATCAACAGAGTCCATCAAACGCCGAGTCAATCAACAGATTCCATCAAACGCCGAGTCAATCAACAGAGCATCAAACGCCGAGTCAATCAACAGAGTCCATCAAACGCCGAGTCAATCAACAGAGATCATCAAGTAAATACAGGGAACTAAATATCTTCTGAAATGCAAGATAAAACTACTTATGCACTACACTACAGGCAATTGTTGAAAATTTTCGGAACAATGTCAAATGTTTCTTGACTAATCTACTGAAGCATAAGTAGAATTTTTTTTTGACTAAATGATATATCTATTATAATGGCCCTTGGAAGTACATAGGCAGCATAGACCAGACCTTTGTCCCGGATTCACAAGCAGAAACAAGGAATTAAGATGCAGAGACAAGAGTAGTACTAGTCATTTTGTAAAACCAATCCAACTTTATGTTGGCACTATCAAGGAACCAAAAGACAAAATAATATATTACTTTGAATGCTGTAGAAAATATAAAAAAGGTCCCATATAAATTAAAACCATGGTAAAATGGAAACTAAATATAAAGTAACCTTCAAAAGTTTTTTTCCTCTGACTTCATTGGAGCTTTCACCGACAAATAAGTGGTAAAAAATAGGTTTTTAGTTATCTATTGTTAGCTTCAAACTTTAAGGCGGTGAACTACATAGTCTAAAGGGATGTAATTCGACTTGAATTACTACATCAGTCAAGTACTATTTCTTTCCCTTGTTCAAGATACCAAACAAAATAATTAATTATCAATAGTTAACTAATTGGCAAAGTTTAAACAATTGATTCTTGTTTTGTCAGGCAAAATTTCAGATTGATCCGAGATTGGGTGTCAGAGAAATAAAGTGTACAAACATTTTACCAGACAGACAGGCAGAGTGAGTTGATAAAAGCTTTGTACAAATGTAAAACTCCTTCTTACAACGAAGATAAAATCCAGCATATGCCAATCAGTTTCAGGCAAGCGAATGGATGTTGCCATGCAAGCAACGTAACATACCATCACATTTTTGTTCTAAGTCTCATTCTTGAGCGATAAGAAAAACGTACACATATTTTCCCCACATATACAACTTTAACGATGGATTCAAAAAACAGAGAAGAAAGTGAGTATGATCTGGACTTCATAACAGATATAATACGATTAGTCACTTGGTCCATCGTGACCTCATTGTTTTGTATACTGGGCTTAGTGTCCAATGTTATTAACATAGTCGTCTTCTACAAACAAGGGATGAAGTCTACAGTCAATATTACCTTCATGGCTTTGTCTATTACTGACCTCATCAACGTCATATTCATGTGGTGGGTCAGTATAAGTACGTATCCCTTGTTGAGTGACAATGTGGATATGACGTTTGATTCGCAAGGCGTGTCTTACCTAACAGGTGCTTTCCCACACGGTTGTATGTCTAGGGTCACTGCCTGGATCACTGTCTTTATGACAGCTGAGCGATGGCTTTGTATCGCCCTACCTTTTAAAGCGAAACAATGGATAACGCCGAGACGTGCGATGCTTGCTATAACAGCTATCTATTTATTTACTCTGCTACCACTTATTCCAGAGTATTTGCTGAACCAACTTAACTGGGTTCACCACCAGCCTTTGAACAAATCTATTGTAGGTTTGGTGACTAACCCAGAGTACACCTACTTAACTGGAGTAAGTACTTTTATCTATTCTATATTGTCGATGACCTCTTTTTGTTGTATAGTCGTTTTGACAGCTCTGTTAATGTCTAAACTAAGGGAAATCTCTCAATTCCGAAAAAAATCTAACCTCAATGCCCACCGATTAGAAGTCTTAACACGGAGAGACAACAAGGCTTCCAGGACTGTGTTGGTCCTGGCGTGTTTCCTAATCGTGTCCTTTACACCGTCTTTAATAGTATGTTCAATCACATTTATTTTCCCAGATTTTAATCTTAGTCCTTTATATAATATTTACATTGTGTGCGTATCTATAAGTTTTTTATTTGACTCAGTGAACGCAAGTGTAAACACTTTGTTGTACTACATTATCAGCTCAAAGTATAGACAAACACTGAACGAACTTATGTGTGTTCTTTGAAGATAATATCTTGAGTTGTTTGGTGACACAATGTGAACCTAAACGTCGGAATAGTTCAAAGTTAATAACAAGACTTTAGTAGTTACAAAGTGCAGAACTTGGACCTCTATAGGTGCTAGATGATTGCTTAACATTTTATGACCTATTGGTATCATTTATTTCGAACTATACATTGCATGTGATAAATATTACAGAAATGAAGAGGATGTGTAGCTTAGCTACTCAAAAAAGGGGCTTGAGTTCAAATCCCGACTTGAGCAGAGTTTTTTTTTAAACTGATCACCTTAATGCAGTATGAAAACCTCCCCAAGCTGGTGCACAGTAGAGATTGGATCATGGCGCTCTGGGATACAAAACAAGGAAGTAATGCAATGCAAAAGCCATTCAATAAATAAACTAAGAAATGCAATTAACAATTTTGTTGAACCCTTGCAACTCAACACAAAGCATCAAGTGACTCTGATGTTGACAGGCTACTGTCCACCTGGAATCCAAGAAAAAGTTGATCCCAGATGTCAAAGTTGCATAAAAGTTAAGCACAAATCTCTACGAATACATGAAGGAGGCAATGGAGAGAGAGAGAGAGAGAGAGAGAGAGAGAGAAAGGACCGATGCGAATGTGGTCTCTCCCTGAAATGAGAAATTAAACTCATAAAACACAGTCAGGTTCCGAAAGGGTGCTTAAAAAGATCGAATATTACCTGGAAGCTACAGGGGGACTAGTAACTAGAAATGTATTGGCTTAGGGGATCGGTGCTGTGGTGTGGGGATGTAAGGAAAAATAGAATAAATAAATGAATAAAAGAATAGAAGAGTTTGTTATGTTATTATTAGGATAATAGGGAATGAATTAAATTGGGTTGAAGTTAAGTTCCACCAGCCTAGAAAGTGGCGGCCAGTACCTGTGATTAATGTGTTGATATAGAGATACATATTTGTTCATTACATTGACATGTATAACATTCAACACATATTCTATGTATTTGTTGTATACGAAATGATTGTTGACTTTGAGAATTTCCAGTTCTACTGTATCAGCTATGATTTAAAACATGCTAAAAGTAAAAAGAAACCAATTAGCCCATTCAATTATAGTGTTTTCATTATGTTTTAATATTGTTACGTTTACCTATCGATGGAATTAATATCGGAAAAAAAGATATAAGTGAACAATGAAGCATAGCAGTGTTTCTCACATTTTAGCGGCCCCCGAAAGGGGAAAAGACGCTATTAGTTTTGTGCAAAATGTCTATCCGTCTGTCCGTCCGTCCCGTTAAGATCTCGTAAACTAGAAAAGATATTGAAAATACGACATCACAATATTTTAGACCATTCAAAGTTCTGATGCAACGGCTACTTTTTTTTTCTGAAAGCGAAAAATCTAATTTTTAAAATTAGTTAAGCAAGCAGTTTTTTAAAGAGAAAAAGCTAATTAGTATGCATAATAAGTTAGACCTAATTTTAAACGAATAGTAATCTTGTAAACTTCATTTTTTTTAAATTGTGAAACGAGAGTACCAATGGTGACATCAATTAAGTAGCTAACACTGGATGATTTTTTCTGTGGTTTACTTGTGCTTCCGTGTTTTTTTTTGTGTGTTACTGTTTAGAGTGGACAGCGCGAGGGTTGTGTAGTAAAGTACTGTGTAGTTTTTAGTGTAGTTATCGTAGGGTTGTGTAGTAAAGTACTGTGTAGTTTGTAGTGTAGTTATCGTCTCTTTTCTGTCTCTGTACTTGTGATAAACCCTTGTACAAATGTCAGTTAAGACATTTTTATTGAAAAAAGGACCTTGATGGTGGACTTGTCCACGCCCCAGGTACCTTGCTTCTAAAGCTGTCATGCTAAGGGGCTGTTAAGACCATTATGGCGAGCCTAATAGAGTGCCTGAAACTAACACCGGACGAAGTGAATTCTCTCTATCGCTTCGAGAACCCCCTTGTCTGGTTCCTGGTCCCAACATCCGCCCGAGTGAGAACTCGTATACTAGGAAAATCATTTGGGAATGAGAAGGACCTCAAGGTAGATGTCTGTACCTTAGAAGACGAAAAATCAGGGTTACCCTTCACTGGGTAGCACCAACCATAAACAAATCAAAGATAGGAGAAATCCTTGGAGCCTTTGCAGATAAGAAGGCTCCAAGATAGAGCCAATCAAGCTAGGCAACTCAGATAAGTGGGCGGCTTGGATAAAACTCCGCAAACAGACTGAACTCCCCCATTATATTCAGTTACGATACGAGGACGATCCGAGGACCTACAAGGTCCTCGTGACCATCCCGGGATATAGACAACAGTGCTGGCATTGCGGACAGGATCAACACTGGTCAAACCAGTGTCCAAATAGGGCGAACCCCAGACGGGATCAAAACCCCACAGAAGGTGCAAAGTAGGTAGGAGGGAAAATCTCCTATGCCATGGCCCTTAAAGGGGAGGGAGAAAAAAAGCAATCCGAGATTGATCAACAGCTAAAAAAAATGGCTTCAAAATGATTGAAAGCAGCAAAGGAGGGGGAAAAACAAATAGAAGCT